>CM055885.1:19125540-19795228 GCA_029582165.1 Portulaca oleracea
TGGTTAATTAGTTATGGTTTAAGAGGATTGAACAGACTACTTATAACACTAAGGTGCACCTTTCTTTTAGTAAGCTCATCTATTGAGAATTAAGTGTGCTTGGCTGGGATAAGACTCAGGATAGGTGACCTCCTTGGAAGTTTTCCAAGCAGTGTGTGAACGAGCACGAAACAAACTGAAAGGACTAGTGGTGATTTATTGGGCTAGTAGTCGATCCTTGAAGTAGTTGTTGATAATGTCCATGGCACAGGAGGGGTCGAGGTATTACAGATGGTATTAAAACCAATCGACGACTGTAAGCTACGCTAGTTAACGAGAGATTCATGGGCAGCCACCTAGCAGGACAAAGATTCTAGATTAGATTGGGGCACAACAAGGACGTTCCGCGCTTAAATCGTGGCGATTATAATACCTTGGATATATGGTTAAGTGTGGCTTAAGAGGACTGGATTAGCTACTTATATCATCAAGTTGCATTTTCCTATAGGATGCTCATCCGTTGAAACTCCCTAACCATGTTTGGCTATGAAATATCTTAGGATGGGTGATCTCCTGAGAAGTGTGTGAGAAAGTATGAAGCATGCTGAAAAGACTTGTGGTGATTTGTGGGCTGGTCCTTGAAATAGTTTCTGGTAACGTCCACGACCTAGGAAGGACCGGGGTGTTACAACAAGCTTATGCAAAAGTTTTTTACCATGTGAGACCTCAGAATACAAAAAATCTCCTCAAATTTCTTGCCCAAAAAATCTACCTAAATAAAAGGAACGGAGGGCTTGGACTCAAGGACCTTAGCATCTGGCGGTTATAGCGGTTAGAACAAGGCAAAATTGGTGTGGGATGTGACCCTTAAAAAGAATGTTTTGTGGATGATATGGATTCATGCTAAGTACATTAAGTCGCATTGGTGGGATTACTCCCAGGCTATGATGTTTGTTGGCTTTCAAGAAGCTCTGTAATGTCAAATAACAGTTCAAGTGGGGTTCAAAACTTGGGAGGAGATTTATATTGAGGACGAATCACATTTTAAATATAACATCATTAGGATTCAAAGTTATTCTTCATACTTATTATTATTATTATTATTATTATTATTATTATTATTATTATTATAAGCATTGATACATGTTTTAGGGCAAGACATCATTGAAGTGTGTTGGGGAGATTCAAGGTGGGAGCCTACTTCAATCAAGGCCCATGGTATACAAGTTATGTGAGGTTCCATCTTAAAACCAATTGGTATTAAGAGGAATAGCCCACTTGAGTTATATATCATATTCTTTCCCTTTGTTTTTTTCGATGTGGGACATTTTACTTATGGGTGAATACTAACAATCTCTCCCTTCACACTTGAGTCTCTTCTCGTAATTAAATCGGAAGCCTCTTTTGCCAAGGTATCAAGTCACCATTAAGAGTCCATCATAGTCGTACCTTCCTCTACAGAGCCGCACCCTACTTCACATGAGTTTCATGCCACCACTCTTCCTCAAGAGTCTCCACCGCACCTTACTCTACAGAGCTGCACCCTAATCCACCTGAGTCTCATACCACCACTCTGCGCCTTCAAGAGACCCAGCCGCGCGCGCCATGGTCTCTGCTCCTGTCTATGGTGATTTTTACGGGACCACCGTTCGACACCTTGTGCCCAGCCGAACGAACCATCGACTCTGATACCACTTGTTGGGGAGATCCAAGGCGGGAGCCCACTTCTACCAAGACCCATGGTACGCAAGTTAAGTGAGGCTCCATCTTAAAACCAATTATTCTTAAGAGGAGTAGTCCACTTTACTTATATATCATATTATTTCCCTTTACTTTTTCGATGTGGGAAATTTTGCTCATGGATGATTCCTAACAATCTCCCATATCACACATGAGTCTCTTCCCCTAAATCGGAAACCTCTTCTTGCCAAGGTTCAAGTCACCATTAATCATGTTATTTCCCTAAATCGGGAGCTCTTCCACTAAGACCCATGATACACAAGTTAAGTGAGGTTTCATCTTAAAACGAATTAGTCTTAAGAGGAGTAGTCCACTTTACTTATATATCATGTTATTTCCCTTTGCTTTTTCGATGTGGGACATTTTATTCATGGGTGAATCCTAACAATCTCCCCCTTCACACATGAGTCTCTTCCCCTAAATCGGAAACCTCTTTTTGCCAAGGTTCAAGTCATCATTAATCATGTTATTTCCCTAAATCGGGAGCCCTTCAACTAAGACCCATGGCACACAAGTTAAGTGAGGTTCAAGTCAAGTCACCGTTAAGAGCCAATCATAGTCGCACCTTAATCTACAAAGTCGCACCCTACGTACTCCACCTGAGTCTCATGGCACCACTCTGCCTCAAGAGTCCCAGCCGCACCTTACTCCATAGAGTTGCACCTTGTTCCATCTGATCAGTCTCATGCCACCACTCTGCGCCTTCAAGAGACTCAGCCGCGCGCTCGTCATGGTCTCTACTCCTGTCCATGGTGATTTTTACAGAACCACCTTCCCGCACCTTACGCCCTGCCGAACGAACCATCGGCTCTGATACCACTTGTTGGGGAGATCCAATGGGGGAGCCCACTTCAACCAAGGCCCATGATATGCAAGTTAAGTGAGGTTCTATATTAAAACCAATTGATTAAGATGAGTAGCCCACTTGACTTATATATCATGTCCTTTCCTTTTGCTTTTTTTGATGTAGGACATTTTACTCAAGAGTGAATCCCAAAAAAGTGTGTTGCTTTTCATAAATTTTATACCTTATTATAGTTTTTGACATCGTTGTTGAGTGAGAGGGTGTGAGGTTGTTGTAAGACGCCGTGTTATGACTTTGCTTTGTGTTTCTTGTGGTCCCTATATCTGTATTTATCAAGTTAATTTGAAGCCTTAGCTGAAATACGCAGTCAAAGAGTGCACATGTATGAAGTTTCCTTCTCCAACTTCTCTTTTTTCTTCCTTGAGATGTTCTTCCCCCCCCCCCCAAAACGTCCTTTTTTTGCCTCTTGGAATTAGCCTCCTCATGCACTTTCATGCCGGGGGGGGGGGGGATGTTGTCTACTTACATCTGGATGACCTCAAACTTTGCGTTAACGGGAGTATACTGAAGTACGTTCTTGTACTATCAATTATCAATTATAAGAAGGTTGGAATGATCGAGTTGGCTATGCTAACAATTATAATGATGATACCTTAATTGAATGAACTCCATCTGCTCGGTACATTCAGGTATTTTTTTTGTAAATTTAAAAAATTATGGATAAAAATATACTTTTATACAATTTATATCATTCTAATTATAAATGTCAATCATATCATTTTTTTTTTCTGTTCAATATGCAAATATATAAGTTTTATAACTAGGGCAATAAAAATAAGATGTCTTACTCCAACTCATATCATTTCCATAATTAAAATCAGCAGGGAGTCACATTACATAACCAAAAAGAAAATACATAAAAAGAAAACAAAAAGGTTTCTGAAAAAAGAAACTTGCCCTAAAAAACATAAAATGGAGACAAGAGACATTCTTGGAATGGAATGAAGCTTGAAATTAATGCAAAAACCCTCACACAAAACTAAATCAAAGTTAAGATGGAAGATAAGATGAATGCCAGCCTCGTAGAAATGAATGAAATTAGGGTTAATTAATATTGCTAATTAATTCTTGAAGCTGGCAATAACTTCAAACAGATGCTGATGAACCTCGTCGAAATGAGGGTTGGTTGCATTCTTCACATCCTCCATCCATATTTGAACTTTCTTGTATGGACCAATCATCCTCTTCCTTTCTTCTTCTGGCAACATCTGTAACCATGATAACATATATACAACGATATATAGTTAATTCTTCTACGTCCTTGTTAGGATCAGATTCAAAAATCTTGCCAATTTTTAGGGTGTAAAAATAGAGCAATATATGCAGCGCAAGGAAATTTAGGATGATTATTAAAATCGAGGGGACGACAACCAATATCCACTAGTAAAAAGGAGATATTACAAACTAAAAAGGAGAAATTTAGGATGATTAGGCCCTGTTCTTTTATGCGGTATTTTGTGGAATGGTGTGGTGAGGTGTGGTGAAATTGTGGCGGGTATGGTGGAATTGTGGTGGGTTATTGGTATGTAGGGTAGGTGAGGAGAGATGATGTAAAAAGTAGAGGAGAAAAGTGAGGAGAGAAAAAAGTGAGAAGAGAGAAAAGTAATGCCAACCTACCGCAGTTTGCCAACCGCAGAAAAGAATAGGGCCAGAGGTGTAACATAATCTCTCATACACTCTCACGACCTAGGGATAATTCGAGTGAAGATGTGGAAATGACGCTGTACCTCCCTCACGGGGAGTTTTGAAGGTACTTACATCGGCCACACCGACCACATATCACAAGGTGAATAAAGACCTCTGTTTACAGGGGTAAACATCCTATAGATTTGGGTTGACTTCCGCTCCATACAATTAAGTTTTAGAATGCTATTACAATTAGGAAATTGAACCTTAATATAATTAGGAAATCATAATAGCAACCAATAACTTAGAGTTCAAACAGATTTAGGAAACTTGCCAAATAATGAGTCAAGAGAATTTGGGCCAATAACCCAACAGTCCTAAAGGAAAATAAAGATTTGGACTAACCTTGCTGTAAAATTATGTGATTATAGGTTGGTCCATGGTTATACACCCTAGTCTTTTTGAGGGTTGTATTGCATGTGTTGCCCGGGTAATGTAAGTTTGGTTAAATTTGTATAATTTTCAAAAGCTTGAGTAAATTTAACTAAACTTGAGATAAAGTTATGAAAAATTAAATAATACATCATAGAGTATATAATTAAATACAAAATTGAAAACAGAAGTTTTTTTTTCTAAAATTATAAAAATTTAATGTATTATTTGTCAAAAAGATACATAAAATATATTTATGTTTCAAATATTCATTTACAACTAAAAATTTTATTGTTTTTACTAGTATTTACCTCTAATACATAATAATATATAAGGGCCCAGCTAGCGGACAGACCAAACTACCATGCCTACAAAAGCAACAGTGAATACTCCCTCTATCCGTAGTTATTTTTACACTGGTAGGAACCCCGGGAAAATTTTCCATGGGAAGTTTTCCACGGAAAATATTTTCCTAGGAAAAATTTCCCTTAGCTCCCTCTAACGGAAATTTTCTCTAGGAAAATGGAGAAAATGGTGGCCCCATCGTGAAAACTTTCCCGAAGCCAACCCGCATCCAAACATGGGGAAAATAAGTCAACCCGGGAAAATTGACCATTTCCCCGAGGTTATTGACCAACCAAACGCATTCTTAATTAACTTTTTTTTTGTTACTTTTATGATTTTATTACTCTATCCTTAATGAATGACTTTGAAACCCATTACTCAACAATAATTTTAGGACATTTTCGCTATTGTGATATATTTGTACATAAAACTTTGTGTTGCATTGATTTCTCTATTTCTTTCCAAAATATTAAATGAAAAGGGACAGAAAGAGTATGAGGATAATATGCCGGCTTACATGAAGTTGCATGATCTCGGAGACAAGGCAAAGATCAGCAATGGAGGGTTTATCGTCGCCCATCAAGAACTTGGCATTGCCCTTGAGCCACACGCTCTCGATGGTGGAGAAGGAAGCCACCAGCGTTTGTTCGCACTCAGCTGCACCCTGTGGGTTTGGTGGGATTCCAAACTTCGGTGCTAGTACTGTGCAAACTAGGTATCCCACTGCATATATATGTCACATGTGTTAGAGTATAAAACCATCGTAACAGTAAGTTACAATAATGATATTTTGAACTAAAACTAATGACAAGTAATTGTAGGCAGATAACGTACTTGCACCCTTGCGCAAGTTGACGTGATGCCAGTCCAATATGGCGTGGAGCTTCGCCCTTCTGCAAAGATCGGTTGGGTACCTGTATATATGTTGCAATTTATTAGGTGTTTCTAGAGTATGTACTACAAATAGTATGGTTGTTTACTTATAAATAATAGATTGTTCACTATCAACAATATGCGTGACTGTTCACTTACAGATCTCCTAAAACATAAACTTCAGATGCATCTAATATGTATTGTATGTATGCAATGTTATTCGTTTCAAAATTTCACGTATTTTATTTGATATAGTTAAAATGGAAACCATATTTTTTGTAAGCAAAATGATGAACATCTTGATGTAAGATGGTTATTTAAGATGGTTAATAGCCATCTTGCATGCATTTTACCTAAATCATTCATAAAATTAAATGTAAGTATATTTAAATCATTATAAAGGTATGTTTCATTACTTTGAGGGTTATTATCATTCATAAAATTAAATGTAAGTATATTTAAATCATTATAAAGATATGTTTCATTACTTTGAGGGTTATTACAGTATATAAATAATATAAAAATAATTATTTATTTATATATTTCCATAAATATAAAACTATGCATAAAATATATATTTTCTATTATGATTGATAAAATTAGGCTATTATTTATATTTTTTGACCTAGCTAATAAGTATTATACTCTTATATTTGATAAATATATGTAGTTATTAGAGAAAATATTATTAAAAGTTACAAAAATGTAAAATGTAGACAATTCAAAATGATTATTAACTATCTTGAGTCAAGATGTGTATCATTGTCCTGTCGTAATTTGTCAAAGAAAAGAACGATGAGCTTACCAGTGGTCGGGTACGTGATAAGAGCAAGCAAGATACATGAGAATTGCATGGCTGCAAGAAGGTAAAAAAATGTCAAAATGGGATTATTATTATTATTATTATTATTATTATTATTGTTATTATTGTTATTATTATTATTATTATTATTACAGTGTAGAAGTCTTCAGGACTTGTAAATTGAAGATCGCAAAATAGCAATAAAATGATAATTGAAAATCATAAGGGCAAATTTACCTCTCATATAAAGTAAAATCTCCATGGGCTATGGCTGGAACTTTCTTCAATGGATTGATGGCTGAAATTTAAACAATGATACCAAATTTCTTCTGTTAATTCTGTAAATTCTGAACAACTTTTGGGTTTTTTTCAACATATATTATCCACGTATGTGACATTATTTTCTTATCCTTTGTATTTCAAATTTAATATTTATACTATTTGAGTTTTCTAAACCATTTTGTTTTACCCTGCCCTATAAAGTAATTGATTAATAGTTACCTCTGAATAAGAATATAGTAAATGGACCAAATTAACTCAGTATAAAAATACATAACGCAAAAGTGGGTTTTTTGTATTTTGGACCCCGAATTTTAGGGGTATTTACATTCTGAACCCTTGGTTTTCAACTTTAACATTTTGGACCCTAAAGTTTGTAGGCTGAATAAAAAAAGGACCTTAAAGTTTGTGGACTGAAGAAAAAGGCCCCTGTCTCATTTTTTATTTTCCTCCCATGTTTGAATTTATCTCCCGATTGACGTCAAACTTTAGGACTATGGTTAAAACTAATATTGAAACTATAATACACCTCTCTTATTCGTGTCGAGGCTACTTAGACCCCTTAGTACATGGTTTTAAGTAACTCCAACACGAATAAAAGAGGTTTATTATAACTTTAATATCGGTTTTAACCTTAGTCTTGAAGTTTGATGACAATCGGGAGAGAAATTCAAACATGGAAAGAAAAAGAAAAACAGAAAACGAACTTTTTTTTCACCTCACAAACTTTAGGGTCCTTTTTTTTCAGCCTACAAACTTTAGGGTCCAAAAAGTTAAAGTTGAAAACTAAGGGTTCAAAATGTAAATACCCCTAAAATTCGGGGTCCAAAATGCAAAAAACCCCGCAAAAGTACCTTCATATTCAGGAGTAAGGTGCTCGCCCTTGAAGAGGTCAATTTTCACTTCCTCAAACTTGATCCCATTAACCCTGATACAATAGTTTCCTTGGTATCAGTTCATGAGTATACAAACCACAGTTCATTATACAATTTATATAGTAGGGTTGACAAAAATATGTCCGACCCGATAACCTCAATTTGTCTGATCCAGAAAAAACTGGGTACATTCATAGAATTTTCGTCCGAATTTTTGACATTGTCAGAAAATTCAATCATAGTTTTTTTTTAAAAATTTCTATTCTCCTAACCCGATTTATAGTATATCATAGTTTATGCTTGGCCAATTGATCCAACCCGAAAGTTAAGTGAAAAAATTGAGTATATTAATTAGACACAAATTTTCCTCCGATGTCCAATTTATCCTAACCCGGAATTACCCAAGCCCGTATTTTTGTCAGCTCTATTGTACACAATCCCTAGCTCATTTTCTACCAACTTTTTTGGCATAAAATACAACAAAAGGAAAAAAAATCCAATATCATATACTAGTATATAGAGAAGGGAGAAGATCAAATAGATAACCAAAATCAATATCAAAACCAATACATTACTCCGAAATCTCGCCCAGCATAGGGTGAAGTAAATAGATGACTCAGACGTAACAACCTTATCTCTAAATTTGACAATTTCGAAAGATCGGTTGCAATTACCCAAGATTTAGAAACCGTTTGCTATGTACTACCTATGTAAAAAAAAAAAAAAAAAAGAAGCAAGGGATATTTAATGAAATATTTACTATAGTACACTACAATCTATGTTGAAAACAGATACTCCCTCTGTTCCATATTAACTGTCGTCTTTGGAAATTGTGCAGTCAAATTTCAAAAATTTTGACCATAAATTTTTCAATATATACAATGAGTTGCTAATAAAATTATAGCCATTAGATTCGTGACGAAAAATACTATCGTAAAAGTATAATATTGCAATTGTTAATAATATATTATGTAACAAATTATCAATGAAAGAGTAACATTGGAGAACGTGAAAGTCAAAATTAAGGCACTTAATATGGAACGGAGGGAGTAATTTTTTTTAACTATCTAGATTAAGGATATAAGAAGATTAGATATAAGATGATAAATTTGAATATCCATAAGAATATAGGTAGAAAAATGTAATTACTTGCAGAAAAGGATGACTGCACGAGTAGGTTGAGACTTCCTGTCAGCATAAACCTTAAGAGTTGCCATTTATGATATCTTTGTATCTCTCTCTTTATCTAAACTGCAGTGCTTAATTCTTCGATGAGTTCATTCACAAATCGTCATAAAATGTATTTATAGATAGAATTAAAAGAAATTAATTAACACATCATTCCAACGACGTGAAAACCAACACAAATCAAGCAACAACGTGACACAACGTGAACCTCAGCTCTTAATTATCAACCTATATTTCCATCCTTAATCATGGTACTCTATGCTTAATTAATGTCATTTAGATTCCTTCTTCCACCAGTTACTGCTGCACCATTATTACTCAAAAAATTACCTGACTTTTGGTGAAATATTTCCAGGTGCCCCAACTTTTTAAAACTCATTTTGAGATACCCTTACTTTTTGGGTTATAAATTATTAGGTGCTTTTTCGGTCATCAATTTAGTTAAGTGACCGAAATACCCTTATTTTCTATTTTTTAAGAAATACTCTTAAAGAAGAAGAATAAGGGTATTTCGGTCACTTAACAAAATTGATGGTCGGAAAATCACCAAATAATTACTAACCCAAAAAGTAAGGGTACCTCAAAATGAGTTTTGAAAAGTTGGGGTACCGAAAAATAGTTTCCCTAAATATTGGGGTACCTCGAGTTTTGAAAAGTTGGGGTACCGAAAAATAGTTTCCCTAAATATTGGGGTACCTCCGAGTAATTTTTTGATTATTACTTATTAGTCAGTGGGTTGTTTGCATTTTGGACCTGAAGTATATAGTAATTTATTTTTCGAACCATTAATTTTATTATTTATTTTTTGGACCATAATATTTATAGGTTGAATGAAAAAAGACCTTAAAGTTTGTAGGTTGGAAAAAAATGTCCGTATACTGTTTTTTCTTTTTCTTCCTATGTTTGAATTTATCTCCCGATTAGCATCAAATTTTATGACTAACGTTAAAATTAATATTAAAGCTGTAATACACCTCTCTTATTCATGTCAAAACTACTTAGACCTTAGTTACTTCAGGGTCTAATTAGTTCCGACATGAATAAGCAAGGTGTATTATAGTTTTAATGTTAATTTTAACCTTAGTCTTGAAGTTTGATACTAATCGGGAGATAAATTCAAACATGAGAAGAAAAAGAAAAATATTACACGAGTCTTTTTTTCAACCTTCAAACTTTAAAACCCTTTTTTATTCAACCTATCAACTTTAGAGTCCAAAAAATAAATAATAAAATCAAGGGTTCAAAAAATAAATTACCTTAAATTTCAGGTCCAAAATGCAGAAAATCCATTAGTTAGTGGCTGTTGTTAATTTAATCTCTTCTAATGATAATCTTAGGTTGTACTCACAATAATTGCGATTACATAAAGCTGGTGGAACTAGAGGAACTTGGATTTATTGGTTCGAATGTCATACATTAATTATTAGCCAATTGCGAAAAGAAAAATGAAGGAAATGGTTTGACTTTCTTTGCAATTTTATGATGAATTTGTCCTTTTGTTAGATGATGGTTAGAATATGAAATTATGATTCAGATTGTTGGAGTCGTATTTGGGTTGATGACCATGACTTTGGGCCTATGACAAATGAATTGCAAGACAATCTAGGCCCATACATTAATGAGCCAACCTTCACGCCTGACTCCTCTGGGTTGGGCCGTTGTCTTATGTTGGGCACCTTTCCTGATCCAATCAGATTGCCCGATAGGGGGAGTTCTCTAGTACAAGTGCAAGCGAGTCAGCGTGGCTCAGAATCAAGTAGTGCCCAATCTCACACTCGTCAGCCAAGCACTCCTAGCTCGGTAGAGCAATCTGAGGGTGTTAGCAACCCAGAGAGCCGTGAAACACAGTATGGTCGTGGGCAACGTTTGAAGAAGAATTCAACCTGTTTGAATGATTATATGTGCTATAATGCTCAAGTAACTCACCCCGCTCCTTCTGCAAACCCATATCAAAAAGAACTTTCAGGTACTCAATATCCTTTACACAAATTTATTACTTGTACTAATTTTTCTGAGTTCCACCAAGCCGTCTTAGCTACAGTCATGAAGGTGCAGGAGCCAAAATTTTAAAGATGTATTTATGACACTTTTGGTTTATGTGGAAAACATCATCCTTACCTCGAACAACTCTCAAGCATATTAGACATTTAAATCCTACCTTCATCAGTGTTTATCTTTTCAATTGGAAAAGTTCAAAGAGAATGTAAAAAATTTTAAGAATTTTGCAAAATATATGACAAATATTCATATAGTAAGATCGTTGATTATATAGTTGACGTGTTACTGATAAGAAATTGTTAGTTAGAGACTTATGATTTGGGAGGCTCATAAAGCAAGCACCATTTGTCCGCAATGGTTAATTTAACGTTGGAAAAACTTCGTCACACGCGCATCTATGAATTTGGCTGACTTGAAGAATTTCAATTTGGTCCAAATTGATTTTGACATTGATTGAATTGATCGAATCTCGGATACAATATTTCTCTTTTGTCTATAGTTTGAACCCAGTTCTAACCAAATTTAACTCCGTCGAAATTGTCCAACCCAAAAAACCAGGCCCGTACACCAATTTATCGTATGAGTTTTGACATTAATCAAATTTGACCAACCCAAATTTAATCAGGCTTGGATTTTTACGAGCGCTACTTAACTACAACAAAAGAGTAACCTAGAGTTCTTTGAAATAGTACACATTAATCGAAGACAATGGCCCAAGAAACAAATTAAACAAAGCTCATTCTTTCTAGAAAATAAAAGTAAAAACATCCATTAGAGAAGCTTAACATTAATTCTTGTTGTTTGGGTTGTTAATGACCCTACAATTTTTCCTGATTTCACCCCGGGATGAGGAGGTATCTTGGATTTTGCTCATTTTAATGATAGCATTGGAAAAACGTTGCTTAAAGAAGTTGTTATTCTTGGCCAATTCAGACACAAAACTTGAACTTAATCTGTCGGTTGCCAGCTCCTGATCAATTTTCAAGATTCCTCTCTTCAGTTTTAACTGGTTGTAAAACTGGTTATCAAAAACAAACTCACTTCCTTGGTCAAGGGAAACACTTGAACTTGACCCAGGATTACCACAAATTCCCTTAAGCTTATTAACCAAAGCCCCATCCATACTCGGATCCGGGGCCCCAGTTCCCTGAAAGTTGGAGATCCGATCCTGAAAAAAGTTACAGTGGGCCACCCCGACTGTGTGGGCCCCCAACAGGGTTATCATTTCATTCCGACTCAAACCTTTCGCTGCGAAACCCTGTACGGCCTGCTGGACCGAGACGCCCGGGCCAGGGAGGTTAACCTCACTCGCCCGTGACACGACCCCGTCAAGGCGGCCCGTCGGGACTCTGTATGTCGGACCTCCCGACAAGGCCACCGCGTCGCGGGTCGCTAGGGCTATGATGTCGGCGCACGACACTGTTTCCGGGCATGCGGATTCGAGTTTTGACTTGATTTGGTCTATGAGGGAGAATTCTCGGACGGATTGATTTGCTCCTGCTTCCTTCTCTGCTCGGTTTGTGTTTGTTGAGTCTAGCAGCAAGGATGCATCACAACCCTGTATGTATTCATTGTAGATGGCCATGCAATGCATCATTAGCAATCACGTTTCTAACTACTGTAATTTAATTTCTATTAATACATAGATGAAGCATACGTAGGATGTGATAATAAGAAATTAAATATCATGAAAATACAAAATCTTACCCTTACAAAACAGTCATGGAAATGCATGCGTAGCAAGGCAGCAGTGATAGACTTATCCTTCTTAAACCGTTGTTGAACCACCTGTTGGACGATCGACTCAGCTTGTGGACATGTCTTTATATAGTATGCTACTTTTATGCTTGATATTAATGTTGGGAAAATAGCTAACATCAGAATAACACAAAGTTTCATGTATTTAAAACCATAATTCTCCATCTCCACTTTTGATTTCTTTGCTACAAGTATAGCTTCTTAATCTTTGTTGTATTTTGTTTGTGTTGTTTTCAAAATGTGTGCAGGAGTATATATACCCTCTTCATGCAAGACAATTTCGAGGAATAAAATCAAGTCTGTATTAAACTACAGAGGTAATGTCAGAGGGTTTTGTGACAAATATCTTTTAAATGAAGTTTGTTGAATTAATGATAAATAATAAGCACTCTAGCTAATTATTGCTCGAGGATTATTGTTAGGGTTTGGACTTTCGAAAGTTATTCTCTTGTGTCAAACCTAATATTTAAATAATTAATTCTCATAGAAATGAGTTTAGATGTTCATTTTAATGCGGATTTGAAGGAAATGGACGGGTTGTTTTAAAATTGGATAGCATGTACTTGTAACCTTAGACCTTCCTAATATATGCGCATCCAAACCAAAATTAAGAAATAGCAAGTTTTTTCCCATTATTTTAAAAAGAATTATTGGATGATAATACACTGAACTTTAAGAGTATTGGACAATAATGTATTAAATTTTTTTTCTGGACTCTAATAGATTGAATTTTGAGGATATTGGACAATAATACATGCATCCAAACCAGTACATGTCATGGGATTCTTAGTTCTTTGTTTTTGAGGTTTTCCCCCATTGTTTTCTTGTCTAACCCATTTCAAAGAGGTTTGCTAGAATAATGATGCATGTAAGGAGGATTGTATCTGTCTGATGTGTATTCGATTGGTGGTGTGTCTAGTGCTATACTTTCAGCATTGAGATCTTTATGAGATGTATTCTCATTTGTGAGCTCTTTGACTCCTTTATTTGATTGAATAAAAGGGCTATTTTAGCCGCTACTTATAAAAAAAAAAAGGAGGATTGTAATATGATTTTATGAATATTTTTCAGTGAAGTTCACCATTAAATATATCATTCTTATATTTGCTCTCTACTTTCGATGGCCGTACTTTTATCTTTTTAGAGTTTAAAGCGCATTACGGTATAGTTTTATGGCCTTTCAGAGGACATGTTTCAGCAGCGGGTGTACGTGGTTGGAGGATACTAAAAATATGTTGTCGGGTAAACCATAATTGGTGTGTAAAATTCATGAGTAAAAAGCAGTCGGGTAAAAGTTAAATTTTGCTAATTTTTTTGTAATTTTTGATAATTTTTGTGAAATTTATTATAATATATCAAAATTAATTTTTTTTTGTTTTTTAACTTTGATAAGTTTTAATAAATTTTGGTAAATTCTGATAAAAACTGATAAATTTAATTTACTCATGAATTTGACAGGGTCTTGGCTATAAATATTAAATTTTTTATTGGGATGGTTTCATATGATATCAGACTCAGGCTGAATAATAAAGAGGTCCAAGGTTCAAATTTCAATCATTTCTATATTTTTGATTAAGATGGTTTCATATTTAAATAGATGATCAAGTCCTTTGTGTGATTTGTTTAATCAAATTCATAGATGTCAAAGTGTTTGACGAACAAACCATTATTGCACGGTTTGATGAAGAACGCAGTTGCATGAACCGACATAATTTCGGCATAGTCAGTTGTTACATTTGCAAAAATGAAGGATTATTTATTTATTTATTTATTTATTTGAGACCTAACCGAAGGGAAAGTTGTTGCACATATATGAATATTTGACACCTGAAAGAAAGGATTACTTGACAACGTGCATGCATTTAGTTATGATCTATTATAATTTATGAAAATGATATGTGTCTTGCGACAAGATGGTTAACCTTGCCTGACATGTTATATCCACATAAGAATGTTAAATTTGCTGTGAAAGAAAGTATTTACATAATTTTTTGCATTGAGATTGTTATATTTCCATCATGTTTGGTTTATTTTTAAAATAAAACATTTTCTATAAAAATGCTATATTTTTAATAAAAATTTCATTTGGTTTTTAAAGAATATTTGTTATTTTCTATTTTTCTATTAAATATTTGTAAAAAAAATTCATTTTCTTTGTTTTTTCTATTTATTTGTTAATTTTATAAATTCAGATTTTTCAAATATTTAATTTTTTCTTTAACATTTATGATAAGGTTCCTACAATTTTGTTTAATTAATTGAAGGTCCCTAGCTATATTTCTTTATTTACTTAATCACAATAGTGATGTGACAAATACTTTTTTTACAAAAAAAATACATATATATATGGATATGTCATATCATACAAGATTGTTATTAACTATGTTGCCGCAAGACACGTATCATCATCCATAATGCGGACAAATTGACAGTATCATACCGACGGGTCTCTCCGATGCACCGAGGAAGTTCCTCTAAACCTTCCTCCTCAATTTTCAATCAAGAGTTGTTTTCTAATCGAAAATGAGGTGAATTCAAAGAAAAATATGATCTAAGGTAGATGTACGTGCAAACTCTAACAGTACGTACTGTTTAGAGCTTTTTTTAAATGTAAATGAATAGTTGGGATGACACATGAATGAATTCAATGAATATAAACTGATTGACCTCCTACAATTAAGGAAAATAAAGTCAAAACTAAACAATAATAATAATAATAATAATATCTCCGAAATCCTTTATTTATGTGTTGAATATGTGGGTTCATGCAACTGGTTTCTGGTACTATTAATCATTTCATCGCCAAACACTTTGACATCAACCAAATTTGATTTTATTCCTTCAAATTGTCTTGCATGAACAGGGTATGTTAATATCACGTCCAAGATTTGAGAGAATATTTTTATTCGATAAATAATTACTACTGGTCATTATAATATGTAGCTAGAATTAGGCAATATATAGTTATTAATGTCCATTAAACATAAGAAAGGGAAACCTGATGAAATTAATTGAAATTAATTGTATTATGTCTTGAAAACCAGAACATTTATATTGGATTATGGAACAACTATTCTTCTGATGTAGTATTTGTTACTTTAATTAACTTTCTTCCCATAATATTTGTCACATTACAAATATGCTAATACATTAATTTATCAAATTAACCTCAATATATAAGTACATGTTTTTCTTCAATTTCTGTTTATATTCATCGATTTTGGTTTTTATTCACCACTTTTCTCATCTCCAAGAATGCATATTAATGTAAAATGAAGATTTTTTTTATTTTGTAAATTGTGTCTAAAGTGACAAGTAATTTTGAAACGAGTACTTGAGTTGCTAAGCAATAGCCAAAAGAAAATGGAAACATAAGCTATCAATGATTTGATACGCTTATAAATTATAATATTAGAAAGGCTTAGAGTACAAGAGCATGGGACTCCCGAAAATATATACCGTAAATTTTAAAATAACTTGTCTATTTCTTTCAAATCCGCATTAAAAGGAACATCCAAAACTTATTTCTATAAGAATTATTTAAATGTTAGGTTTGACATAAGAGAATAACTTTCCAAAGTCCAAACCCTAATAATTATCATTCGAGCAATAATTCGAGTACTTATTATTTTTCATTAATTCAACAACCTTCATTTAAAAGATATTTGTCTCAAAACCCTGTGACATACTAACATTCCCTCTATTGTTTAATACACACTTGATTTTATTCCATGAAATTGTCTTGCATGAAGAGGGTATATATACCCAAACTCCTGCACACATTTCCAAAACAACACAAACAAACCACAACAAAGGGTAAGAAGCTATACTTGTAGCCAAGAAATCAAAAATTGAGATGGAGAATTGTTATTTTAGATACATGAAACTTTGGGTTATTTTGATGTTAGCCATTTTTCCAACATTAATATCAAGCATAAAAGTAGCGTACTATATAAAGACATGTCCACAAGCTGAGTCGATCGTGCAACAGGTGGTTCAACAACGGTTTAAGGAGGATAAGTCCGTCACTGCTGCCTTGCTCCGCATGCATTTCCATGATTGTTTTGTAAGGGTATGATTTTGTATTTGATATTTCTTATTATCACATTAATTTCAGAGATTTTACTATAGTTAAAAAATTCAACTATTATAAAAAGTATATTTTTTCTACTATTATAGTTAAAAAGTATAACAGTCATGATTCTATACCATAAAAATTAAATTAAAATTAGTAATCTATTTATCAAAGTAACTTGTAAGAACGGTTGATTATATTAATTGAGATATAAATCTTTCTAATGGATGAAATTTGTTTTAAATAAATTAACAGTAAGAAATTTCAAACCACCGCAATTGGGGGGAAAAATGATTATTTGGTTTTAAAATCCCCAACTTTGGGTCTTGTTTATCAAAATATCTCAAACTTTATTTTTGGTATGAATATTCCAAACTTTGGGGGTTGGTATTTATTAGCATGCCAACACTGAATTAACATCAATTAAATTCGGGTTTTTCTATAATGTAGTGGTTGTTTTTTTTGGCTAAGATACACTTCCATTCTACAAGTCACCTCAAAAAATATTGTTACATCACAGAAAATCCTGACTTTAATCGATGTTAAGTTAGTGTTGGACTACTGTCAAATACGACACCCCAAAGTTTGGGATATTCATGTTAAATTTGAAGTTTGAGATATTATGATAAACAAACCCTAAAGTTGGGGATTTTAAAACCTAATAATCCTTTTAAACTTAACCATGATAAACATCTTACATATGCTTTATCTATGTATTAATTAATAGAAATTAGATTACAGTAGTAGAAACGTGATTGCTAATGATGCATTGCATGCATGGCCATATGCTATGAATACATACAGGGTTGTGATGCATCCTTGCTGCTAGACTCTACGAATACAAACCGAGCAGAGAAGGAAGCTGGAGAAAATCAATCCGTTCGAGAATTCTCTCTTATAGACGAAATCAAGTCAAAACTCGAATCAGCATGCCCCGAAACGGTGTCGTGCGCGGACATCATAGCCCTGGCGACTCGCGACGCGGTGGCCCTGTCGGGCGGTCCAGCCTACAGAGTCCCGACGGGCCGCCTTGACGGGGTCGTGTCACGGGCGAGTGAGGTTAACCTCCCCGGCCCGGGCGTCTCGGTCCAGCAAGCCGTACAGAGTTTCGCTGCGAAAGGTTTGAGTCGGAATGAAATGATAACCCTGTTGGGGGCCCACACAGTCGGGGTGGCCCACTGTAACTTTTTTCAGGACCGGATCTCCAACTTTCGGGGAAGTGGAGCCCCGGATCCGAGTATGGATGGGGCTTTGGTTAATAAGCTCAAGGGAATCTGTGGTAATTCAGGGTCAAGTTCAAGTGTTTCTCTTGACCAAGGGAGTGAGTTTGTTTTTGATAACCAGTTTTACAACCAGTTAAAACTGAAGAGAGGCATCTTGAAAATTGATCAGGAGCTGGCAATTGACAGATTGAGTTCAAGTTTTGTGTCGGAGTTGGCCAGAAATAATACCTTCTTCAAGCAGCGTTTTTCCAATGCTATCATTAAAATGAGCAAAATCCAAGATACATCCTCATCCCGTGGTGAAATCAGGAAAAAATGTAGGGTCATTAACAACCCAAACAATAGGACTTAGTTAATTAAGCTTCTGTAATGGCTTGTATTTTTACTTTTACTTTTAGAAAGAAAGAGCCTTGTTGAATTTCTTTCTAGGGACATCTTCAATTGATGTGGATGATGTTTGCTCTATGAGCCTCCCAATCATATTAAGTCTCTAATGAACAATTCTCAACAGTAAAACATCTTACTATACGAGTATTTGTTATATATTTTGCAAAGTTTTTGAAACTTTTAGCATTCTCTCTAAACTTTTGCAACCTAAAACTTATCAAGGCTTGCCTAATCTGTCCTTACCATCTAAAAAATAAAATAACGCTCAGAAGAGTTATACCATGGTGTATGTGCTTGAGCGCAACATAATTTATGCAAACACGCTCAACAACAAACTCCCAGAGGAAAAACATTACCATGAAAATAGAGACAATTCAAGCATGTAATCAATTTCCCTCAAATACAGAAATGAAATATTCAAACAATGAACCTAAACTATTTCCTGCAAATATATGTGAATTCCTGTATCTAAATACCATGCCGGTTTGGATCAACCCGTCTAATCAATCACGCTAGTCTAGCCAGTTGACCCATTAACGCATTAGGCAACCGAAAAGATGACCAATCCAAATCTGACAACATCGGAAACTGATTTGATTACCAAATCGGATTTAACAAGATAGCCTTTTCCGCACCCCCAAAAGCAAAACATGAAAGTACAATCATCCTTTTATTACATTTGACAATTAACTAGACAACATACTTAATCATACATGCTAGTT
Source organism: Portulaca oleracea (assembly GCA_029582165.1). Taxonomy (NCBI): domain Eukaryota; kingdom Viridiplantae; phylum Streptophyta; class Magnoliopsida; order Caryophyllales; family Portulacaceae; genus Portulaca; species Portulaca oleracea. The sequence continues at coordinate 19,144,708 of CM055885.1, forward strand.
ATGTGTGTATATATATATATATATATATATATATATATATATATATATATATATATATTACATGCACCGAAGTTTATACTCCAGGATATCATGCATGATCATAAACTTAAAAACTACAATGCTTATAAATCATTATATCATGAATGCTCAAAAACCTAAACTGCAATGCTCATATATAAACCTAAACTACAATATACTACTAAACCATTATATGAATGCTCATAACTTAGTATATGAATGTTCATAACCTCCAACATGACACTCATATAACCTAGCATTTTTACTACAATGCTCAAAAATCAGTATATGAACGTTCATAAACCTAAACTATAATGCTTATAAACCACTATACGAATACTCATAAACTTAAACTACCATGCACATAAACTAAACTTGAATGCTCATAATTCCAAACCAATAATAATTATAGTTACTTCAATTTAAAAATATTGATAGATACAAAAATAATAACTATAATTAATGAATTTAAAAATAGTAAAAAATTCATACGTTAAATTATCAAATAATTATTGACGTAAATTGAAAAAAAGAGATAATTGATTGGGAGGCGCCCCCATACGCACAAAAGCTACATGCTCCCAGGACTTTATAAAGTTTATGAGCATTGTATTGCATTTTTATAAATATGTTTTAAGGTTATCGTACGCTAATACACTGTACTTTGGGGGTGTTGGACAATGATGCGTCTGAACTATTACTGTGGTGGCTAACTCGATGACGGTCTTACATGGTGGGTTGAGGAGCAAAAAACATTAAATTCATTACTCAATTAATGTCATATGATGCATTGTCAACAAGTGTAAATGAAATTTAATTAAATTTTTTTTCAAATAACATCTCAATACTCCACATTTTTGCTAACGCAAACAATGTTTTTTGTTCGCAAAAGTTAGAATTCATCTTTGCTTATTCAGACTTGCTTACTGATGAGGGCATATAATGACCAAATATTTTGGAGCATTTTAATAGTGAAATTTGGGGATTAAAGTGCTTAATTGATCTTTTATGATCTTATTTCGCTATCTTAACTGAGTTCTGGTTGTTTTGTTCAATTTGTACAGATTAGTGATATGAACTCCAAAGCTCACATCCATTACTTGATTCATCATTGAAAGAGATTTTCGACAATATATTATAAGGTCAATTGCGAGTTGAGATGAAGGAGTTATGAGTAAGATAGCAGAAAGTGTGCGAAAATTGATATATGTCCACTCTTTTGGTCACCATATTTTTCACAAGTATGCTATGACTTTGGACCTTTAACCAATGAAAAGTAGACTCCTAGATCTTTCCGAAAAGTCAAGAACCAAGTCAATCAAACGTTGGACGAAGGAGATATGGCCGAAACAAGATGACCCAGAAAATTTCAGAGCCAACACAACCCGTGTTGACAACAACACAGTCCGTGTTGGCCTCCAGAAAGCTCAATTTCCCTAGAAACCATCAACACTATCCGTGCTAAAGTTGACACGAACCGTGTTGCACCCTGTTTATTGCAGTTTGTCGTTTCAAGTCCCTTAATTGCTATATAATCAATGGATTCGGCTGTTTCATTCATCATCCACTTCATCCATCTTCATCCACCATCATTCACCACCATCCATTCCTTCCACACCATCCCCCTCCATCTCCCATAATCTCACAATAATCAAGAGTTTGAGAGTGAATTGAATATTGAAGATTATTCGAGATCGATACGGCATTGGAGGAGCAAAAGTCCACAATTGCCAAGTTCTTTCAAGGGTTTTTCTGCATATCTTTGGTTATTTCTTCATTCTCATTAGATTCATACGCTAGTAGAATTTGTGTGTGACATGATTAGTGAGTAGTTTTATTAGTTTAGGGGATAAACCTTTTTAGTTGCTTTCATGGATTGAATTTTGTTGGATTGAACAAGTGTTAATCGAGTTTGAATGCATTTTATTTAACCTTTGATTATGTTTGTCATTGTTTTTTATTGACCATCAAAAATATGGAATTAGGTTGTTGAATGAAGTACCGAACGAAGATATTCGATAATCGGAACCCTTAGGATTAAACTAGTTATGAAATGAACTAGATATAGAGGATTTTGTAATTAGGGGTCATTGATAATTTGATCTTTAACTTAGATAAAATTGAAATAACCACGAAAGTAGGTGATTGATTTTACTAAGCAATTTGTTTCATTGCCAAAATCTTGCTACGAAAGATTTTATGCGATTATCGACCCTAAAATGTACCAAATTAGTAACATACATGTTCAATCCACTTGTTTGATTCATAGAGTGACTTAGGTTTTATCTTCTGGACGTCTTTTTCCATTGATTAATCTCGATATTTGTGTGGATAGTTGTTTGTTTGCCTTTAGTGGTAAGTAGCAATAGAGTTAGTTTGATCCAAAAACAAAACCCAATCGATTTAGCAATCAAATAGGAGGCTAGTTTGGTGTGTAGTTTAGCAAAGTCCTTGTGGGAACGACCTTGATACCTATCACATCTACACCCGTGCACTTGCGGCGTATCACTTACATGACATTAATTTAGTAATGATTTTAATGCTTTTGCTCCTCAACCCACCACGTTAGACCGTCACTAAATTAACCACCGCCGGAAACATTTCAGGTGCATCATTGTGCATCACCCCCAAAGTTGAGTACATTTTAGTCCAAGAAGAAAGTTCAGTATATTATTGTCCAACACTTTCAAAGTATAGTGTATTAGCGCCCAAACAACTTAGTATTTTTAAAAGCATTATAGTTGAGTGAGAAATAACATTATATTACCTACTTACGAACAATGTTCTAGTATTTTTTATGAGCATTTGATGATGGTTGAATTAAGTAATAACGAACTTAAAAATAATATTTATATTCAATCAACTTAAAAGTGGTATTTAAAATTTAATCAACTTAACAAAAATTCCATTATATCAAAATTCAAATGGTAAAACCGTTCTTGATGGAACAAAAAAAAAAAAGAAAGATGACGATGGAGTGCCCCTAGGGGAAAGGGCGCATGATGCTCTATGTACCTAGGATCACTATCCCGGGATCACTATCGGAACACCTCTAGGGGACACTAGCATGAAGTTTAGATTAAATGTAATCATTTTCTTTTTCTTTTTTTCTTTTTTGTGACTGGGAGTAAATTTAATGCCGCTAGCCGTTTTTTTTTTCTTTCTAGTTTCCAATAAAAAAAAAAGGAAAAATAGGAGGATTAAATGCAACCATTAATAAGACTCATTTTCCTAGCCAAAAAAAAGGAAAAAAACTCGATTGATTGCAACCCTTGGTGATAGATCTAATGGCTATTATTTATTCTACTCACATGCTCACAAATAGTCCATACCTATTTTAATATATACCTCTGTCTCTTCCCTACCCTTTCTCTTCCCCTACCCTTTCTTACGCACCATTTTAATCTCTCTTTCTCTATCACTTTCCGCCACACACTTATTTTAATCTCTCTCTCTTTTGGACACTCTTTTTAGTCTCTCTTGTTGGGTCTATCTATGGTCAAGGACCTTCATCTCTAGTCTGCCAAGGACCTCAAACAGGGTTTTAATGAAAGACAAAATAGATGAAAGGATCAAGGAAGATTGAAGATAGGACGAGAACAAGAAAGGCAGAAGGACACTAACCCATAGCACCTCAAGGACGTCTACCTACAGCATCTCAAGGTCATTTACCTCCGGCATGAAGTTCTGACGTGAAAGTCAAAAGAGCAAATCAAAACAGGGAAGCTTTTCTGGAAAGATTAATATATGTTTTCTCTATCCTTTTCTAACCAGACTAATTGATTGTAACTATTTTATTTGTAGGAAACAATTGATCAAGAATTTGGAAAGAAGACAAGATTGCAAATTTCCGAAAATCTCGCAAGATGGAAAGTAGATCACAAGAAAATTGGAAGGCAAGGCAAATCACGAAGAAGGAAAGAATCAGGAAGAAAACAATCCCAACGTCTCTATGCTGCCGATTCAATGCACTTATAAATAGAAGACCTCAAAATTGAAGAAGATTAACGATTCCACGAAAGTAATCGGGTGTGAGAAAAACAGAGAGTGTTTTTCTCGTTCTTCTTTGTGTTGTGAGAAGAAGCTCTGTGTGAGAGTTGTGATTGAGTGTAATCGAATCCTAGACGGACTTAGATTTGATTGGTGTTTGCACCAAAACAGTGCTTGGTGTGTGTGTTTACCCAAAAACCATTTTTGAAGTGCCCTCTACAAGGCACTCTGTTCGGCTGTAAACCTAAGGACGTTTACCTTAGGAAATTTTCATATTCAGTCTGTATTCTATTCCAACTAGATTAATTAAGAAGGTTATTCAGTTATCTTTTTATTGTCCTTTATTTCAGTTTACTTTGGTTTATCTAAAGTTGAATCTTAATATGAAAATATTAAGACCCTAACATCCTTTACCAGTGAGTATTTGTGCAGAAATTTTTATAACCCTATTCACCCCCTCTTGGGTTCTTTCATATCTCTCTCTCTCTCTCTCTCTCTCTCTCTCTCTCTCTCTCTCTCTATCTCCAACTCTCCCTCACGCACCCATTTTAATATATCTCCTTCACACGGGTACCACTCTTTCTCTAGCATGTATTTTTAATCTCTCTCTTGCTCTTCCTGATCTTTCTCTCTTTCTACAACTCTCTCTCTCTCTCTCACGTACCCATTTTATTATATTTTTTTTTTCTCTCTCTTTATCCAAATCACATCTTAGTGATCTAGAAAATGAAAGTTGTAATGTAAATTTCATTTTTTCATGCATTTTTCCTTAAATCAAATAAGGAAAAGAAAATTGAATGGAAAATTATTTTTTTTCTTCAAACTTTTATTTAAACCAAACAATAGAAAGAAACTTACTTTATTAATAAATATGGACTATTTACTAACGTTTCTCCTCAATTTTCAATCAACATGTAGATTTGCAAACTGTAACAGTACTGTTAGGGTTTTTTTAAATGTAAAATGAATAGTTGGGATGACACATGAATGAATTCAATGAATATAAACTGATTGACCTCCTACAATTAAACAAAATAAAGTCAAAACAACCATAATAATAATAATAATAATAATAATAATAATAATAATAATAACACGAATTGATGTGTTGAATATGTGGGTTCATGCAACTGGTTTCTGGTACTATTAATCATTTCATCGCCAAACACTTTGACATCAACCAAATTTGATTAAATAAAAGATTTGATCCTCAACTCATATAGTTTCAAATTATATTAATATCAAATCCAAGATTTGGGAGAATATTTTTACTTGATAAATAATTACTAGTCATTATGATATGCAGCTAGAATGAGGCAATATATAGTTACTACATCCATCCCAAAATATTTGTCCTTTTACCAAATTTTTTTGTGCCAAAATATTTGTCACATTTACAATTTCAACAACTGTAATTATTTTTCTACCCCTAATTAATAAATTTATTTTCCAATTTTACAATTCCAACAACTATTATCTTCAATTAAAGTAGGGGCATTTTGGATAAATTACAAACTTTTCACTTCAATTCCCAATATATATTGATCTTCTCAAATTAGATAAATGGACAAATATATATAATGGGACAGAGGTAGTATTAATGTCCACTAAAAATAAGAAAGGGAAACATGATGAAATGAAATTAATTGCATTCTCTCTTGAAAACTAGAGCATTATTTAATTATGGAACAACTATCCTACTTATCGAGAATTGAAATACTCCATTCTTTCAATATTATTGGTCAGTTTAATTAACTCTCTTTTTTTTCTACAATATCTGTCACATTACAATTTCATTACATTAATTACTAATTTATCAAATTAACCTCATTAAAAAGGTCTAAGTTACAATTTTTTTCTATCCACCTTTTTTCTTATTTCCAAAAATATATATTAATGTAAAGTGTAAGTTTTTTAAATTTAATGAATTGTGTCTAAAGTGACAAATAATTTGAAAAGGGTGGACTACTTAAGATATCCAGCGATTGAATAGTTAGTAAAAGTTAATAAGAGAATTAATGTATTAGTTCTATCAATGTCCCATATGGATAGAATAATGTTACCTCTCTAGCTCCTCAAAAATTTGTTCGGAGGTGCCACACATTCCTAACAACTGACCATTAGGGGACCACATTTTTTTAATGCACTCAAAGGGAACCAAGTAATGCTAAACAATTGGCTGGCAGGTGACTTTCCGGCCACTTTAAGCCGGAAAACATGAAAAGTCTTAAAAGCCCTTAAGGTGGTAGTTGAAAAGACGAGGTAACCCTACCATTTGTGTTGTCTGCTTTTCTTGGCTCAATCAAACCTTTTTCAACTGTTCTTCTCTGTGTTGACCTAACTACAGTCTAATCAAGGAGATCTGGGTTTTTTTCGAGTTTTCAATTTCCTCAATTTCCACTCTAATTTTCATTCAATGGTGTATGCATTTGATTGCCAGCGTTTTTGGGAGTCTCTCAGCATTTAGAGATCTGGGTTCGTTCTCTTTATCGTTCTATCTTTGTTTCTTCAAATGTGGGAAAAGAAGAATACCAAGAAAATAGGGATCACAGCTGGGAATTAAGAAATCTGGGAATCTAGGGTTAGATTGAGTATGAATGAATTTGCTTCACCTTATCCGCTAGCAACATGAGTACATCAACCCTCACAGTTGAGCTCGGGAATGACCCAATATAGAGGTAATGTATGTGACTACATCAGCCCTCACAGCACGAGCTCTCATGTCCGAGAAAAACTTGCTAGCTTTGAACATCCTCCCTTCCTTGACAAGATCATGTATAAGGGTTGCATATGCAACGTGATTTACAGTAAATCTGTTATCGCCAAACTCATTTTCAGAATTTGTATGCTCCAGGAAAAGCTTTAGTGCGCTATTGACGGATCCATTTTTGCAAAGCCCGTTAACCAAACAACTGATTGTGACAACATTAGGGAGGATCTTCCCCTCCCACATCCTAATTCACGTTACATACAATGGGTTAATCAATCAATCACTCACCATTTCCATTCCAACAAATCAAACGATGCCTCAAATTCAAACAAACCATAATCCCTCAAAAAAGAAGACGATTACCAGACAATTCCATAAGCGTCCTTGCCAATCGGCATTATTGGGGGCTTATACTTGGTAGTAACCTCAAAAATGTTATTATCAATGACAGAGAGAGAGAGAGAGAGAAGAGAGACAGAATTTCGGGGTGTTATTGGCTGTAGCAATGCAGGATTGTGGGGAGATTTCACCCGAGTTGCAAATGGTTCCTAGTCGTCCGATTAACTCCTTGATCATCATCCCATCTCCAGGGATGAACCCAGATGTTGGGGATGACACCATTGAACTCAAAGCAGACTCAACTGGGTCGTGGGGGTCTTCGAAGTTGGTGGGCAAGTAGCAATTTGATGAAATTTCCATGCCAAATAATGCCGCTGTTGATGATGATGAATTCAGTTGGGTTTTTTCCATTGAACTTTTGCAATAAGGAAAGGGAAGGGGGGTGAGGGGGAGAGCAGTGAGTTGTTGTAGTTTCACTCAAATGATAAAGAGTTGACAGAAAGTAGGATAGAGAGAGAAAGAGAAAAAGAGAAAGGAAGGAAGAATGAAGATGATGAAGGAGGAAGTGGTGGAGCGTCAGACATTTTGGGATCAACAGAGGGTTGAACTGATGAAAGAGGAACGAAGAAAGAAGGAAGGAAGAATGAAGATGATGAAGGAGGAAGGAGGAAGGAAGGAGGAAGGAGCAATGGAGGGTAGTCTCGGCATTAATCTAAGAAAATTTTAAAAAAATCTAACTTTACTCAATTGTCACCGTTTTCCGGCAAATAATGGCCGGAAAGTCACCTGCCAGCCAATTGTTTAGCAACTTGGTCCCCTTTGAGTGCATTAAAAAAATGTTGTCCTCCAATGGTCAGTTGTTAAGAATGTATGACACCTCCCAGCAAATTTTTGCTAGCTCCTAGGGAATATAAATAAGTTTTCCTAATAAATGTCCCACATGGACAAAGTAAGGTAAGTTATAAATCTTATAAGTTAAAGAGTTATATAGAGTTATATGAATTTACAAATAAATAAACCACGGACTAAGCTAACCTGTGCTAGGGTTAAGGGGCAACGCTTTGCATTGAGCCGCATACGCGCGCGGTGTGGGCTATAGGGCGCTAAAGGCGTTTTAACTGTCATAAGGGGATTGATGATCATATATAGGGTTTTTGGCTTAAAATAATCTGAAGTCGGAGGTCATTGGTTGAAAATAATCCAAACTCACTTTTTGGCTGAAAATAATCCAAACTTTTAGCTTGTTTACTCGAACTAAACCGAAATCGATTACCGATGTCAGAAGACTGACCGGTCAGCTTATGTAGATCCCAGTCAGCATAAATTCAAAACCAAAGTCAATTAAAGAAACACGTGTTCCGGCTACCCAATCAGCATTCTAACGCCGAAAATCGATTTCGGTTTTGTCCGAGTAAATAGGTTAAAAGTTTGCATTATTTTCAACAAAAAAGTGAGTTTGGATTATTTTCAGCCAATGACCTCCGACTTCGGATTATTTTGAGCCAAAAACCCTTATATATAAGTGTACCGTAATTTTAAAACAACCCATCTATATCTTTGAATTTAAATCCACGTTAAAAGGATCGGAACATCTAGAACTGATTTCTATGAGAATTATTTAAATGTTAGGTTTGACATAGGAGAATAACTTTCAAAAGTCCAAACCCTAACAATAATCTCGAGCAATAATTAGAATGCTTAATTATTATTTTCATTATAATTCAACAAACTTCATTTAAAAGATATTTGTCTACAAAGCCTGTGACATTCCCTCTATTGTTTAATACATACTTGATTTTATTCCTTGAATTGTCCTTGCATGAACAGGGTATATATACCCAAACTCTTGCACACATTTTGAAAACCACAACAAAGATTAAGAAGCTATACTTGTAGCTAAGAAATCAAAAGTGGAGATGGAGAATTATGGTTTTAAACACATGAAACTTTGTGTTATTTTGATGTTAGCTATTTTCCCAACACTAATATCGAGCATAAAAGTAGCGTACTATATAAAGACATGTCCACAGGCTGAGTCGATTGTCCAACAGGTGGTTCAACAACGGTTTAAGAAGGATAAGTCTATCACTGCTGCCTTGCTGCGCATGCATTTCCATGACTGTTTTGTAAGGGTAAGATTTTGTATTTTCATGATATTTAATTTCTTATTATCACATCCTACGTATGCTTCATCTATGTATTAATAGAAATTAGATTACAGTAGTAGAAATGTGATTGCTAATGATGCATTGCATGGCCATCTACAATGAATACATACAGGGTTGTGATGCATCCTTGCTGCTGGACTCGACCGATACAAACCGAGCAGAGAAGGAAGCAGGAGCAAATCAATCCGTCCGAGAATTCTCCCTCATAGACCAAATCAAGTCAAAACTCGAATCCGCATGCCCGGAAACAGTGTCGTGCGCCGACATCATAGCCCTAGCGACCCGCGACGCGGTGGCCTTGTCGGGAGGTCCGACATACAGAGTCCCGACGGGCCGCCTTGACGGGGTCGTGTCACGGGCGAGTGAGGTTAACCTCCCTGGCCCGGGCGTCTCGGTCCAGCAGGCCGTACAGGGTTTCGCAGCGAAAGGTTTGAGTCGGAATGAAATGATAACCCTGTTGGGGGCCCACACAGTCGGGGTGGCCCACTGTAACTTTTTTCAGGACCGAATCTCCAACTTTCGGGGAAGTGGGGCCCCAGATCGGAGTATGGATGGGGCTTTGGTTAATAAGCTTAAGGGAATTTGTGGTAATCCTGGGTCAAGTTCAAGTGTTTCCCTTGACCAAGGAAGTGAGTTTGTTTTTGATAACCAGTTTTACAACCAATTAAAACTGAAGAGAGGAATCTTGAAAATTGATCAGGAGCTGGCAACCGACAGATTAAGTTCAAGTTTTGTGTCTGAATTGGCCAGGAACAACAACTTCTTTAAGCAACGTTTTTCCAATGCTATCATTAAAATGAGCAAAATCCAAGATACCTCCTCATCCCGGGGTGAAATCAGGAAAAATTGTAGGGTCATTAACAACCCAAACAACAGGACTTGATGATTTAATTAAGAAGCTTCTCTAATTGATGTTTTTACTTTTATTTTCTAGAAAGAAGGAGCTTTGTCTTCATTTAATGTGTATTATTTCAACAAACTTGAGCTTACTCCTTTGTTATAATTAACCGTCGCGGAGAGATGATGTTCGCTTTATGAACCTCCCAAATCACAATCATATTAAGTCTCTAATTAACTATTCTTATCAATAAAATGCCTTACCATATGAATATTTGTTTTATATTTTGTGAAATTTTTAAAAATTTTCACATTCTCCCTACACTTTCCCAACTAAAAACTTATCAAGACTTGCCCAATATATCCAACCCTCTAAAGAATAAAAACTCAGAAGAGTTATAGCATGATGTATATGCTCGAGACCAATACGACATGCAATCCCACTAAAGAACAACAAACTCCCAAAGAAAAACATTGCTATGAAAATAGAGACTATTCAAGCACATAACTAAGTTTCCTCAAATACAGAAATGAAATTACTCAAACAGTGAACCTAAACTATTTCCTGTAAATACATGTAAATTCCCATGTAAATATATATGTAAATTCCTATAAAATAACTAAATACATGTAAATACCAAGCGCTCTTTTCATCTAAGTCATGCCAGTTTGGATCAACCCGTCTAATAAATCAAGTTGGTCTAACCAATTGACCCATTAACTCACTATGTCAACCGAGAAGGTGATCAGTCCATATCTGACAACATAGAAAACCGGTTTGATTACCAGATTGGGTTTAACAATGGAGCCTTTTGCCACCCCAAAAGCAAAACATGAAGGTACAATCATTCTTTTATTACATTTTGACAATTAACTAGACAACATAATCATAATACACTATCAAACTATTACATCCCACCAAACCCAAATTATTATTATGAAGATGTCGTATGACACTATGACAGTGTATAGCACCTTCAAAACCAAAAGGCCACCCTTGGATCTATGAGACGCTTAGCAGTTTCTTCACGTCCTTCTGCAAAGATTACATGCATGATACATGTTAGTTAAGTTGAATTCATCCGTCTATCAAAACATTGTTAAAAACCAATATATATTCTATGCACCTGAAGTTTATACTCCAGAATATCTATAAGTGAATCACGATAGTAGGAGTGAACAACGTGATATCTACAAGTAATCAACCACACTATTTGGAGCACAAACTCCAGGAGCACGTAATAAATTACAATTGAAAACCGACACTCACCTATTTTCTTTCACTTGCCACTAAAATCCCCATTTTGAGATAATAAGGGCACATCGGACGTGATGCAATTATTCACACAATGGAAAAAGATATAATGTGTTTGATTGGAAAACTTTCCTATCTTTGCTGTACCGGTGGATGTGAAAATATTTATGTAGGCCCAGTATTTTAAGTTTATCCCTGATAATAATAGAATCGAAACATTCCGGACAAGAAATACACTAAAGAGTACCAGGACGAGTTTGTGGCTAGGTCTTCAAATTTTAAACATACCACACATAAGGAGTTGAGCTGAGCTTTACCTCGATGCCAGCCGGGGAAGTTGTTGGGGCATAGCGATCAACCACCTTTCCATCTCTGTCCACAAGGAACTTAGTGAAGTTCCACTTGATTCCATCTCCGAAAAGCCCGCCTTTGCTTGATTTCAGGAACTTGTAGATCGGGGCAGCATTATCACCATTCACATCAACCTACATCGCCCGTCGGATAATTACAAAATTAAATGTGGATGCCAAAGCTAATGTCATTAAAATCCATATACGACTATGAAACACTAGAACCACCCATCAAACTTCAAATTTCAATCTAGGCTTTGCAAACTAATCATTATTAGATGGCTCTTTAGCGTCAATTGTAATGGCCAACCAAAACATTTCATTAAGTACATGCTCTCAATGTTTTCATTGACCGGATATCGGTATTACAGAGTTACACAGTTGTGCTTTGGACTGTCTGTTCATCGTAAACCATCAGCCTATCAGGTAGTCTATACTTCAAAAACATATCATCAAACGCAAACATTTCTGCAGTTCATTTCTAGGAATGAAACTATGTAAATCTGAACCAGGAGGCAAGGCTTTTGGTACATGGTTCGGTTTGTTAAATACTGGAGGACCTACATTTTGAAATATGTGTAAATAAACGGTGATCTAACGCTCAGACAGTCGTGAATATCCAACCAAAACTAGACAAATTACCTTATCAAATATGGGAAACTCAGCCTTGAAACGGGTACACGCGAACTGCATGATCTCTTCGTTACTTCCAGGCTCTTGGTTTCCAAACTGGTTGCATGGAAAAGCCAATATCTCTAGACCTGCAATGCGATTCATCATATCCATACTGAGAATATTCCTGACATCCTATACAAGCCATTCAAGTCTCACTATGGTGAAAGAATTGCATGGGAGAAATTACCTTTTTCCTTATAATTCTCATACAACTGAGTCAACTCAGGATAGTTCGAATTCGTCAGACCACTGCAGCTCAAAAGAAGTATTTTGGTTATGATAATCATCGGAGGGATAAAATAAAACAAAATAAAAAATCCAGAGAACAAATCAACATCTTGTTGGAACATGCAATCTAGAGCTCTTCGAACTTTTGAAGCTCTCAATTAGTTAGCTCTGCGACCCCGAACCGGGGTCCAATTATAATAACTGGCTGTAAATTCCCTAGGCTTCAGTTGACAATTGTGGACCTGTCAATTCAGGCGAGCGGGCCAAATTCGGTCGGGTCCGTTTTGGATTCTGAAACGGGGTTCAAAGCCCTAAACTTCCGGCTGGTTCTGGTCATTTTCGGGTCGGATCAAATTCTGTCAGGTAACAAAGGTCGCATATTTCCTGGTTTTCTTTGAGCATCTCAAACATTAATTGTCAAAAACAAATACATATAATACCACATACCAAAATCCATCTAACAAAGGTAGAAAGAATACAAAATTTGAATAGTGTTCTGTGCTACCATGTGTTATATTGTTGACGGGAGTAAATTACAACAAACAGATACAAGTATACGAGTTCGGTACTTAGGAAGTGGGTTAGAAACAAACATACCACTGTGAGGCAACATTAACAACCAGCAACACCTTCCCTTTGTAGGTGCTAAGATCCACATTGTTTCCACGAGCATCCTACAAATATCTATCATGTCAATTGCCAGCAGAAGACTTGACTATCCATTAAAATGTCCACAACTATCCACCATCACAAAACTTTGAACAAATGACACAAAAATGAAAACATGGCTATGTTTCCTAAACTGCTGAATAATATTGACAGTTACCAGCATTTAATAAGTTCAAAACTTTCCATTCAAATCCAACATTTTATTGCTTGTTACCCACCTTCTAGTTCAATTAACATATTCCTTCAAACAATTAATAAACAGGGTTTTTGGTGATTTGATTAAACATAGGCAACAAGTGTATATTTTCGCACAGATATTTTACCCATCAATCACACTTATATTTTGGCAGCAATAAGGCAGAAATTAAATTAAACATAGTGAAAAAGTGAATTTTTAGATAACTTCTTTGGTGAGTTTACCTTGTTCGCACATAACAAACAAGTTTGTTCAACCAGGAAAAGTTAGTAATTTGGTGGATATTGGGAACGAACTGCTGAAACTAGTCATTTTTCCTCTTAAGGGTGTGATTGGTATGATTTTCCCCATTTTCAGCTGTTTGGCGGCCAAAAAAATGTGGCATTTTTACTATAAAAAAAAACTCATTTTCTTCCTCCTTTTGTAAACTACTTTCTTAGGTTCAACCTTAAGAAAATCTAATTTCCCGGTCCCAGTTACAACTCGCGGCCCAAGTTCCTTGCGTTCGTTCCTATCTGTGCTGGAGACAATTCATTTTTCATCCAACTCTTTCTCTCTCATTAGGCTTCGATTTCTCCCCCTTCCCTTTTCTCTCTCATCTAGCCTCTCTGCCCTTCCCTTTTTCCTCTCTTGTCCAGCCCAAGAGAAGTATGTATCTATCAATCTACCCAATGAGCGAAAATATCACTTAAAAATTTATTTTCCTCACGATCATTTTACAAGGGAATATGGTTTTCACTTGCACCACACGCACCCTAAATTTCAAACCAAGAACTATGATTACTCAAAAGGGGACAAAAATCAGACACCAGTCACACCACCAATATAAAATTCCAGCAAACCACTCAATATCAATTAAAGAACACCCTTTTTTAATGACGAAATCGCGCGGCAACTATTCACTGAGACTCAATTAAACCCCATCAAGGAATCACGAAACCATCCATTTAAAATGAAAATCAAACAACTAAACCCTAAAAATCCAACGAAAAACAAGTAGCAGAATCGAAATGAAAACAAGAAACAGACCTCGACGACAAAGTCGTAGATTGAATGATCAAAAATTGAAGAACACCCTTTTGTTAATGTCGAAATCACAATTAAACCCATCAACGAATCACGAAACCATCTCATTTAAAACGAAAATCAAATTCTAAAAATTCAATCAAAAACAAGTAGCAGAATCAAAAAATTGAAGAACACCCTTATCTTGATGTCAAAATCTCAATTAAACCCACATCAAGGAATCACGAAACCATCCCATTTAAATTGAAAACCAAACAACTAAACCCTAAAATTCCAATCAAAAGCAAGTAGCAGAATCGAAACGAGACACAAGAAACAGACCTTGACGACGAAGTCGTAGATTGAATTGGGCTGAGACGACTGACTAGCCATGGAGGAGTGATTAAACCTCGGAAACTGAAGAACAGGATTGCGATTAGGGAACTTGAAGAAGGAAGATTTGAAACGGGATTGAATTGGGATTGAAGAGAAGGAGGAGGAATAGTTATATGATGATGAGGAAGAAGGAAGCAAGGAAGAGGAAAATGGTAAGATTCTTCTGAGGATGAAGAACGCAGGGTGTGAACACTGTGAAGGTGTGCGGATCATGAAATCAAAGTAGACGCAGGCCACTGTGTTAATGGAATGGAGGAATGAAGGCCGAGAATTTTTGGAAACTGACAGATTTTTTTTTTTAAGACACTGTTGTTTTATGCTGTGGGGTCGATTTCACACTTATTCAGTTTAACTTGTTTTTTCCCTTTTTAATAAAAGTAAAAATTTAAATAAAAAAATTAAAATTTTCATTTAATTTTCACCTACCATTATTTTCAAATTAAAATATATTCACCTACTTTCTATTATTTTCATCACAAATTTTTACATTTCAATACAATTTTCTATATTCTACTACGCCGCTATCAATCGCACCGCAACCGCACCATAAAAATAACGGACTTAAATATTTGGTTGATATGGCACACGAAGTAAATTGACCATAAAATTTTAAGCAATATGAGGTCACAATTGACAAATATCAATTTAATTTTTTTAAATGTTTTCTCAATTGTAGTATGTATGAGATTTGTCCCAAAAGTACTTAGAATACGAAATAAAATACAAAAAAAATAATATTAATATTTTTTACAAATTAGAATTTTATAATTTTGCTTGGAATTTTATAGTCCATTTGTTTCATTTTATGGTCCATCCCTTGAGGTCAATACCACCTCTATCCCAAAAAATTTGTCAATTTAACTAATTTTTTTACCATTGATTACTTATAAAGTGCAATAAATTACAATATGAAGCTACAATCATTATAAATTTTTAGTAAGTTGTCTTTTTAATGGCAATAACTTCATATTTTAATTTATTATAATTTATGAGTAATTAACAGTCAAAATTTAGTCAATTGACAAATATTTTAGGATTGAGGCAGTATAATATAAAATTATCATGATTAGATACTTTACTAAAAATTACAATAATATTAATTTTATATTTTAAAAAATTGATAAATACTCCCTCCGTTTCATATTCATCGGCGTCTTTAGAAATTATATAGTCAAATTTCAAAAAATTTGACCACATATTTCTCAATATATAAAATAAGTTGTTATAATAAAAGTATAATATTACAATTGTTAATAACATATTGTACAAGAAATTATTAATCAAATAATGATATTAGAGATCCTAAAAATCAAAATTATGAGAATTAATATGAGGTGTATTATTTTGGGATTGTAGTGATGCGTGGGAATTGAATAGGTAGGGCCCGCTAGGGAGAAAGTATTGAATTGGGAAACGAGTTGTAGACGTGGAGCGGGGAAAATGCATGGGAATGCACCTGTGGCAGCCGCTCAATCAAGGTCGACTGGTCGAGTGTTTGACCCTGCCGCCTCAACATTACTATCTACGTCCATTTTATTTGTCCATCTACTTAATTTAAGAAAACTAATATGTATTGGGAATTGAAGTAAAAAGTTTGTAATGTATCCAAATTACCCTTACTTTAATTGAAGATAATGGTTGGTGAAATTATAAAAAGTGAAAAATGAATCTATTAATTAGGGGTAGAAAAGGAATTACAGTTGTTAAAATTGTAAATTGGACAAATATTTTGGAACAAAAGAGTTAGTAAAAGGACAAATATTTTGGGATGGAGGTAGTACCATTTTAGGAGTCCTATGTTCGCATTTGCGTTATCCTCGATGGATATACTTCCTCCGTTTCAAATTAATTGTCACTTTGACTAAATTTTAACCGTTAATTATTCACACACTATAATAAGTTATAATATGAAATTAACGTCATTAAAAAGATATTTTTATAAAAATTATAATGGAGTTAATTTTAAATTGTAACTCATTGTAGTTTCTGAATAATTAATAGTCAAAATTTAATTAAAGTGACGATTAATTTGGAACGGAGGGAGTGTATTATATGTGCCTGCAGTATATGTTTTAGATATTTATAGATGAATAATTATAATAATTAGAGTGAACAATTTAATATATGTAGATAAACAATCGTAATATGTAAAACACATGCTTTGGGTACACCGTACACCTAAAAAATTGAATCCTAGACTTGTGAATCTTTTAATTGAACCGATAATTGGCCCGAACCAACTCGGAAATTTTGAGTTTTGAACACGAGAAATCTAGAAAATCCGCAAGTTAGCTGTCAAACTCGACCCGTCCGTTTGACCCGAAAACTTTATTTTTAAGTTCAAATCTATTAGAATTTGTGATTTTCGTTTGAATTGATCACTATTAAACTATATTTGCGATTCATTCGTATGTCATTTCTCTAATTTAAGTTGAAACATTTGCGATAATATATTGTTATTAGAAGATAATCATAATCTATTATATAAATTTTATAAAAAATAGTATTTAGAGACAAATTTTTTGAAAGAAAAAACAAAAACGGGTCGCAGTCATAACTCGTTTGATTCACCCAAACAACCAAAACCAAAATACACCTTTGGTATTTACTCGAAGTCGAAATACATCAGACCCTTATCTACTCTAACCCCCTATATTGCCGACCAGTAACCCGTCCACCCACCCAAATTGACAGGTTTATCCATGACAAGTGAAAATACGAACGTCTCCCGGGATTAACTTTCATGGGTGCGCCTAGTTAGCATACTTTTCTTTATTCTTCCTTTTATATTTTTTTATAATATAATAAGCTCTATTTTTATAATGATGTATGATTAAGTTAGGTACGGTAAACTAAGGTAAGATAAGGTGAAAACAGTCATGGAGATAAATAAATATCACATCACCTATTTTTAATTTTTAAATAAAATCTAAACTCATAAGTGCGTTATTTGCACTATATTTCTAGGTATTTTAGAAGGATAATTATGGTAGATTTAAGCTAAAATGTGTTTAATCTCCCTCATTTCTCTATTTACACTTGGTCTTTGCGTTTTTGGTGTTGATTTGCAGATTCAAGAGCAAAAAGCTGCTTTTAGGAGCAAATTTGACAAGACCAAGGGCACCACCGGCATCAACCACTGTTGATAAACCCGTGGCAGAAGTTTCAGCATAAAACAAACAAGAAACAGCCAGGTAGCGCCCCCCACGGGCTGTCCGTGGTGGCCGCTGTTTCTGCTAAAGGGGGGAGAGAAAAATAGCGTCGTTCATCAGTTAATTCCAGTAGAAAGAGAGAGCTTCTAGATTAATTCATCACAAAAACACCTCCATTTCATTGAGAATCGGTTTGAAGATTTCCAAGAATTGAAATTCGAGAGGAAGCGCGCAACACTCGTGAAGAAATTTCCGCCCCGGAGATCGAAAGACTCTATGGAATCCGCCTCAGAGTTTGCGTTATTCTCTTCACGTTTCCTTCTTAGTTTCTAGAATTGATTACCATGTTTAGAATGTATTTCTTGTTTTCAATGACTTTCGTGAGTAGATTTCGTTCATACTAGGGTTTTATGAATCGAAACTATGTTTTAGTTTGTGTTTAAATTCTTGATTGAATCAATAGGTTGCGTTTTCCATGCTTATGAGTGTTCTTAAGGCCTTGGATGCTTGTAATTCTGATATTAACTTGAGAAGTACTGAAAGGTGAACTAAGGAAATCTGACTACCAACATGTTTACCTAGGCTTACGAAAGTTGAGAAAGGAGTAGTAAACTAGGGAATCAATTAGATAACATGACTTTTTGAGACCTTCAATTCTGTTTAACCTAAAAGGCGGACGAAAGTTGTTGATTAGGTTGTTTAGAATAATTCTATTTAGCATCGAAAGGGCGATAAAATTCAGAGGTTGTCGATTCTTGATTCGTTAAGTTATTTCTTGCACAAGCTTTAACCTGTTTTTCAGACTGTTGTTAGGTGAGTAAAACCCTAAAGGTCTTCATCCATTGAATTACCCCAGACTTAACTCTTTCTGTCGACCTTAGTTTTAATTAGTTCATTAGAAACCTACAAAAACATCAAGAATCCAATTGGCTTAGCAATTAAGTAGAGGGATAGTTCACTGCGTTACTAGACTAAGTCCCTGTGGAATCGACCTTGACGTGCTACTACGTACACCGTGCGCTTGCAGCCCTGTCAGAGTTGAATAACGGATAAATTATCTAAAAGTATAATTTTATTCTTTTGGATAAAGTAAGGGTGTAAGATATGGACCTAACCTATCAATATAAATAATAGGGTTTGAGTCTTTTTTGTGTCTAAGTGTCTAACCAATTTTTTGTAAGATTCTAACTTAGTCCATTTTTATTTATACTAGTTTTTATGTCCATCTTATGGACGAGCTAAAATCATGTTCTTTGGTGATGTATGATAAATTTTTGTTACTTATCTCATTCTTAATTACTTTATCTCACCTTTCTCATCTAAATCATGTTCTTTGGTGATGTATAATAAATTTATGTTACTTATCTCATTCTTAATTACTTTATCTCACCTTTCTCATCTACCTTACATAATATATATTCAAAAATTCAGATATTTAACAAACAATGTGACTGACGTGACTTGTCTTAGTCACAATACCTAGTAAAACTTAATCCCTTCGTTTTTATTTATGAGCCACTTAGGAAATTGTGTCAAAAACTTTGACCATTAATATCTTAATTTATATAATGATTCATCATACAAAATTGATGTCATTAGATTCTTAATAAAAAATACTATTAGAAAAATATAATATTACATTTTCTTATAAAGATCTTATATTAGAAATTATTGATTAAAAATTGACCTTGAAAAGCGAAAATGACAGATAAAAAAACGAACGGAGTATAAACTATATATTTAAAAATGGGTTTTTGGCCACAAATAATTCGTACTGAGAGGCTTGTGACTGGCAATAATTCAAAGTGGCTTTTCGGCCACTAACAGTCTATACTTTTTCACTATTTTCTCATAGCAGTCCAGAATCGATTTCCGGCACCGGAAAGCTGACATGGCGACCGAAAATTTCCTTTTTGAAGTATGAATAAACATACTTTCCGGTTGCCACGTCAGCTTTCCGGTGCCGGAAATCGACTCTAGACTGCTATGAGAAAATAGTAAAAAAGTATAGACTGCCAGTGGCCGAAAAGTCACTTTGGATTATTCCCAGTCACAAGCCCCTCAGTACGAATTATTTGTGGCCAAAACCCCTTTAAAAATTCATATACTTAAATGATGTGATTGATTTGACTTAGATTCTCAATCATTATACTATTCATCCACTCTATCCCACATTTTCACCTTCCAACTATCTTTTTTTCGATAATTAACAAGCCGAAAAGGCTAAGAAGCATCAAAGATGCAACAAGACCGCAAAAACAGCAAAACACCTAGAGTCCAGGAACCAAAGAATAAGCACAAAAACCGCAACATAGGTCTCCAACAAAGCACAAAACAACTATCTAATAAGGGTCTTCTTTTTTTTCCAGAATATCGTCTCTGAAGGCTTTAGCCATAGTCTCCTGATCATCACGAGACAACTTTAATCGACACACAAGTTTCGATGCTCTACAAGCTTCCTCATCCAGCCGCTCCAAGGAGAGATCCAATGCATTCAAAAGACTCTCAACAATACTATCAACCACACCATTACTAATAGAGCCACTTCGAGGAGGTTTTTTAACACCTTTTACCCGACTAGGATTGCTTGAACGAGCCCTACCCGAAGCTTTGCTAACCAAAGTCCCCTTTAGGTTCCACAGCAAATTGACCTTCTTTTTTTGACGGCTTTTGACTTTGAAGGTCATAAGAGAAGAGACCTCAGCCTCAAGAGAAAAAGAGCAACACCCCACTAATAGATTTGCCAAGTGGATCGCTAACAGTGCGCTCGCTATCAGAAGGCGCCACCATAATAGCACCACCATATCCAAGACCCCTCAAAAGAGCAGCTTTATAAGGAGACTTAGCAGAGTTAGGGACACCCGATGGGAAAGAAACGGAGATAGTAGCAGAACCATCGGAAGCAATAGGAGACACACACCCACCTTCACCAGCCTTCACACCAACCTGCTTTTCCTCAGGAACCCAAATCCAATTCTCAGAGCCCCTCTTAGAAGGACAAGAAGACTCTTGCTTCTTGCAAAATTTAGCCCAGGCAACGTTTAAAACGAAACCGTTACACTTCCAACCATTCAACTCAAGAATAGCACAAGAACCCGCCTTTTTATCTTTGAAACGAACAAAACCATACCTCTTACCAGAACGCCCCACCTTACCCGGGATGTAAGCATCAGCAACAGAACCAAACTTCAAAAACAAGTTTTTCAACCAAACATTATCAATTCCAAACGGCAAATTGTCCACGAACAAAGTGAACAACCTACCATCCCAAGAACTAACACCAGGGGGCCTCACAGACTTAACAGCACGAGGTGAGGATACAACAACCCCCGGGACAGAAGAAGAGACAGCAGAAACAAGAGATTTAGGCGGCCCTAACAGCGTAACTAATTCTTTAAGTACAGAACAAATCTCACTAACCCCAGAAATTGCCGCAAAAGAGACCACATCCACAGCATTATCACTAAAGGAGAGGGAGGAAAAATGGATGTTACCTCACCCTTCAATTCAACGCACTGGGATTCCAAGGAACACTTTGAAACAACCATGACCAAACTCAGCAGAAAAATGACACAAAACAAGAGAACAATGGAACCTCGCCTTTGGACCAACTGAACTCAGCGACCGTCGGAGCACAACAACGCCGGCGACCACCAAACCCAGGCTGCCGGCGACCACCCGAGCCGTCAAGAATCTACTGTGTGCAGCGGAAAGATGAGCAGCAGAGGTCACCACACAACTGGAAGACAAGACATCCGCCTTCACCATCCAGATCCAGAACCACCATGGACGGCAGGGGGACACCGGCGCACCGCACTCTACCTAGTGGCCAGGCTGGCACCGGCGGCGGCTGCGCAAGCAGAGTTAGGGTTTACAGCACGGGAAGAGAAACCAACATGAGAGCGTTTGAAATTTTGAAGGCCCAACTATCTTACATTCTAAAAAACAGGCCCACAAGTTTTCAAATTATTAAACTCATAAGTGTTTATCTGAATCTAAATACAACTGACTTGTATTTTTAATGTCGAAATTGCCCAAACCCGAAATACATATGACCTGTATTGGCCTTATAGCCAAATATATACACAATATATTTCAACCCATAAATTCAAGTGTGAATGTAAGCTACAAAGCAAGCCATTTGTTGTTATATTGTATTTGAGGGCAAAATGAAAAATTGAGTGTGAACATAAATTACATGACAAACTGTTTGTTATTATATTATATCTAATGGCAAAACAGTAAATTCACGTGTGAACACAAGCCACAAAGCAGGTAGATAGACAAGCTGCTTATTATTATATTATATTCGAGAACAAAAAAAGTAAATTCCTATATAAACACAAGCTGTAAATAATGATAAAGATTATTACTAGTCGACAAGGCCCATGCAATGCACGGTCTGTAAATAATGATAATTAAAACATCATTTAAAAGTTGAACTTTTGTTATTAATAGAGTGCATGTTAGTTCTATTTACATGCTAAAAGAGCATAGTTAGAAAATTCATCAAGCACAATTACAAATGAATCGATCTATTCCTTAGAAAAATATATATTGTAGGATTATTTGATTTTAAAATTCTTAATTTTGGGTTTTGTTTATCAGAATATCTTAAACTGTACTTTTAATATGAATATCCCAAATTTTGAGGGTTGGTATTTATTAGCATCCCAACTCTGAATTAACATCAATTAAATTAGAGTGTTTCTACAATGTAGTGGTTGTTTTTTTTTTTTTTTTTTTGCTAGGACACACTTCCATTCTACAAGTCACCTCAAAAAATATTGTTACATCATAGAAAACCCTGAGTTTAATCGATGTTAAGTTGGTGTTGGGCTACTGCTAAATACGACCTACCAAAATTTAGGATATTCATATTAAATTTGAAGTTCGAGATATTCTGATAAACAAACCCCAAAATTGGGGATTTTAAAATCTAATAATTCTATATGGTATCCCTTTTAATTCAAATATTAATTTTTTCTTTAATTATTACACATATTTTTTTTGATAAACAATTCATTAGTTCGAAACCTTTAACCTGGTCCCTAATAACAGAACAATAAAGTACTCCCTCCATCCGTTTCATATTAATTGTTATAATTTTGACTTTCACGGTCTCCAATATATTCTTTGATTGATAATTTCTTACATAATATGTTATTAACAATTACGATATTATACTTTTATGATAATATTTTTCATTACAAATCTAGTGGTGATAATTTTATATAGCAATTCATTGTATATATTGAGAAATTTGTGGTCAAAATTTTTGAAGTTTGACTGCACAATTTCTAAAAATGACAGTTAATATGGAATGGAGGGAATAATAAACCCAAGCATATATAGGCTAGTTATGAACACAAAGTACTAAATATTTTCATTAATGGTATAGACAGATTCCTTCGCATCTTCAAACAATATTTCACGTCCATCCACATTACAAACATGAAGTTAACGAGTAGGTGAGATAATAATCTCTCCATTGAGATGGAAAATAAAGGCTCTATTCTTTAGTTAAGGCACCATTTTTTTTTGTGCGTTAACGTAACTAACCGCAATATAAATTATAGTAATCTACCGCAGCCTACCTCAACATATCGCAAATTACCATTACCTTTTTATTATTTTTACCACAACTTACCACAATCTACCGCAACTAATCGCAACGCACAAAAGAACGGGGCCTAAGTTAGACCTAACCAATCTAATTTAACTTATCCTTACCTAACATAACTTCCTAAAAAACACCAAAACAAAAACAACTTTTTTAAATAAAAAAGACGGTCAAATTGTAATATCCCAGATATGTGGTTAAAGTGTGACTTAAAAGGATTAAAATGACTACTTATATCACCAAGGTACACATTCTTTTATGGTAGATCATCCGTTAAGAACTCCTCAATTAAGCGTGCTTGGCTGGGAGTAGTCTTAGGATGGGTGACCTCCTGGGAACTTTTCCCACGCAGCGTGTGAGCGAGAACGAAGCATGCTGGAAAGACTCGTGGTGATTTGTGAGGCCAGTCAGCAATCCTTGAAGCAATGATCGGTAATGTCCGCGGCCTGAGAGGGGGTCGGGGCGTTACACAAATAATATTATGATAATCTCAAATCAATCAACTTTTCCTAACACCTATAACTTTTTCACTATTTTCCTCAAAATATTCAAATTTTATTAATAAAAAATATTTCCGCTCAACAAATAACTTAACTCAAACCAATCATAATGTTTTCTTTTCTTTCCTAGTCTAACCTAACCAACCTAACCTAAACCTAACTAATCAAAGAACAACACCAAATAAGACTAAGACGTACAACCCTTGACGAGGAGGATCAACGTGGGTTTGGACCAGTTGAAGGAGGTTTTGGTTTGCTTGAAAAATTGTTGGCATGACCCCCCAAATATGATGGAAACTTGGAAGTACCCTTTGGCTTCAAGGCTTCCTCCAATAACCGACTTGGCTTACGCTTTGGCCCATTGTCTACCATGTTGTCTTCTTTCAATGGCCACTTTCCTCCATTCATTTTCTCTTTTGGCCAGGGTTTTTGATGCACGATGTCGCCTTCTCTATCTAGTTTTACTAACTATATGTAAGTTATTTTGACTACTAAGCTTGCTCGAGGAGCTGGGATCTTTGTGAGGCTAATCCTATATTTATAAGGAGAAATTACAAGATGTTGAGCAGTGTCCTAATTTTATTCAGATTCAAGTTTTGGAAGTAACTAATTATTTCCTTTTTGCGATTGATATTGCTTGATCTTTTAGCAGTTGATGTCTCAATTTCATTCAAATTCAAGTTTAATTATTTTCTTTTTTATGATTGAATAATGCTTGTTCTCCGAGTAGTTGATTTTATCTAGAAGACTATTCCAGAGCTACTCTACACATCTTACAATGATATAAGACCGTAACATGGGACCCCAACTTAAAAGGCCTATAATTAACCAATAACAAGAGTCTGCACTCTACACTACAAATCCAGATACTGAATGCCATAACACAACCAATTACGATCAATTTCTTCCTAAAAAATTGGGCAATGTACCCTAGACTTTATGGCAGTACCATCTTACAGTTTAACCATCATAATCTCTTAATCATCTACATTCAACAAAAAAAAGAAAACACCCAAAAAAAAAAGCTAAAATACAAGCAACCTCTTAGCTTAAATTCATGTACTAAGGCAATTTGCTGACTGCCCTTTCTATCAGATTATTCACAGAAATGGAAAACGCATCCTCCCGAAACTTGTTCAACCTGCCATTGGGATGAGGATACACCAACCTCGGCATCAACTCATCAATGATATATCTCCTCATTTCTTGCCTCTCTTTCAATGGTATCTTCCTAAGCTTCTCGACGACGTTCACTTGCTTGTCTCGGACGTCTTCTTGGTCTATGTACACCGAGTACTTCCGGTAGTCCTCCGGCAGGTGCCAGGGGTATTGGTAGTGCGCGGTGAATGGGTCAAACACGACAGGGATGCATCCTGCGACGAGGGAATCAAATACTGATTTCCTCGTCGGGCTGTCCCCTGGGGGTTGGAGGCAGAACTCTGATTCCATGAAGAGTTTGACTACAGGGACCGGGCTGACACACGCCTGGTCCCTGCAGTCTAGAAACTTGCATGTTTCCTCGGAGTTGGCCGAGGTGCATTGGTTGATTAAAATCGACCTGATGCTCTCGAGGGCCGTGCGTAGGGCCCCCGCGAAGCTCACCAGGTGTTTCCTGGTGACCTGTTTGATTTGGGACTGCCAGGTGGAGATGTCCTCATCGGAGCTAGGGTGGAAGTAGGTGGGGTGGGGGACCCCCACATCGTTGATGTGCCATGGTTGGCGCTCTATGAGGAGCTTCATCGGATTCTGCATCTCCTGGAACTCCAGCAGGCGGGTCCCCCAGGAGACTTTCTCCCACCGCCGGAAGTCCCAGGAGATCTTCCCCAGGACGAACACATGGTCCGTCCCGGAGTTTCTATTCCAGGGCTTTTGAAGCTTAAGCCACTGGACTAGCTCCTTCGACAACGAGTCTTTGACTTCACTCGTCGCATTATTAAAGTGCCATCGCAGAATATCGAGCCCTCCATAGTAGGGGACATAAAAAATCCTGGCATCCTCCTCGTTGTGGACCCTACAACGATGTTTGAGGATGAGGGAGTGAAAAATCGGCTCTAGGGAATACTGGTTCGTGTTGAACCAAGCCTTCCCTAGAGCCGGGATGGGCTCACCCATCCCTTGATTAGTCATGAACTTGCAAAAGTCAAGCCATGGCAACATCTCCCTGCATTGCGCCATCAAATCCTTGTTAAACTTCGAAGGAAGATCGTACACATAGATCCCTCGCCCCTGACAACTCGACGTCGACTTCGCCACGTAAGATCGTAGCACCGCCAACTGCCCTTCGACGTCTTTTCGAGCATTCGCAATCTCCTCTGCCCTGGCCTTGTCCATGCCATTCCGAACAACCACCTTTGTAAACGGAGAAAAATCCGACGATCCATCACTTATTTCATCTTTTGCACTTCCTACAGTTTGCTGTATCTCAATGTTGTCCCTCAGAACAGAAGCTGGAGTTGCAGGGGATTCATTAACATAGGATTCAGAAGGGTTTTTTTGTGCTACTTCTGAAGGACTTTTCAGAGAAGAAACTGCAACATTTTGTGAAGAAGAAACAGGGTTTTCTTGGGTATGGACAGAAAATTTAGAACTGTTGTTGATCAAGGAAAACTCTGACACGACACGATTAACAGGTACTACTTCTGAAGGACTTTTGAGGGAAGAAACTGCAATATTTTGTGATTCTGAATAGGGTTTGGGTGAAGAAGAAATAGAACTGTTGTTGATCAAGGGAATGGGAATGGTATAATTTCCGGGTTGCGCACCGGCAGAGAGACAATACAGATTGTTGAGTTTCCTCGACGACACGCAAACATGAACAATGGACCCAGAAATAAGTGTAGTAGAAGATGACCAGATGAAGAGGACGATAAGAAGAAGAACAACAGCAGGAATTCTGGTGATGACTCTGTACAAAAAGGAGTCGAGAAAACACCCACCATTTTCCTCCATGTCTACATTCTTAAGTTTTTTGCTGGGTTTCTTCTTGGCCATGGTGGAGACAGCCATTTTTGAGTAGTGTAGAAGTAAGGTTTTGTGGGAGCCATTTATGTGGGTTTTTGGAGTTGTAAAAGGGTGTCCATCAGTTTGTTCAGGGAGTGATGTTGAAATACAGAACAGGATGGCACGTCTAAAATTACAAGGTTGCACGTTGGAGTTGAAAATCAGGGGCGGGTTTAGATTCAATTTTGAATGTCACATAATATTGGATGGTAATATTCCAATTTTTGGTGTGATATTGGATCGATATATATTAATCTTTAAAATTAGATATTAATATAGATGATTTTTATATTTAGGTGTTATTAATGTATTAGAACTGAACTAAAATAATCAGGTTTAAGTACATCAATAGCACCTAAATATAAAATTCATGTATATTGACATTCAATTTTAAAGATCGGTATATTACGATACAACACAATCAAAGGTCTGCAAATTACGATCCAATATTCCAAAAGTTAAATATAAATATATTTAAATAATTATATGCATATTTCATTACTTGAGATTTTTTTACAACTTATAAACTATATAAAAATAATTATTTATTTATATTATTTTCATAAATAAAAACTATACATAAAATGTGCGTTCTCTATTGTGATTGATAAAATTAGGCCACCATTTATATTTTTGACCTAAATAATAAGTATTATACACTTATAGTTAATAAATATATATAATTATTAGAAAAAATATTATTAAAAATTACAATAATATGAATTATAAATAATTTAAAATGATTATCAACAATTTTAATTCAATACGATGTACGACAGTATAAATGCAAAGAAGCTACCTCGATATAATGGTAAGCACTTAGTTTTAATTGGCCCTAATTATTAGTGGTGGTGTGTTTGAGTCTCCATGAAGTCTTTTTTTGCTATTAATCAGGTGATTAAGTGGAATTCAGACTGGTTTAAGGTTTTTGCTTCTGTTCAGTAACTTGAAAAATGTTCAATGTTTTATTGTACGTGTTTAATTATTCTCTTCTAATTTTAGTTTCGTTTGTCAATTTTTGATTCGGATTGATTTAAATGTAATTAATTTCAATGGTATTCTCTTGAATAATTGTTATTGCAGTCCCTTTTTTCGGTTCAGATGGAAATATATCTCAAAGAGATCTCTTTAATCACAATTTCCTTGAAGTTATGCCAATTTTCCTTTGAAAGAAGAGGGGGGAAAACATAGTCTTAAACCACATCTATTAATCATACGACTTTTTGAAAATTATTGTTATTACTTATTTTGAGGATGATATATTCTTTCAAGAAAATAGTAAATGATGATATATATCTACGGTTGACAATAATCTGTCTGACCCGATAGTCCAAATTTTCGTCCAAATTTTTACATTGACCGATTTGATAGAAAATTATGCACAATTTTTCTCAATTTTCTATTGTTCGAACCCGATTAATAATCCCGAATTTTTGCTTGTCCAATTTTGTCCGGCCTAAAAAATACCTAAAAAAGTTAAGTACAAGACATCAAGTTTTTGTCCAATGTCTGATTCATCTGAACCCGAAATTACCCGATCCCAAATTTTTACCAACTTTAATGATATCATAAAATACTTTCAAGTTATGGCTCCTCATCGAGAATAACTATCTAAAAAATAATATTATAAATTTTATAATTTATTATATTGATTTTTTATGTCTCACTTTGAACGTGCTTATTTGATGGATCCAAAAATATATTTAGATTCAAGTAATGTGCATATATAATTTCTTATGGAATGTTATTTAGTTGGGAGACTAAACAATTATATTTATAAGGGTCATTGACCATGAGTTCTCTGCATGATATCCATTTAACGATGACATGCAACCCATGAAGGGGTTAATTAATCAATTTTCATAATGACTAATGACGTTGGTAGCTTAATTACTAACTTTATGGTTTGTTTTTATGAAAATGATATTTTCAAAGGTAGCCAATAATTAATGTAGTCGCCTGTCAAAAAAAAAAAAAATTAATGTGGTCCGTCTTCTATGTTTGTTGACGTTATTTTTCTCATATGATGACCTTCAATTCGGTTTGACAATAAACTTATGCACTCAACAAATTAAAATTGGTGACATTGAGCAAGTCAATAGCATTGGCAATTTGGCATCCATTAACATGCATGACTACTCCTGAGTTTATAATCTCCTGTTAATTTTAGCTTTCCTATTATTATTTTTTTATGGCAAACATGGTGAAATTATATTGAACTCAAAATCGATATTACAAGCATCTTCTGTTACGAGATATAAGATATCCTGGGGGCCCCTCCCATCCATGATCAAACATTGAGATGGATGGGTTGGAGGTGGGTTAGTGAGTGTGCTATTCTATTCCTCAGTCTCCTAACATGCTCAAACTCACAACTATCAAAAACAGTAGATAACTCAAGAATACTTGAATAAAGGACCCAACTTTCACCTGACCGGGAGAGGCTTTCTTCAGTTTAGTTATGAGAGTCGTGGAATCACCTTCTAAGCAGTATCTTCTTGTACCATCCCTGGTGTGCTATTTGGATGGCAAATAGTGTCGCTCTCGCCTCTTCAATCTCTGGCCCACAAAAACCCATCCCTTGGCAAACAGCAGTGTGCACTAGTTCCCCTTTACTATTTCTTATGACAGCACCACAACCATGCATGTTGCTTGTTAAGCTGCCACCATCAAAGTTCACTTTCACAACGCCCTCTGACGATGGTCTCCGCTCTGGAATACAAAAGATGTTTCATCTTGAGCAATACGCCACACTTACCTTGCTAGAAGCGCCAGGTTGAACAATTTCGAGGTCTCCGGTTTCGTATCTTTGAGCGCTTCTCATATGTCCTTTATCTGGTAGGGTCGGTTTAGCCGATTGTTCATGTCTTGAGTGACTCTTGTGGGAACACATGCCAACACTTGTTCCATCTCGTGGCTACCACTGCTCGTTAAAATCCCAGAATAGTAGTTGAGAATGATGTGTTTAATTTCATTCAAGTCGGTTGTTAGCTTCCCATCCTCATCTTTTAGCAACTCAATGTCATTAGTGGTTCTTCTAGCATTGGCATGCTTGTGGAACCACACAGTATTCGCGTTGCCAAGCTGGATGTATTCTACGTGTGATCTTTGCAACCAAAGCACCTCCTCCTTCCTCCTTAGTTCCCTGATCTACTCGAAAATAGCTTGGCGATTATGGGTGTCTGACACCAGGGTCACTATCCCATGCAGTTCTCTGATTCTCGATTGAACATGCCCAAAATGGGTCCTATTCCGGCTATTAAGGTCAGCCATGCAGTGCTTTGTTCTCATCATACATCATGCAACAAGATCCGCCAAGTTGTGTTGTGCCCAAGCTTCTTTCACCACCTCCTCACACCCTTCATTCAAAGTCCACATGTTTTTCAAACCACAACCTACGGGCTCTCCTACGATCGCCCTGGTTCACAAAGCAGTGTATAATGATCAGGAGGTGGTCTGAGAAGTCGTCATCAATATGTTTGACCTTCGCACAGGGGAATAGGAGTAGCCACTCTGGCCACTCTGTACTTGCTAAAAACCTATCAAGTCGTTCTTCCACCGATTTCTCGCCATTTTTGCGATTCCACCAAGTGAAATCACATCCATTGTAGCCCAAATTTGACAGTTCACAATCCTTCAGAAGGTTTTGAAAGGCCTCGAGGACACCCTGGGGTTTCCTTGGGCCACCCCACTTCTCAAATTTGAAGAATATTTCATTTAGGTCCTCCTCTCCCCCCCCCCCCCCCGACACAAGCTAAGGGAGGTGAGAATGACTCTTCAAACCCGGATTAAATTGCCAGTTTTAATTTTGTCTTGCCCTTCCGCATATCCATATATCCCCGTAAAACGCAACCTTTCACCATCCTCCACCCAATACAAGTTCGTGTCGATGTGGTGCACAGTCCAGCTGTCAATCACCAGGTCAGTACTCTTCCGCCAAATAACCCCAAGACCTCCTGAGCGACCACTGCATCTCACTCCAAAAAAATTAAAATCATTAAAGGTGCTTAGCAAGCTGTTGAATTCAGCATCAACTAACTTAGTCTCCGACAAAAAGACTACATTCGGCCTTCAGGATCTCAAGACTCGCTTGAGACCTTTCACTGTCTGAGGGTTGCCAAGCCCTCAACAGTTTATGCAAAGGATAATCATTGCGCTAGGTGGGACCGGTCTGTGTCGTTCCCTGCCTCTCCATCGTTTTCAGTTTGCCCATTATCCAAGATCCTGACTTTGGGTTCCCCTTGCATTGCTCCTCTGATATAGACACTCCTCCTTTTATTGTCGATGTCGATGTCAATTTCCATATCCATTGTCTCACAAACGCCTCTCCTCCTAGGTTCAGTGAAGTGTAGTCGAGCAACACTGCTTTCACCCTTCAATTCCAATAGCCTACGTCGGTCCTCTTCCCAATCTTCGTCCCCCACACCTCTCCGCTTACAGCTTGATGGGTGAACCTCTGAGCTTTATACTGTAGGGCATATCTTCCTCCTTCATGCCAGCCTTATAAACCTCACAACCCTTGTACACATGCTCAATGATCCCGCAGAGGAAACAATGAGCAGATAACTTGACGTGTTTCAGAGGGATCCATCGTGGAACTCCATCTATATTTTAATCCTCAGGCCACGGCCCACGTTGAATCGGTTTTGTGATGTTCAAATCTACTTTGATCTTTAAGTATCTGGAGTAGGTTAGGATATCCTCTTCGTCTACCTCGATAAATTTCCCAAAGTATTCCTGACAAACTCCGCAAAATTGTGGGTTCGTTTTTTCAACGGCAATTCGCAAATTTTAATCCAGAATCTAGCGGTGTCAAAATTGTGGGTTCCACCTCAAGCAGAGTGTTCCGACAACACACCTGCCATACTAAACGTCTCCTTAAGAGATGACACCACGTTAACACCACCCTACACAAAGGAGGGAGAACTCCACACAGCGCCGGTGAACACTTTCTGTAGCAGCCGCTAGGGTTGTCTGCTAGGGTTTCGTCCAAGCACGGGGAGAGAATTAAGAAGTCATTACAACTTTTAGTTTTCCTATTATTACTTGCACAATTCATTTCATCTCAAAACTTCAATTCGTGTCCTTAATATTTCAAATGATTACTTTTTTTTTTTTTTGATAATAATACTTAACTCTGTTACTAAGTGATTTGCAATTGTCTTGAATTAGCATTTAGCAATATAATTTTAATCTTTAAATCCTCTCACCTCCGTTCATAATGTCCATTGGATGATCCATCCAAATATCCAATGGTTGAAATTGGTTATATGTATATAGAACTAAAAAAAGTTGACTCGACACGATTACCGACCTGAATCAAACACGAAATTGAATAGGTTTGTGTACGAATTTTAAACCTGTTTAGTTAAATGGGTTGGCACGATAACTCGTTTAATTAAACATGTTAGGTTCAGCTCTGATTTTTCGACACAGAAAAAACCTCCTAAATCAACCCATTTACTCATAAATTAGATTAAAACCCAAAAGTCAACATATGCCATAATTTGGATTTTTTTTGTTTAAGGAAATAAATTTTGAAAAGAAGAATTGATTGTCATTTTTATAACTCCAAAGTTCTGACTTCCAAGGCAAATTTCTTTGTATAAATACCTTCTCCAATAATTTACTCATATACCTCATTAATCTTAATGTAACGGTAAATTATCTCTACGATTTGTCCCTCTCCCACTATTGGTGGTGCAGTTTCTCATTGTCTTGTGACTTTAATTTAAGGGGACGATAAGGGTCTCTTTCCAACTCTAAATATTTCACTTTTGTATAAACATGTTAGTAGTTCATTACCTAATTTGGACCCATTTACTTAAACAGGTAAATGGATTAAATCAGGTTAACCTGTTAGATATTTAAACGGTAAAAAGTTTTGACTGTCAACCCGTTTAATAAAGGGGTTAGGTTTAGATTGGAGGATTTTAGGATAAATTAATATGAGATATATTAGAGCATTGGAGTGAAAAAAAAGTGAAAAACTATATGAAGTTTATTTAATTAGTGTATCATTTATAATAATTGGCATGATCAACACATTCTAAACTTATTTAATATTTTCTATGGTGTTTTGTAATTTTATGTGGTCATAAGTGGAGATGATAAAATTTGTCCGACCTGAAATACTTAAGTTGTCCAACCCATAAAAAACGGGTCTATACATAAATTTTCCGTCCGAGTTTTGATATTGACTAAATTGATCAAATATTCAAACATAAAATTCCTTTTTCTATTGTCTAAATCCGATTTCGACCCGAATTAAGTTTCGTCCAAAATACCCCAAAAAACTGAATTTGGACATCAATTTTTGTCTGAATTTGACAAAATTTGTCCAACTCGAACTTACTTCGGATCCGAATTTTGTAAGTTGGTCACAAGTCACAATCGAACCAAAAGTTTTGTAATTTCTGTTAGAGAATTAGCGACAGTTGACTCAGTGAGTCCGCAGGAGAGAAAGAGGCAAGATCATCGTCTAGCTCAAACGTATAGTTTCTGCAGAAAGTTTCCGCCAAAGTCGCCTTGCATCAAATTTAAAATGGGACGTACAACTCTTCCCACTGAACACCCTCCACAATCCATCTACGATTTCATCCTCAAGGTCTCTCTCTGCTTTCCTCTCGAGTTTTTCTTTAATTTTCTAGCGATTCAGCTCAGTTCTTCAATTGAGGGCTTGTGAGCTGCACCTTTTTTTAAATATCCAGATGCGCAATTTGATCATGCGTTTAGGTCGAATTGAGGATTGTGTTTGTGGGTCGTTGTCGAATTGCTGAAATTTGGAGTCGATCAATTGAATTCGGGGTTTTTAGATTGTTTATTTTTAGGGTTTGGTTTGTAAAAGTAGCATAAGTTTACTGGAACGGTGTCGATTTTGTTTCAATTGATTGTCTTTAAACTTGAGCTATTTGATTGTGAATGAATGAATGATACATGATTTCTTTTGACTATTAGGATGCCCAAGGAAATGATGTGAATTTTAGTGATTATAAGGGCAAAGTCTTGTTGATTGTGAATGTTGCTTCCAAATGGTAATATTACTCTCCTCATTTCTGCTGTTTTAATTCATTTGCTGTTACAAACTGAAATTAATAATTTGTTGTTGATACCTAAATTGATGTTCTTGGGATATTGGTTATTGATTGTTTAATTGGTGGCAGTGGGATGACTAACTCCAACTACATAGAATTGAATCAATTATATCAGAAGTATAAAGACCAAGGTGTTTTTTTCTCATCCTTTTGTATTTGCATTTTAGTTTGATTCACCCGTGAGTTTGAAGTCCCACATCGAAAAATTAAAATGAAAGGGCATGGAATATATGTCAATTGGTTGTAAGATGGAACCTTAGTTAACTTGTTACCATGTACCTTGGTTAATGAGGGCTCGCACCTTGGATCTCCCCGATAGTTTCTAATGTTGGTTTGTAATGTTAGCCATTTATTCAGGGTTCGAAACTTTTGGGGTATTGGGTTTTCAGTACAATATTTTGCCTACAAATTTGGAATTTGATTTCAGGCCTGGAGATTTTGGCATTTCCATGTAATCAATTCGGCGATGAAGAACCAGGAACTAACAATGAGATTAAGGAGTTTGTTTGCACTCGCTTCAAATCGGAGTTTCCTATCTTTGATAAGGTATCTCCCTACCTCTTCATGCCATTGCACGTATCGCATTGTTCTCATCTAGTGGTGGTAAAAGTTCAGGTTTGGGTCCATTCGATTTCAGACATTTTGGACAAATTCCCTATAACCGAACCTTGTCCGATCTTCAAAATCGGACACTTTGTGATGTCTGAACCCGGACCCGAATTGTCTAAATATGTCCAACCCTGAATTTGCACTAAATTTAGACCCAGTTTCAATATTTTGTCCGAATTTCAAATCCAAGTTATGGTTCAGACACTGTACGAATATGTCTGAACTTGAATTTGACATAAAATTTGGAGAACCCGAACCCGGATTTTGCAATCGGACATGACTGACTTGACCGAATCTAAAATTTGGACAAAAAGTTGATGACCAAACTCGGTTTAATCGAGTGAGACAAATTCAGGTATTTGGGTCAGATAGATTTTCATGAGCGCGCTAATCTCATCTTGTATTTTCAGGCTTCTTATGTTGATGTCATGTAGGGATCTTTTCACATGTAATTTTATCTGTTGCAAGATTATTTGAACTTAAACCTTTCTTTTAGCTCCACCTTGTATATGATTCAACTTGGAGTGAAAGTCCTCTCAATGTTATCCAAATAAATTTTAGAAGAAAGCATGCCCCCCATTTGTTTCACATTTATCTAGCTCATCAAAGCAAGATAGGATATTGGGGGAGGTTGGTATGTCTCAAAATCTTGTCTCTTGTACACATTCTTACAGATTGAAGTCAATGGAGAGAACAGTGCACCTCTATACAAGTTCTTGAAGCAAGGAAAATGGGGACTTTTCGGAGACGATATTCAATGGAATTTCGCCAAGTTCCTCGTCGATAAGAATGGTCATCCTGTGGGCCGATATTATCCCACAACTTCTCCTCTCAGTATGGAGGTAATATGAGGTTCACTAGGTTTATGCATAGTTACTAGGAACGCTACATGCGCCTGTGACCCGGGTTCCGGGAACAAGCGTTCCGAAGTCATGATAACTAGACTAAATTTGTGTAACAATTTGCGACCCGCATTCTGAGACTAACGACTCGGGGAGCGTTCCTGGTAACTATGCGTTTATATTTGGTTATAATACAACGATCTTGCTTGTATTTGCTGCATGTTCTGATGTGTTGTTTGGACATTGGTGTTTGCAGTATGACATAAAGACGCTTTTGGGAATTGCATAAATTGTTGTAATGAACCAGTGTGAACGATAAACTGCACTGAACTCTTTTGAGAAGCACAGTGGGATTGTTGTAATTTCTTCAAGGTATGTCTGGGTGAAGTGAAGTTTCTTGAAGTTTGTGCCCGAAATAGTGTGATCATTTACTAGCAAATATCAGATTGTTCGCTCTCAATAGTGAAATTATCCACTTGTAGATATCTTCGAGCCTAAATTCCAAGTGCATGTAATATATGTTGACGATAATTGGGGTTTGAAAGATCTAATTTGGGAGTTTGTATGAAGTTATTCCCTTTCCTGATTGTAGCTGGTGTCTTCCGCTGGCTACATCATCCCAGGATTACTAGGCAAGCCTGAGATAAAAATAAGGTGTAAAAATTTACCCTGCAGTAAGGTGGGTTTAGTTCACCCTTGCAAAAAAAATTAAAACAAAATAAAACATAAAAAATCATAATTTAAAAAAAAAAAAAATCTTTTGAGGACAGCAGGCGAGCCTAGTGCTTTGCAATTTGCAGCAATCTTTGGTTATGTCTGCTTGAGGGAAGTGAAAATTTTCAATGCATCAAAACAATCAAGACTAACCACTAATACCACTTTAGTAGCCATTGAATGAATGGCAAAGTTAAAAGAAAAAATGCCACAAAATGTGGGAAGGTGGTTTTTTTTGGGAACGGTTGGTGAAGTTGAGATACATCCGTTGGAAATGTCTCGACAATGTTCGATATACTTAGAGTTTAAGCTAAAATAATATAGTGATTATATATTTTGCTAGAGACCTCTATATTCGTTAATTGAATATGTTTAATTACAACTATATTATTTGGTCATATTGGGTGACACAAGTCAGTGTCCTGAAACAATATATGTAGCCTAAATAATATCGTATTATGTTTAGGAGTGTTGAGAGTTGATTTCTTGGAGAAATCAACTAAACACGAACCGTGTTAGGGCGAACACGGACCGTGTTGGGGTCACCACGGACCGTGGTGAGCCAACACGGACCATGGTCAGCCAACACGGACCGTGTTGATTCCAATCGACTTAAAACACATTCCGAAGGTCAACACGGACCGTGTTGCCTGTAACACGGACCGTGTTGGGCCTTAGACGACGTTTTTTGAATAAGTCGATTATTAGGGATTTAGTTAACCCTTTCCGCAAGCAACTCAACACAATAAAAGGGAGTCTCTTTGAGAGATTTATCCTATCAACTGTTTGAGATTTCTAGAGAGATATCAGGGTGATTTCCTAAGTTTCTCTCTCTCCTAGTTTACAGTTCTTGTTTCCTGATATACCGTAAACACATACATCTTAGATTGAGATTAGTCTCGGTCGGGTCGATCTAGCAATCGAGTTTCCAGAGTGTTGCGTGGACCCACAGTAGAGAATTTCTCCATTGGAATCTCAAAGGTCAACCTCTTCATCAGCCAAATTAGCAATAAGATATAATACTATGCCTCTGCAGTTGTATTCTTTCCTGGCTAATTAATTGTTATGAATATTCTGTCAATTAATCTATATCTTTTTAGGAAATAGATCAACTAAAGCGCAACAATGTTATCAGAGTCACCAATTGCATGCTTATGTTTTATGTCTTATTCATATGAAATTTGTCAATTGTTGAATTATATTATGAATTTGCTAGATTAGAATTTATGCCAAAATTTTGAAACTTTATGAAAGCTTTAGTCTTTATTATTCATAATAGTAAATCTGAAATTTTATTGTAAAGTTTCATGCTTTATTATTTTTTATTTCCTTATTTCCTTATTGCCTTCAATTATGGAGTTTATGTTTGTTTAATCGTTAAAATTTGCATGAATTTGGTATATTTTAGATTGTCTTAGAAACAATCATGTTTATTGTTGTTAAACAGTAGGCAATACCCAGAATAATTTTAATTCACAAAATAGAGTTTTGTGGAATTATTTTCTGATTTAGACTATTTACAGTAAATATAATGACAAGTCAAAATAAAATATCAAGCGAATTCGTAAAATTCCAAGAAAATTACTGGAGGCATCTGGAAGTGTTCTAGACTTGCCCTAATTTTTCTAGAATTTTCCCAATTAAAATAAATTTTTAATTGACGATACTTGTAAGGGAAATTTTTTCGTGAATTTTAGAAGTCATTAAATTATTTTTCCTTGAATTATCATATCTGCAGCAGAATATAATTGTCTATTCCTCTGAATTTTTCTAAATTTTCGAAATTAGTTTCTAATAAAACAACAAATCAAATTAGTTTAATTTCCTGAATTTTACAAGTTTGTCTAAATTTGGTAACATTCTGGAAAAAATTTCATAGTAGATTATTAGATAACTCTATGATACGAGAAATTTTATGTCGGTAACTTTTGGAGTTGGTTGATATTTTATTTACGTTTTCATGCACAAAATATCTGACATTAGGAAGCAACACGGACCGTGTTACCAGCAATGTCGGTGAATGCATGCCTTTTAGGGTTTTAAATTAGTTTTTGGAAATTAATTATCAAATCCTATTATTATTAAATCGGGTATTAAGCATAAAATCTTATAAAATTTGTAAAGTTTAGGAAACTTGCAATTTTCAATAGATATAGTATCTTGGAATACTTAATTTTAGGAAAAGTGAGTAACTTGTATATAAAGGTATTCCCTAAAGCCTAAATCTGTTTAGGCAACTAAGATAAAATTTGGAATTTTGTTATTTTGTCAATCATGCAAACTGTTTAGGAAACTTTATTTAGTATTTGTTTTCTTATATGTACTATATTTCAATTA
The DNA here is from genome assembly GCA_029582165.1 of Portulaca oleracea. Classification (NCBI taxonomy): domain Eukaryota; kingdom Viridiplantae; phylum Streptophyta; class Magnoliopsida; order Caryophyllales; family Portulacaceae; genus Portulaca; species Portulaca oleracea. The sequence goes on from CM055885.1 coordinate 19,183,415, forward strand.
ATATGCCTTCATAATTTGTTATTTAAGTATGTGTTATATTTGATGTAATTATTGCAATATTGCTTGTTTGCATGTGCTTTTAGTATGGTCATAGATAGTCGGTTTTACCAGTCTGTATACCGGGTTGGGTGAAAAATGGTATGTGCACCATCATTGAATTATTTAAATTTAAATTTTAGTTGAGTTTATTTTAATTAATGTAAAACCTCTTTATGAGAGGTCAGTTTTGTAAATTTGTTGTACTCAGAGACATCAAGTCAACTGGGAGCCCAACAGCAATGGAGATATCGATCCGAGTGGGAGTCATGTCCAAGGAAGTTGCAAAATCCAAGGAGTTCTTGAAGACTGTCAACACTTAGTTAAATTAGTTTGACTAAGTCCAGGTGGTCATACTAGGGGTTTTATTTATGCTTTAATTTGTTATAGCATGCTGTTTTATTATACCTTTTACGTTTTTCGAAAGAGATCACTTAGATTCGCATGTTTAATTTAATATCGCTATCGGAACACCACTTAGATGGAGAATAATATCGCTAAAGCGAATTATTTTTGTTTGTCACTAATAAGTAGGGTGGGAGTTATGTCAATTCAAATTAACTATCAAAATAGTTTTGGGCTAAGAGCAAAGAAGAGAAATATTATATTCGATACAAATTTTCTTGCCAAGAGTCATTTTTAACGATCGATCATGAGATGATTCATCAAAGGTGATATAAGCTCGAGTTTTGTTGGGCCAAAGTTCACTTGAGCCAATGTGTCTTGTGAATCTTGGTTAAAATTGAAACACTAAGTGAGAGTTAATAAGATGTTTTAATTTTGAAATTAAATGGTTTAATTTCTATTTTGATGAATAATAACTAAAATGAACCAATTTGTCTCGTAGAATCATTGATGTCTTTTCACTCAAACATCCACCACTAATTAAATATTATTTTCTCCTTGAGAAAGAGAAGAACAATTGCACCAATTTCTTAATTGGTATTGCCATTGCAAGATTGTCTTGGAGACGAATAAAATGAACATGTCTTTGATATAACATTGACCTAGGCATCAATATTAAGAGGTCAATCAACCCAAATGGATACACGTAATGTCATAGTATTCATGCAACTTTAACTTCAAAATGTTTGAAGATTAGAGGAAAGATTTCAATATTACCAACTCAAAGCCAAGTTCAACGAACTAGTTAGAGTTGATAAATATGAAACAAATAACTAGATAGTCTCGGTTAAGCTTGATAAGGGTCAATTGATGACACTCATGTTATAAAATAATTTGATTATTTCAAACATGAGAAACCTCAGATCCCCTTTTAATCAAAAGGTTGACGACCAAAGATAGTCTTGTAGTGAAAGGGGAAATAAGATTTAAGAAATCATCAAAGACAAGAAGTAAAAGGAAAGGTAAGGACAAACAGTTGTACATACCCAGCCAATGACAGCCACTGGTTAACGATCAGGTCATGTATGACACTAGAAGCGTGAATGTCCAAACTATAAGAAAGACTTGAAATTTAGTAACTTCATTTCTACGTCAGTGCGTATATGATACACACTACCCTTATTAAACCCTCTTTAGGTATTAGATACCAGTTGTGAAACTCGCATTTATGCAAATGTGCAGGATCTACAGCAAAGTAGATGTGTTTGGAAGGATAAGAGTCAGCCTACAAATAGGAACATGCAAATAGTTGTAGCTCCTCATGTAGAGTTGGTTGTTTATCTGTTTTCTCAAGACTTATAACAGAAATTTATAAGTGATTCTATGTTCTCATTATAAGTACGTAGAAATTTTATTTCAAGCTCTCAATTAAAGAGAGAGAGAGAGAAAGAGAGAGAGAGAGAGAGGACCTCGGATAAACACATCTAACACATCGAAACCAAAGGAAGAACTCATGTTCAAACATGCATAACCTTGGAACTATTTACTATGTCATGCAAATCAGAGCGCATTCGGAAGCGTCATAGTGATAGACTTTCGAATAATCAGACTTTGAAACATATAATGCCTGCTGGACCTGACAATTTCTGACCCGACCCGATAATCCGACCCGAACCCGTCCGAAATTTCTGGGTTTTGAACACGATTTTTTCAACTAAACCCGAAGTACACCGAACCCGAAAATTAGCAGGTCTAACCCGACCCGCCCGTTTGACCGGAAAATTTAACTTTTTAAGTTGATCTTTATTAAAATTTGTGACTTTGCATTGAAATTTTTAACTATTAAACTATAAGCGCAACTTATTTATTTGTTATTTCTCTTATTTAAGTTAAAATAGTTACAATAATCTATCGTTAGTAGAAGATAATCATATTTTATTATGTATATTGTACAAAAAGTAGTATTTAAATACTATTTTTGAAAAAGAAAAAAGGGAAAAATGTCGCAATCATAACCCATTGGGTTGACCCAAAACCGAAATACACCGCCCGTATTTTCCCGAACCCGAAATACACCCGACCCGTATTTACCCGAACCCGATATACGACCGACCGGAAACCGCCCGCCCGACCGAATTGACAGGTCTAATGCCTGCAAAGCATGATTGTACCTTTTACAAGAAAGGGTGAACGTACCAACAAACATTCATACATATGGATGTATATAGTCCATTGAGCACATATACAAGGGATGAATTACTTCAAATCATTAAAGATGAACAAAATAAGACATGGTGATTCATGTCTATAAGATGCATCTAGAGCTGGAATGTTAAAATAGTTTCAAGATTTCCAGAATTAAGTAATCTTAGCAAGACAGCAAGAGCACCTAGATATGATTGAAAGGGTGTTAATGGTTGAGCCAAGAGTTTGAACAAATGACTCAAATGAAACATAGCTCTAGGTCTATAAGCTTAGTTGTAATAATAAAAAATGCATTCAGAAACTACATAGTGCAACACTTTGGAAAACCTAAACTTCGAAAAGTTCGATTTTTGTAAAGCATGCCTGATGGGTAACATGACTAAATCACCTCTTATTGAATTGGTAAACGAGCTGATGACTTGTTAGGATGCATACAGACTGATGTATGTGGGCATATGAGCACTAGTGCTAGAAGAAGGTTTATCGTACTATTTCATCACTTTTAGTGATGATTTTCGTAGATATGGATATGTCTACTTAATACGCCACACGTCCAAATCCCTTGAAATGTTATAAGAGTTTCAAAGTGAAGTACAAAACCAACTTGGAAAGAAAATTTAAACCCTTCAATTGGATAGAGGAGGTGAGTATTTCAGCCAAGATTTCACTGACCATTCCAGAGAATGTGGAATTGTTCATCAACTTTGTCCTCTGGGAACACGACAACTCAATGGCGTACCTAAAAGGAGGAATTACACCTTGTTAGATATGGTGCGATCAATGATGGTTGAGTCAACATTGTCGATTACCTTTTTGGGATCCACGCTGTTAACCACAGCTCTAAATATTGAACAAGAATTATTTGAAGCACTAGAGAAGACATCACATATGATTTGGAGAGGAAAAGTTCTTGAATTGTTTTCCGAAAGGAAGAGGTATCACTTCTACAAACTGCTGTGGAGAATAGTGTTTGTATCTCAAAATGTTTTCTTCTTAGAGAGTATGTTAGTCTCTAAGAGAAAGAGTGGGAGAGTTTTGAACTTACCGAAGTTCAACAGATACAAACACTATAATCATCACCTCAAACTCCGCTACTTGATCCTAGTTCAAATTTTCCTATTAGTGAGGAAATTAGGAACGAGGTTAAGGCAGTAGAAGTTCCTCAAAATGTTAAGGAGGAGATGCCATGGACCCTACTCCAAGCGAGATCAGGTAAACAACTCCGTCACCCACAAAGATATCGAACTCTTATGGATGAGCTTGAGATGTTATTTTTACAAAGTAATGACTCTACCTACAACAAAGTAGCTTTAGGAAGTCACGATTCCATAAGGTCTAAGATGGACTCCATGTATGAAACCAAGTTTAGAACTCGAATGGCTTGCCTGAAGGTGTGAACCATCAGGCATAAGAGGGCCTTTAAGGCAAAACATGAGTTCATTAAGATAGATATCAAGACCACTTTCAAAATTAGATTTGGAAGGAGGATGTGTGCTTGATACAACTGAAAGGTTTTTGTTGGAATACTTGTAAACTTCAAGAGACCATCTGTGGTCTTAAGGAAGCTTCTAGGAGCTGGAATCACTATCTTTTGACCGGGATGAGGTGCTAAAAAAATATTGTGTTTACAAGAAGTTCAGTGGGAGCAATGCATTTCTTATATTGTACGTGATTGACATACTGCCTATTGAGAGAAAGATTCCCATGCTGCATCTATTGAGGTTGACTTTAGAATAATTTCCAAAATGAAGGATTGGTGGGGCTAAAAATTTTATTGGAGACAAGATCTATAATGATAGATTAAAGATTTTGATTGGTTGAATTAAAGTTGATAAGGTGTTGAATAGTTCAACCCACTTCGAGAATGGATTAATTTCCATGAATCATGGCATTTCCTTAGGTGAATCTGATTGTCTCGAAACAATCAGGAGACCTAAAAAGGATAAGACATATAACCCATGCTTCAGGCATGAGATTAATATATGCCACGAGATTAATGTATGAGACATAATATATACATTGTGTATATGTATAAGCAAAACTAAGGTTATATCCTCAGGTTAAAGTGGTTGATGAAAGTTAAGTGTGAAGGGTTACACTAATGCCACATTCATGTCAGAAAGGTATGATTATCTGAAAGGCCAGAGAAAATTATACAATTTGTTTGAGTGGTATTGAGATGAGCTGGAAGAGGTTCCTAACATGAGACAGGTTTAATTTTACAAATAAGATAAGCATTGCGCGACTTTAGAAGTTGTGACAGAAACTTTTAGGATTGTGAAGTTCGTTGTAGAACTGTGTGGTGTTTCTAGTCTTGCGAGAGGAATGGAGCTTTGTTGATAAGAGTCATCACTCAAGCAAAGGAACTGAAGCTCACGGAGATATCACCCCATACAAAAGGTCGTTAATGGAGTTGTTAAACGTGTGCGGGGTTTATTGCAAGTATTGTGGACTAACCCCCTATTGTAGTTAGAGCATGATAGTCATGCATGGGCAATAAGTATTAACCATATTCCGAAATGTGAACAAGTCAAGTTTACATGAACTATTCATAAATTATGACTTTGTTGATTCATCAATAAGAATAAGATTCAAGCTTTACATCAATTGTGGTTTAGAATTATGTAAATGTCCAAGAGGGTTAGCGAATTCAAAATGGGAAATTGGATGAGGTCTAATTTCTGAAACCCCATTAAGTGAACTTGATAGAGCTAATCCTGGTCGACAGTCGACCTCATCCTAATTGTATCTTCGCACAGGGACATTGATAATATCATAACAATTAACATGTAGGGTTGAGGTGATGATCAAGTTTCATGGTCGTGGTGATGTAAAGACATCATAAATCAATAACATGGGTAATGTTAAGAACGACTACCGAACTGACCTGCAGTGGGAGCTCTTTAAGCCATGAATGTCATAAGAGCTCTCGCTACTCAAGGATAATTCCTAAATCCTGAGTTCGTTACATGAATTACATGGTCTGTAGTAATTTTGGAGCACGTCCAATGCCTTTCGTAACAGGAGGCCATAAAGGCGGTTTCTGGGTTACAGTTGGATCATGTGAGAATGTGTAGTTGAACAAGATGACATTGTCCTTCCTATTAGGGACAGTTGTCTCGTTGGCCACTCGATGAGCTTAGAGTGAAAATGTTTGGCCGAGCTCAGATGAATCAATAGATGATCATATGCTTTTTAGAGTCTAACTCAGAGATCGATGAACATTCGGGTTTTACATAAGGATGACTTTAACTTACCTTATCCGAACATGAGACAGTAAGTGACAAGGGAATTCAAGAAATTGAACACTTGTGGGACAAGTGAGAGATTGTTGGGAATTTCCCGACAATGTTCGATATACTTAGAGCGTAAGCCAAAATAATATAGTGATTATATGTTTTGTTAGAGACCTCTATATAAGGTAATTGAATATGTTTAATTACAACTATATTATTTGGTCCTATTGGGTCACACAAGTCAGTGGCCTAGAACAATGTATGTAGCCTAAATAATATCGCATTATGTTTAGGAAGGTTGAGAGTTGATTTCTTGGAGAAATCAACTCAACACGAACCGTGTTGGCATCACCACGGACCGTGTCGGCATCACCACGGACCGTGTCGAGGTCACCGTGGATCGTGGTGGGCTTGCCACGGATCGTGTTGATTCTAACCGACTTAAAACGCATTCTGGAGGTCAACACGGACCGTGTTGGGCCTCAGACGACTTTTTTTGAATAAGTCGATTATTAGGGTTTTGGTTAACCCTTTCCCCAAGCAACCCAACACTATAAAAGGGAATCTCTCTGAGAGGTTTATCCTATCAACTATTTGAGACTTCTAGAGAGATACTGGGATGATTTCTTGAGTTCCTCTCTCTCCTAGTTTACGGTTATTGTTTCCTGAAACAACTTACAATATACCGTAAACACATACATCTTAGATTGAGATTATTCTCGATTGGGTTGATCTAGCAATCGAGTTCCTGGAGTGCGGCGTGGGCCTACGGTAGAGGATTTTTCCATTGGAATCTCAATGGTCAACCTCTTCATCAACCGGATTAGCGATCAGGTATAATACTAAGCCTCTGCAATTTTATTGTTTCCTAGTTGATTAATTGTTTTGTAATTGTTATGAATACTCCGCCAATTAATCTGTATCTGTTTAGGAAATAGATCACCTAAAACTCAACAACTTCTTGTGTGATAGAGATGACATAAGTAATGGTGGCAAAATTTTTTAGTTGGGTCAAGTTAGGTTCATATAATTCAGACAAAATCCTCGAACTCCGAATCCTATCTAGATTACAAATTCGGACAGTTTGTGATGTCCGAATCTAGACACGAAATGTCTGAATATGTCCGAAGTTGAATTTATCTGAATATACCCAAATCGAGTTTACACTGAATTTAGACACAACTTTGAATATTGTATAAATTCCAAATTCAGTTAGGATTGAATTTCGCACAAAATTTAGACAACCCGAATTTCTTATCCTATCCTGAGCCCGACCGATTTTGCAATCGGACATAACTAAACTGACCGAATGTAACACTTAGATGAAAATTGATCACCAAACCCAATTAATTTGAGTCGGACAAATTTTGATATTCAAATCAGACGAGTTTTTGTGAGCGCTAGACATAAGTAATAAATTTTACTGTTGCTGATAGGAATATGATTGCAATGGAATCTACAATTGTTGTCACTGTCATCAGAAAAACTTTCTTCCCAAATGTCGTGGGCATGATCCGACCAACAAAAGGGACTCATCTAATGATGTATTCGCACGAAAGTTTTTCATAAAAGTTTGGTCAACTTCTTGATCGGATATATTTTTCGCGTATGGTTGTACTTGATGGATATAAAAGTTTTAATGTACGAATCCATTATTTTCATTTAGGATGCAAAGAATAAATGACTTACCAACTAAAGCGAAAAGGAGATCAATATCTAGGAGGATAAAGTCAACAACTTAGAGATTTAAGTGAACCTCTTCCTTGAGGTTATTGAGGAACAAAAGATTTTCATTTACATACCATTTGAGGCCCTTTGTAAATGTGGGATAGAGAATAGATTATCAAGTCCAAAAGTTTGCCTACTTTGCTTTGTTCCTAAGAAGTCTTCATTCGTGAGATATTTGGCTCGAATTTAGTCAACCTAAAGACCATGACCTTAACAGGTTTTTCCAACTCAATCAGGGGCGGATCTAGTATTGAATGAGTGGAGTCAACTAACTCCACTGAAAGTTTGAAAAAAAAATATCAGTGTTAGAAAAAAATATATGTATAATCTATATATACAAGTTTTATACACTAAAATTCAGGAAAAAAGAGGTAGCTCAGCGGTAAAGTAGCGCTGAGGGCTCTTGGAGAGAATCGCGGAAGCCTAGGGTCTAAACAAGCATGTGGATGATGGAAATCCACCCATAGAACTCATAAGAACACCAAACTAATTTTTAGGGATTTTTGGATTAATGGAGATAAACATGAAATTAAAGGATATGGACAATTCTAAAGAGAGAAATCTCACCAAATTGAACTTAGATGTTCAAACACTTGCACAAGGATCTCCCACAAGCAAAGAGTATTGAATCACCCAAGAAATCTCACAAAGAGTGTAGGATAATCACTCACTCACAAGGAAGAGAAATCACTGTTCGGCCTCGTTCCGAGCCGAAATTCTTCTCTTTTATAGGGTATATTTGCTTGTTTTAACCCCTATTTATATATTAGATATAATGATTTAGTGTTTTGTAGGAAAATAAGGAGTTAGAAGAAGTTTGGGCTTAATTGAAGGTTTTTAGGGAATCCCGAGCTATTTCCCGAGTCAAACCAAGTCAACCCGAGCCGAGAGCCGAGTCAAACCAAGTCAACCCGAGCCGAGAGCTAAGGCGAAACCGAAGCCGGAAATTTCATATCAAGATTGGCACAAAACAGGGGAACGGTACAAACTCAAAGGTTTGAAATACGTGTGCCTTCACCCTTTGGGTCATAACTCCTTCGTTACAACTCCGATTGGTCTGAAATTTTGGGAGCTTAAAGTACACATCGAGAGCTTTCCATCGATATCTTACGGGCCTAAAATGGAGTTTGGATGTAGAAGTTATGCGCGTTTTAAGTCGGCAGGGAAAAACTGCCCAGAACAGTGGCTCGCCCGAGCCAGGCTTCTGGGGCAACAAAGACACCAGCCAGAACACTGGCTCGCCCGAGCCACTCTGTCTGCAGACGCGCGTGCTGTGATTTGTTCTAGGGTTTTGGGTTGTATTTTTCCTTCTTCTATAAATACCCACTTGTATTAATCCAAGAGAGGATCAATTAGCCTAGGTAATTTAGGAGTAGAATTAGATTTATTGCTTTCCTTTATTTGCTTTAATCTCTCTTTAATTGTTCTTCAAATTTTCAATTGTTCTTCATTGTTCTTCAAGCTTTCTTAGAATTCTAGCATTTGTATTCAACTTTCTCAAGCTTTCTCAATCTCTCTCAAGCTCTCTCTTGTCTTCATTGAAGTGTTTTACAAGTTTTCTCTCTCTCTCTCTCTCTCTCTCTCCTCTCTAATCTCCATTGTTGACTTGTTTTCCAAGCTTTATAGTGTTAGCCACAATCAACTCCATTTTTAGTGGGGATGAGGGTCAAGGAACTCCAATTTTACTTACTAGTGAGAATTTGGGGGATTCTTGGTAATCCAAACCACAAATTCAAGTGTAGATTGAAGGTTTATTGAAGATTAGTCATCAAAGGTATAATTTCTCGTTCCCAATTTCATTGTTCATTCATTGTCTTCATTCATGCCTTTTAATTGCTTTCATCTTTAAGCGCTTTCTTTATTGCTTTCTTTTAATTGCTTTCTTTATTATTATCATGTCTAGGTTAGATTTAAATGTTTTCTTTACATAATTTATCGCTTTCCGCACTTGAGAAAAACCTCTTCCATAAACCGATTACCTCAATCAAGCCTCACACCCATCCCTGTGGACCGACAACCTTAACTTATAAAACCACAAAAATTACAACCGAACGATCACCAAGCCTTTTCCACCCAAAGGATTAGCTTCATTGATTAGGGTTTGAAAACCCACAATTACAACACTCTCCAATTGAGAGGATTTTTCTTGAGTCTAGCTCCTAATCATTCATCAACATAATCTGCCTGGAAAAACGTGCTAACAAGCTATTTATACTAAAACAGGAATTTAGGTTAAAAACAGAACAAAATTATGAAACAACGCGTCCGTCACAACAGGATGGCTCGGGCGAGCCAAAACTGGCTCGGGTGAGTCGATCGTCATCCGCTTGATCATCGCGGGTGCGATAAATCAGGCGAGAAAGGTGGCTCGGGCGAGCCATGCTTCTGGGCAGCTTTTCCCTGCCGACTTCAAACGCGCATAACTTCTTCATCCGAACTCCGTTTTAGGCCCGTAAGATATCGTTGGAAAGCTCTTAGTGTGTACTATAAGCTCCCAAAATTTGAGTCCCATCAGAGTTGTATTGAAGGAGTTATGACCCAAAGCGTGAAGGCGCGTCCATTCCGACAAACCCACGCTGACCCGTTTGCGCTTATTCTTGCCGATGGTTCCAAAGCCCCTTAGAAGGCTCAAGAATGGTCCTATTGAGACCTTAGATGACATTCAATAGCCCGGGGTCTTTGTAGAACGAAACACCGCTCTTTTAGTGGCCATAATGGCCCTCAAAGGACCCGTATCCACCATGAAATGGATGTTTAAACCGGGTTAGTTTCGAGGAAAGGAGAGGGTGGCTTGTAGCAAACCGGGAACCGTAGTCGAAACAAAAAGCGAACCGATCCCACACGGTTCAGCTCTTCTCTGTCTAGGAATTAGGTTGTGTGCAGGTTCGAAGGCTAGCAAAAGCAAATCTTGTCTTTTTTTTCCTAAACCCCGCTCCTCTCAATTCAAAATTTTCTTGTGATTTATTATTCTAATTTACTCTTTAAGTTATGAATATTATCAATTCATTGCCAATTCTCAATTTTCATGACATATCTCTTTACAGTTTTTCAATTTAATTTTAGCTTTTTAGTACTGCTAAATTTTAAATTTTTTTAGCAAATCGTTGTTGACTCCACTGAAGTTGAATCCTGGATCCGCCACTGAACTCAATTTGCATAAGTTGTGTTTACAGCCTCCATTCTTCGGAGATCAAGATCGCCATGCTTCGTTGGTGTACAAACTATGTTACAAGCGGTAATAGACAATCCTTTGTTAGAGATTAAATATTTCTAGAAAAAATTCAGACTAATTTTATAATTTGGATTGTAGTTTCCATAGGTGTTTATTCCGTGTTTTGTTTGATTTTTACCCTTTTATTTTATAGCTTTTTCCTTGTTTTAATAATTAATATAGGTTTATTATTATGTTTTTATTAATATTATATTTTTATTAGACTTTGTCTCTTTTTAGTGTTTTAGTTTTCATTATAAATAAAAATAAGAACCAAACCTAAATAGTCCTAACCCAAAAATCCAGCAGCCCAATACCTACCCACCAACCCAATCTGCCTAACTCACCTAACCCCTTTACCTCGACCCATTTTCTTCTTCTCTAGCCCAAACTCCGACCTCTCCCTCCTGTAAACTTCAGCCCAACTCTCCTCCTAACCTTAACCCTAACCCTAACCCTTTATATAAAAATACATACGAACCAGAGGTAATACTTTCTAAAGGTGTATCAGTAGAGTTTTCAATTGTAGGTGTTGGTTGAGATGCAACAAATTTCATAAAAGAATTTTCAAAAAATTCTGCATCTCTAGTCTCTACAATCACATTAGATTGTAAGTGCAACAACCTATATGATTTGGAATTTTCAGCATAACCTACAAAAATGCTCTTGATTGCCCCAGGGCATAACTTGGTCCTCTTTTGATCAGGGACTCTATAATAGGCAATACACCCCCACACTTTGAAATATTTAGTGTTAGACTTTCTTCCTTTCCATATTTCATATGATGATACCTTTGTTTTCTTAGAAGGAATTCAATTATGGACATGGAACGCAGTTAAGAGTGGTTCTCTCCACAAATTTGTTGGCAAATTAGCATTGCATGGCATTAACCATATTACATAAATTTTGATTTTTTCTTTCTGCAAGGCCATTTTGTTGAGGTGTTCTAAGGGCTGATTTTTTATGAATGATACCATGGTTCTCATAGAATTCATCAAATTCAATTGGAAAATACTCCCCTCCCTTATCGCTCAGAATTTTAATTCTCTTTTCCTTTTGATTCTCAACTTCAACCTTGTAGCGTTTGAACATGTCAAACGCTTCATCCTTAGTTCGTAATAAGTATGCATAAGTATATCTCGAACTATCATCAATGAATGTGATAAAATATCTTTTACCACCCCTGGTTAACATTCCATTAATTTCACAAATGTCATAATGAACTAAGTCTAAAACCTGTGTACGTATTTCTCTCTACTTTAGGAAATGGTTTCTTAGTGATGTTACCCTAAATGCATATTTAACACTTAGAATCATTTGCATCTGATTTACAAGAGAAATATACATCTTTAATAATAAACTTCAACGAATTGAAATTTAAATGACTTAACCTAGCATGCCAATAACAGAATAGGAATCAACAATATAAGCAGAACTAAGAACCTCATTTATTTCATCAATGCTTAATTTAAACATACCCTCACAATCATAATCCTTGCCAACAAACATAGTGTTCTTAGAAATAACAATCTGACTTGAACCAATTACAACTGTATATCCCTTCTTATATAAAATATTGCAAGAAACTAAATTCTTCCTCATGTTTGGAACATGAAAGACATTCATCAACGTGAGTTTCCTCCCTGATGTGAAGTTCAACTCTACCATTCCTAGTCCAAGGACCTTGGCCGGAGTGTTGCTCCCCATGAGTACCTCATGATTTGCCACAACTTCATAGGTTTTAAATTGTGACCTGTCATAACAAACATGAATAGAGGCACCTGTATCATACCACCAACCAGAAGGCTTGCCTACGTTAGCCATATGTATCTCAGTAATCATATTTAAATAAAGATTAGATACCATCGCAATCAAGTCCTTCATGTTCTCCTCTATCATGTTGGCCTTGGAAGAATCTCCATTCTTGGCTGCCAAATCAACCTTCATTTTCTTGCAATCCTTAATGTAATGACCCTTGCCCTTACAATAGTAACAATGACTATTCTGCTTCTTGGTACCCTTGCCCTTGAAATTAGACTTGTCTTTCTTTGCCTTAAGGGATTTGTTTTTCATTGTCTTAAACTTCTCTTGAGTTACGACATTAACCTTTGAACTGTTTGCTAAATACACAACATCTCTTTTCTGATTTTCCTCCTCAATCATGAGATGTCTGAGTATTTTTTTCAACAGTGAAATCCTCTAACATGTGCAAAAGTTTCTTCCTGTAGTCATTCCAAGTGGGTGGAAATTTTGCAATAATCGCCCCACTTGAAGTTACTCGGATATTGTAACCTGAATCATGAAGTCTATTGACAAGAACCTGCAACTCGTGCACTTGGTCCAAAATAGGTATATCATCTGACATATGAAAACCAAAGTACTTCATCATAAGAAATTTGTCAATACCTTGTCTCTCTGTGTTGTATTTTTCTTCTAGGGCTTTCCAGATGTCCTTTGGTGACTTCCATGAAACGTACAGCTCATACAAACGTTCAGACAGAGTTTGTAGAATGTGTCCTCTGAATAGAAATTCATCCTCCTCACGTTTCTTCTTTGCTTCATTCAATCTTTGAACCTCCGCAGGATCCATTTTCTCTAGTTCCTCCTTTGATGGATTCGGTAGATCCTTCAAGTTTGCATCCTGAACATATGCAATCTTCAACGTTGTCAACAGGAACAGGATGTTGTCCTTCCAATGCATGAAGTTTGTGCCATCGAATTTGTCCAACCTTACGAGATCTTGATTCATGATTCTCAATGCAGTGTCTGAATTAGCCATTAAAATCTTGTCGTAAAATTGTTAGGAAAACTAGGATTGATTAAGGCTTTGAGGCGTGATCAGATCACTATCTTTAAGACAAGATTTGCCCCTTATGCAAATTCGTGTCTCCAGGATACAATAAAGCTTCCAGGACTGACATATATAATTGTTCGGTCTCATTTCGAGTCCAATTGATACCTTTATATAAGGGTTTTTGCTTCTTTTAATCCAATATTTATGAATAAGTTATGATGATTTTGTGTTTTGTAGGTTAAATCAAAGGAAAACGAAAAAGAGAATCAAAAGTGCTGAAAAATCCAACGTTTGCAACAAAAACAGGCCCAACACGGACCGTGTTGGCTGGGCTTTCCGTGTTTTCTTTTCCGCGGCGGCCGTTAGGGTTTTGGAGAGATTTATTTTATTTTCCCTTCCTAAACTTTTCTATATATACTTTATACATTAGCCTTTAGTTTCATTAATTTAGAGTGGGTAGTTAGTTTTTAGTTTTTCTTTAATTTAGGTTAGTTTTAAATTAGTTTTAGTTTTAAGCTTCCTTTAGTTTTTCTCTCAATTCCTCGATTGTAATTTACTTTTCTTTCAAGTTTCAATTCAATTCAAGTTTTTCAGTTCTCGTTTCCTTCTCACTTTTATTCATTGTCTCGCTAATTAAATTTCATTAGTGTTAGTTCCCACAAATTCCACCTTTTTAGTGAAGAGGAGGATTAAGGTTCCTCGAATTCTCCTTTCAGGTGAGGATTCAAACAGTCTTAGTAATCCAAATCATGCATTTCTTGTTTGTTCAGGAGAAAGATTGATGATTCAAGATTCAAGATTAGAGTAAAGATCAAACCTTCAGGTTAATGTTTTCCGTTTTCAATTCAGTAATTAGTTTAGTTTTTATTTTCATAGTTTTTAATTGCTTTCTTGAATATGTTCTTGATTTCTAGTTTAGTTTCTTGTTCTTGTTCTTGTAGTTAGGGTTTGTTATCAATTTCTTGTTTTCTTTAGTTTCCATTGTTTTCAATTCCTAATTAGTTTAGTTTAAATTATTTACTGCTTTCTGCATATTAAAAACCTTTCCAACCCAATTTCCTGAAAACCTAACACACCATCTCTGAGGTACGACAACCCTACTTTTTACCCCAATTTCTACAACCGAACAATAATCAATCCCGTTGATGAGAAGTTCTGTCTGGATTAGGATAATGATAACACATACAGTGTTTTTGGACAGGATTAATTGTCAACTGTCAATCCTATCCAAAAACACTGTATGTGTTATCATCAACTTTCAAATATATGGTTTATAATTTGGTAATTTTCTATTAACTTCTTCTATTTTCTAATTTCACTAATCAGTATATTCTAGCTTTACTATTTACTGATTATTATTTTCTTTATAACTTATCACATATATTTCATATTCAAAAGGTTGAGTAGTTTTAATATCTTTCGGAACTAATTCGAGTCCTGGAAGGAAAGGTACATGCATTTGCTATTCATTTTTACACATTCTCAATTTTATGCCCAAAATATATTTATATCATGCATTATATATTTCATGTTCAAATATTTTTAAATGCAAAGCCAAGAACCAACTTTATTATATACTTGGGATTATTTTCTTGGCTCAAGTTTTAGTGGACACTTAACAGCATTCCCGATACCGGTGTTTGAGTTAATAACCGACTCAACTGTTCGCATAACGAAGGACAATATCTGATCCTAGGGTTATATGGCCTGGCTCAACAATAATGTAAAAAAGGTTCCACGCCCAGAAATATACACCAAGAATACATTTATATTTTATCAGCAAAATGTCATGTTTTACTTGCATTATTCACTCTCTACTATTGCAAAATGAATTTTAAGGATTGAAACAAAATGAATTTTACGTGGTAGGGTTGCATTGTACTGAGGTTAAAACTCATGTTTTATGTTTTGGTTTAGATGGCAGGTACCATGCGGATACGCATCGGGGAAGAGAGGAACGACCAAGGTCAAAATAGCTACTCGAGACAATTGTAGTAGTTAGATTGAACATTTTGTTTAAGTAGGGGTTTACAAGTAATTGAATATTAGTGATTTAATTAGATTTGGCTCATCTTTTAATTTTACTTCATCTTTATTATTTTATTTTATTTTATTTTATTAGAGTACGTAGGAAAAGCTTACTTTTTCACTGTTTGGGAAAGTGGCGGTAACACTCCCCGCTTTATAAGCTTCCGCTAAATCAAGATAAATGGATTAAAATATTGTTAAGTAATACCTTAAAAGTCGGGGCTGTTACACTCCATCTAACATCCAACGGTGGTAGAGGACATCCATCCTGCAAGTGAACAAGAACATAGTGAATTTTGTGGATATGTGCCAGGGCAACAGCTCGTTCAGGAGCAACAACACCGGCCGCTACAGTAAGTGGCAAAACAGTCATGCATGATTAAGTTGTGTGTTGCATGGGTCCATCAACTGTTGCGAGGCTAACGAACATGTAGTTCAGTAAGGTGGCCGCGGGAAACATATCTGAAGGTGTTTCCAACCAATGGGGTCGCCTGCATGGTCCGTGCAAATGACCCCCAATCCTGACCTTGGCTCCGTCCATCGCGTTATCGTAACCGTATGTTGCGTCGTCCCGTGCCGGATCGGCTTTGATTTCATTGTCCATGGATTTTCTGACCATATACCACTTTTGTTGGCCCCCAACATCTGCCTCGGAAATACATCTGAATACACAGTTGCCATCAGCTTCAACATCCGTCCAGCCAATGATGTATGGAAGAGTGAAATCAGGAACGTCATCAGGCCCAGGAAATGCACCTGTACCCATCTGTTGGGTCCCTGCGCGTAAAAATAAAACGTTGGTTAAAAATTTATTTGTTGTATGCTAAATATTGCAAACAAATATAATAAAGCTTACCATCTATGCTGCCCATTCCAACTGAAGAAGAGCTCGATTTTTTCGAGCTGCCTCTTGTGCTAGATTTGTTACTACGACTCTTTGAACGACCATACTCAAACACACTAGGGAGACGTTTAGTTGACTTCCCTATACTGGGTCTCCCTCTGCGACGTGGGCTTCTCTCTGGATCTGGTATGTAGTTGTTCTCTGGATGCAACTCATTTGATCATGACTCGAGACATACGACATATCAACTATCACGGCGGGGTCACTTTCCTTTACCTTCTTCACAAGAGAGTCGAAATAAGACATGTCCTGGGATAATGGTTTGGGCACTGTTTCTGGTTGATCAGCATGATCAAGGACTTCAAGTTGCCTCCAGAAGTTATGAATACTTTTGGCGTACAACTCATAATCCTACTCCAAGAGGTTTTTCAACGTACAGGCACATGGAAGGCGATGTGTTTTCCACAACATGTGATCACACCGGTTCTCCACATCTCTATCCATGGTCATCATCTTATTGTACTCATCGCTTATCAGGTTGATTGCATGGTGAGATACACAACCATGTACGTAGATGCTTGTACAGTGTTGTTTTCCCCAATACTGCGTGTCCACTCCTGGACTGCTCTAGCGCCCTTATAATCTCGGTATGTTGGTTTTCTATCTGCTGATGGCCCCTCTTCCACAACCGTTCAAATGAACGACAATCGCTACCGAGATAGTACTTGGAAGTCGAATGTTGACCCTCCACTCTTCATCAGTGTATGCTCGAACAAACTTCTCCTTGTACTTCATCCAAATACTACTCAAATAGTCGACAACCTGCACGTTTCCCCAACCCAATGTGACTCTAAACACGTCCAGTTCGTGTCCAAGTCAACAAGTGTACTCGAATAAACGACGCGGTGCCACCTTGTCTTCCTGAAAAACACCCCCTGCCCATTCTTCTTTCCACCAATCAACTCATTCACTTTGTTCTCAACATCTTTCCCTATATGTCAGACGCATAATAGGCGAGGAACTTTGGGAAATACGCGGCCTATAGCCCATGACAAAGCTTCCTCCCAATGAATGATGAACACATTCGGTGTCACACCGACGCCCATTAGATCGTGGAGTCTTTGGAGCACCCATTCATATGACTCCTTCCGTTCGTCTCTCATTATTGAGTACGCAACAAGAAAGTTATGATTTGTACATGTGACACCAACTATCTCACAAAATGGCCACTTGTTGTTGTTGGTCTTGTATGTATACTATCGATGAGGATAACTTCTGGATATGTGCGGAGAAGCTTCAACGAGTAGGGGTGGCCCATAAAAGATATGTCGCAACTGGCCATCATCATCAAAGTCGGTCCAGAACAAGTATCCGTGCTCATTTGCCCAATGTAGGCATTGTTGCAAAAGAATCATATTTCATACCATCAAGAAATTAATAGCATGGCCCAATCATGCATAAAGTCACTACAAGGTTTTAGAGCTCAATGGCTGAAGTTGCCCAACAATTCCCTCAAAGCCCAAAAGATAAAGTGTTGGTGTCTTTTCTTTTTGAAAGGCTACCATGGTTGCCAATCAACAATATTCACCAGATATTGTACAACTCAATAGCTCAATGTTATGGCCCATTGAAAAAGAAAATATTGCCAATTGTAGGAGGCAAAAATTTGTCAGCAAATCAGAAAATGACACAAGAAAAATAAATTAATTTTATTTTGGCCAATTATAAATTGTCACGTGTCAATTTGACCCACATGGTCAAATTTAATTTTCGACCAACCACAAGATCACAAGTGTCAGAGATGATACATAAAATAGTGATTATTTCTTTATTTAAAATGAAAGGAATAATTATTTAATTCAGACCCATTCCCAAAGCCTAACTTAAACCCTAGAGGTTATGCCTCTAGAGTCTATAAATAGGGGTCATCCTCCTTCATTTTGGGGTCCCCCGGATATTCGGCAGTCAGCATCCAAAGGCTCCACGAGATCCTATCTAGATTCTGCATACTTGAGGATTTTGTCTGAATATTCGGCAGTCTAGATTACAAACCCCGCATATTCGGCAGTCAGCGACCTCCAGCTACAAAGCGCCAAGGATCGAAGTATGCAGAATCTCAAGATCGAGTCTCCAAGTCTTTAGCACGTCTTGATCAAGAAAAACAACAGAGTTCTTAGGCAAGACCTGCACAGCCTTCAGAAGATCGAACTACAAGCGACTTCCAGCTATCAAATGCCAATGACCAACGCCTGCTAGCTAGTTCAACAACTTTTGTTCTTCACATCAAATATTATAGTCATCTTCTTCGTCTGGTTCATCGATCGAGACCAAGCACTTAAGCATTCGTATCTAAGAACTTGAACAACTGCAACCAACAGTCAATCTGCAAACGGTCAACCTTCGAGCAACCTCCAACTACCAAGCACTAAGGAGATCGACGCTCAAGACCTTCAACTCAAGAACTGCTATAGAATTCTTCAGCTAAACCTGCATTTGAGATCGAGATCAAGCGTCCGCACCCTCGGCTCACCCAAATTTCAGGAGATCGAATCAGAGGATTACTTTATTGTATTTAATATAGAGATTATACTAGCATACATTCAAATATTAATACAAATTTATTTGTTTCTCAATTTCCTGTCTTTATTTATTTTAGACTCGAAATTTATGTTTACACATCCCATACACATCTACATGGAATAAAGAAAAGAAAACACCCTAAAAGATGCTAAAAATAAATACAGGCAGCCTCTTAGCTTAAACGTAAATTCTAGTATAAGACTGTCTGACGTAAACTTTTCGTGAGACGGAATTCTAACCAGGTGACATTTGTAATATTTTACTATGACTAATAAGCGATATTAGAATGACTTTTTAATACGAATATGACTAATAATTTATCATAAGGTGACTTTCATCTAAGTCAGCACAAATAAATTATTAGTCACCCATGTATTGATAAATAGTCACCTTAAAGTTATACATATAACTTTATGGTAAGACGGTCTTACATAAGAATTACTGTACCTTGAATTCATGTACTCAAGGCAATTTGTTGACTGGCCCTTTCTATCAGATTATTCACGGCAATGGAAAACGCATCCTCCTGAAACTTGTTAAACCTGCCACTGGGATGAGGATACACCAATCTCGGCATCAACTCATCAATGACATACCTCCTCATTTATATCCTCTCTTCCAACGGTATCTTCCTAAGCTTCTCCACCACATTCACTTTCTTGTCCCGCACGTCATCTTGGTCTATGTACACCGAGTACCTCCGGTAGTCCTCCGGAAGGTGCCAGGGGTACTGGTAGTGTGCGGTGAGTGGGTCGAACACAACCGGGATGCACCCTGCCACGAGGGAATCAAACACTGATTTCCTCGTGGGACTGTCTCCCGGGGGTTGTAAGCAGAACTCCGATCCCATGAAGAGTTTGACTACAGGGACGGGACTGGCCTTGTCCTTGCATTTTAAGAACTTGCATGTTTCCTCGGAGTTGGCCGACGTGCATTGGTTGATCAAGATTGACCGGATGCTCTCGGGGGCCGTGCGTAGGGCCCCCGCGAAGCTGACCAAGTGTTTCCTGGGGACCCGCCGGATTTCGTCCTGCCACGTGGAGATGTAGTCGTCAGAGCTAGGGTGGAAGTAGGTCGGATGTGGGACCCCCACATCATTGACGTGCCATGGTTGGCGCTCTATAAAGAGCTTCATCGGATTCTGCATCTCCTGGAACTCTAGCAGGCGGGTCCCCCAGGAGACATTCTCCCACCGCCGGAAGTCCCAGGAGATCTTTCCCAGGACGAACACGTGGTCCGCCCCGGAGTTCCTATTCCAGGGCTTTTGAAGCTTAAGCCACTGGACTAGCTCCTTCGACAACGAGTCTTTGACTTCGTTCGTCGCATTGTTAAAGTGCCATCGTAGGATGTCAAGCCCTCCGTAATAGGGCACATAGAAAATCCTAGCATCCTCCTCCTTGTGCACCCTGCAAGGATGCTTGAGGATGAGGGAGTGAAAAATCGGCTCTAGGGAATACCGGTGCGTGTTGAACCAGGCCTTCCCTAGAGCCGGGATGGGCTCACCCATCCCATGATTAGTCATGAACTTGCAAAAGTCAAGCCATGGCAACATCTTCCTGCATTGCGCCATCAAATCCTTGTTGAACTTCGAAGGAAGGTCGTACACATAGATCCCTCGCCCCTGACAACTCGCCGTGGACGTCGACTTCGCCACGTAAGATCGTAGCACTGCCAACTTCCCTTCGATGTCTTTGCGAGCTTTGGCAATCTCCTCCGCCTTGGCCCTGTCCATGCCATTCCTAACGACCACCTTTGTAAACGGAGAAAAATCCGACGACCCATCACTTATTTCATCTTTTGCACTTCCTACAGTTTGCTGTACGTCAATGTTCTCCCTCAGAACTGAAGCTGGAGTTGTAGGGGATTCATCAACATGGGATTCAGAAGGGTTTTTTTGTGCTACTTCTGAAGGACTTTTCACAGAAGAAACTGCAACATTTTTGTGATTCTGAAGAGGATTCATAAACATGGTTTTGTTGGGTATGTACAGAAAATTTAGAACTGTTTTTGGTATAATTTCCAGGCTGCGCACCCGTGGAGAGGCAATACAGATTGTTGAGTTTCCTCGACGACACGCAAACATGAACAATGGACCCAGAAATAAGTGTAGTAGAAGACGACCAGATAAAGAGGACGATAAGAAGAAGAACTACAGCAGGAATTCTGCTGATGACTCTGTACAAAAACGAGTTGAGAAAATACCCGCCGCCATCTTCGATCTCGATGTTCTTAAGTTTTCTGCTGGGTTTCTTCTTAGCCATGGTGGAGACAGCCATTTTTGAGTAGTGTAGAAGTAGGGTTTTCTGGGAGACATTTATATATGTGGGTTAGTGGAGTTGCAAAGAGGGTGTTCATCAGTGTGTTCAGGGACTGATAGTTGAAATACAGTACAGGATGGCACGTCTAAACTTACAAGGTTGCACGTTGGAGTTGAAATTCAAGGGCGGGTTCACGTGACTCCACTTTAAAATTAAAATTTCTGTTTTTGTAAGTAAAAAAAATCTGGTTTAATACATACGTAAAATGTTAGGCATGGTTGTTTAGAAGGGTTAATAATCATCGGATTGTAATATTTCAACTTTTGGTGTGTGGTATTGGATCGATATATATATATTATACTCCCTCCATCTATTTTATTTGTCACTAAAGACATGATTCACAAAACCAATAAAACTTCCAATTTGGATTAATTTGCATTCTTGGAAATGAGAAAAAGTTGAATAAAATGGTGAATAAAAAAGAAAAATGGTGAATAATAAAGAAAAATGGTGATTAAAAGGGAAAAGTTGAAGAAAAAGATATATAATTTGATAAATTAGTAATTAATATCTTTATTGGAATTGTAAGGTGACAGATGTTATGGGAAAAAAGAATGTTAGTTAGAGTGACAGATAATATGGGAAGGAGGGAGTATCAATTTTTAAAATTGTACACAAATATACCTAACATTTACATAGGTTTTATTAATGTGATGGAGCTGAACTAAAATAGTCATGTTTAAGAAATATATCTCAAAAAAGTATCTCCTCAATTACAATTTCCTTGAAGTTATGCCAATTTACCTTTGAAAGAAGCAGGTAGTAAACATAGTCTTAAACCACATTAACCAATAATAAGACTTTTTGAAAATCATTGTTATCACTTATCTTGAGGATGATATATACTTTCAAGAAAATAGTAAATGATGATAGGTAGGGTTGGCAAAAATCTGTCTGACTTGATAACTCGAATTTTTCGACCCATAAAAACAGTGCATTGTCATAAATTTTTTGTCCAAATTTTGACATTAACCGATTTAACCGAAAATTTAAATACAATTTTTTTTCAAATTTCTATTGTTCGAATCTTATTTAAACCCGAATTTATATTTGTCCGATTTGTTCAATCCAAATTCGACGCAAAAATTTGAATATGACAAAAAATTTTCATCTAGTATCTAATTTGTCCAAACCCGAACTTTTACTAATTCTAACGACATCATGAAATACTTTCAAGATTTCAAGTCAGGACTCCTTTTAAGGATAACACTTATAAATTTTCTAACCCACTTTGATGTGCTTGATTTGACAGAAGCGAAAATATTAAATATATTGGCATATGTAAAGCACATAATTTCTTATGGAATGTTATTTAGTTAGGAGACACATATCATAACCCTTATTAGAAGGGTCGTTGACCATGAGTTCTGTGCATGATATCTGAGTAACGATGACAACCCATGAAGGTTTAATTTATCATTTTTCACGACCCACGAGGTTGGTAGCTAACTCGATTCATGGTTTATTTTTATGAAAATGGATATGTTTGAAGGTAGCCAATGATTAATCCGATCTCGTATCATAAAAAATAATAATTAATGTGGTCCGACTTCTCTGTTTGTTAGACGTTATTTTTCTCATTTCATGACCTTCATTTCTGTTTGACAATAAATTTATGCACTCAACAAAATTGGTGATATTGAGCTAGTCAATAGCATTGGCATCTATTAACAGCAGACTTGTTCAAGGATCGGGCCGGGCCAAGGTCACCGATTGGGCTAGTTGGGTCGGAAATTTTTGCCCCGTCGACCCGAGCCGGTCCGAATTTCGGGGTCACGTATCTTCGATCTTAACCCTAACTCTACGGGTCACGGGCTGGGTCAACGAGCTGACGAATATGATAAATGGATTTTTTTATTAAAAAAACCTAAAAATTTACGCATTTTATTTATGTATTTTGTCGAGTCGTTTGGCCGGGCCGGGCCGGGTCGAGTCACAAAAATTAAAACTTAACATAAGATTTTCTTTGAAAAAATTTATATTTAGTAGGATCGCCGGACCAGGCCCGGTCACCGAGCCTGGCCCGACCATACTTTGGGGCCCCGACTTTTTCTGGCCGGGCCGGATCACCTTCTAAAATTGTGACATTGACCCACATTTTTTGGGGCCAGGTCAGGTCAAGCTGAGCGAGTCCCCGACCGACTGAACAGATCTAATTAACAGGCATGACTCCTGAGTTTAATCTCGTGTTAGTTTTAGGCCCTGTTTGGCAACCAGTTGTTAGCTTATAGTTGTTAACTGGTAGCTATTTGGATTAACTGTTTGGGTTAGCTGATTGCAGGAAAGTGTTTGGTAAACTAGCTTTTTGTGAAAAGCTAACTCAAAAAGCTTCCTCAAGTAGCTTTTTGAAAATTAGCTTATTGGGACCAAAAAGCTTGTTACCAAACATCTCAAATAGCTTTTTCACCTTCGTCAAAAAACTATCAATGTCCAAAAAGCTAAAAGCTACCCCAAAAAGCTCACAACCAAACACCCCCTTAGTTTTCCTATTGTTACTTAGCACAATTCATTTTCATCTCAAAACCTCAATTCTAGTACTCAATATTTCAAATCTTTATTTTTTTAATAACTTAGTGATGGGGAGCGGGCCTGCGCAGTGAATTAATTAAATAGCTTAACATTATGTCATTTGTAAGACACATATATTTGTTAAGATTCTTTTTCTTTTTATTTTGCATTTGTGGCATAGGCATCTTCTTTGCGGAAAGAGAGTTCTTGAATAAAAATGTCACTAAACTTTGTAAAAATTACAATTTTGCCACTCGAAAAAAATATGTAATGAAAATGTCATTAATTTATGTGAACAGTTATATAAATGCCACTAATTTATATGCAAATTTAGGGTTTAATATCTTCATTAAGCATTAAAATTTTCCGCCCATCCAAACAACCTACCCTATTAATATTTACCCACCAAAATTAATTACCCTCCCCCTTAAATTTTTTTATTGCATAAATTAATTGCCCCTCCCCCTTGATTCTTCATCTTCTTCTTTCATCTTCCTTCTTCATCTTCTCCCCAAACTTTCGTCATAGCTAAGTTCTCCTTAGTTCTTCTTCTTCGATTCTGGGCATAAAAATTAGAGCTTTCTTCTTCCTTTTTGACCCCGAAAATTATTCATCTCTCTTCCTGATCTCTTCTTCTTCATTCCTCACCAACACAAACAAACCCACTCAACAACACCACCCTCCTCTGCCACCACCTCCGCCGTCATCTTCGCACATCAAATGAAGCAGCGAATATGGCCATCTCGATCCAACGGCTCCCCCTTCACCACCCTTCCCTCGCAAAGCTCCACCCTTCGATCTCCAAACACCTCCTCCAAACCCAAACCCTACTCCAAACCCTCCTCATCCTCCTCCACCCACCACCGTCTGATAGGGGTGGGCACGGATCGGTTAACCGATCTGATCATAAATTTGGATCGGTTAACCGTATGTTCGGATAGTTAAAATCATGATCCGTATCCGATCCGAAAGTTTCGGTTAACCGAATTGTCGGATAATAAAATTTGTTATCCGTATTCGATCTGAAAGTCTCGGTTAATCAGATTTTGGATCGGATAACTGTATATCCATGGATTATAACGCACTCGTACAATAATTATCATTGTTCTTCTTACCTTAATGGGTTTCAAAATGGTAAACTTTATGTATTGTGTTACATTTCTACGGTAATGACTACTAATTAACGACAAAAAAATAACATTTGAAGGGTTCAAAGTTGAAAATTAATTGTTTTCGGATTTTTGGATAACCGACGGATTATCCGTATTTTTCAACCCTCGATCCGTATCTGATCCATGATCCGGGGAAAAAGTTCGGATCGGTTAACCAATCCTCCAACTTCAAAAATTATCTGCTAATTATCCATTTTTTCGGATTGGATAATCGGATTTTTGGATCGGATTACGAATTTTTCGCCCACCCCTACCGTCCGATCATCTCCTCCCCCTCTCCGCCGTCGGATCCCGGCCGTGATTTCGCATCTCTGCCGTTCAATCTGCTGGTGAAGGTGGCATCTGGGTTTTCCCACTGCAACCTGAGCGTGACGTCTTAGGTTTGCAGGTCGTGGGACGACGTTTGCGGCCTCTGAGGGAGGCGATGCTGCTGGTGAGGTGGGGGAAGCGGTTCAAACACGTCGGGCCGATGTCCGGGCCAACCCGAAGAAGGCCCAGACGAATTGAGCTGCCTGAGAAGGCCCAGACGAATTTTTTTTCAGTTAAAAAAAATTAGGTTTTCAATCAAATTGAGCTGCCTGAGAATATAAAGGTTGACCTAGACGAATGAAGAAGAAGAGATGAGGAAGAGAGATGAAGAATTTGATTGAAAACCCTAATTATTTTTTGGGCCAGAAAATGAAGAAGAAGAGATGAGGAAGAGGTGGGTTATGATGGACAAAGCAGAGGAGAATGAAGAGAGTTGAGGAGGAAGAAGATGAACTGGGTTGGGCAGGGGGCAGTAAAAAAATTTGGGAGGATAATTAATTTGGGTTGGTAAGTAATTTGGGTTGATAGTTTAGGGTGGAGGGGAAATTTTAATGCTTAATGAAGATATTAAATCTTAAACCTGCATATAATCGAATGTTGTAGGTAAAAACAGGTAAAGTGACATTTTTGTAACTGTTAACATAAATTAATGACATTTTCATTACATTTTTTTCGGGCGACAAAATTACAATTTTTACAAAGTTTAGTGGCATTTTTATCCAAGAATTCGTAGAAAGATGAAAATTATAGGGACAGTTATCGAGGCAAAAGAGAGTGACTTAGATCCATGAAAGAACTCATAAATGATTTGACATTTTCCACGCACCTATTTTTTTGGAAAAACTATCTTTGATGGATTGATAAAAGTCTCCTTCTGATATCGACTTAAATGAACGTACATAAATGTTCACTGGCTTTTGTCTTAATTGGTTGAAGCAAGAGACACTATCAAAATGATCCCATTTTTCCAAAAATTTTCACATACTTTTGAAACTTTTCCAACAAATATATACCAAAATTTTTCACATACTAAACTAAGAAGAAAAACTCAAATAACAGTTCGGACAAACAAAAAGGAATTGCCCGCAATGATTAATCAAACAGTTCCATCAAAACAACACAATGACCACAACTTTCTTTAAGGCTACACTTCAGAAATATTAGTACATTTAGGTGGGTCAACATAGATCACGCCTCTGAGATTGATGAAATAACCCACAAACAAATCTAATGTATTGTTAAGATTGCACTCACAAGTTTGCATAATTTTGGCGTATCTATAAACTACTTTTTTTATTAAATAATATGGACTATTCTGACAAAAAAAAATAAATTAACTTGACTTTTTTCACTTAGGTTGATCAACTACCACATGGTCATCATTCACCGAAGCTTTATGTTGTCTCATCACTCTCATTTCCTCTGTACCTGGAGAGCACAAACTATCTAAAGTGTCTCTCTTAATTCCTATCTAATCAATTAACATAAGATTCATGAATACACAACACATTAATTAATCTCAAAAATAATGGTAGCCATGTTTGAACCAGGTTAACATCACCAAACCAGAAAACATAGCATGATAGAGTCATGTTAAAACCCAAAAAAAAAAAAAAAAAAAAAAAACTCAAGATCCATGAATACTCATCTTAGAATTGAACCATATCGTCCTAAGGTACTCAATGTTGAAGAAAATAATGAAGGGACATCTTGGTCTTTTCACAAGGTCGAAATCAGATTCATGGAGCCACGAGAGAGAAGAAGAGAAAATTCAAGGCCGAAGAGGAGCAAAAGAGGGCTAGGAAGATCGGGACATGATCGTTTAGTTGGGAATTGAAATAGTAAGGATCCACCGTTAAAACATGGTGTAATTTACTTAGGTGAGATAATTACAAATAATGACAATTTTTTAGTTTGAGATTGATAGGGATCATATTTCAACAAAATAAATAAATAAATAAAACATGCAAAGTGGCTCTTAAGAATCACCTCTAAATCAACATCAATTTTGAAGGCTCAATTTGCTATATCGGCGAGCGATTCTTCAAGATTGCTTTGTTTACCGATCTAAAGGATCACTCTTTTTCTCAAAAAAATTGTGATCTTTAAGAATATGTTTAAGATGATAAAATCTTTGTCAATTAATTAGGGCTTGCCTTAGTAACATGCTTCCCAACTTTCCATACCCGTCATCCAAGGTTCGATTTCTGGTGGGAACATTCTTGTTTAGCAGCATGCGGGAGTGCTGAATGAAAGGTATGAGCTTTGTTTAGGACATTGACATCCCCCCTACCTTATCCACTGCGAGGACGTTGGGTTAAGTGTACGGTGTACCTCTGAGATAGAGGACCTAACATGTTAGACTATTACTAAATGGTAAAAAAAATTGATAAAATCTTTGAGACTCACCTTACCACATGAGGAAGTCCTCTTTAAAGATCACCTCTATACATAATATTATTATTACATATTTACCAACTATATATTCCCCGGTCCTGACACATCTTATTATCGATCTGAGTGGATTAAAAGGTTCTTAAGGAACATAAAGAAATTAGAAACATCAACAAATCCAGCCTAGTAATACATAACATGATAGAATTACCATTTTACCAGCTTTAAAGTAGCCGGACATAAAATGTGTAACACAATACCTCCAATCTTGAATAGCCATCACAAAACTAACGCCAAGCCCCTCTAATGTGCCGTGCGTTTTACTAGAATTCCAACAGGAGTTGTTATGTTGTCGGACACTCGATCATCTCCTCCTACAAAACGATATAACAATCATGATCGAAGAAACCTTCCGCTTGAACATATATATATATATATATATATATATATATATATATATATATATTATTAGAAAATTGGATGGCAATAATCCCTACTTTCAATTTGTTTTCTAGTAGTCCAAAAATAAATAAAATTGTATTGTAGTGCGATATAATCGAGAGTATACCTTAAATATCATAGATTTTGTGTTTCATTTGATTCAAAACTTTGTATAACACTTTACCACGATTTTTAATGAATTTACTGCATTTCTCCCAATTTTTTCCAAATTTTTTTTTCAATTTTATTACTTTTAAAAATCATAATAATTGCTCGGAATTTCAAAAAAATACTTTAAAAAATGTTTTAGCAACTACACTTTATTTCCTAACTGGGGGCAGGAACGAAAAAAAACAATATGGGGTAGGCATGAAAAAAATAAAAAGAATGTAGTGATGGATTTGATACCACTACAATACAATTTTTATTTATTTTTTGGACCATCAGAAATTCAGAATACAAATTGAAAGTAGGGATTATTGTCATTCAATTTACAAAAGTAGGGATTATTAGAATCCAATTTTCCTATATATATATATATATATATATATATATATATATATATATATGAAGATATGATCTTAATCATATCAAGCAATGCTTTGGTATTTTTTTTTTTTGAAGGCACAACAACGCCTGGATATTTGCTGGATATTTGTCTGGAAATTGAAAAAGATTGCAGTTAATTGTAATAAAGCATAGTTGATGCGTTTACATTAGTTGAATCGTAAGTTGTTACGACGCGACATTCGATGCTCCAATCGGCAAACCAATCTTGATAGCCAAAGAGGTTCTCTTGTTGATAGAATGGAATATCCTGAAATCACACCACCAGCCCACCCAAACCCAAACCCTATTAGTATTATTTCCCACAGCTGGATTTCCATGTACCATTCTCTCTTAACATGACTAATCGATGATGGTGGAAGTTGCTCATCATCTGGCGTATCTTCATTTTCGCACCTCTTCGACAGCGGGGGTCCACATAACTCAGGATTTCCAAGGTATGATTCATTATTGAAGGTATCCAATTGGGTACTGCGGGGTATAGGCCCAACAAGCTTGTTTCCTGAAACATTGAACACCGCAAGAAACGTCAATCTTGAGAATTCTTGAGGAATCTTGCCGCTAAGATTGTTGCAGGAAAGGTCCAATGACTCAATGAGTTTCAAGTTCCCTATAGAATAAGGGAGCCCATCTGAAAATTTGTTGTGGGACAAGTTGAGCCAGCGTAAAGCATCCAAGTTTCCAATCGAAGGTGGAATATTCCCTTGAAACTTGTTGCTTGAAACATCAACAGTTACCAAACTGTTGGATATCCTGAGATCAACCTCGGCCTCCTTTACTACAATTGAAACTATGAAGTAGAGATAGCTATGCTCAGGATCAGCTAAGTACTGTAGAGATCTCTTTTCACCAACATATGGACCCTTCATGGCCTTCATGTTATCGATTAAAATACTCGACAAGGTTCCATTGAAGCGATTCCCCGACAAGTCAAGGACTCTCAGCTTGCTGAACAATTGCTTTGATCTGCCTGCAGGTAACGGGCCATGGAAGTGATTGAAACGTAAAACTAGCACTTGTAACTGTGGAAGAGTACCAAGCCAGTGAGGAAATGTATCATTCAACATATTGTTACCAAGATTAACAACTTCCAATTGGTTGCATTGAGCCAGAGAAATTGGTACGATTCCTTCCAATCGGTTGTAACTCAAATCCAGCTGCAGCAGGCTACCGCATGTTGAGAAATTTGCAGGAATTCTTCCGCTAAGATTGTTGGACCGGAAATTCAGCACCTTTAGAAAAACTGACGAGTTTGGTAAACAAGAAGGGATTTGACCAACCATTTTGTTGTTTGATAAATCCAAAGCTGAGAGGATAGTCGAGGTGCAAATTGATGAATCAAGCGGACCGCTTAATCTATTATTTGAGGCAAAGAATATTGCCAGATTTGAGGGGAAAACTGGGTTTCCTCGCAACATATTGAAAGAAATGTCAATAACGCCAGACCCATGGTGTGCTGCAACTCCTCCTGCAACAAAATAACCAGATAAAAGTTTCAAGTTATTCGACCAACGTCATGCACCCATTATTTTTAAAGAAAAATTATATTATGGGGGGTTTGGGAACCAGCAGTTGGTTGTTGGCTGTTTTTAGGCGTTATCTGTTTAGTTGACTGTTTGACTTTTGGCTATTTTTGCTAGTTGTTTTTCTTAGCAGTTTGTATTAGTTGTTTTGTAAG
The DNA here is from genome assembly GCA_029582165.1 of Portulaca oleracea. Classification (NCBI taxonomy): domain Eukaryota; kingdom Viridiplantae; phylum Streptophyta; class Magnoliopsida; order Caryophyllales; family Portulacaceae; genus Portulaca; species Portulaca oleracea. The sequence continues at coordinate 19,213,809 of CM055885.1, forward strand.
GATTGTTTGGTAGGCTCTGTTCGGCAACAGCGTTTAGTGCAGCGTTTAGCGTTTTTATCAATTAAAACGTTATTTTGTCAAATTTTAAGTGTTCGGTAACGCAGCGTTTTAAATCAGCGATTGACGTTTGAGCAAGCAATTTACAGACGTTAATGATCTTAACGTCAAAGAGAGTAGGTAGCGTCTTGAATTTTTCATTCCAACACTGCCCTCAAGCTTTTTTCTTGCATTACAACCTCTGCCATTAGTATAAAAGGACCTCTTATCCTCCTTGAACTCAGATTGCTTTCAGTTTCTCTTCTTCAAGCTCCCTGGAACTACGCAAGGGGCATGAGTCATATTCTAATTTAATAGCTTCCTCTTTCTAATAATGCTCTGGTAGAAGTTTTGATTTGAATCTTTGCAGAAATTTTACTTAAAGGTCCACAAAATTGAGAAACTTAATAACCATAATCAAGATTATCAAAGGAACACATATTAATTACTTGACTTCATGATTGTGACTAATACAAGATTGTCACTGGAGTTAAAGGCAGTGAAGCATAAAGAAGCAAGATTGAGTGGAATGACAAAAAGCCTGAGTGAAAAGTTATGGTGCTTCAATTCGAGCATTTAAGAGACTTTGTTGATGTATATAGCTGAAAAGTGAACCCTTTAGCTTAGACAGAGAATGGGAGAGAGGGACAGAGAATAAAATGGGTAATAATACAATGAGGCTATAGAAAATGATGAAATTGAGAGGCATAAGGTAGAAATTGTGGCCAAAATAATAATAATAATAATAATAATAATAATAATAATAATAATAATAATAATAATAATGCCATTTTTGGTCATTTTATATTTATCAGTTATTCCAACCACTAATTTTACCGAACACTATTTTACAAACAGCTATTTCTACAGCTATAAGTTATTCGCTACTATGCAACAGTTATCCGCTACCCCAACAGCTATTTCCAATTGTGCCCTTAGTTTTATTTTTACTATTTTATTGAACATTATTTTTTTATTTATTGCTAGGTTCCCCCATATTTTAGTGTTTTTTTATATTTATGTTTATCCTTAGGCTTTTTTTCTATATTTGTGTAACCAATAAACAATCACTAAAAATTAATAATACTTGTATTGAACTATTGATAGGCTAATAACTAGATTGTTCATTGATTACCAAATATTCTTGATCGAAACTAAAGGTTTTATGCCGATTTACCTTTATAATATAATGTGGATATTTTATAAATTAGTACTAAAAATACAACATTGCAAAAAAGAAAAAACTTTGCATGCATAATCAACAATGAATACATTCTAAATAGAAATTACAACATTCTACACTACATATATTTAAGACAGTGCTCATATGGTAATTGATTGTAAATGTGGTGTCACTAGTTATAATTATATCAATAACTAACTTTTCATGACTAGTGCAATGTATGGTACAATTTTTATTAATTTTTCTAAAATTATTTTTGGGACTAAATTATGTATATATCTATCAATATACATTTAATAATTAAAATTATTGAAAAAAGTTATACTATCATTATTCATATACAGAAACGTGTGCATGCATGTGTGTGTATATATATATATATATATATTTCCGGGTATAAAAGGTGATGATCAAAATATGGGGATTTTAATGGGGGCATTTTGGAAAATTTATAATTAATTCTATTTAATTTTTAAAAAAATCATGTAACATTAATGTGTAAATTAATATATATATATATATGTTTGCATTGATGACTCTTTTTTTTTCTTTTTTTTTCTTATGGACTATTCTTTTTTTAGTTCTTTTAAATAAGAAAATTATTCTTTTTATTTTGCATTATTGTTTTTTTCTTTATTCATTTAAATATTACCTCAACAATATATACAGTGAACTTACGTCCCATGTAGCGCACGGGTCTAGGTATTAGTATATCTAATAACTACAAATTCTTATTTTCTTTTTTGTGTTTCTAACCTCCTATTTTACTTTACTAGTCTGGCTAGTGCCACTGTAAATTCTTATTTTCTTTTTTTTATTCTAACCTCCTATTTTATTTTTATTAGTCTGGCCATCATGTGTGGACCAATAATTATAAATATAAATTTTAATATATTGAATAAAGTTTCCTATGTATATAAAAATTAAATTCAAAATTTTATTTTAATTTAATTAATCTGAAAATTAATTATGGAATGGATCCTTCTATTAAACATGAATTTGAATATATTGAATCAAACTTTCCTATGTTTAACTGCAAAATGATCATAGGAAAATTTTGGAATGAATCCTGTTATTTTGAGAAAAATTTTCCTATGGGGAGGTTAGGAAAACTTCTTTCCCATTAGAGCATCTGTAATGGTAAGTTTTAATTCGACCCACTGCTGACGTGGCATGAAACGAGAACGGAATGAGGTCGTGTAGAACATTTCAGTAGTGAGAATGAGACTTGTCTCGCGAAAATCTCGCTTTCAGTCTCGCGAGACGAGTTTGAAAGCGAGTTTAAAATATTAATATTTTAATCATATTTTTTTCTCTCCTCCTCCACTTCATTTTTTATCAATATAACTAAATTATTTATATTCTTAAGTGGGACCCATTTACTTTTTTTAATTAATATGAGTCAAACTCATTCTCACAATTGAAAAGCTAGCTAAATAAAAGGTTAAATTTTGACTCTCCTGATATGGGTCCACAAATTTTATGTCATACAATTAGTCAAACTCAAACTCAACATTACGGGTGCTTTTAAAAAGGGAGATTGTTTATAATTTAATTTCTGAAAATATCCTGAAAAATATTTTATAAATTAACATATAGGGATAGTTTGGACCTTTTAAATAATTTTTTCCACGGACTTTCCATGTTATTAAATATAAAATTATAAATCAATTATTGTACAATAATTTTTCATAAAAATTTTCATAAAAAAACTTCCTCAGAACAAAAAAATTCTAAAAACTATTAAAAGAACCACACACAGTCATTGTAATTAAAAAGATGTCTATGATGGCATAAGTGCATAGCATAACTCATGGTTTAATGGTACCTGTAAACTGCGGGATATCTCCGGATAACTGATTATGGCTGACATTTACCCACGTAAGCATCTTACACTCGCTAATTTGGGGCGGGATTCCAGAGAAGTTATTCATGCTTAAATCTATCTGGTAAAGTTGCTTTAAATTGCGAATTTCCGGCGGTATGCTTCCGGTGAACCTATTACCACTAATAAAAAGCCTTTGCAGACTCGTCAAGTTTCCCAAGCTCGGGGGAAGTGGCCCACTCAACTGATTGGAAGCAAGACCAATAAACCAAAGATTCACAGCTTTACCGTCTTTACTCTCTGGGAAGCTACCTGTGAGGTGATTGTCATGCAGCTGAAGCAACGCAAGTTTGGAGAGGTTAAACAGGCTGTTCGGAATCGACCCAGTTAGCAAATTGTTACCCATATCAATCTCTGTGAGAGACTGACACCTCCCCAACGATTCTGGCAAATTCCCCGTCAGCTGGTTGTCTGAAACATCTATATTCCGCAGTTTCAAATTGTTTCCAAGCTTTGGGGGCAGTCTCCCGTTGAAATTATTCATGTACAATTCAAGATCCTCAAGCTCTGGCAACTCTCCAACAAACTCTGGTATAACGCCGTATAACTTATTAAATGATAGAATCAAATTAGTTAAGTTGCTGAGCTGAGAGAAAGAGTTTGGAATCTCGCCAGAGATTCTGTTGTAAGACAAATCCATTGATTTCAAACTCTTTAGGTACCCCAGCTCAAATGGTATCCCCCCAGAAAGTGCGTTCCTCGAGATGCCGAGATATTCGAGCTTTTCCAAGAGCCCGTACGCCGGTGGGATCTGGCCGGAGAATCGGTTGCTTTGGAGATCTAGCCTCCTAAGTTGCAGCATATCAGCAACAACCAAGGGAAGAGGTCCTGTAAATTGGTTATTCGAAAGGTCAAGGACATTGAGGGCCTTGAGGGAGGACAGAGAAATGGGCAATGAGCCATTAAAGGAGTTGTCAGAGAGGCTGAGGTATTGGAGGTCATGGAGGAGAGAGAGGGAAGATGGAAGTTGGCCGGAAAGTCTATTCTCTGCGACAGAAAGATTTTGAAGGTTTCTGAGGAATCCAATATCATGAGAGAGAGTTCCGGAGAGCGAAAGACCGGAGATGTCGAGGGAAATAACGGGTCGATTGGGGGCGGAGGAGCAGGTAACGCCACCCCAAGTGCAGTGATCGGTGGAGGACTTCCAGGATGACAAGTAATTGGAGGGATCTTCCATGGCGGATTTGATGGCTAGAAGAGCTTCGTGTTCGGGGGACGGTACTCCGCCATGGATGAAAAATGGTTGGAGGAATAGGGATAGGACGAGTACGAAGAATCCCATCACTCTCGCTTGACTTTGGATGCAATGACGTTCATATTCAAAGACTTGGAAAGTATATAAAGGGAGAGCAAGGACTTGGTAATGTGATTTGATACTTGACGTTGAGTTTAAATCATATGGGCGCAGACGAGTGTTTGGATAAAAATGCCATTATACTTTGCCAAAATTGTAAATTTGTCACCCGTCAAAAACATGTTATGAAACTGCCACTAATTTAACATAGTTAGGACTAATATATCACTTTATCGGTTTTTAACCTAGAGTAGCAGGTAACTCATTCATTAACCTTTAAATCACCCCCATTAATTTTTTACCTACCTAAAATTAATTTCTCCACTCCCCTCTTAATTTTTTTTACTGACTTTATTTAATCCCCCTTTCCCCCTGATTCTTTACCTCCTTCCTTCCGCCTTCTTCTTCAACCTCCCGCCATAACTGAGCTTTTTGTTCTTCTCTTTCTCTTCTGTTTCTCCTGTTTTTCTCCAGTTTAGGGCTTAAAAATTGGGGTTTTTTTACTCTGTGTAACCCTAATTTTCTTCCCCAAATCACAAATGGCTGCATCTTCCTCTATGTCGAACACCCCAGTTAGGGCATGCCGCGACTGTGCATGCGACAGGCAGGTACTTTTCCGGTGCAATTGCGGGACGATTTGCCTTGTGTACACCTCATTCACTGTAGACAACCCTCTTAGGAGGTTTGCGAGGTGTATGCATTGGCAAACTCATGAAGACTGTGGGTTTATGAAGTGGATTGATGACCCAATCTGCGAGACTTTTGCAGTTGCTGCTAAGAGATTGGTTGCTCGACATGAAAAGGTCAAGATGGAGAGAGATGGGTTGAGGCCGATATTGCTAAGGCCAACATCAACGATTTGATGGGTGAGCTTGAGAGGCTGAGGGGGGTGAATCAGAGTCTGAAGAAAAAATCTTGGGTGGTGATTGTGGGGTTTATGATTGTGTTTGTCATGGGGGTTCAGGCTGGGGGGTATGGTAAGTAGATGGCTGCTGGTGATGGGGGGTGGGGGATTTTGCAAAGCTGATGATCAGATTTTCTAGTTGATGTATATATGAAGAACTGATGATGATGGTGATGAAATTTTTTGGATAATCAGATTGTTTGCTTGATTGAATGGTCATTGTAAGCATCCTGGACAACAGATGCTTCAATTATTTTGGGGTTCAATGGTCTGTTAATCATCAGCTTGTTGTTGTTGTTATGTTTAAGTTTTTAGATTTAGGGTTTATGTATGTTTTAGGGCTAGGGCTGACAGTTTAGGCTGAATGATCAAATGTAATGGAAGAATTGTAATCAGTTGCTGCATTTTGCAAGTAATGAATGATGAATGATTGTTATAGTAAACTTACATTGTATATCTTATGTTGTTATGCTATGATCTGTTTGATGTTCAAAACCTTGCAAACATTGAACACTAAGAACAATGGTACAGATTCAGAAATGGAATGAACAATGAAAACTGTAATACAAGCACAACTGAAGGACAGAAAACAGAATCAAACTTGCATTAAGTATGATGGAATATGTAATGGGTACAACATCTAGAGTTTGATGTACATTCTCCTCTGTTTTGGCTTAACCTTGCAACAAAACAGGGTACAAAACTAACAGATGTACAAAAGACATATTCCCCCTCCCCCCCAAAAGATTGGCATACATTGTCATTCTGCACAATTCTGACCTACTTAGTATTCATTCACAAAAGAAGCCATGACAGTCCAAAATGGCTTTACAAACACCACCACAAACTACTAGTTCCCTAGGTTCAACTTTGGCAATTTCTTCCTTGGTGATATTCTTGGCAATATAGTCTTGTTTGCAGCTCTCTTCTTCCTAGTCTTTGTTGGAGTTGAAGCTGGAGATGGCTGCGATGGATGAGGTTGTGATCCAGTTAGTGGGATTTCCTCAAAATGGGTCACTCTACTTGCAGCATCATTCTTTGGAGCGATAACAACATCGGCAGATTCTTGATTGAAGCGAGAAGAAGCGGCGAGAAGAAGAATAAGCGGCGGCAAGAAGAATCAATGAAGCGTAGCACAAGAACCAGCAGCGATTGCGGATGATGGAAATGCGGCAAAGATTCTGAGATGAAGCACCCGCAGCAGGAGGAGTAGGTTTGGGGGGCCTTTTTGTGACCCTTCTTCTTTTTGGCTATGATATCCATCAATGAAAGAAAGAAAGATGTAATGAGAAAGCAATAACAAAACAAGAACTAAACCCTAAACCCTAAAAATTACTCAAAAAAAATAAAAAAGTCAAACTGTAACTTGACTACACCCTTAACCTAAACCCTAAACAGTTTACCCTTAAACCCTTGAAATAACTAAAAAAAATAAAAAAAAGTCAAACTCTAAGAATACAATATAAGGTTAAGTTTGTTACTGTTAACTTCTTCACCACATGTGGGCATGTCAACTTGTTGTGGCCTTCAAATCCACAATTTGAGCAGTAAATTCTGGTGGACTCCCTTGACATTTTAACCCTCGTGCTTTCACCAGCCTCTGGCCTTCTAAAATACTTTGTTGTTGTTTTTTTCTTGGGCTTGAAGTATGGGGTAGTTACAACACACCCAGGGGCAGTTGCCCACATGTTGGTCCCATTTAGTGGATGTAGTGTATGAGAATATGTCGCTACAAGCTTCTCAGTTGCATAGCACTCATGGACAAAGTTAGTTGGTCTCAATCTTTCCTCCCTCATCACAGCTATTGAATGGGGGCATGGAATCCCATTTAGTTGCCATGAATTGCAACTACACATTTTTGCATTCAAGTCCCCTACATATTCTTCAGCCCATGCATTGTTGACACTAAACAAGCCCCTGGCAGCCCTAGTAATCTCCCAAGTCTTAGACTCTTCAATCTTTTTGTCCAGTTTTTTCATTATCCTAGGAGGTATTGGAGTCTTGATCTTAGAAGCCCATGCACTTTTGTCCCCCACTCTTTTCATGACTGCCTTGAACATCCAATTGAGCATAGAAACTATAGGCATGTACCTAACTTCTATGATGAAGGCATTGAATATTTCAGCCATGTTGTTATCCACCGAGTCACACTTGGCATGTGGTTTGAAGAAAGCTCTACAAAAATGTTCAACACCTTTTCTTTCAAGTAGCCCCCAAGCTTGTTGGTCAAGATCATAGAGGTTTTTGGCATTCTTCTTCATCTCAATCTCTGTTGTTGACTTAGCAACCCTCCAGAACAACTTCTTGTACATCTCACCCCTAAATGTCATCCTTAGGTTGGCATACACATGCCTAGCACACATCTTATGCTCACATCTTGGTAAAATCCTTGCCACACTGTCTACTAGACCCTAAACCAAACAAAAAACACAATCAAACAAATTCAGAATATTAAAAAAAATAAAACAGAATGTAATTTTAAAAATTTAAAACCATGAGGAAGGGTTTATTGGTACCTTTTGTTGATCTGAAATAATTGCCCATCCATGGCCATTCCCCATGTCAAGATCAATATGTAACTGTGTAATGAAAAGATCTCAAGTCTCCTTTGATTCTGTTGAGGCAACTCCCCAAGTTAAAGGATACATTTGGTCATTTGCATCCCTCCCAACAGCTACAAACACTTGTCCTCCCCAAAGACCTTTCAGAAAACACCCATCCAAACTCAAAACCCTCTTACATCCCTCCAAGAAACCCTTCTTCAATGGTCCAGGACATACATAAAGAAACTTGAACACATGCTCATTTGTCTCCTGATTCTGTGTTGTTTTCAGAACAACAGATGTGCCAGGGTTTTTGTCAATCAACTCCCCAAGATAGTCTCTAAGTTGGGTAAACTGTTCCCTATAATCACCAACTATAGAGTCTAATGCCTTCCTTCTTGCCCTAGCACACATACACAAAGCAGTATTGTAATTCAGCTCCTCCTTCACCATTCTCTGTAAGTCTCTGGCAGTGATGGTTGGGGTTATCCTAAATCTGCTCCTATAATGCTCAGCCAGCCATTGCACACTCATATTTCTATGTCCAGCCTCAAAGCTAAAAGTTATACATGTGTGAGGGGGGCCAAATGTTTTCACTGCATAGTTTTTCTCCTTGCCTACTTTTGATCCCCAAAACCTCCACTTGCACCCTTCACCCTGGCAGAATAGTTGATACCTCACTTTGTCACTCTTGCTCACCTTCATATTGTAACCACCTAGTATCCTATAGTTATCAACAACTTTTTTCATCTCCTTCTTATCAGCGAATGTCATCCCAGTAAGGAGTCTACTAGGTATTGCAGGATTGTATCTAGGACACTTGGGTTTCTTCTTCCTCATGCTAGGCCTTTTCTTTCTCAACACACCATGAACCTCAACCTCACTCTCACTCTCAGGGCTGCTAGGGTTGTCAGAATCATGGTACTGTTCATCCTCAACTCCCTCACCCTCCTCAACAACCCCTTCTTCAATCAAACTATCATCACCATCTAACACAACATTCCTATCAGCTATTTCATTGTCCCTCAAATCCTTTTTTTTCTTCATGACTTGAGTCATTTCCTCATCCTCAACTTCATAACCATCACCATCACCATCACCATTGGGTACATAATCCTCATCATCATCCTCATCATCATCCCCATCCTCAAACCACCAAGTAGCCTCACTAACAGCATTATCACCAACATCATCAGCCACTTTTTCTTTCCCCTTATTCTTATTAACATCAGGATGCTTCACATACATTCGAACAAATGGAAATTTCTCTAAAAAGTCACTCAACATCCTTATCTCATCATCCCCCTTAACCTCAACAAGACTATCCTCAAATCCTATATTACTTCCAGGCTTGCTAATGTAAAGGATTCCAATTTTATCTTTTGTATACCCAGCATTCTCAACAAACTCAATCAGATCATCCACACATAACCTATCAGGGTCTACCTCCATTTCAGTGACCTCACTATCAATGTAAACCATATGTGGATTCGATATAAACTGCCCCCCCCATGAAAGATTTGTAATTTACCCATTCAGAAACCCTATAATGCATGAAAACAAACCAAATTTCAGATACATAAACACCAATTCATCAGTAAATAGAGGGTTTGTTATCTGGGATTCTGGGAAAATGAAGAACTTAAACCCTAGAAAATTTTTTTCGACTAATTCAACTGATAAGTACTTCATGCTGATAAACAACATCAAAAACACCAACAAATACCAACCAAACAAATAATTTTGACAAAAATCCGGAATTTCGAAAATTAGGGTTTTAATGAACTTACCGGGAATGAATGTGAAGCACTGAGGCCTTCAATCAGATCCTCAACACTTCCCTGGGATGCGATTTTGATCCTTGAAGTTGAATTTAGGGTTTGATTGAAGAAAGAAGTAGATTTCACTGGTGGAATTTGAAGAACCCAGGCGATGGAGAGTAGCAGGAAGAAGAAGAACGTTGCCTGGTTTTTTTTTTGAATTGGAGGGAAATAAATGAGGGCCCAATGCATTTTTTTACTGTGTGTTAGTATAATTAGGGTTTTTTACTTAATTATGTTTATTTTTTGTTTAATTTAGTTAATCACACCTACCCAGCAGATTAACCTGTTGCTTTAGGTTATAACTTCCCCTCAGCCGGTAAAGTGGTATATTAGTCCTAACTATGTTTTTTTCATAACATGTTTTTGGCGGGTGGCAAATTTGCAATTTTGGCAAAGTATAGTGGCATTTTTATCCAAGCACTCGGGTGTAGACACAACATGTCCATTCTGGCGGCTGGCCGGTCACGGGTCGGACATATTTTGGGTCCGGGTAAATATGGATAGTGTATTTCGGTTTTGGGTCAATTTAATAGATTATAACTGCAACATTTTCCCCTTTTTTTAAAAAAAAATTCCCTCTAAATATTATTTTAGGTACAGTATACATAATAAAATACTATTGTCTTCTATTGCCGATAGATTGTTGTAAATATTTTAATTTAAATTAGAAAAATAACATATGAATGAGTTGTGGTTATAGTTTAATAGTCATGAGTTCCAATGAAAAACATTCTTATAGATTTAAACGTAAAAAAAATAAAGTTTTCAGGGTCAAACAGGCAGGTCGGGTTTGACCCGCTAATTGGCAGGTTTTTCGGATTCGGTATATTTCGACCCATTATTTGATTTATTTCGACCCATTATTTTTTCCACCCATTATTTGATTTATTTCCATTAAAAACAAACAATAACTATACAAGTTTTTTTTTTTTAATTTAACAAATGTAGGTATCGGTTTGTTTATATAGCCACTTTTTCCCCGATTAAAATTACGAAAACGTTTTCTTTCCGGAAAAAAATTATGCTAAGTTCAAAATATGAATAAATAAAATAAATATAAAGAACGAACACAAATTATTAAATAAGTTTATCACTTATATATATATATATATATATAATTGGATTCTAATAATCCATACTTTCACCAATTGGACAATGGTGGACCGTACTTTCACTTTGTATTCTGGTGGTCCAAAAAAAATAAAATTAGATTGTAATGGGATATTTTCAAGGGAATCATAGATTTTGTGTTGCATTTGATTCAAAACTTAGTATAACACTTTACAATGATTTTTAATGAATTTAGAGCATTCTAAATTTTAGAATTGGAACCGCTCACCTATGCTAATGCTAGTACTGAAATAAAAACTTTACTTTTTCTTTGCCATTGCTTTTATGTCTGAATTATTCAATCTATTTGTTTGCCACCAGCTTTAAATACACGCGGAAGGCCAGGTCATCTTGTACCCACAGCCTAAGCTACACGCTGAAGACCATTCTCATAATTGGGGTTGGGGTATGTCATTTGAAACTCATCCGTAGACAATATTTTTGGTGATATTATAAGGGGTAGTGTCTCATCTTCAATTCAGATGGTGATGTTATTCGAGAGACAGCAACATATCCCAACAAGTTATAAAGTTTGACCTTTAACTTTTGTTAATTGTCATTACGAAAGACAATTTAATAAGGATCTGACACCTTTTGAACGCGAATGATGTGTCAGTCAAAGATGGAGTCAGTGAAATCTTCATTAATTTCATATGTAGTGTAAGTAAGTATACGAGGAGAAGTTAATATTTACGCTGAGCTTGGGCAAATTTGAATAGAATAATTTGCTGTCATATCCATAAAAGGAGTAATACAATGCAACTTGTAGTTGAACACACACGAACTATACTCCCCCCGGGCTGCCCCCAGGGGCTCATTGACTTGACAACTGCGAGTTCCGATCTTTTTGTGGGAAATTGTTAGGAAAATTATTTAGAAAGTGGTCAAATATACTTAACTATAATTCATGAGTCATCTTATTCATCATCATATCAACATGATACAACTCATACAATATCTATCGGACGAAAATTATACAATCAATGAGTATCATATTACAAAGAGAGTCATATACATACATCGTATATAAATAATAAACAACATAAAAGTGCATATAAAGAGAGTAATAAGAGAAGAGTTTAGAGATAGTCTGATATTTGGGTAGAGCGTGCATGAAGCACTTTCCTAAGAGAGAAAACACCCCCACTGCACTGGTAATATAATTCAAGTGCGGTCCTCCCCCAAGATACTACAACCTGTTGGATTCTTTCGGATGCAGCAAGAGGAATTCCCCGAACCAATTACTTGTCCATGCTCGAAAATTAATAATCTAGATGACAATGTTTTATTAAACCACATACCATAAATATTTTAGTGAAATACTAACACTCAAATATTTATAAGAGCTTTGAAACAATAACATAAAAGTTGTTGATTAAAAAGTGGAGGCACTTCACGCTTTTCTTGTGCTCTCCAAACACAATCGTTTATAGTGGTTTACAACTACCCAACTAAACAGAAGGGCTAAAAGTCTAAAACCAAGGACATATCCCAACTAAAGCTCCACTATTAACGCCTAATTAGGAGTAAAAATGTGGCTTAGTCAAACCATCTATTATGCCCTCATTCTCCATTTTGGAGATTGCCTCATAAACAAACAAGGAGTAAAAGAATTTGACGTCAAACGTGGTGCAGCAAGGCAAAAAAGAGACTTGGTCGTACCCACTTTAGAGAAATTAGGAGCATTAAAAACCACTTTAATAAAATGACCAAGTCAAACAAAATAGAAGGAAAAGTAAAAGATAAATAGAAGTGTAGGAAAATAATATAGATTTTAATATATAAGATTAAGTGAGCCCAAAGGTTGGTACGTAATTAAGGATCTACCGATAATAGTGTGCATCAAACAATCAAATTATTAAATTTTATATCACAACTTTCCAACAGAAATTTCTTTGTCCGTACCGAACTGCTTGCAGAATCAAATCATGTGTCACATGATCTCCACTCATTTCATTCAGTGCCTACGGTAAGGCAAGGCGTGACCCACGACAAACGAAGGGGGAAATCTTGCTTGGTGGGTGATAACTGTGATATATAGTCTTTTTCGTTCTTCAATCGTTTTTCCTACTTGGATTTGTTTTCCACTTTTCTAAGGTTCGACCCGGATCCCTAATGCTAGTCCCCTAATGGAACTGGGTTCTGCCATAGATTATTATATCTTTCTAGTTTTGCATTTGTATAGACGCTATTATTTATTTTTTAAAAAAAAAAGTGAATATACTATATCTCATTTGGGAATAGTTGTGTTATGCACCACAAAAAAAAAAGAACTTGAAGATGAATTGAAGGAAGCAAAGGAGAAAAACTGGTAAACTAACGAAGACACACTTTGAGAAACTCCTAATTTGCTCATGTAATACTATGCATCAACATAAAACCAACTGTACGATATTTGTGCCTTCTTTGGATTGGTAACTTTTTCCAACCCTATCTAATTCAATCCAAACCTTACACAAATCCCAAAAAAAAATCCTCTCTAAAAACACAATCCCTAAAACATAACTTATCTAATCCAAAGAACAGGGCTACGGAGATGTACTATTACCAACCAACCCCTCCCCCGCCCCAAACAAAAAAAAAATAATTATGTTAACCAAAACTTATACCACTGAAATCATGTTATCTAAAAATTTTCCTAATCAATGAAATTACGTTAACTAAAAATTATGCTAACTAAAATTGTTTTAATTAACACTTGGATAATATAGTTTTTTGAAAAGGGCTACGAATATGAAATTAGTGAAAGACAAAGAATGAAGAAACATACATAAAGTTTGCTATCGTGTTGCTATGATAATCATGGGCACCAGCACCACTAACTTTTTCATTAAAATGGAAATGTATTGGATAACTGACAACAATTCTAGGGCATCGTTCTTTTATACGTTGCGTTGCGTTATGTTTGCGTTTGCGTTGCGTTAAGTTGCGGTGGAAATAGTTAAAAAGTAATGGTAATTTGCGTTTTGTTGCGGTGAGGTTACAGTAAGTTGTGTTGCATTTGGGTGCGTTAACGCATAAAAAAACGGGGAGCTCTCCATATTTGGTAATTGAACCTTTCAACCTAGAGCAAAAATCAAACTAACTCAGGTACAAACATCGTAACTACTAACATCTGTATACAATATCATGTATAGAAAAAATAGATCAAAATGCAAAAGACAAACAGTCGAAAAAATAACATATGAAATCCATCCACGAACTGAGCCTACATATTTATAATTATATATACAAAGACATAGAGGGGACGCGGGTAGCAGCAAAGGAGTAAGAGGCAATTATCGGGCAAAGTTATAGAGAAATTATATAAGTATGTGTTAATCTGATAGTGACATAGGAAAACTATATGTTGGCGATTCATAGGGGAGTGAGTTGAGGTTAAGAGCAGTTAAAAATACGCAGTGATGGGAATTAATCAAAACTGTTTTTGAATAATTTGTATGGGTAAGTATTTTGACAATATATATTGCATTTATAAGTGATCAATCATTGTAATAAGAGTGAACAATCTAATATCTATGGTGAAAAATCTAATATATGTAGGTGAACAATCATACTATTTGGAAGACATGTTCCGAAAGAACCTAATAAATTGTAGTATTTTGATGGTTGAGATTTGTGGAGCAAATAGCATCAACGGTCAGGAAGCAGTTGCCCTCCGCAAATTGCTTCCATGTTCGTCAACGATACATTTCCTTAATATATTAGTATAGAAGTATAAATTAGTATATGTCATCAGTCTCGGCACATCCATTAGTCTGGGCTATAAACCCTAAACATTAAAAATATAAATTTACTATACATTAAACTATAAATTGAAGAAGTTGGGAAACAACTCTACTTTGGAGGCACTCTTATCGAGTAAATTACATTTACCCTACCTAATATTTATGGCACTCGACATGTATGAAATAATTTTTACTTTATCTGACATTAAGTGTTCATATATATTTTTTTTTACAAACACCAAAAATAATATATCGAGCAAAGAACTAGGCCTACAGCCCAATACAATATCTATTCCATCATCCATCTTGGGGGTTCTTCAGCCCACTCCCGATTTGTCCTATTGTGCAAACCCCATTGGGCTACTTTGTGGGCTTCTTTGTTTAGGTGCCTTCTAGCCCACCTAATTTCTTTCAAACCACCATGCACCAGCTAGCTTTTCAATAGCATAATCATAATGAGCAAAATCTCCCTTGAAAAAGTGCAAAAAGAGTATTTATACAAGACAAATTGGGACTAAACACAGTCGTTTTAAGCCTAATGTTCACGCGTAAAAACAGGTTGTCACAGGCATTACGGCTGTCGTCACGGGCGTGACAACCTGGGCGGGCAGGTGTCGCGGGCGCGAAAAAGGGATGTCGCGGGCCTGACGACGTTTTGTCTAAATATCATCTGTTTTTTCGAGCAGCATCACGAGCGTTATAGCTGGGTAGCGGGCGTGACGATCTGGACATTTTTTCTGCCGACTTCAAACTAGCATAACTTCTTCATTCGAACTCTGATTTAGGCCCATAAGATATCGATGGAAAGTTCTCGGTGTGTATTTTAAGCTCCCCATATTTGAAGTTCATCAAAGTTGTATTCAAGGAGTTATGGTTGAATGAGTGAAGGCATGCGTATTTCTAGCCATTGAACGCCTTCATTACCTTGTACGTCATTGAACCGGGGCCACACCCGAACCTCGATGCCACATAGCTCCTCATCTCGGGATGACCCAGTGCTGTCCCAAGGCCTCCGAGGTCGTTAACCAGTCCCAAGCCTCTTCATTCTCCAACATTGGACGGCTCACCGAAACCACGCCAACTTGATACTCACCACCCCGCCTTTTGTGAAGGTGTAACAATTCTTGAGAACGAGCGGGTGAGCGAGTATAGCATGGGAATGTCAGGTCAGGGTTTTACCCATCATGTCATTAAATGCAAGCCCTGCTATGGAAGCTCGGACCCGAACCCGATACGGTTCATACTCCTCCTCTTAAAAAAGAGTTGCCCTCAACTCTTGGGAGTTAAAACTGAGGCGCTCTCCATAACTTGGCTCCTAAGAACTCTGAACATTCTGAACGCCACGAGCAATCACGCTAGACATCCAACAAGCATCGAACCCCACGATGTATCCATCGTTCAAATGAAAGGTGGTTGGAGGCTTGTTTTGGGGAGGTGAGGGGTTAAGGGAAGGAATAGGAAAATTTTGTGGTGCTTGGGAACACTCATTCTCACTTGGTTTGCTACAAAGTAAAGTCAAAGCCAGGGATAGCTCGTCCTCACCAAGAGCACACTCATCCCGTGTGTCGCTCAAAAGGAGAAGGTTCCTCAACTCACTTCTCATCGTGGGTTTTGGGGATTTAGTTTCTCGTGGAGAAATAGAGAGTAGTTTAATCTTTTTGCCCCTATGGATGAAAGTATAAGTGTTTTCCAATCCATTGTGAATGGTTTGCTTGTCATATTGCCATGGACGCCCCAATAAAATGTGATAAGCACTCATAGGAACAACATCACAAGCAAGGGAATCATCATAGTTAGTACCAAAAGACAAATTCACTAAGACTTGCTTAGTTACCTTGATGCCATCACGGTCATTGAGCCAATGGAGTGAGTAAGGTCGAGGGTGAGGTAATAAAGGCAAACCAAGCTTCTCGATCATATAAGTAGACGCGACATTAGTGCAACTCCCTCCATCAATGATAAGATTGCATACTTTACCCCCCACGAAACACCGTGTTTGGAACATCATTTCCCTTTGGGCCTTGTCAAGATGAGTTTCATGGGCATGCAAAACTCTTCTAAACACAAGGGCTCCTCCATGAACGGGCGGTACGAGAGCAACATCCTCCTCTTCACTCACATCTTCCTCATTAACAATCACTTCGCACTCCTCCTGTGCCTTTCGAAGCTCATCATCAATATCATGAACCTCTTGGAGAGTCAAAGTCCGACGGTTTGGGCAATCCGCTTGATAATTGCCATGCCCATGACATTTAAAACACTTCCTACCCTCCATTCGTCGAGGAAGTTCCATTGGAGACGTCATAGCAAGTCCCTTTCCTTTGTCAGTTCTAGGCGTCGATGTAGACTTGGGTGTCTCACTTGGCCTTGGAGTGCCGGAGTAGGGAGAAAGCGGTTTAGAAGGTGAAACGTTGGGCCTAATCAATGGCTTAGAGGTGGCCTTCTCGTTCCTTCGCCTCTCTACCTTGAGAGCAAGACTACACAACGCATCCAAAGAATGATAAGGTTGAATCTCAATCTTCTTGGCAATAGAGGGATCCAACCCGTTCAAAAATCGCATCATAGTCTGCTCCTCAGGTTCTTGAAGGTCGCTTTTGATGAGGAGTTGCTCGAACTCCTGAATATAATCGCTCACAGACCCTTTGCCTTGAGTGAGAGAGTAGAGTTTCCTCAAGGCGTCCTATTTGTATGTGTTGGGCTGTTGGGCAGAAACCGGCGATTCATCAACTGTTTCAACCGTGCCCACGAAGTAATTCTCGATCGACCTTCCCTAGCCCATTGCGCCTTAACATTCTCAAACCAAAGTGAGACGACTTTGGTGAATCTCAAACTGGCGATCTTGAAGGATTTCTCGTCGTTGTACCCTTTGGTCTTAAAGATTCTTTCCATCATTTGGACCCATTTAAGATATTCATCGGGGTCACTAGAACCATTAAACTCCGGAATATCGATCTTGACATCTTGAAACTCATCGCGAGGGGCCTCTCGTCCATATCTTGACGTTGATGTCGTCGAAGGGAGTCTCTATCGTCGTCACTCGACTCAAAGTTGGGAGGAGGAGGGATAGGACTTTGGGGGGGCTTCCGACGTTCGTCTCGGGGCTGTCTTTGACGTATTTGGGCGATATTGTTCATCTGTGCCACAAGGGTCTCAAGGGTGCGCTCGATGGTGGAGAATCGGTTCTCGAAGGTGGAGAGTCGGTTCTCGACAGTTCAAGCTCGAGGACTAACCCGGTGGCTTGATTCCTCTCAATTGAAGCTAACTTCTTCGTCCATATCGAGGGAAGGGTGAAGGACAGATTGTATTTGGGCTGTTTATGTGGAGCTTGGGGGTTTTCTTGTAGTTGGCTATTGTTTGGCTAAGGGTTCTTGGTGTTTAATTGTCATTGACATTTCATCGAACACCTTCCGGACACTATTTTCCAACTTCACCTTAAAGCTCCAATATGCATCAAAATCAACAAACACAATAGCAGTAACAACTTCTCCAACACACTTGGATAACACAGGCAACGGTGAACACCAATATTTGCATACAATCCACAAAACCTAACAATAGAGAACTATACAAGCAAGAACAATGAACAAAACTCAAGCTAAATCAAACCTTGAGCTCTGATACCAAGTGCAGCGGTTCCGGCCGTGGTGGATTGATGAATAGCTTGAGTTGATAGGAATTAGATTGATGAGAGGAGAGAAACCCAATGAACACCCATGAACATAGAGTTGAAGATGGTGCAAAACTCATTAATCCATGCTTGAATATCATAATAATAGCCTTGAACTTGAATAATAACAATGAAAAATAACCAAAATCAACCATTCACTTATAGCTTGCACACCAAAAGGGATTGGATATGACCTTGAGGAAAGGAAAGTCTACAACCTTAGGCCTAACATTCCACCTTGATTATCCAAAGGTAATCCACCAAATAATCAATAAAGAAATGACTTGCAACACCACCAAAGGATTGGATAAAGTAAACAAGATTTGAGAAGAAAATTAGGGAAACCCTAATTTTTCAATAGCATAATCAGAATCAGCAAAATCTCCCTTGAAAACAGTGCAAAAAGAGTATTTATACAAGGTAAATTGGGACTACACACAGTCGTTTTAAGCCTAATGTTCATGCGTAAAAACAGGTTCGTCACGGGCATTACGGTTGTCCTCACGGGCGTGACGACCTGGGCGGGCAGGTGTCGCGGGATCGAAAAAGGGAATGTCGCGGGCGTGACGACATTTTGTCCTAATTTCATCTGTTTTGCCGAGCCGCGTCACGGGCGTTACAACTGGGGTAGCAGGGTGACGATCTGGGTAGTTTTTCTGCCGACTTCAAACGAGTAAAACTTCTTCATCTGGACTTCGATTTAGGCCCATAAGATATTGATGGAAAGCTCTCGGTGTGTACTTTAAGCTCCCCAAATTTGAAGTCCATCAGAGATGTATTTAAGGAGTTATGGTTGAATGAGTGAAGGCATGCGTATTTCTAGCTTTTGAACGCCTTCATTACCTAGTACGTTATTGAACCAGGGCCACACCCGAACCTCAATGCCACGTAGCTCCTCATCTCGGGATGGCCCGGTGCTGTCCCGAGGCCTCTGGGGTTGTTGACCAGTCACGAGCCTCTTCATCCTCCAACATTGGACGACTCGCCGAAACCACGCCAACTTGATACTCACTACCCCGCCCTTTTGTGAAGGTGTAACGATTCTTGATAACGAGCGAGTGAGCGAGTTTAGCATGGGAGTGTCGGGTTGGGGTTTTACCCATCATGTCATTAAATTCAAGCCTGGCTATGGAAGCTCGGACCCGAACCCGATATGGTTCACCAAGATCGACATATTTCTTGGGCGTACAAACTCTGTTACAAGTGAAGATATGCAATCCATTATTAGAGTATAAATCTTTCAAGAAAAACTTCAGACTAATTTTTTTTAATTTGGCTTGTAGTTTCCTTAGGGATTTGGAAAGATTGAATGATTCAACATGTGATTAATAAAGATAGTGCGACCTGACTTAGACATGAATTTCGATTTCCATAGTTGCAGCTAACTACCAGTTTTGACTATATAACTTCTAAAAGGGGGCATTTAATTTGGTGCCCTGTGAAAACGGGCCAACTTAGGTATACACCAAGACCATGTTGTTAGACAATCTGAAAAAACCGCTAGATACCAATTGTTTTTCATGCACGCGGGAGGGTGCATTCTTGGAGAAGGTCAAAGACGACTTATGAAAATTGACCAATTGCCCTGATAAGGCACAAAATTCATTAAGAATAGAGTGCAAAATTTGGCAAGTTTCAAGATTAATCCGGCTGAATAACAAATTGTCACATGTAAACAATAGATGAAAAATGTGGTCTGCCCGAGGCGAAAGCTTAATATTAATCTCACTACCATTTGAGTTAAATGCTAGTCCGAGGTTCCTTGTGAATGGTTCGATACAAAGTATGAACAAGTGAGGAGAAAAGGGGTTACTCTAACAGATATTCATCGAGGTTTAAAGAAAACTGTATGAATCGTTATTAACTAAAATAGAATAAGTTATTAGTATCACACATTCTTTGATTCAAGAAATCCAAACTCGATGGAACCCAAACTAGGCTAAGACATGGAATCAAATATCTCATTCTAATCGACCATATGCTTTTTCCATGTCGAGTTTAGAGGTAACTCAACTCTTTTTTCCTTTTCATATTAGCAAATTTACTAAAAAAATTTGAGCAAGCAGAATATTGTCATGGGTAGATCTACCCGAAACAAAAAGTACTTTGAATTAGGCCTATTAGTTTGTCCATAGCAGTTCTTAATCCATGGACCAAAATTTTAAAAATCTTATATAAACTACTACAGAGGATGATAGAACGAAACTATGTAGTTGTTGCAGGTTTATCAGTTTTCTGAATGAGTGTTATAAGGGTATGATTAATTTGTTCCAAAAGCTTCCATCATGGAAAAATGACTTAATTGCATTACAGATGTCCTAACGAACAACTTACCAATGATGTTGGAAATTGCATTACAGATGTCCTAACGAACAACTTACCAATGATGTTGGAAAAATGCAATGCCAAAGCCATATGCGCGGGGTGCCTTGAACTTATCTTATTCAAACAGAGCCTTGTGGATTTCCTCTTTCGGAACCTTCTTAATCAAACAAATGTTATCATCCTCCGAAATTATTCTAAGGGATATTTAAGTTTAGATTCAAACAACTGCCAGAGAATGACTACACTTGAAACGTTTCAGAAAGTCTTGAACTTTGCGCTTCATCATTCGTTTATTATCTTCCCATATGTCATTATTATCCTTTATTTTTAAGATAGTCGATTTAGATTTTCTCGCTTTAATATTCATATGAAAGAGCCTTGAATCCTAATATCTTCAAGTAAGACATTTTTTCATGACTAGAAAGCCGCAGTACTGCTAATTAAACAAGTGCATCTCTTCGTGCTATTTCACTAGTTTGAAATGCCAATTATGCTATATTCATATGTACTAAGCCGAATGTTGTTATGAATGGATCTATCCGAATTAAAAGCATTTTGAATTAGGCCTATAAGTATATTCATTTCATTTAAACTTGGTGATAAAATTGTCAAAAATGCTTTCCCTCCAAAATTTTAGTTCGCATTTATCTATATATTATATTAAAACAAAACAAATTCATTCACCAATTGACATGTGGCACTCTATAAAAAAAAACCTCTTAATTTATTAAAAAATAAAAAACTTATTTATTACACATTATTATACATCTTACATCATTATTACAACAGTTATAAACACACCTCCTAATTATATATCCATTATTCTAATTATTATAAACTATTGAGATGTTTTATTTTAAAAGAAGAAAAATAAAATGTTGATAAGTTGTATGCCTTTTCAAGTCCATAAAGATACCTAATACTTGAATTATAAATATTAATTTTCTCTTCATTGAATTTTTCAAATAAATATTATATATTATACTTAATGTTTTTGTGCAATTTTTTCCAATTTGGTTAAATATCCAAAGTAAAATATCTTCAACAAGCATTTAACAAAAGAAAATAATGAAATTCGGTAAATTTAGCATTAGTCAACATTGAAAAAAGCAGAGAAAACATACTTACAATAAATTTTATTAAAAAATAACAAATAAGACAGAATAACACGTGCATTGCACGGGAATAAAGACTAGTTACATATGAATACAAGTATGGCTATTAAATTTTGTCTTTGATTTGCTATAACTATCTCATGAACTTGACTATGGTAGGTTTAAGAATTCTGAAGATGGATACTTTCTTTTGGTCATGGATAGGATTAGTTTCCAGAAGTACATAAGAATGATCTGAGTAGGCAAATGGGCCATTGGAAACTCGATAATTCGAGAAGAGATGTCCCAAGAAAGAGAGAGATACGATTAAGCTTTTTATATATGAAGTGACCTTTGAAAAGCTTCTTCCATGTAAACGTTCAACAACACTCGCATCAATGCAATGAAGTGACCTTTGATAATTCGATCCAGGTTTAAAGGGGAATCCTCAATCTTGTATGATGGACTCAACATTTCATTGAAATCTCCAATAGAACATCATGGGATAAAAATAGAGATAGTCATGTCAGATAAGGATAGCCAAAAAGAATCTTTTTCCTATTATGAGGTTGACCATAACATGCAGTAATGAGAAAAAGATCAAAGTCTACTAGATCTACAATTTCATAATGAAAGTACCTAGGATGTTTAAGAATAATTAGCACATCCACTACATAAAATATACACCAAATTCCCATCTTGAATGATTACTCGAGGACATAAAGTCAAAATTGTCACACCCGAGTCTCGTCAAGATATGAGTAGCATTATCAACCATAGTTTCAGTGTAATCAAATAAAGTTGTAATCAAATAAGGCCATGTTCTTTTATCCGACTGTCTGCGATGTGGTGTAATTGTGGTGGGTTTAGTAAAGTTGTAGTGAAGTGTGATGGGTTGTGGAAAATTGTGGTGAATTTTGGTTTTAATAATTGTAAATGTGTTGGAAAATGTGAAATTTTAATTGGAAAAAGTAATATAAAGTAATTAGAAAAAGTATATTGTGGTGGGTTGTGGTGGAATGTGGCAAGTTGTGGTGCGGTGTGACATCGCAACCAACAGTCGCATAAAAGATTCGGGCCTTAATGGGCAACTTTCTTCAGCCCTCATTATAAAATCTTTATACTTAACCGAGGATATGTATGATTTTTGAAGAATAAGTCTGTTGGAAATATGGGAAACACGGTCACACACAAGATGGGGATCACTTGGGTGGCTAGGAGTTGAGGGCAATCTCGTCTCCCCTTAAGACTTATTCACTTGACCATGAAAAGACTCAAGGGTATAAAACCTAACTTATTGTAAGCAAAGTACAAGATTTCTCATGAACTCTCAAGAATGTTGTTACAGTTCAACACCTTAGGAGTGTGTTGAATCTCTCTAGAATAGAATAGAAGAAGTGTTGAGGTGTGTGGATGAATGGATAATTCATCTTCCTTTTATAGTGATTCATGGAGTAGAAAATCCATTCAAACTTGACATAATAGGAGGCATTATCCAAGGGATATGTCTTTGAATCATTAATGGGGATTGCTTGATTGATTTCTCAGTCAAAGATTATCCCTATTAGTGATCAATCGAGATTAACCCCAAGGCTTGATTTACGAGATTTCAAAAATCAATCCCGACTAGGTCCAACACGGTCCGTGTTGACCCAGTGCACAAAAACTGTGTTCTTTGGACGCTAACATGGGTCGTGTCACACCAGATACGATCCGTGTTGGGCCCATTTTCCTTATTAAGCTTATTCCTGACCTCCCGGTCAATCCTATGTTTGTAACTTATATTTTATGCCTCTTAACTCTCGAAATACTCCAACGAAGTCTTCAATGGATATTTATGACCAAAAATATGAAATGTGGCTTCAAACAATTAAACATTAACAAAACGCTACTTAAAATGTTAACTCACTGAATACTAATATTTGTCAAATTAAAGTATTGATTTTGTCAAAATGTTAAACGCTACTCCAAATATTGTTACAACAGTTAATATGGAACGGAGAGAAGTAGCATAGGCAAAATTTATTCAACCCAGGAAAAGTTGGGTTTGGTCATAGATTTTTTCGTCGGAATTTTGACATTGACCGAATATTCGAACACAATACTTCTTTTTTTCTATTGTCCAGACTCGATTTTGACCCGAATTTAGTTTCATCCAAATTGTCCGTCCTGAAAAATACAGGGTTTAGATACCAATGTCTCATCCAAATTTTGACATTGACCGATCCAAAATTGACCCAAACTTGATCTTTAGAACAAACAAAAGACATGTGAGGGCCCAAAAACAAAAA
This sequence comes from Portulaca oleracea, assembly GCA_029582165.1. Classification (NCBI taxonomy): domain Eukaryota; kingdom Viridiplantae; phylum Streptophyta; class Magnoliopsida; order Caryophyllales; family Portulacaceae; genus Portulaca; species Portulaca oleracea. The sequence goes on from CM055885.1 coordinate 19,237,692, forward strand.
CAAAACAATAAAATATAAAAATACAAAACACATGCGAAGCATTACACACTGCCGTTGCAGGTATTACCTGTTTCTTTCTGACAATCGGCGTTTGATTTGAATAACACCTGAGCACTTGCGTCTGCACTCCCAATTAAAAAATCGCTCTTCATTTATACATTACCTGCTTTCCTACTCCCATCACTCACTCTCTCTCTTAATCGAGGACAGAAACCAAGCATTGTTCCAATCGTCTCGACGAATTCAAGGTAATTCCATACTTCCCTCTGTTAATTCCATTCTTGATCAAATTCTGAGATCATGGAACTATTATTGGTAATTTTGGATACTCGTTTTCTACTGTCTTAGTTTAGGAACGTCAAAAAGAAAGAAAATTACGATATGTTTTACGATTTCTTATTCCTGATGTTGCTCATCATGTGTAATGAAATGGGTCGGATTGCAAGTGCTAGTTCAGTTTTGATAAGGATGGGGTTACATGATTGTTGGTTTGATTGTTGTAGTGTTCATTTTGTTTGATTACCATCATCAAGTTTGCGTCAATTGGTGAATTGAACAAGTGGGCACTTAGGATTCATGAGCAATATTCAATGGGTTTGAGTATGTGGAACCATCCCAATTTAAAGCTTAAACTGATAGTTGAAGGTGTGCTGAGATTCGAACCTGAGACCTCTTACTCGGTCTTGATCTGATCCCATGTGGAACCATTTCAATTTTCAACCAAAAGATTACGCTGATTGTTGAAACCCCAATGATGGTTTTATAGTCTAACAGAGTATGTTCTTTTGTGTGGATTAATCACAAATGTATGAACCTCAAAACACATTTTGATATGGACGAGGTTACATAGTTGAACATCCAATGATGGTTTTATAGTCTAACATGCATAAATATGGGGTGATGAGATTCGAACCTGAGACCTCTGGCTGAGTCATAATCATGTGGAACCATTTCAACCAAAAGCTTACATTGATGGTTGAAACCCATGATGGTTTTATAGTCTAATAGAGTATGTTCTTTTGTGTGGACTAAACATGAATATATCAACCTCAAACACAATTTTCAATCAATATATATTATACACCTAGAGATGATATTTGCTAGTGAATTCTAATTGCCCACTATTCGGAGCACAAACTCCAGGAGGATGTAATAAATTGCATTTATCGATTGCAATATTCAGTGGGTTTGAGTATCTTCTTTTGTGTGGATTAATCACGAATATACCAATCTCAAAGACGTTTTTCAATTGAATCAAATTAAGCTTATGGGTCTAGTGTTGTAACACTAAGTTATTGCAAGCATATGAAGTCTTGGGATCAGCTAAAATCTTGTCTAGTTGGGTTCTACACTTCTACGACGTGCAGTAAGAGGGTTTTAACACATGATTGTAGCATTAGTGATATAAACTTGAACTTTCATTTGGCTTTGATAGTTTAGCGTATGAACTCTTCGAAGTGGAAGATTGGGCTTGGGGTTTTCTTAGTTTTAGGGAAGGAATAAAAAGTTACCACCTTTGGATCACTGGGGATATCTAGAACTACATGTCTTGCACTAGGCTTGGGTGATGATGGACAACAGAACGTCCAGAAAATTTATACAAACGAGGCCCATTTTTAAGTTCTTGGACTTTGAAAGTAGCACTGATTACCACCTATGTGCGCCTCTTTAAAAATTTTGAGGGTTGGTATCTAGAACTGGCATGGCAATAGGATTGATGTCACATATTAGCTGGCAAACACTAGAGATGGTATGTTTGTAATTGTAATGATAGGAGGAAGGCTAACTTCATGTAACTCTTGCATCCCTTATAGAGAAGTAAGAGGGGGATGCTTGTGCGGGCAAGTTTGTTTCTAAAATGATTTGATGTCAAATTATTTCTCCTCGAATGGAAATATGTGTTCCACTAGGAAGCACATAGGAATCAATATTTATGTTTGGTGGAGAGGTAGGTATGTTATACCTATGATTAGTCAATTTCGAGACAGATTTAACCCACCACCACTGAAAAGGTGGAAAAAAAATCCTACTAGTTAGAAATGTGATGATTGAGTTTGCGCAGGCTATTTTACCAGGGTATTATGTCACTAGTCTATCAAGGAGGTGCACCATTTTCTGTTCACCTAGAGACAATCGGATGTGAAGCTGCGTGCAAGGAGAGTTGTGTCAATCCAGCTTCTCTATCATGGAATTCTACCAAAAGAACAAAAGTTTTGCGCTTAGACTCTTTCAGAAAGGGACGAGCTTGTGGTTGTCGAACAATTGTTGCTGCGAGTCCTCCTACAGAGGATGCTGTAGTTTCTGCAGAGCCGCTTACTAAAGAGGATCTTGTGGGATATCTTGCATCTGGATGCAAACCTAAAGAACAATGGAGGTGCGTTGCGGGCTCTTTTCTGAACCTTTTGTCTGGCTAGTGCTTGATGTTGTTGCTTGAACGGCATGTGGTATGCGCAGATTCTCAAGGAGCTTGCTTTTGTTTCAAGTATGAATAGAAGCAGATATTCTACGCTGGATAGATGTTGTTTCCCTAGTGGCCCCCCCCCCCCCAAAAAAAAAAAACAAACAAACAAACAAAAAAAGAAGATCCAACATAACATAGAAATCAATAACTATAAATGAGAATCTGAAGGTATGTGAATTCAGGTACTATTGTACCAATGCAGGATCAACTTCTTTTGACATATAACCCCGATTTGTTTTAAATTGTAAAACAAGCCGGCTTCCCCCCCCCCCCCCCCCTAGGTTGAGGGGAGTGGCGGGGCTTGCTCCGTACTCTTGTGTCTTTATGGAAGCTGGAGGATAAATACTAATAACTCAAATTGGCCTTTTCTGTTTTGTTTGTGAGTGTTCATATGGTTTTTCGCAGAATCTGTAAGATAAATATTAATAACTCAAATGTTGCATGTAATATTGTCTATTTTAAGTTGGATATAATGCTCTCCATTTTCTTATATGGCCGTGGTTGTTTTACAATTGGGTAGCTCTATAATTTGTCCAGCCTACTTTTCTCTTTCTTATATCTCTTTCTTTGTGTGTGCTGCATTCACAGAATTGGTACAGAACATGAGAAATTTGGTTTTGAGTTTGGAACCTTACGTCCCATGAAGTATGAACAGATAGCTGAGTTGCTCAATGGTATTGCTGAGAGATTTGACTGGGATAAAGTAATGGAAGGTGACAAGATAATTGGACTCAAACAGGTAAATATTTTCTGTTTAATGACAATAAATTTGTTATTGTCAAATTTGTTTGTGCCTTTCTTTTCCCATTAGTGTGCTCAGTGAAACAAAAGACTCCTGTGCCAAGGTCCTTCTGAGTTATGGATGGTTAGTTGGGCATAAACTGTGGGTGTCAACTGCTCCTAGAGACCAAGAACAGCGCAGGCATAATCCAGGTTGTCCAGGACAAGTTTATTAGATCAAAACCTTTCTGTTCAAAAGGGTGGATAGAATATTACATAAATTGTGCAAGGAAGAAGCAACAGTTATATAAAAGAAAAAATTTGCAAGTTTGAGTTCTGTCTTTAATGGGCATACTTCATTCAGTTCATTGTCATTTAACTATGTTTCAGTGTCTATCATGATAGTACTCTCTTGTCAAGAGTGCATTTTATCTTGTTGAAGTGATAAGCTGCTGAGTCCTGTGCACGGTGTAAGCTTAGTAGGCTTATATGTGGGGGAGGGGTTTCGGACAATCAGTTACCTAGAACTAATTCTTTTTTTTTTTTGGGTTTTTGGATGATAATATACCAACCTTTGGGGGTGTTGGATTGTAATATACCAACCTTTACCATTGGACAACAATATCCCTGACCTTTATACGTGGGTGACATTATTATACCAACAGTAACTAAGGGGGTGATGAATCGGTCTCCATGTGGGCTAACATGGTTGGCGAAGGGAAAAAACTGTTCCAAGCCAATAACTTCATTAACCCCTTAATTTTTCTCACTAACCCATATTACAAGACATTGGTTGGTTATGTTTCACGTCAATATGAAGACAGGTTCACCACCCTGTTAATCACTCTGTTAGAGCTGATTTTTTTTTAACGTGGGTTAATGAGAAAAACGGAGGGGTTAACGGGGTTATTGGGCGATGACCGATTATTTTTCCTCTGCCTGTCACGTCATAATCGAGACCAATTAACCAGTCACCACCTCCTTAGTCACTGTTGGTATAATAATCTCACCTAAGAATAAAGGTCAGAGATATTGTTGTCCAATAGTAAAAGTCGATATATTACAATTCAATACCCCCAAAGGTCAGTATATTGTCATCTAATATCCCTTTTTTTTTTTTGGGGGGGGGGGATGTCAAATTCATGGGTAAAAAGCAATCGGGTAAAAGTTAAATTTTTGGTAACTTTTGTCTGTTGGTAACTTTTGTCAAATTTACCCTAATATATCAAAGTTAGTTTTTTTTTTTAACTTTAGTATTTTTGGTAAGTTTTGGTAAATTTAGGTAAAAACTGCAAATTTAATTTACCCATGAATTTGACAGGCCAATGTGTTCTTTTAAGGGGTAAATTTAGGTTGGATAAAGTTTGGAAAATATTGGTTGGCTGAGTATTGGGAGAACATGTAAAAATTTGAAATTTACAAAACATATAACAAATACTCATATTTCATTATCCAAATTACCAACTTTTTTCAAAATTACACATTTTCCCAATACTTTGCTGATCAATATTTACTAAATCTATCCAACCAAAATATACCCTCAAAAGAACACACATGATAGACCTTGGTGGGGACTGGGGAGTATGAAAACACCACTTCATGCTGTTGAGCTATGAGGCTCTTGGTAGTCTGTGATTTTCATGCAGTGTATACTATTTATCATGCATATCTTTGTTGGGACTCAGACTTGTTTGGATTTGTTGTCAGGCACTGAGTATGAAAGCACAGCTCAATGCCATTGAGCTACAAGGTTCTTGGCAATGAGTGTATTTTATGCTGCACATTTTATTGTGTTTCTTCATTTGCAGTCAAAGACATGTTTGGATTTGTTGTCTGCAGCTGAATTCTAAAAAAAACTTGTTCTTGGCTGTTGTCAGGGTAAGCAAAGCATATCCCTAGAGCCTGGTGGTCAATTTGAACTTAGTGGTGCACCTCTTGAAACATTGCATCAGACTTGTGCAGAAGTTAATTCTCATCTCTACCAGGTCAGTTTATCTTCTTTATCACTCCACAATGTAGAGTATTGCAAAAGCATTGTTTCTCCTTCAATGTAGTTGTACTTTATCACTTTATTACGGCGATGTCGGAGAGTAATGCAGAAACGTTGTCTCTATTTCAAAGTAGTTCTAGTTTTGAATCCTAGACATACTAAGGGAGAAACAGATAACCGTAAAATTTCATTTATCGAAAAATTTGCTCATTGGGTTTCTCAGCAAAAACTGCCGTAAAAGGTACGATGAAGCTATTGTAGAACAGTCAGTGTAGGGTACTGAAAGATCTTTGTTGGAAGTTTGAAATATCAGTTCACAATGCATTGGATTGTTTAAAAGTTACTAGTTTGTGCTGAAAAACTGCCTAGTGATATGTGTATGTAGTATGTAGTATGGACACCTATGTTGGAGATTGCTTGCTTAATCTGTGCCCTTTGGAATGTCTGCTTACATGTTCTTTTTCAGTGCTTCAATGATTCTAGGGTGTGTTTTGTTGGGATGAAAATCATTTTCTGAAAAACTGCCTAAAGAAAAATCATTTTCCCTCTCTCCCCTACTCTCTCTCTCTCTCTCTCTCTCTCTCTCTCTCTCTCTCTCTCTCATCTTTCTCTCTCGTTTTTCTCTCTTCCACCACTCTCTCTCCGGCACCCGTTTTAATATTTCTCTCTCACTCAACCACTCTCTCTCATGCACGCGTTTTAATATACCTCTCTCGTTTTTCTCTCTTCACCAATCTCCTACATCCGTTTTGATATTTTTTTTCTCTCTCTCTCTCTCCACCACTCTATCTTACACCCGTTTTAATCTATCTCTCCACCACTCTATCATACACGCGTTTTAATCTTTGTCTCCTTATTGTCGAACATGTGAAAATCGTTTTCTAGGAAAATCATTTTCCTATGTACCAAACCAAATGAAAATTCATTTTCTAAGAAAATCATTTTCCAAAGAAAGCCATTTTCCTAGAAAATAGTTTTCCTTTGCACCAAACACACCCCTAGTTCTTTTTTCCTGCTGATGTTGAATCCTATTATGACTGAGTTGTTGTCAAACCTTATTACACTTTTGGCATGTTAAAGCTAAGTAAAGCTTGTCTTTCTGTAGTGTGCCATATCTTAGTGCTGTAAAATTATTTCTTACTTGCAATTAGTTTTCTTCGTAAATGACAGTACATTTAGTTCTTTTATATTACCACACTTTTGGCAGGTCAAAGCTGTTGCTGAAGAGATGGGAATTGGATTTTTAGGAATTGGTTTTCAGCCAAAATGGGCACTCCAAGACATCCCTATAATGCCTAAGGTAATCATTTATATTGTTTATGTTTCGGCCATGCAAGTTCAGGAAACAATTTGTAGAAATGTCAGCATTGCCTTTCAGCTTGGATTCGATATTTTAAATTCCATCTTGTTACAATTTGTCATTTTTTATCCTTATCATTCAGATTATTTCTAAATCAAAAAAAAAAAAAAAATCTTCCATGATGAATTATTTGAGTACTTTCTCATGGTATACCTGAATATTCATGATCTCTATATTTTGAGTGTATGCAAAACCATGAGCATAATTTATTGGCATGATTGTGTTCACAGTTTCTCTGATTCTTCATGCCCTTTACTGTTAAGTAGGATTGTTTCTTTAATTTTGTTTCTGTCAAACGCCACTGACTGCTTCTTCCATCAGGGAAGATATGAGATTATGAGGAACTACATGCCTAAAGTTGGTACCCTTGGACTTGATATGATGTTCAGGACATGCACTGTCCAGGTGATTGCAATATCATTTTATTTTGCCTGCTGCTTGTGCTCATCATTGTAAGATATTGGATATTGTTGACCTAATAGTTCTCTTAAACTCTGCTGTAAAATTTTGGGTTTGATAGGTGAACTTGGATTTTGATTCTGAAGCCGACATGATCAGAAAATTCCGTGCTGGTCTAGCTTTACAACCTGTGAGAAATTATTGAGCTTTTCTCTTTCTGTGTCTCAGTGATATGGTTAGTTCTGAGTCTGACTATTTTAATCAATGGAGCAGATCGCAACAGCGCTATTTGCAAATTCCCCTTTCAAGGAAGGAAAACCCAATGGTTTTCTCAGTCTAAGAAGGTTATTTTTGTCCTCAATGCATGCTTGAGCAGTTGAGCTTGTGTTTGCTTCTTAGACTAGGTTTACTTTTTCCTTTCCCAAATAACTTTAATTGCGACTGATTATTTCATGGTTTCGAATTTCCAACAGCCATATCTGGTCTGATACGGATAAGAACCGTACTGGGATGCTTCCTTTTGTCTTTGATGATTCTTTTGGGTGAGTAATATTCCATAGTTGACTTCTGGTAATTATGTACTAATCTATAAAGTTATCTTTTTGAGATGATTTAAACTTGTTCATAGAAATATTTTCGTTGGATATGAGGATCCATTATATAGAAATCCATGTCAAAATCAGCCAAGATCACCTCTTGACCTTGATCCTCTTTGTTAAGATCATGGACAAGTACATGAGTGCATGTTGTACTTCCCTGTAGAGAATAGGGGAGTCATCTGCATGTAGCCTGAGGAAATTTTTTCTTTTCATTATCCACTATTCCACTGTAAGTCTTACTTTCTGTGAATGCCTCCATTATGTTATAGTTGGTTTGTAGACTTTTGCACTGAAGGTTGTCACTCGTTTAAACCATTAGAAATTGGATGTTTTAGAGCCAAAAATAGCTGCCGTGGAATGCTATCTTATCGTATTTAGCTTTTGCTTATGACACATAGTAACGAATTCCTGAAACCCAAAGTTTGGAGTCATGGCAATGTCTGTTAGTCAGACTCACCATGCCCATGTCAAAGTGTCCAGTGTCCAACAGCTGTATCGGGCATGTTTCTGAAGAAAGTTGTGAATTTTTAGTTCAATATGCAGTATTGAGTGTTTACACACATTTCCAAGTGTCTATTGTCCTACATGGGTATGTATGGCAAACTGAATAGTCCAAGTAACCTAGATGGCAATAAGAAATGTGTAACTGCACCTGATCCGTTAAGTTCTTAAACAAGTCTAGATTCTTTGAATGAATCCATGCAGTTGTCATCCTTTGGGTGCGTACGATGAATTTGAAACTTTCATGTTGGAACTATACTTATCCGCCTAATTTCCTTTTTTATTCATAAGGGCAACCAATCAGGCGTTACTGGTTTAGTGGATAGTTATGTGGTCTTCTTGTTCCTTTAATGCAGGTTTGAGCAATATGTGGATTATGCTCTTGATGTCCCCATGTACTTTGTTTACCGTCAGAAGAAGTATATTGACTGCACTGGACTGTCTTTCCGGGTTTGCATCCTTCCCTGAAAGCTTTTTTCAGCCAATGTTACTACGCTCCGAGCCTCTGGCATCCACCCCCACCCTCTGACATTTCGAATCACCGAATTTGTCCCCTAACGATTGTTAACTTAGATTACGGGGTACCTTAAAATATATTTTAGAAACATGGGTGCCTAAAAATAGTTTCCACGAAATGAAGGGTACCCCCAAGTCATTTTTGGAAGATGTTTATGGATTCTAGTTATTTTTGGTCAATGTATATCTTTTTGTTAGAGCTTCTATTCTATACAATATTTCGTCAAAATGGCTGAATATCTGCGGTTGTCTTTCATAGGACTTCATGGAAGGCAAACTTCCTGTCCTTCCTGGCGAATTTCCTACACTGAACGACTGGGAGAACCATCTGACAACTATATTTCCTGAGGTCTGCAACATGCCTATGAAATTTAAATTCACTGCTATCTACTGATGAAGCTTAGTGGATGATTCGTCTGTTATCTTGATTGTTTTTTTCAGGTCAGGTTGAAGCGGTATCTGGAAATGAGAGGAGCTGATGGAGGCCCATGGAGGAGGTTGTGTGCGTTGCCAGCATTATGGGTATGCTCCATTGTTGGTCTCATACTCGCATTTATCGACAACATATAGCCAATCTTGGTCAATCTCTCAACCTACTTGTTACTGTGTACACTTCTAATCATTTACATCCTAACCAAGGGAGCAATCATAATTGCATAGTTTTGTTTGACGTAACTCCTTTACACCTATTTGACAATATGAACCTAGAAATCCCATTTCCACCAGTCAAACCCTAACATGGCATGTTGTTTGACGTAATGGAATGAGTAGATAAATGCACTGAAATTTTTAATGCAATCGCGATTGCATAGTTTTTGAAGATCATGATAAAAGGTAACGTTTTGGTTATTACCATTACGTAACCAAACGCAGTAATGGAAGAACAATTGCAAATTTGTTTGCATCACAATGCTGATTAATCTGGATGCTTCACCGATGAATTCTATTTTGTCATAACTTATGGAAGCATTTCAATACAATGGACTCCTTGTAGCTACCTAAATTGAATTTACTTGTCCTTCAGTTAATTGAACCTTCTTCAAATTTCCATATAATTTACTTTGTTCCCGAAGCTTATTGGAGCTTTACATTCTTGTATATGGTATGGTAAGGCACTCTACATTTCAATACAAGTGGGCACTGAGGCATGCCGTGCATGGTGGCTGATTATTTTTCTCCGTATAGGCACTCTACATTTCAATACATTGTTGGTCTCATGCTCGCATTTATCGTCATATAATAGTGCATGATGACATTGAGCAAATTTTCAGTAGAAGCATCTATGATTTTTTTTTATTTTTTTATTTTTTTTGTTTATTGTGTGGGTAACGGTTGCTTCTACACCAAGAGGCACAAAATGATAATATGTGAGCTTTCACTTGTAAGTTTTCAAAAGATAATGCGTAAGTGATAAAAAGGAAAATCCCTCTCTAGAGACCGAAAGATAATTTTGTCAAGTCTCTCTTCTTTTGGGTTAATGGGAAATTTAGCTCTTCCTTTTTTGATGTGGTTGATTTTGTAGACAGTTTGTCTTTTGGCTATACATAATTTTGTATGGTGCTAGTTGAGCATCAGTTCTTTATTTCTATTATTATTTTATATCTTTTTCCTATCAAAAAACAAAAAAATAAAATAAAAAGGAAAAGGTTGGTGTGTATAGACAAAAACGACTAGGACTTGCACAAGAGTGCTAGGATAAAATTGCCACTAAATTTTCCCATTTAATCAAAATTGCCATTGATGTTTTCAAAGTATCAAAAATGCCATTAAATTATCCAATTGAGTTAAAAAATGCCACTCATTCCAATTTTTACTTACTATTGCAGGTTAATGTTTAAAAGACTTTAAAAAATAAAAACTAAATCCCAAAATAAAATCAGATTTTTCTTCTTTCTTCTTCTTCTCCTGCTTTCTTCTTCTTCTACCATTTCTTCTTCTGGGCTTCTTCTTCTGCTTTTCTGGGCACCACACCAGTATTTAGCATTGTTGTATATGGTTGACTAATGAGAAGCAAAGGCACTAATCGATTATTGATGTGTCCCATTGCATAGGAGTCCACCACTAGGATGAGAAAGAGTGTCAAAATGAAGATGTTTCCACCTGATGAATACCATGAATTTGAACTTGGTCACACAACAAGACACATATCTCCCCGCAAAAGCAAAATTAAAGGTTGTAAAATGTGGGTTAAATTTGGCTACTACAATATGGGTGCATGCCCAGCACGCACGGCTTGACTCCAAAACTAATTCATGTTTAATATGTAAACTTGTGAATCCAAGTTAAGACGAATAATTGAATAAAAGGATGTAAACGAATTGACCAAAAACAGAAAATTCACCATGGAAATGGAGGGTCGGCAGGAGCCCAAAAGGGAAGTGGTGGGGTTGCTAGTTGTGGCCATTAAACTCCAGTTAAGACGAGTTAACACCATTAGAGTGCTTGGGAGTTGGGATTGATTGGGTTCAAAGACAGCAACTTTGGATTGAAGAACAGAAGAAGAATTTCGTATTAGAGTATCTTCAACGGGCGAGAATGGAGCTTAGGTGGCAGTGACCTGTCACCGGCGAGGTTCGGAGGTCGAGTTTGGTCGGCGACGGCGACGCTGAGGGCGGAGGGTTTCTCGGGGTTCTGCGCGCCCACATTGATTATGGTTTTCTTCAAACTCGTTATAGAACAAGAATAATGGTGTGGTACCCAGAAAAGCAGAAGCCCAGAAGAAGAAAAAAGCAGGAGAAGAAGAAGAAAGAAGAAAAATCTGATTTTATTTTGAGATTGATTTTTTATTTTTTAAAGTCTTTTAAACATTAACCTGCAATAGCTGGTAAATATTAGAATGAGTGGCATTTTCTCACTCAATTGGACAGTTTAGTGGCAATTTCGATACTTTGAAAATATGAATGGTAGTTTTGATTAAATGGGAAAATTTAGTGTCAATTTTATCCCAGCATTCACTTGCACAATGTGCATACTGTTTTCTCATGCTGATAAGGTTTTACATTTTGTTTTCTTGGGAGGTTATTCAGATGAAACTTCCACTAACTGCTAGTATTCTATGACTTTCAGGTGGGTCTATTATATGACGAGGACTCGTTACAAAGTATTCTGGACATGACTGCTGATTGGACTAATGAAGAAAGAGAGATGCTAAGAAATAAGGTATTTCTGTCTTCGCCTGAGTGACCAATCTCCTGTTTCCTCAATCATTGCCGAGAAGAGTTTAGTCTTGAATAGTGAGGCTTAAAGATATCTATGAGGCAGGGGTGGCGATAGGGCGAATCTGGACCAGATTCATCGAGATTCAAATTCAATTTGAATTATATGAATCTATATCCATATTCGACCCATCTTCATTGGATTCAAATTGTTTAGATTCAATTGGATTCATGAATCCTAAGTGAACCTTCATGAATCTCAATTGGATCCATCTCTTGCAAAATTAATTAAATACGAATTGTAATTGGATCCATCTCTTAGTATGAGGTCATGTGCAAGGCAAACACACTGGCATTATGAATGCTAGGTGTAATATGTTTATACCATTCTCATAATGCAATATTCATGAATAGGCTTCACAATAGCCATCAAATGCTCATTAGGAGCAAATTTTGTTTGTAGCTGAGTAGCGTGTGGTGTTCAAAAGTTATCGATCAAGGAATAGGATTTCGAACCATGCTCTTACCAAAAGAAATCGTCAAACTGCACAGATTGGGGAGTGAGAAGTCTATCTGATAATCTTCCGACAGTAAATGAGCTCAATAACCTTCAAATCTGCAGTTTCAATCAATACTCTCTCTACTGTGCCTTTGTGATTGGTAGATACGACTATAATTAAATGTGATTAAGGGCATGGCTGGTAGCTGTTAGCGGGTAGCTGGTAGCTGTTTGACTTTAGCTGGTTGGGTTAGTTGACTGCGGAAAATGTGTTTGTTAAATTTGTGAAAAGCTACCTCAAAAAGCTTTCTTCAGGTGGCTTTCTGAAAACTAGTTTATTGAGTCCAAAAAGCTAATATGAAAGTTGTTTACCAAACAACTCAAATAGCTTTTTAACTTTGGTCAAAAAGTTAATCTTTTCCAAAAAGCAAACAACTCCGATAGCTTTTTAACTTTGGTCAAAAAGTTAATAGTGCCCAAAAAGCTAAAAGTTACCCCAATAAGCTAGTTACCACTTACCAGACTGGCCCTAAATTGCAAGTTCATGGTTGGATGGTTGGTGGGAAGTGTATGTAGATTGCTTGTAAGGAATTAGAAAACATACGCTATTGTTCCTACATAGCAATTTCTTTATGACAACAGCTTATGGATGCCAACTAAGATGTAGGCAGATCACTATATAGCTGGTGTAACCTAGAAGGTTATAAGCTGATTAAAAAAATATCAATAGGAAGCATTCCTATCAAAAAAAGAATTATCAATAGAAGGCATTCAAAAATTTGTTTGGAAAGCATTTTGGACAACATTGTGAAAGAGCTAGATGCAATGATTTGATGATTTGGTTTTCTTTGATGGAAAAATGAATTGTATATGACAATCTCATGATGCTTGAGCTTGACTGTACTCCAAACAGTCGTTTTTAGTCATCAATTGGATTGGTTTAATCCTGCTTTCTGAAATCCGGCTATGTTAATAGGTACCAAAACTTGGTCTCAATACCCCGTTTAGAGATGGATACGTGAGACATATTGCTGAGGATGTTCTCAAATTGGCAAAGGTAAATTGTTGCTGCTGCTTCCTTATCGATATGTAAGACGTATCGCGTTTGTTTTCTGACGTGACAGCTGCTGTAAATAGTGCTTTAATATATTAAAACTCAAATGGATGTTTTTCCTCCAGGATGGCCTAGAAAAGAGGGGCTTTAAGGAAACTGGATTCTTAAATGCGGTTGCTGAAGTGGTCAAAACAGGTATATACTTCTGAAAAAACAATGGAGTAAAGAGTGGATTGTATCAACATTTTAAAAGCTTACCAGAAGATAAAGAGCAGATTATCCTAGCTATAGTCAATGTTTTATCTTTAGGGTTTAGAGTTTAGGGTTAGGGTTTGGGGTTTAGGGTTTATTACGACAAAGATCATTAACAATCATGTGTTTTTCTTGAACATTGCAGGCGTAACTCCAGCTGAGAAGCTGCTGGAGTTGTACCATGGGAAATGGGGAGAAAATGTGGATCCTGTGTTTGAGGAACTACTTTACTAAGGTGATCATTTCTGTAGATCTATGGACCATAGTTGTAGCGCTGGCAAAATTTGTCCGACCTGAATACCCGATTTTGTCTGACCCGGGAAAAAGCATGATTTTATCTGAACCCGATTTTGACATTGTCCGAATTGACCGAATATTCGACACAATATTTCTCTTTTTTCTTTCCTATTGTGCGAACCCAATTTTGACCCGGTTTTAGTTCTGTCCAAATTGTCCGACCCAAAAAAAAAAGAATCTTGGACGCTAATACACTGAACTTTTGGGGTATTGGACAATAATGCACTGAACTTTGGGGGGTGTTGGACAATAATGCACTGAACTTTGGGGGGTGTTGGACAATAATGCACTCGAGACAATTTCGACGGTGGCGAACTTGGTGACAATTTTATGTGACAGACCGAGAAGACAAATATTTTTGGACCAATTCATCTCCTCCACCCGCTACATAGGATTGGCACCAAGTTAGCCATTGCCAAAATCATACTGAGTGCATTATTGTTCAACACCCCCCAAAGTACAGTGTATTATTGTCCAAGGTCAAAGTTCAGTGCATTATTGTCCAATACCCCAAAAGTTCAGTATATTAGCATCCAAAAACCCAAAAAAAATGTCCGGACATCAATTTCTCGTCTAAATTTTGACATTGACTGAATTTGACCGACCCGGATATAACCTGGACCCGAGTTTTTGCTTGCGCTACCTAGTTGCTTTTCGTAACCTGCTTTCTTTCATTCTTTGTGCAAGGGAATGCTCCTTTTTCCCCCCTCAAGAACATCTATGTGGATGGTTTGGTTTTTGTGTGATCTGCTGTTGAATACACTGCAAGCCTGTTTAAGCCTAGTTGAAGCTTCTTTTTTTTCAACTTCAAACTAGTTGAAAGTTGAAAGTTGAAACCACTTTATTGATGGATCACAATCCGGTCTTTCATACATTGCATTGGTAATGCATGATACCTTCACTATATTGTACCCGAAAACCATTGTCTACAAATGACTGTCACCTTCCGAGTTATCCAACCAATAGACGTCACTTACGTGTTCATTTCAGCAAATTATGTGGAAATTGTGTCGAAGCTAAGAGCTCCATGATTATTTAGATCTAGAAATGTCACACTTCATATGAATGTTTTATCCAATGTGAGGGATGTTTGCTTTCAAGACCCATCATTTGTTATATCTGTGGATAATACTTCATGTGCTATTGGCTTACCACATATTACTTTCATCTGTGGATCTTCTCCAATCTGTCCTAGTGCATTCTTTTAGAGGTAAATACCCAACATTTACCCATTTTAACCCAACCTAAATTCACCCATTATTTTCATCAGTTTTCCCGACTTACCTAATATTACTAATCCAACCCAAATTTACTTAATCTTACCTTACCTCTAAAAAAGCGCACGTAAATTTCAACATCAGTGTTCTCCATGCTCTATCTAATTTTTTTCCCCTTTCAAAATAGGAAAAGATTCGATTCATCGAGCAGACAACTCAGACTCTGACATACGGTCCACAGATTGGATGAGCATGAGAAATCAAGGATCTTGAACAACCACAACAGGTTGAAAAGACTTGAGGGAAGCCGAGAGACATATGCTGCGACAATAACCGATTTTCCAATTTTGCTGGTCTTCATCAGTGAATTGCTGCTTCTTAAAAGTTTGATGTTGTGCTTTGTATGTTGCCTTCGAGGGTCCTCGTTCATCGTGGTTCAAATTGAAGGACCGAATAGTTTGAGCCAATTGGGGTGTATATACTTTGTTATGAATCGTCTATATTTTTAATTTGCAACTCCTATTTTTGGAGCTGATTGTATGGGTTTTCTCCTCATCTGTGATTGTGATAATTGGAATTCAACATTAACCATTTTAGTGGGGTGTTTATTGTGTTGGATTGAGTTTCTGGAAAGGGTGAAATAAAGAGTATGTAACTCAGCTCACTCTTGCCCTTCAAAAGGTTGCATATAATGTTGTGGATAGTGAAACTTGTGTTGATTGGAGCATTTTATGATGAAATAATGATGTGTTGTAGAAAAATGCTTGTTTGGACTATTATGAGATAAGGTTTGTCTATATTATACCTTTGTGGCGGGACTCTTCCCTGGACGCTCGTTTGTTGGGATACTTTGTGTACAGAGTTGCCGACGTCTCTTGTAGTATTCCTTGGATAATAGGGAAATTGGATACTCGTACCCTATTTTTTGACAATTGCTGGATAGTAATCCCTATCTTTATGAAGTGTAGTTATAAAAAGAGTTTTTAAATTATTTTTTTGAAAATTCAAGTGATTATTATAATTTTTTAAGGAATAAAAAGAGAATAATCAAAAAAATTTTAAGAAAATCGAAAAAAATTGGTCAAATGTTGTAAATCCATTAAAAATCATGGGGAAAAGTTGTGTTACATTTTGAAGCAAACATAAATCAAAAATCATGATGTTTAGGATATACACTCGTTGGTAGTCTTAAAAACATACAATTTTATTTTTTGGGGGGGGTGCCAAACATGGATTATTAATGTCCGATTGCGAAAAGTAAATATTATTAAAATCTAATTCAAGAAAACAAACATGTAAAAGTATAATATTGTAATTTTTTGATAAACTATTGTGTGAAAAACTATTGAACAAAAATTAATATTAAAGATCATGAAATAATTAATGCATGTAGATAATATGTGAAGGAGGATCTCCTAAAACCAAAACTAAACGTTGATTGATTAGAGATTAGATCATGCTTCATACATCCTGACCATGAAGCACCATGGTTCACTGCTTATCTAATTTTTGTTTTGGGCTCCTTTGATTTTATCTGAATTTCATGAGACTTAGGCTGAATATTAGATTTAGGTTCGGACCATAAAGAAAGATGGTCCCAGGTGTATTATCAAATTTCTAAAGATAGAGGGAGTACGTGCGCAAATTATACCATACGCACCACATGTATTATAATTGGTCAATTTTTTTGTGACGAATTTCTGGAAAAAGTTGATAATTTTTAAGAATAATGATGAATTTTGTAATAATATTGATAAATAGGGTTGAGCATCGGTCTAGGATTGGATCGAGGACCAAACTTGGGAATTTGGGCGAACTGATGATGGAACTGAAAAAAGTTCAATCCTAGACTAGATCTACCCAAAAATTTTCAGTCCTGGACTGGACATTCGGTCCAATGCCCAGTCCAGTCCAAACTGGACAATGCACAAGCAATAATAAGAATAAGAAAGATTGAAAGAAATCCTAAATTTTTAGTAGTTGAGTCATCATTGTTTGGTCCTTCGGTCCGATCCTCAGTCATTCAGTCCAGTCCATGGGTTGGACGGAATACTGAATACTAAAATCTCTTGGACCGAGTTTTCTCAGTCTAGTCTAGTTTAATATTTTTTTTCGGTCCGAATTGGACTATGTACAACCCAATAATGATAAATCTACAATAAAATTTTCTAATAATTATCATTTGAAAAATTTAACACTTTAGTGAAACAAACAATGGTGTACCATATAACAATTGGAGTACGTGTTCCCCCATTGTGTTTCCTACTACATCTATTCCATATTATTTGTCCTGTTTGAAATTTGTACAGTTAAATTAAAAAAAATTAGACCATAAATTTCTCACTATATACTATAATTCGTTGAATAAAATTACTGTCATTAGATTCATAATGAAAAATAATATTTTAAAAGTATAATATTATAATTATTAGTAAAATACTAATCTTAAGCCCGTGCGATGCACGAATATATTAAAAATATGTGTTTAATAATTAAAAAGCAACAATATATATATATATATTGTTGTTATTATTATTATTATTATTATTATTATTATTGTTATTATTATTATTATATATATATATACACATTCGAATTATTATTATTATTATTGTTGTTGTTGTTATTATTATTATTATTATTAACACCAAAATAATTACTGATATTTGTCCTAAAATAATTTAATTTCGTATTTATTTATTTTCTGATTAGTCAAGATCCCTACAATCAATCTTTATTCAACATTCTACGAGACTCACAAACTTTACTATTAATATTATATAAACTAGTCTTAAACCCGTGCAATGCATGGGATATAACAAAACAAATATTTTACTAAAAATAGGAACTACATTGTAAATATATATATGTAAAAATTTGAGAAAAATATAAATGATTTTTCAAACAAAAAGATTTCATAATGAGTGGTTAATACTGTTGGACAATAAACAAAAAGATTGTTATAAGTTTATCACCATCATAGTATAATTTTATGTAGATTAGTTTATATAGAGTGACTAATAATTTATATATTTGGAATCAGATATTTTTAATACAAAAATATTTATTGTCCATTTCGGCTTAATTGTGATAGTTATAATTTATAACTTTAAAATTTTTCACCACTAAATTCTTAACATGTACTTTCCTTCTTTGTTTTGTATCTAAAATGTTCTAAGTTAGAGAAGGATATTAGAGACCTTAAAGTATATAACATTTATGAAGTGATAATTAATATAAAATAGAAGGAGTATATAAAAGTAGATAATGCACCGATACAATGATTGATTGCTAATACACGTTTATGAAATTAAAGGGAGTTTGATCTTACAATTAAAAAAAGAAGAAATTAAAGAGAGTTGGGGGGGGGTGTATATATATTATGTTAACATAGTACTGGACTTCTTGAGTTCTTGAGGGCAAATCTCATCCATATTACTCCACCACAAATAGGCAATATATATTCTAGTTTTTTTTTCTTTTTACAGCAAATATATATTCTAGTTAAGTTGTGAGCAACTTCATTTCTCTTGTTGAACACAGCCTATAAGTCATAAAAATAAAAATAAAAATGCGTTTTAAAACCAATGCTTAAAAGGAATTACTATACATAAAAATGTCTTTTAAAATGAGATCAAAATACTCAAGAAAACCTCCTCCTCGCATCTTGGGATCACTCTCCAATATCTGAATTTTTTGGCAGAATAAACCCGTTTGCCACATGCCATAACCGTGGTCTCTGCTTCCTCTGTTTCTCATGTTGCTCGATTGTTTTCTCTTTGCTTGATATGATTTTATGTGATGCTCCCCACAATGTGTTGCCCTTCCTCTAAGCCCTTCACATGGTGCTATATTAATATGCTGCATAAACTCATTTTGATGAGTTCTTTCAATATTATACATTTTCATACAGGTACCAAAAGTGTTGACTTGGAGTATAACATAATATTTGTCAAGTTCTTAATGGCTGTATTAGAGATAATTGGCTAATTGCTCCCGTGGAAGTAAATTTAAGTAGAGTATAAAATTATATTAAAACTAACAGATCTCCAACACATACATACAGAACTTTAAATATAGTTGAAGTCATACCTTAACTATTAGCCTTGGTTTGTCATACTCACTCATCCCGATTGACTCAGTCTTCCTGTCATACCCATACCTAGTTCCTATTAAATCTTCATAACCAAAGCGACATAAGATTTCAATTGATAGATAGCAAATTCAAAGCTTAGTTTGGAGGAACCAATTGATAAAACAAAAATATAACTCCACTTAAAACATGCATACAATGAACTTAATGGGGAAAAAAATAGAAACACAATCTTACCTGTCTTTCTTTCTTCTGCATCATCATACACCTTCTAACCACCAATCACAACCAAAAAGAAATTAGGTAGGTTTCCTGCCAATTCAAATAAAAAAAAGTTATAAATAAATCAAGTTTAGAGCTTCGGTAATTACAGAGTTGGCGGAGGAGATTATAGAGTTCTATATGAGATCAAAAGCAAAAACAGGATGCATGAGTGGTTAGAACTGCACATATACAGGAGAGTGAGAGGGGGGATGACGGTGAGTGGGTGTGACAGCAATAATTGATTGTATATTCATTGTATACCAACTTGCAATTTGATTACTGCAACACAATCTTCAATTCTCTGCAAATTGAAAAGGAAATATTATCATTATTAGTATAAGTATAATTGTTTGAATAATGATGGCAATTTAAATATATATAAGTCTTTATTGGGAGTTTATGCCCGGTTACAATTATAGTGGTGTTGGGATACGTGACTTTCGTGGGAATTTTTTATTGTATTTTTGAATCGATTTTTTTTAATCTGATTGGCCGATAACCCCTACACTCACTATAGGTTGAGTATTTCAAATTTTGAATACATTACTTTTATATTATTATTATTATTATTATTATTATATATTATATAAAAAATTATTAATTATAAAGTGACATTAAAAACCATACCATAGACAAAAAGATAAATAATATGAAAAAGGAACGCAGCCAGTACAATACAATTATACAAGGCTTCTTGGTACCAAAAAGGAAAAAGAAAAAGATAAATGATCGGTATCCAAGCCGGGCAGTTGTGGACACAGAATTGGAGGTTGTGCGCAAGCAGCACGGCATGGGTGGTCATGACTTGAGTGGAGTTTGAGTGGTCCGATCTGTACTACTAAACAACTACCATGAGCGCAGAACCCGTCCACACACCTTAAACCTGCTCAAATTCCTTCATCTTCTTCATCTTCTTCCCAAACAACCTCACAATTCCGATTGTTTGCTAGGTAAATTACTCTTCATTCTCCAACAATTATGCATTGCATGCCATCATCGATTGTTATTGTCGCAATGTTTGCTTCATTTTGATTGTCCGATTACGATTTTTGGTTAGGGCTTTCAGTTTTGATATGGCAGTGTGATTTTTATGGATTTCGACGATTTCTTCATCTAGCATTAGTTTTTCTTCTCTTTTTCATGGATTTTAGCTATTCAAACTGTTAATTACTTCCTCTCTGTTTGGCTGAGGTAAATTGAATGAAATTTGCTTCTTCTTTTATCATAATTTGTGTAAGTAGTTGTATTTGTGAATCTGTTTTTTCATAGAAATTGAGTGGCTGTATTATATATAGAAAGTGATATTTAACAATTCCATTTCTTTTGTTTCGCAATTACTGTGGTTATGTGACACTGTTTACTTTATGTTATTATTGTCTGATTACAATTCTTCATCCTAAAATTTATTTAGGGCTTTAGTTTTCCTCTTCTCTTGAAATGGCAGTATCGTTTCATGGATTTAGACAATTTCTTCTTCAAGCATTAGTTTGTTTTCTCTTTTTCATGGATTTTAGTTCTTCATACTTTTGTTTACTTCCTCTCTATTTGGCTGAGGTAAATTGAAATAATTGTATTTGTGAACCTGTTTTTTCATAGAAATTCTGTTCCTGTCTTGCAAATACAAAGCAATATACAACACTTCCATTTCTTTGTTGCAATTTTATGCCCTGACATTTGATTATAGAAGTGAATATCTATCAAGGTAACTATTGTCAGGGGACATTCTGGTGAAATGTAAGTGAATTGCGGCTAAAATTGATCAGAGAATGCAATTTTACAGTTTTCCTCCCCACAATCTCTATTTCTTTTCTAGCTTCTTCCTGCTCATCTCTGTTCAAATGTAAAGCCTCGACTGTCGCTTCTCTTCTTCTTCTTCCATCCTCTCACCTTCATATGCAAGTTTGCTTGTTGGGTTCCGCTAACTAGAGTAGAAAGAAATTAAATGCAAATTCAAAGCCTCAATTCGGCCATTGACTCACCAAATCGAGAGCAGTCACCATGCTCCATATGGCTTGGAATCCGTCAAATTCTGGAATGGGGTTTAGCAGGGGGACGAAATTGACCCCAGAGAGAGAGAGAGAGAGAGAGAGAGAGAGAGAGAGAGAGAGAGAGAGAGAGAGAGAGAGAGAGAGAGCATTGTGAGTCCTTGAACTCGATGTCGAAAAAGAGTAGAGTTTGTCAAATGATGAAGGGTCATTGAGGAGAGATAAAGGGAAAGGATGTAGCCAAGGAGATGGTCACTAAGGTGACGGAGAGGAGAAAGATGGATGACTCAAGCCTGAACTTCAATTTCGGAGGGTGAATGGGGATCTAGGGATGAATTGGCACAGGTTTTAGTTGATATACAGAGTAAAGTTGGGAAATTTGGTGGGACCGGGTTGACTTGTGAACAATGTGAAGGTTTTTTACAAGTCGATTTGTGGAACAAATAGAAGATTATTTGTTTACAAAAAATAATACTACTATGATTTGGGCTTGTTTTTAGGACGCTTTGTTGAGGAAGAGAACCCATAGTTAAGGCTTTGAAGAAGAAGAAGAAGAAGAACAAGGAACTAGAGAGAGAAAGAGACATTGTGGGGGCAGAATCGTGAAGTTCGGTTAGCCAGAATTCACTTATGTTTCATTGGAATGCCTCCTGATCATAGTGAGCTCGTAATGTTGCTCACACCAAAATGCATTATATAAATGTGGTTACCTACTTGTATGAATATTGTGCCTGTGAAGTATTCATATTATTCTTAGTCGTTAGTCTTTCATCCAATGGTTAGTATTAAAACATACACATATGTGAAGGTGGAGCGGGGTGCACGTGTGTATGTGTGAAGTATTCATCTTATTCTTAGCCCTTAATCTTTCATCCAATGGTTAGTATTAAAATCGCCACATATGTAAGAAAACCACATTTTCGCCTTAATTAATCACCTATTGTTTTTTGGAAAGTGAAGCAACTGTTAAAGAAGCTGAAGTAAAAAATCAATCTCTTCCTAAACTCTACCTCATCTGAGGAAAAGAAGAAAGGGAAATATAATACTGCCTGGTTCGTTCTGGAAACAGCCATTGAAGAGGAACATTGAACCGCTCATTTTTGCTCCCGCCAAAATCTACTGCAAAAATCCATACACGCTACTTTGAAGATCCCACTGCACTGCAACTCCAGGTATAAAAGTTGACCTTCTTTTTTTGTTATTTGAGCAAGACTTGTAGGGTTTTGTAGCATTGAATGTAACTTTTTGAGTGAAAATTTGTTGGTTGGTGTTTCTTGGTAGTATTACTCGATGGATTCTTGCAGGGGATACTTGCATGATGCTAATCAACCATGCACAGAATCGGAAAATCTGCAGTAAGTTCTTAGACCCAAAAGCAGCTTTTCAAGTTTTCTGTCATGGGGTTTGATGGTGTTCTTTGTATGTTCAAATAAGTGGTAAAATCAAAAATTAAGCATAGTTTGCGGATTTTCAGTTGGTAAATCGTAATGTTTCTCTCAACAAGCCACATTCAGATAATTGTGGACATGTGGAACATTACACGCACAGTAAAAGCATTTAGATTATCACTTCTCATTTTTATAAGTTATTTTGACTTTCAAACAACGAAGGCATGTTTATCTGAGTGGTTAATGAGTCATTAATGGGTTAGAAGTTATAAATAGGCTATGAAAGTATTCAATGAAACTGGATCACAGGACTTCTTGTTGCGAGTTTGCTTGTACGTTAATGGTTGTTCCAAGATACAAGTTATGCACTGAATTGTGGTGCGCTCACCCCCTATGATGTTCTCCTTGTTATGAGAAGAGTTGAAGTTATCGGTCGGTTTGAAGTGGTTAATTGCTTGAGATTGATTTGCTCAATATTCATGTAGTTTGATTGTGTGTTCAAGTAATTTCATGAATGAAATAGGCATATATGTAAGTTAGGGGGTGTTGTATGTTTGAGTTTAGTTGTGAAATGTTTGTCTTGGGTGGTGTAATGCAATTAGATTAGTTTCCAAGCGGGAAGCTTGTGATATACTTCATTGTCTATTTAGTTTATATTATACTTTTGTCATTGTTGTAAAAATGTAAGGCTTTGAGCCTGGCAATGTCCTAATTTCAAATGGACTTATGTCGAATTTGCACAAAATAAATTGAAATTTTAGTTGCTTTTCAACCTCTATCAACCTTATTAAGGTTGAGAGCTACCTTAATAGCTCCTCTAAGGAGTTGGATTGCTACACACATGCACCATTTTGTTTTGACACTATTTTGCAAGATCGTAGTATGTGGACGTATGTATGATGTAGAAACAGTTCATGTACATTTGTATAAGAGTGTGAATAGTAGGTTTTATTTGTGAATGAATGAAGTACATCCGCATGGTAATATACTTGGAACATATAGAGTGTGTGCCATGGTGTCGGTCTATAATATGCCAGATGTGGACAAGGTGGAATGAATGTGTCCATAAGCTTTATGGACTGCCAAGACATGTGTTAGGCACAGTATATGGACCTAATATGCCGATGTTTATTGTATGATGTGGATATATTTTTGCGTATTATTCTTCATACAAGATGAAACTTATTAAACAGAATGTTGATAGTGTCTTTATTTGATAATGAATGAAATGTTATTATCGGTAACATTTATGTGAGTGTATGGTATTTTCAATTGAAATTGAAATTGTTTTTTTTTTTTGGGGGGGGGGGGCATGTGTACATGACAATGTAGCTGTGCGCAGTTTGTGATAGTGGTTGGTATTTATTTTATTGTTTTTGTGTTTTTAATTCTCAGGCGCGATCTAGAGGGTGATAGCACAGACAAAATAGTTAGTGCTGTTCTCCTCAACCTGAAGAACACTATTGATAAGCCTGATTCTGAGAGGTTCAATAAAAGGGCAAATGAAAGGTACATGATAGGCTTAAATTGTACCCTCATTTTTCGATTTATTTATTTGCTTGTGATGTAGGGAATGTGATCTGACTTCTACATCAGATGCAAGCATGCCTTCTAGACAAATGACATTTACAAATGTGTTCATGTGTAGAGGCCCGAAGCATGGCGTTCCAGACATCAGTTCAGTTGAACCATGCCAAGAACCTTCAAACCCACATTTGGGGGAAGATGAGATAATAGTGATTGCTGAAATTTCTCATCGGGATGTAGACGCTAGCAGCCCTCCAATGGCGTGCCCAACTACCGTTGTAGCTAGGGAAAATGAAGCAGCAGGGTCTCTATTTGTACAACCAGAACTCGAGCAATGCGTTCATGGGGTTGAGGGGGGCACCTCAAAGGAGCAACGAAAGAAACGTCGTAAGACAATCACTCAGGAAGGCTTGAACATCATCCCACCCAATGAGCATGAATTACCCTCTATGAAATGGAGGCAGCGAGAGAAAAGTAAGACCACCAATGGCCCGAAAAGGAAGGGGCAAATTGTCAGCCATGAGCATGGTGATAGGAAGTCCAAAGCGACTGATGCAGCTCCCACAAGTAGAGTCTCAAAGCGAGTCAAATTTGATGCTACCACTGTGGTTGAGAGTCAGGGTATTCAGGACAGGTTTTTCCCCACAAGGATGTCCCCTAAAAGGTTAATCAGCTTGCTTGACCGCCTGAACCCAGCTCAGGAAGAGGCGATAAAGGAGATGGGGTTCGGTGGGTTTCTAAGGTTGAAAATGAAACAATTGCCTGGCGCGTTATGCAAATGGTTAGTTGACCACTTCGACCCCGACAATATGACACTAGCTCTCGGAGACGGCAGACACATTAGAGTGACCGTGAAAGATGTGTATCTCACATTGGGCATTCCGTACGGTTCTTTACCGATTGAGGAGGTATTGAATGAAAAAGAAGGAGACGAGCAATTTCAGGATGCTTTAAAGGATTGGAGAGCTGATTGGGGTATGGCAAAGGGGACTCCTAAAGTGTCGTTGATGCCGGACTTCATCATAAACTGTGCAGATGCGGGGAAGAGGTTTAGAGTGAACTTCATCCTTTTCATTGTGGCCACATTTTTTCATGGGAACCAGCAAAGGTACTGCACCAGTATGTTTTTGAAGAACGTGATCGACATCGATAATATAAAGTCCTTAAACTGGTGCCAATATACGATTGACCGGCTTATTGATGCGACACGAAAGAAGAGACAGGCACCATCGCAGGGTTTCGAAGGGCCGATTATATTCCTCCTGGTACGACAAATTATGGCAAAATTTTATTTTCATCCATCATGTGTGAAGGAAAACGTTAATAGATCTAATTTGTGGACATGACTACTATTATGTGAGCATGTTGTTGACAGTCCTTGCATGGTTATTGATTATTATCAACAGTCATTTGTGAACATGTAATTGTGGATGGGGTCATGTATACCATGCATATCATAGCATGTGATTACATTTTATGACGTAGATGTATTAAAATATTTGTGGCATGTACTGTAACATTAGTTTAGAGAATTTTGGATGGGATCATAGATTACATGGTTGTTGCTTGTGTTCATGATCACTATGTTTTAGTAAGCTTTTTATTGTAATCCATTGGATATATGTTGTGGCTCTGGCTGTTATTTTGACTGTTGTGTTCTCTGCTGTGATGCTGTAGATGCTCTACTTTGATAGGATTGTCCCGTCGACCAGGCTAGAGAAACGAGGGTGGCCAACGATGTATGCTTGGACGCCCGACCTAATCGATCGTAGGCTTGAAATGCTGAAAACCGAGGAATCGTTTGGTAAAGGGAGATTGGAGGACCCACTCGATATGTATAATACGAAAGCAATCAATCCGGAGAGTTCTACTGAATGCAACTTGATGAGTCAGCTAGAGGTACTTTGTCATTATCCATGGTTCTCTACTCATGTGTTGCAAGTAATTGGTGTATAGTGTGGACATATAATGGTGGGATCTATTGTTGTGGGAATGGGTATGCATTGTAGACTTGATTAGGACCATAGTCTGTGGACATATATGTTTGGGAGTAGACACATGATTAAATAGTCATGGTCACTAGTATGAATTGTGGACTGTGCTGATGAAATTTATTTCGTTGTCCAAACCATACCCAAAAATGCCGATGAAACTGAGGACGTGAAACATGGTTGTGCACATGTAAAGTCTTTTGTGGACATTAAGTTTTTACAGTTCTTGCATGATTATTGATCATTGGTACAACCTTTGTAAGCGTGGAATTGTAGGATGGCATCATAGATACCACGTCTTTTATAACTTATGTTTACTTTTGTGTTGTGGACAAATAGGAATACTCGTTGGCATGTATTGTGACATTAGTTCACAAAGAAGCGCATTGTCCATATGTGCATGGTGTTTTTGTTTCGGTATGTCAGTGTCATAAGTATACATAAATCTATACATATTAATGTACCTTGCCCCCATTTTGATAGGCTGATATTCGTCTACTTGGTAAATACTTTCAAGACTTATTGGATGCAAAGCTGAGATTATCTCAACATGTGCAGCAAATGGGTGAGAAGTATGGTGGGCGAGGTGACCTCAACAGCTTAAGAGATCAAGCGACTAGTATGTTGTCTAGTTTGTTTGATTTGAGGATGGAAGGGGATAGACCTAGCAGAATGTAACCAGATTTGAAAATCCAATTGAAGTTTGAAACTATCCGTCACCTCAACTCAATAAAGATGGTGATTTTGTACATGCCATTTTTTAAATCTTATATTTGTACATTTTATGTTCCATCTTTGCTAGTTATACTTGTCCACCAAAACATATTAATATTACGGGATATCATAGATTCATCTGCTTTATTCTTCTTTGTAATAATGATGATGGATGATGAGATAAAAATGTTTTGAACAATAAGAAGGGAGGAGAGTGTCGCAAAAATATTAGAAAAACTGAGTTGTCCAATATTTAGTATGAAGCGACTATAAGAGCATGTGCAATGTTCATTCCAAAATTTTGAAATTTTGGTGGGGATCACCCTTCCACCTCTTATAAAATTCATACTTTTTGGAATTTCATTTCATCCTATCTACAAACATAAGAACTCATTCCATTCTTTTACTTTATAATATTCAATGTGGAGCCTCCTTTATCTTATAATTAATATATTTATGTATGAGAGTGTAGCCATTTCTTTTTTTTTAAGGTTTAAATTGAATAAAAAAATAAAAGTGGATATCTTCGGTGGAACTATGCAGTGTTTTTAGACAAAATTCCACACCACCAAAGTTCTTGGGTGGAGGAAAATAGATGGAATTTTGTCAGAATTCCAGTGCTTACAATCTGCGTTGGTAGTGCTCTTAAGGCAGCTTTGCTTGTGGAATTGGGGTTCGGATGAAATATAGTAGAGAGACATTGGTAGGATATATATTTCAAGGTTGTTCAATGAAACATATTAGATTTTACAAATTGGCGATTTTTTTTGGGGGTGGTTATCGATACTTACCACTATTTATAAATCTCGTCAATGAATTTTGACTTTTAAATTGCTGAATAAGCGTGTTCTGTTTGGGGTACTGACACTCGACTAGAATTTTATGCTTTTATGTGATTTGATGTGGGATTAATTTTTTTTTGTTTTTTTATAGGAAAAAACTGTTTATTAATTTTTTATTTTAACATTGACAAAAAAATATTTTAAGAAAATATATAATGTATTTGGACAAAATCAAAATCGATATAAGTCAATGAGATATAGTTATGGTGTGTTTTACCTCACAATTTCTAATAAATGTTAAATTTTTAGCATCCTATTTTATTTTTTGTAAGATTATAATAGCAATATTTAATTTGTTAACATATTTTTGCTAACTAGTTCATGATTTATAATTGTAAGATTAATTGATTTTACAATCATGGAATGAGTTTCACCCAGACTTGTAGTTATTCTTTATTTTTAATAATATATGGTTGAGAACTTTGGTTTAGTTCATCCTCCTCATTCCTCTTGGCGGTGGATTGCTACGTCTATACCAGTGCCATCCTTTGTTATGGATCTTCATTGAGGTAGTAGCTAATAACTTTGCAAGTCATATCACCAACAAGGAGATTCAACCTAATCCTATTAGTCCTGTCGACAATCTTGATCGAGCTTCGGATCAGAGTAGGAATATTTCTGATCAAATTCAAACGGGCGTTCCTCTTTTGTTTATTGGCAAGAGTTGGTATCTTGAGAGTCTTAAAGTTTCATCTCCTACTAATCAGCTGGAAGGACGCCATAGTCACCTACCTTTTGTTCATGAGGAGAGACCCACTAACAATTGTGAAGATGGTGTTGATGCTCGCAAGAATAAGTCTTCCATCAACAATAGGTTTGAGGCAACCAAGAGAGAAGAATTGAACATTTATGTTGCTCCAAGTCACTTGATTCGACCTCTGGTGCAAATCATTAAAATACTTGCAGGACAATTGATCCTTGGAACTGTTTAGATTGCATGAATCACATAACAAAGAAGGTGTACTGAAACAAGTTGAAATATTTTTGAAGGAGGAGCAAGAAAACAACACTATGATATCTACCAATTAACTTCATTTTTATGTTCGTAGCGTTGCCCTTTGCGCAATTTAGATTTAACCTTGTTAATAGTTATTTTTGTTATTTTTTTAAATTTTTATTTCAAACCTTTGGGATTTCATCCTTCTAATAATAATAAACAAAATGAATGTGCATATATGTATGTATACACATTAAGAGTTGGAAAATTTTGTCTGACTCGGAAAATCCGAATTGTCCGACCCGAAAAAAGCGGGTCCAAACATATATTTTTCGTCCGAATATTGATATTGACCGAACTGACCGACTCTTTGGACATAGTATTTCTCTTTGTTCTATTGTTTGAACCTATGACTCAAATTTAACTCCGTTCGATTTGTCCAACGCTATCTGACCCAAATAAAAACCGGGTCTGGACATGAATATCTCGTCCAAATTTGGACATTGATCGAATTTGACCGATCTAAATTTACCGGACCCAAAATTTTGCCAGCGCTATAACACAACCAAGGAGGAATAAAGAGTTATTTGTTAAAAAAAAAAAAAGAGGCATAAAGATTAAAGAGGGTAAAATTTCAATAGGGAAAGCAAAAACAAAGAGGGGAAGGAATCGATCCGTGGACCAACAAATGAACACAATTGCAATGCTACCACTTGAGCTGGAATAACAAAATCGACGTCATTTAGTTGCAATTAATTAATTATACAATAAATAAAGGAACACAGTATTTGGTAGTCCCGCAGATTTTCCCAAAAAGCACACAGAATTGAATTGGGGAAAAGAATTAGAAATTAGAAATATCAACGACAATCAAAAACCCTAGCTTTACTTAGTGTCAACTTTTGGTAATATTTTCGAATTTCAAGACCCTAAATTTTTTTACAAAACCCCCAAACTTTTCTCTCTCCTCTAACCAACTTAACCAAATCTCCCACGAAAAACACTCTCTCACTCTCAAAAACTCATACACTTCGGATCATCCACCTTCTTCTGTATTTGTATTTTTATTTTCAGCAAAAAAGTTCATCCGCACAAAAAAAGGTACGCCCTCAGGAACCCTAGATTTCATTTTTGAAATTGTTTCATTGCATTGTGTTGATTGTTGAATGTTGATTGAATTTGAAACAAGGAATTCATACATTTGTAGGGTTTGGTTGGATTGGGATTTGATGAATTTGTTGGATGCATTGATGAAAATAAATGGGTAAAGGTAGACCTAGGGCTGTTGAAAGAGCAGGGGGATTAGGGCAATTGACTTCCGTTATATCAGCTAATGGGTCATTGAATATACCTCTTGCGCCTGTGTATTATCCGTCTGAGGAAGAATTTAGGGATCCTTTGGAATTTATTTATAAGATTAGGGCAGAGGCTGAACCATATGGGATTTGCAAGATCGTCCCGCCTAAGACTTGGAAACCTCCTTTTGCCTTGGATTTGAATTCGTTTAGGTTTCCTACCAAGACTCAGGCCATCCATCAGTTGCAAGCGAGGCCCGCCTCGTGCGATTCTAAGACCTTTGAGTTGGAATACGTGCGGTTCCTGGAGACGCATTGTGGGAAGAAATCCAGGAAGAAGGTTGTTTTCGAGGGGGAGGAATTGGATTTGTGTAAGCTTTTTAATGCCGTGAAGCGGTTTGGTGGGTGTGATAAAGTTAACAAGGAGAAGAAGTGGGGGGAGGTTTTCAAGTTCGTCAGGCCTGGAAACAAGATCTCCGAGTGCGCAAAGTATGTCTTGAGTCAGCTTTACCGGGAACATTTGTATGATTATGAGGAGTATTATTGTAAATTGCATAATGGGAAGTCTAAGGGTTGTAAGAGAGGGATTCATAATGGGAAGGGTGACCAGAAGTCTGATTCGTCCAGCTGTCGGAAGAGACGGAAGAATAATAGTGGAGAGGCCGTTAAAGGCTCTTCTGGTGAAAAGGACGGGGAACATGACCAGATATGTGTACAATGTAAAAGTGGATTGCATGGAGAAGTTATGCTGCTTTGTGATAGGTGTAATAAGGGATGGCATATTTATTGCCTCTCACCTCCTCTGGAGTCTATACCACCGGGCAATTGGTATTGCCTTGAATGCCTGAATTCTGATAAAGATAGTTTTGGCTTTGTCCCTGGAAAACGGTATTCCTTGGATAATTTTAGAAAACTCGCGGATCGTACCAAGAAGAAATGGTTCGGCACTACTACTTGCTCTCGTGTCCAAATTGAAAAGAAATTTTGGGAGATTGTAGAGGGATCGCTTGGTGAGGTTGAAGTTATGTATGGTAGCGATTTGGATACATCTATTTATGGAAGTGGGTTTCCCCGCCCTGGTGACCAGAGACTGGAATCTGTTGATGCTGATGCCTGGGATGAATACTGTAATAGTCCTTGGAATCTGAATAACTTACCAAAGCTGAAAGGCTCAATGCTCCGAGCTGTTCATCACAATATTGCCGGAGTTATGGTGCCATGGCTATATATCGGCATGCTCTTTTCTGCTTTCTGCTGGCATTTTGAAGATCACTGCTTCTATTCAATGAATTATCATCACTGGTATGTTACTTAACTGTTGCTGCAGCGCCATAGTTCAATGCATTCCATGATGATGATGTTTTGTCATCCTTTATTTACGTCCACAGGGAATATTAATGTGGGATAGCGAGTTGTTCAAGAAAGTAGGTTATCTGTCATAACAGCTAAGTAATGTTGTGTTCTCTGCCATGTCATTTCACGCCCTTGTGTTGTGGTCAAAGCAACGCATTCTTTCTTATATTTGTCTTTGCTTAAGGCTACAGGTGGATCATATAGACAGAATGGTCATTCTCGTTAGAGTACGGTAAACTGGATTGAATTTATTATGACAATTTTGTCTATAAGATCCACACCTGTAGCCTTAAGCAAAGACAAATATAATAAAGAAATGCTTTGCTTTGGCCCCAATTAAAGGGCAAGATTTTATACTGGTTGTTCCTGTAGTAGTATCTTTGATTGTAACCATCTGTTTGTGTTAATGTGTGCATGTACTTTTTTTTTGGGTTTTTTTTTTTTTTTTTGGGGAGGGGATGCTTCCTAACCATGAAAGGGGAAACTACAATGATCATCATGCTCACAGGCTCTCGTGAATTATCTTATTTATGAACTCTAAAGATGTTCACTTGGAGCCATAATTGATAACACCAAATCTCTAATGACTCAACTTTTTTTTACCGAGGTATCTGCACATAGTTTTCTGAAATTAAAATAAGACCCCAGTTAGAAAGCTACATGTCAGTTTGATGGCTCCCTGTGCCCCTTCTCCGTGCGACAGTCTGATAGATTATTTCGAATTCCTGGAGCACTACTGCATATTTCTGACTATGATTTGTCTTCTTTAGTATAAAAGTAAAGGGTTGCATCAGTCAGATGTATATGAAGGGTTTTGGGGTCTTACTTGGTTTCCGTCTGATATCTTTGCAAGTCTTTTGTTGTATCCATTGCCTGTACACCTTTATGGGCAGGTAACTCTCAAATTTCTGAAATTCATGCGTGTTTTCAGTCTCAAATGAGAGCTCAAATTTCATGTCCATATTATACAATTAACTGTCCAACATAATTATTTGAGACTCACTGAGTAATCCAAATGACATATCTAACAGCCAATGGCAAAAAATTATGCAACATGTTGGGAGGAAAGTATATATGCACTGTTGTCCATGTATAAATCATTTATGCATATGTTGTGGTGAGTTATCTTAATTTTTACCTGCTTTCAGGGGAGAGCCAAAATGTTGGTACAGTGTTCCTGGTAGTGAAGCCTCAGCATTTGAAAAGGTTAGTTTATGCTCTGATGCTTTAGTGATTCTAATTTGAGTCTTTCTAGTTTTGAGGTCTATGCAATGTATACGATTTATATTTTATTTTTCTTTGATAGGAAAAATTATTTCTTTTGGTATTGTGTTTTTTCTATGTAAGTTGTGTGTATTTTATTCATTTTGGTAAGATGATGCTCTAGTTTAGGAAGTAAAAGTCTTACATTGTAATTGTATGTTGGATAAATGAAATTATTAAGTAAATGAAGAGTCTTCAATAATTTTTGTTTGTAAGATCTCATTAATAAATTATGAATGTTGAATTAGCAATACCTATTATGGAAAGCAAGAAAAATTAGGAAGGAAATAAGGTCTAGTATTTCATGTGTGGCGTGTTATGGTGGGGGCATTTGGCACTTGGTTCCTTTTTGATGATTAAGGCAATCTTAACTCTGAGGCATGACAACCTGTTCGCAAATAAGTGAGCAGGTTAAGGAAAAAATCATTCATTTTTAGAGCCATTAACACCCTTGTGCTTGAATGATCAATTGGTTATCTTGATCCTGATCTCTCCTTTCTTCTAAAGGTCTATTCTTTTCTTTTCTTTCCTTTTCTTCTTTTTGGGGGTGTGGGGTGGGGGGTGTTTGGGATCAGCCTCTCCAATGAACTCAGTTTACGAGGGGAAAGTTGCCTACATTCGGATCCCCCAGACCGCACTCCTACGTGTTTTCTCTTGGATTTTGTTGTTGTTATTTGCAATTCGACTAAACTTGCTGGGTGTTTTGCTTGGTGTGCCGCTGACAACTGCCTTCTTATATAATGATGTATTTGTAACACCTAACTTCTTTCTGCAGGT
The DNA here is from genome assembly GCA_029582165.1 of Portulaca oleracea. Taxonomy (NCBI): domain Eukaryota; kingdom Viridiplantae; phylum Streptophyta; class Magnoliopsida; order Caryophyllales; family Portulacaceae; genus Portulaca; species Portulaca oleracea. The sequence continues at coordinate 19,271,141 of CM055885.1, forward strand.
AATGCGCAGCTGCCTGCCTGATCTCTTTGATGCACAACCAGATCTGCTTTTCCAGCTCGTCACAATGTTGAACCCGTCTGTTTTACAAGATAATGGTGTCCCAGTTTATAGTGTTCTGCAGGTGAGTTAATGTGTAAGATGAGAATTGTTTTGCCTGTCATTTGGTTATTTGTAATGCTTTATTATGTATGCATCTTTGCCTACCACTTTAAGATGAGCACTTATAACATGAAACCTATTTTTGAATATTTCTCTCATACCACAAACTGGTCCTTGCGCACCGTGCTTTATTTTGATGCCTAAGTTTTTCATGTCACAAAGAGTTGGCATAACAAGACTTGAAATAATGATTCTCTAAAATTCATTCATGGTGTAAATTTGCTGGTCATTGTTTCAAAGGAGACTGTAAAAAGGGAATACAAGCCAGAATAAGCAGTCTGAGATTTGGTCCATTCAGGAATTTCTATTTTGACTTCGGGATCCAGTATAGTATTTTGAGCAATCTTCAATTGACTTTTGGGTGTAATTCTCGTGTTATTTTGTTTCTAACTAATTGTGATACGCTTGGCAGGCTTTTTGTCCTGTACTTTGCTTGAAAAGTGAGTAGATATTGCACTTCAATTTTATGTGATTAAACATCGGATACAACATATCTATATTCGTCCAAAATTCGTCAATTTTCCATAATGTTTCCTTAAAAATAATTGGCTGTCAACTAAGGCCACTTCTGAATTATGTAGCTTTGAGATTAACAATGCATTCCAAAAAGGCAAAAAAGAACAAGTGAAAGAGTAGTAATTTAGATACTCGTGGTTGGTTTGATAAGGCCGAGTGAATTGATAAAGAATTGGCAATGTGAATTACACGTTCATGACATGGAATCATGCCAAACTAAATCCAACGGTTGAGTTCTACTCATAGTTACTAGGAGCGCTAGGTTTACCTTGGACCCGAATTTCGGAACGTAGGTTCCAAAATGCGTTTTCGTTCTAGAACATCCAATCTGGTGATTCGGGCGATCCGTTCTCGAAGGGAAGAAGATAGGAAGAAAGTATCAGAAAATGAAAAACCAAATTGAATTGTACCCAAATTGATGGAGCTTAGCACTTGAATTTTCCAAATTCGGACTTCTTAGTAGTTGCACCACTTTGAAACATGAGGGCCAGAGGCTAAACAGCGGGAGCCATATGTTCAATTGACTCTTCAAGCAGCCAGCACAGACAATCTAGAGGGAGACTCAGAGAGAGATGGGTTTTGATAATTTGGTTTGAGACAAGGAAGAAGAAAGAGCCAATGGCCATGGACGGTGGTGGCTTGGAGCATTTTTCCAAGTGAAGAAGAAAGAGAAAAGGAGCAGTGTGAGGTGTACGCTTATCTTTACCGGGAGAGAGAAAAAGTAGAAAGAGAGTGGGTGATATAACAATACATGAAATAAAAGTGAAAGGAAAAGTAAAAGATCATCCCCGTGTATTGTATTTAATTGACTAGGTAAATGGGTCACAAAATTGTCTTATGTTTAAAGGTTGCATTTTTTGTTTGGGAAGCAACTCATGAGAGCATCTTAACTTGTGATAATTTACAAAAAAGGGGGAAAATTTTGGCTAATAAGTGTAGCATGTGCAAGATGGGCCTTGAATCTCCAAAGTCCAAATCATCTTTTGTTGCACTGTGACTTTGTAAGATCTCTTTTGGGCTTTAGCATTGAGTTGTCTTGGTGTGTCTTGGGTTGTATCCTGTTTTATTAGGAGTCATCTCCTATCTTGGGAGAGTTTCTTTGGAGGGAAGCACAAGAAGAAGAAGGCGTTGGTCATACCTCATGTGATCTTTTGGGTTATTTGGAAGGAAAGGAACCGAAGGGTTTATGAGGGTTAAAATCCCTCTTCAGAGATTTAAAGATGATTTTGTCAAGTCTCTTCTTTTTGGGTTAATGGGAGGTTTAGCTCCTCCTATTTCGATGTGGTAGATTTTGAGGACAATTTGTTGTTTTGATTGTACACAACTTTGTATGGTCTAGTTGAGCATCGGCTCTTTCTTTCCATTATTAATATGTATCTTTTCTCTATAAAAAAAAGGTTCTTTTATATTAACCCATTTGGTAAATTATAGCATCTCAAACTTATTTTTTCTTGGGGTGGGGTTCATTCCGAGAAAACGTTCCAAATTACCTAGTGTTCCCATTTTTTGGGAGGTGCCGATCCCCGTTCACATTTCCCGTTCTATGATGCAACCGTTCCGTGTTCCTAGTAACTTCAACTTAGATTAAAAGAGTGTGAAGCACAAAGGCTCTTGGGCACGCAGCGTGGTGTCAAAAGTGTGGGCGTGGACTTTTCACGCTTGGGGCGTGACATGAATAAGAAGAAGGATGTGGTTAACAGAGATTTCCACAGAGGAAGATATGGAAGTTTGAGTATTAATGAGCAAAAACAAATGAAAAAGAAAAGAACAGTGATAGTGATGTGGTTAACAGAGATTTCCACAGAGGAAGAGAAAAAGAGGGAGAGGAATTGGGCAGAGGAAGAATAAGAAGAGGGAGAGGAAGCTAGTCAGGCACGTTCGAAAGACGAAGAGGAAGGGGGCAGTCCAACGGAACTGGAACAAAGTGACTTATCTAGAGGCAAGAGGGAGCTACAGCAGCTTAGGATGCATAAGGCACCACAGAACACCAAAAAGCATGGCCTTTCGGAATGGGTTGGGGGCTTCGATGTGGAAAGGCGCAAGGAGTGCATCCCAGGCTTTTGTGCATCCGGGGCTCGCTTTTTTTAAAAAAGCTACTTATGCAGGCTGTGTCTGGACAGAGAAAACGAAAGAGGGGCGTTGGGGGGGGGGGGGGGGGGCTGTACTACACTTTATTTCAGACTGACTTTTTATTGGATCTTAGATTTATTAAGGCTGAGAACCTACTACTCCATAGCAAGAATTTTTCTTGACCTTGTCAGCTAATCATGCAGATTACTGTGTGATTTAGAAAGAAAGTATGCTCCAGAGTTAATATTGAAGAAAAGTGGGAATCGGCATTGCTTGTGTTGGTGTTGTCGATCATTTAAATTGGAGTTTTGATCGAATAGCGAATAGTGTAGTCATTTGCAATTGAGAAGTTACATCTTTGTTGTGGTACATGAGGGTGACAGGAAAAGGCATTTTTAATTGGTGATTCACCTTATGTATGACATGGGCTCTTGTAACATTGGAATGCAAAGCCGGCCAGATTGGGTGGCAATGTTGTGGGGCCATATGTCTTTATTGTCAAGTACTCCATCCCAAATTAAGTGTCGTTTTGGGAGGTGGGTGAGGAAACCAAAAAAACCAACAAAATTTGTATAGGTAAAAGCGCTTTGTGTGAAAAGTTTAGTTGATGTGATGTGATGGTGATTTTTAGAGAGAACATTAGTATAATAATGAAAGGAAAATATAAAGTTGGATAAATAAATAAAATAAATGGATATATGACATTGGGATTGGGATTCCAAAAGGATGAATATTATGGGAAAGAAAAAGTTAGTTGAAGTGACAAATAATATGGGATGGAGTATATCTTAAGTGAGATTGTTATGGTTGGTAATTGGATAGCTAATAATAAGATATCTACATGGAGGATGATGGCTAAAAGATTGTCTGGCATTGGTGTGACTGTTACATTGTCTCCAAATGTGGGGCAAGAGTAATTTGTTTTTTTTATTTCGTGGACGTAGAGCATAACCTCAAGCATCAGCAAATTGCACTTTTGAACGTTTAAAGTCTGAGAAATTATTACTTTTAAAGGCAAAACAATACTTTATCCCCATTACTTGTCCTTTCAAAGGGGACTTAAGACATTGATGATAACTGTGTGTGGGTAGTTTATTATTTATTAATTTATTTATTTTCAGATGTATAGAGTGCTTTTGCAGCTATATTTAATGTTCTTTTTTGGTGGATTTGTCTTCTCTGTTGAAACTGGTATTGCTATGGGGAACTTCTTTAATCTCTTCTCTGCTTGGTTTATTATTAGCCAAGTACATTTCTTTTTAGTTTTGGTGCATGGTTTTCTTTAGCTTGATCTCTATACTGTGTTTCTTTGCAAGGGATCTTGCCATTTTGGCTACTTATGATTTAAACTGTCTCTTCTTTTGGGTGTTTCGTATTTGAAGGAGCCAGGGAACTTTGTTATTACCTTCCCCAGATCCTATCATGGAGGTTTCAATTTTGGTGAGTGATTATTGGAATTTGATATTTTGTGTCTCGCTGGAGCAATCTCTCAAATGTCATGTGGTGATCTAGGGTTGAACTGTGCTGAGGCTGTTAATTTTGCTCCTGCTGATTGGTTGCCTCATGGAGGATTTGCATCGGAGCTGTATCAGCTGTACCATAAGCCTGCTGTGCTTTCTCATGAAGAACTGCTTTGTGTGGTAGCCAAGGTTCATTTCTTTGACTGATTTTGGAAGGAATTCTTAATTTGCTTCCTCGGTGAAAGCATTCTATTGACTTAGCATTTATTTTTTGCTGCTGCTTCATTGTTAGTATCCTTACTTCTATTCCTTATGAGCCATCTATTGTGTTGGGAGGGTCTCTTAGAGGGTGGAAAATAAGGTGCCCGTGTTAATACCGGTAGGGCTGTAACTAAACTGAATCGGGTCATGTGCGGCTCGGGCTTTAGCTTGGTCAAAGCTCGGCTCAGCTTGAGCTCGGCATGGATGTGAGCCTAGCCCGAGCCTAGGGGGGAATAGAGCATAAATTTGATGTTTTTCTTTAATTTCTTGGTGACCAAACTACATCTGCTGCTATCCAGTTAGTGTACTTATATTTGTGGGTGTTTGGGAATCAATCTTTTCTCCTATGGCCTGCATGGTTAAGGTTTCTTACATATGGATCCCTGGAGATCTTGCTCAGTGGAATGAGATTCTCACTAGGACCCACATATGAGTGTTTAATTTTGTTAGCCTTTTCTATATACTTCAGTTAAAATTGGCTTCTTTATTTTCATTTCAAGGAGAACGTTTGTTATTTTGATTTCTGTGAATGACATGATGTTAGGCTTTTGGGACTTGTTTTTTTTTATATGTCAATTTAAGCAGTTTCATCTATTGTTAAGGCCTTTGTTTTTGTGTTCTGGTTACATTTAGTTATCATTGTAACAAAATTCTAGCTTTTTGTTTTTTGTGTGTTATTTGTGCTGCTTATGTTTAATTGAAGTCTGATTGCTTTGTAATGGCTTTCTTCGTCTGTTTGACTTTTGCTGTGGGGAGAGCAGATTGGTTGTGACACAAACGCAGCACCTTACTTGAATAAGGAGTTCCTGAGAGTATTTAAAAAGGAGAAGATTTGGAGAGAGCAATTGTGGAAGAAAGGACTTGTCAAAACATCTGTCATGTCACCCCGGAAGAATCCAGATTATGTTGGCACAGAGGAGGTCTATCTTTTCTGGGAAATCATTCATATTGGTTGCCCATTCTTTGTTCTTTTCCTTCTTTTTTTGCCCTTTTTTGCCTTTCTTTTTAAAGGGTTCACATATATCATAGTGAGAATTTTGGGCTATTTTATTGCAGGATCCCACTTGCATTATATGTCAGCAGTATTTGTATCTATCAGCTGTTGCATGCCGTTGCAGGCCGGCTACTTTTGTTTGTTTGGAGGTACATAAATCATGCTATTATTGATTAGGCTCTATTATTCCTTCGTGAGTTGTTTTGACGCTTAAGCAGTTATGCATGTAAATAATGGTTATTGTAGTGGCATTCCAACTGGTGAGATGTTTGTCTCCTGTCTACCGAGATCTATTTATCTGACTCCCTTTGTTTGACTTTGTATGCCTAAAGTTTACTTGAATATTTTGGAATCAGTCTCCTCAACCTTTTTCAGTGATAGCCCTAGCCCCCCCCCCCCCCCCCTTCTTTTTACAGAGTATTTTTTCCCAGTCCAGGGAGGGTTTCTGCTGTTTTGGGGAAGGGTGGCCTAAAGGAATATCACTGCCCTACTTGTTTTGCTTTCCATTTTTCTTTTGCTTTGATATGTGCAAAATTATGAACTACTTTCAAATTAGTGTTTAAAGGTAAGAGGAATTAATTATTATTATTATTATTATTATTATTATTGTTATTATTATTACCATTATGCTTTTTTTTTTTCATTTCTACTTAAATCCTTGTTTGAAGTGACTTAGATCTTTTTATTGTTTCAATTTCATGGTGGTGGTAGATCATCCCATTTGATACTTATCATTTCTGTGTCCTGCATGCAGCATTGGGAACATCTATGTGAATGCACTCCTAGGAAACGACGTCTTCTATATCGTCATTCTCTTGCTGAATTCAATGAGCTGATATGCATGACGGGGTGTGATGTTTCTGGTGGTAGTCATAGTGGGCAGCACAGGAGTTTGCTGAAGCAGAACTCCAGCTCCACTGAGTCGAGTGCTTTGACCAAAAAGGTTATCTTGTCCTCGGCCATTTTATTTTGTACTAAAATTCTGTTGCAATCCATTCCTGGTGCTAGTAACCTAAATGCAGTTTGTGTTGTAGTTGCTGTAATGGATTTTTATCACGGAATCACTCTAATTACATTCATGTGGCATATTGCGGTTCTTGCAGTGTGAATGTTTGTCTTCAAAACCTTTCAGATGTGTCCATTTTGCACAATTACCACGTTTGAATTTGTGCTGGCTTCCTAGGTTCTATATGGCAGTTTCAGCAATATCTTCAAGTTTTTACACCAAAGCTGTTTACGTCATAGACTAAAAAAAGCGCAAATAAGCAGGCTCCAAAGCGCAAAGGTATCTGGGAGCAGGCTCTGAAGCGCAGGTGCGGGTTTTTTGCACATGGGCTTCGCCCAAAAGAACCAGAAAAGTTTGCCTTGAATAGCAAAAACTGAAAAAGAGCCCACAAAAGCGCACTATTATATTAATTGTTAAACAAGAGTGGTTTGCTGTCTTGAAAATATTTGGAAGTGCACTGTGGTGCTCCCTGCACATTTTTGCACCTCGGGCCTGCTTTTTTAAACTAAGGCTACTATATGTAATGATGGAGCTTCATATTATAGTTGTTAGACAAGAGTGGTTTGCAGACTTCTTGTCTAACCTTAGATGTCTCAGTTTGTTTCTGCATAAAGATAATGGGGAGTGAAGATGTGATTATGTGAAACATCAGCTAGGTTTCTAATTGATGTCCATGTCTAACCTTGAGGATTATGGGGTTGCTTCTCTTCAAGTTATCAGTCCAGTCTCATTAAGAATATAGAAGCTATAGATCAAGCAAGAGCACAGTTTTTGTTTCTAATTGCTGTTCATGTGTTCATCTTCACATATGTCTAAAGTTTCACTTTAAAAATCTGATAGAATCATCTATTTTTCTCTTTGCTGTCCGTGTTTAATTAATATAGGTGAAGGGCAAGCAAATCACCCTTGCTGAGCTGGCTGAAGAGTGGCTTTTGAACTCGTGTAAGATCTTTCAGCTGCCTTTCTCCTCAAATGTGTATGCTAATGCATTGAAGGAAGCACAACAGTTCACATGGGCGGGATCAGAAATGGATCCGGTGAGCTTCTAGCTTCTTTATATGGATCCGGGGTTTTTGGTGCATACAAGTGTTTTTTTTTGTTTGAACACATAACTAATGGAACTTTTAGAGTATCCCCATTACCTTATCATATTCATGTTTTGTTCTAACAAATAAAAATGGAACGGAAGATATTCCAAAACATAGTCTCATTCCGCATTGTGGTTGCTTTTTCGGAAATTCTTGCCATTGTTTTCTCTTACTTGAACTGATGTTTTCACACTAACGAAATTCACCTAATCAGGTACGGGATGTGGTGAAGAACTTGGTTCGAGCTAAGGAATGGGCGGAGAGTGTAAGACATTGTGTCTTGGCTGTTGAAAGTTGGCCAAATAGTAAGGATACGGAAAAAGTGCACCTTGAACACATTGATGACTTGTTGACTCCTGAACCCGTGCCTTGTAATGAGCCAGGACATCTGAAATTGAAGGTGCCCTTCTTTTTTCTTTTTTTGGATTTTGACATATAGTTAGGCTCATAACTTTTGCTATGCAAAATATTAGTTAAAATTTTCCAATACTATATAAATGTATGAATATAGCAACTTTAATATAATATTTGCTACATTGTTATTTAAATAATATAAAAAATCCGTTCTTTTGGTTTATATGGACTTTATTATGTTGTTATTTCATTATCTATGCATTAGCCTATTCTATTTGTGTTTCTATTGCACAATTATCTATTTATTTATTTTTTTATTTATTTATTTGTGTGCAGCAATTTGTTAGAGAATGAGTTTCACTATCACTAATTATATGATATTTTAATTCTCTATCTGAATGTATTAACTTTTTTACTGAATCAATTAATGGCCCAATGTTATGTGGCTATTATTATCCTATGTGGTGCCTTAGATGTTGTCCTATGTGTCACTCATGATATATAAAAGATATTGCCCTGTGCCTTGTCCACTTGCTGTAACTATCTCAGTTCTTTCTCCAGGAGCATGCTGATGCATCAAGGTCTTTGGCTCAGGAAATCAGCGACATTCTGTCAGAGCCTACATCCTCTGTAATTCATCCTTTTAACTTTACAATAAAGTTGTGATCCGGTGATCCTTTATGTCCTTTTCTGCATGGATTTATTTCTCTTATATGGGTAACTGTGTTGCATTCCAGTTGTCTGCATTAGAAGACTTGCAGATGCGTGCTTCCAACTTTCCGGTCTATGTTAATGAAGTTGACAAGTTGGGAAAAAGGATTTCGTCTATGAAGGTATATTCCTTCATATGTTGGCTTGTGATTTATATACTCCTGTCTTCAGTTTTTCGTTGTAGCATGAGTCAAGATCTCTTTATTGAAGGAAAGATCCTGATTGTTATGTCTAAGGATCCAATATCCCTTGAGCATATGGGCATATGAGCCTTCTGTTTTTATTTGTGAGTTGCTGATTTGTACAAGCAAACTGTCGGTATCAGTTTAGGAAGAACGGTCTAGTTATCTTAGCTTTCTTTTAATTATTCAGTGCAGTGTGCAGGTTTCTGTTAATGTATACTTGTCTTGCATTCTTAGGAATTCAGAACATTTGGTTTAGCATTATTATTCAGCACCCATGTACATCCTAAAGGACAAAAGGATGTACGTTAGTGCTGAATAAGAAAGGAATGGTGCCTTTGGTAGGAAACCGAAGAAGAAGAGAGCCATGGTTATTCCTCATGTGATTTTCTGGACTATTTGGAGAGAGGAACCAAAGAGTTTTTGAGGGAGTTGAAACTACTTTCCAGCGCTTGAAAGATATCTTTATGAAGTCTCCTATGAAACAAAAAGAAGAAAGATATCTTTATGATGTCTCTCTAGTTTTGGGTTATTGGGAAGTTTAGCTCTTTGCTTTTGTGATGTAGTGGATTTGGTTGATAACTTATATTTTGGTTGTACATAACTTTGTAGGATGCTTCTTATTTTCCTATAAAAAAATGTACGTCCTTTTGTCCAAGAAATTTCTCCTGGGAGATATTTGTATTTTCTTTTTTTATAGGAAAAAAATATATTAATAAAAGGATCAAAGGAATGGATGCTCAACAAGCATCCTACAAAGTTATGTACAACCAAAATAAAGGCTGTCCACAAAATCTACCACATCCAAAGAAGAAGAGCTAATCTTCCCATTAACCCAAAAAAAGAGAGACTTGATGAAATTGTCTTTCAAGCGTTGAAGAAGAGTTTCAACTCCCTCAAAAACCCTTTGATTCCTTTCTCTCCAAATACTCTAAAAGATCACATAGTGGTATAACCTTGATTTTCTTCTCGGGTTTCCTACCAAAGACACCCTCCCAATCAAGAAATGACTCCTAATTGAATAGAAATCACCCAAGTAACACCTAGGCAACCAAAGTCCAAATCCTGGAGAGATCTAGCAAAGTCGTATTTGGATTCAACTCTATCCGGATTGGAAATGCCACTAATTTCTAACAAGCTCCTTATGCTACACCAATTATGATTTCAGAAATTAATTTTCGTGTCATTACCCACCTGCCATTTTAAACCTTTAGCTAATAAAGGACTTACCCTTAAGGTAGATTTCCAGGCCCATGAATCAGAAGCTTTGGAATTCAAAGAAAAAATATCTCTATCCATCACGTACTTGGCCGACATTTGCTCCACCCAAGGCCCAGTACCAACATTGCCTTCCACAACAACTTACACATAAAGGCATCATTTACAGACTCAGTCTTCCGTAACCCAAGCCCGCTCAATCGTTTGGGACGACAAACTTTATCCCAAGCAATCATTGGCACACCTTTATTTGAGTTGAGATCTTTCCAAAAGAGGTTCTACTAATTGCATCTATTTGCCTAGAAGTTTTCTTTCATATTCGAAAGCATTGCAATGTGTGATTCGGAATAGATTCTAAATGGGATTGTATAAGAGTTACCCTCCCCGCTTCGGAAACAAATTTTTCCTTCCAACGCTGGAGCTGTCTTACCAAAATCCTCATGTCCATCTTGATCCACTGTAGTAATTGGTCCAGATTGACAGATAAGGGAAGGTGAAATTTTTAAATAACGGATACATGGAGTTTTGGCGCATTAATTACATGCTTTGAGTATGCAATTTATTGATAGAGTTCCAAAAGATGAGCAGTGGTTGAGGGATAGGGGTAAGGCTACATATTTGGACCTCCCACTTCTCATTTTTCTAATGGGAGGAGCAACACTGAATCTTGTTACTGTAATTTAATTAGAAGCAAGGTTGAGATGTGTTAGGCATTTACACTCTTCTTTATGCCTTTTAGGCTTTTACTATTGCTCATTAAATCTTGTTCTCTTTAATCATTTCAATGGAATTTGCAGACATGGATAGAGAATGCAAGAAAATGTGTTACGGAGAGATGTCCTGGTGCGATTGAGATTGATTTTCTTTATCGTTTGCAAGCAGAGGTAAGATAAATCATTTGACCTTTTCCCGCTCCTAGTAGAGTTCTGTTTGCTTTGTCTTTTTCTTAAGCTTTTAAATTTCCATTATAGATGCTGGAGCTTCAAATACAAGTACCAGAGAAAGAAATGCTTTTGGAGTTAATTCAACTGGCTGAGCTTTGCCAGGCACAGTGCAAGGAGATGCTAAATGGTCATGTAACTTTGGAGGTGCGTATGTACAAAATTTTCCGTAGTGGTACTAATTTAAACTTGAAATGGAAATTTGTTGTTTTAACTTTTAAGTGTTCTATCATGACATCTACAGTAAGCAATTGAACTTAAGTATCTATTTGCGTTTATTTAATGGCCAATCCTTATCATGAAATGTGAATTATATCTTTTTCTGCAGAAACTTGAGTTGCTTGTTCAGGAGTTTGGAGCTCATGTAGTGAATGTTCCTGAGTTAAAACAACTAAGACAGTATTATAGTGATACTGTTTCATGGATTTCCCGTTTTAATAAAGTATTAGAGAAAGTTCATGAGCGGGAAGATCAAGAGAACGTTGTGGATGAACTGAAGGGCCTTCAGAGAGAGGGATCACTTCTAAGAGTTCAAGGTTGGCTTTTCTTCCATGCAATATTCACTTGCTTCTAACAAGTGTTTTCTGTCGATTAATTTTCTAGTATGGAACGTACAACTAATGTCTGTTTCCTCTGTGAAGTAGTTCCTGAGCTGGCTATGGTTGAGGCAGAAGTGAGCAAGGCACGCTGCAGAGAAAAGGCATTCAAGGTAAACCAATTTATCTATTACCAATGTACGTTTAACTGTGATGTGTTTGTTATTCCATGTAGTTTGACCATAATATGAGCATTTCGTGGGGATCTCGGCATTGTTTATGCAACTAATTATAAAAAAATCAACTTTTCAATCCAGAGTAGGGTATTTGTTTTACGACTGATCTTGTCATCTGGCTTGCTCATTAACGTTAGTGGAGCATTTGGTTACAGGTGCGGAGCACTAAGATGTCGCTTGATTTTGTCCAGCAAGTGCTATCTGAGGCTGCAATGTATGCTTTGTAACCTTATATGCTTGGTTCTTTATCTTTTTAGCTTGGTTTGTAATGTCTCTGGTTTCATTCTCACATGACTGTTTGCTCTTTTTTGGGGGGGCTCTTTCCCTTTTGTCAGGTTACAGATTGAAAAGGAACAACTATTTGTATCCCTATCCGAAGTACTTGCAGCTGCCATTTCTTGGGAAGAAAGAGCTGCACAGATCCTGGCAGCTAAATCAAATTTGGAAGATTTTGAGAACGCCATAAGGTTACCAAGGTCCCTTTTGTTGGAAAATTCTTGGAGTTAGAAGTATGTAGTGGATAATGGAAGTTAATTATTTTCAGGGCTTCTGAGGAGTTATTCGTGATCCTGCCTTCACTTCCTGCTGTCAAGGATGCTGTTTTAGCAGCAAAATCCTGGCTAGAGAGTTCAAAGCCTTTTTTACTGTCTTCTGGTCTCGCGACACATGTCTCAAATCCTGGATTGTCATTTGAGGAATTGAAGGTTAGTCTGCTGCATCTGCGCTGGCAAAATTTTGTCCGAGCCAAATTCCTGAATTTGTCTGACCCGATAAAAACCGGGCTTGTTCATAAATTTTTCGCCCAAGTTTTCCATTGACTGAATATTCAGACACAATATTCTTCTTTTTTCTATTGTCCAAATCCGATTGTAACCTGGATTTAGTTTTGTCCTGGTTGTTCCTCCTGGTCCAACCTGAAAAGGAAAAAAAAAAAAAAAAAAAAACCGGGCCCGGACATCGATTTCTGGTCTGAATTTTGACATTAACGTTGTCCCACCCGAATTTGACCTAGATCCGAATTTTGAGCAGCGCTACATCATATGGAAACCTGATTCTATCGATATAGACTAAATTAATGTTTGGATTATATCTGTAGGAGCAAGTTTCACAGTTGAAGCATTTGAAAATATCTCTACCGGAGCAAATGGCAATTGACACTGTTATGAGCAACTGTGAGGAATGGATATCTCAAGCCTGTTCTTTGTTAAATGATATCGAGGAAATGATGAATCAAAAAGACACTTTCAACAGACAGATTACAGATATCATTTCGGACATTGAGCGGCTAAGAGTCAAAGTTGAAACTGTTGCAGCTGCCGGTCTCTCTCTGGGATATAATTTTCACGAAATTCCTATGCTGGAAAATGCTTCTTCAACCTTGAAGTGGTGCTCTAAGGTCCTCTTCCTGCGTTCAGAAATTCCTGCACTCGAGGTAACTCTGAAGAGACATTTGTTTTTCTCTATTGAAATCTGCATTTATGAAACTAAAGTTTTTGTTTGTCGACATGATTCGTATATCTGGTCCCGCTTCCTTGACTCACAATACACACCTGGTTACTATGCAGGATGTTGACAAGTTGATTGAAGCTAAGAGTGACCTTGGACCTGGGTACACTGTTAGTTTTGTGTGTATATCTTTGGCTGATGGAGTTTCTTGGCTCAAGAGGGCTACAGAGGTTCTATCTGTGTCTAGCGGCAAAAGAGGAATAAGAAACTTCCTCTTGACTGATGCTGAAGCTATTCTGATGGAATCTCAGGTGTCCATTATTTACAGCTTTGATTGTTTATGTTATATACTTTTTGACAAGAAAGTTTCTTATATAATAGTGTGAATATTGGGTTCTGTGAAAAATTTTGAGAACTAAGATAGCAATTATTTGACTGAACAGAATCTATTGGTATCCTTTCCTGCGATGGTTGGACAATTGGAGCGTGCTATTGAAGAACACAAGTGAGTCTTCGTATTGTTTTTCCTTCAGTTTCTGCTTTCCATCTGATCTTATTCATCCTCTGAAGTATCAGTCTATCAGATTAACACTCTGTTCATAAGCTTTACCGATTCCCTAAATTCATTTCTTTGAAACCTTTGTCTAAGTGGAGGTGTTATTTCCCCCCCCCCCCCCTTTTTTTTTTTTTGTTCGAGGAGAGGGAGGGGGATAAGGCGAAAACCTTTGTACACAGATGTTGCTTGCACACTTGCTTTGCTTAATTTCTTTTCCTTGTTTAAAGTAGCATGTTACAATTTTAATTCGGGAAGACAACCATGAGGCTCCTGTTTTTCCAAAGTATTTGCAGTTAACCTGAAAAAGTAATATCCAATTGCATACATTTATGAAACTGTTGCATACCATCCATCTGATATATGTGGCCTTTTAGGCATCTGCATACCCTTTAGAAAAATCCATAAAGGGGCCTCATTTGAGTTTTCCTTTTTAATTTAGGTTTGATGTACGCCCTGTACTGTGTAGTACTGTTCTTTAGTTGGGGCTAGGATGTATGCCACCCTGGCATGGGTGGCGGTGAGTGGTGATTGTTGGTTAAATTACGGTACTTCTTTGTTTGATCCATTTATTTGTTGTTACCCAGAATGTTGAGTTGTGCACTATTAATTTTCCCTTAACTCTCTATCCTTCGTTAATCCCTACCCCCCCCCCCCCCCCAAAAAAAAAAAAGGGCTCCTAAATAATATTCCTTCTGTTCTTAGGTGAATTAATATTTGACATCTTTGCTTGTAGGATGTGGCTAGAAAAAGCACGGACATTCTTCAGCATTGTTTCTAGTGAGCGGTCTTGGTCCACATTGTCACAGCTTAAGGTGAAAAATACTTATGCTGGCATTTTTCACAGCATGTTTGCATCTTCATGTTTAACTATTCCCTCTATTATCTTTACATGTTTGGGGATGAAAAAAAAAAGTGTGATTCTTTGCTCCGTAAGAAAGCAGGGAAAGAAAGAAAACCTTTTTTTTTTTTTACTTTTATTGTGAAATCATTGACTACTGTATGCCAGGGTTTTCTGCATCTTAATATTTATTTACATACAAAGGTAATGATGTGATCTCGTTTTTGTTATTGCTTGATTGTGTTCATTTTGCAGTTTGATAGATTTCCCTTTTTTCCGCTATAGCAGGAAATCTATGTTTCAGCTTATCGATTTTGATTCATTGGCCATTTTACTTTTTGCTGTCTTTTATGCTTTGTTTTGATAAGACATTTTCTGATTACTTATTTCAGGACCTTGGGGCGAACGCTTTCTATTGTCCAGAATTAGAAATGGTCATGTCTGAATATGAAACCATTGAGAATTGGATGCAGCGAGGCAAGGAAGTTGTTGGGTGTACGTCTGGGGATGCGACATTTTTAAGTTCTTTATTGAAGGTTCAGCTTCCTAATAACAATATAAACCCCCTCTTTTGAGCTTTTGTAACTTCTACGATGCTAAGGTTTTTGCTTTCTTTTGGTTGGTTATTTGATCCCTTCAGATCAAACAGTCACTGCATAGATCATTGTACATATACGAGAAGTCAAAATGCTGGAAAGTGAGATATTTCTGTACTGGATGCACGAGTAACTCTGATGATCAAGAGTTCATAACTTGTTCATCATGTAAGGACTGGTAAGATACTTGTTTTGACATTGGTGAGAACAACCACCATTTCGGCAGGTCTTTTCCCTTTTGTTTTATTTTGTTTTGCTTTTTTTTTTTTGGGGGGGGGGGTCTATACAACATGTGAATTATACTTCAATTCTTTAATATGGTCTTTTGACAGATGATGTCCTAAGTGTCAAGATTCCATTTTATTATGTGCTTGGTGGATTGACCTGTGTTTTATGTACCTTATTTTGATTCTCTTAGGAGCAACAACTTCTACCCTTTGAATTGGGTGTCAAAAATCCTTGTAATTGTTTGTGTCCATGTATTATATTCTGTAAGTGACTAAAGTTATTCTTGTTCACGCAGCTATCATCTTAAATGTTTGGTGCCAAAATCAGTTGATAATAGCAGAGGGTTTGTGTGCCAATATTGTGTGCTAGTTGGCAGTGGCTCAATCTGTCGGAGTAGGGACAGCCCTCTGGTGAGTAGTTTTCCAGATCTTTCTTCGACATTTACTTACAAAGATTGGCATTTGTGGATTACTCCATTGTTTGCAATGCAGAGATATAAAGGGAAACGCCCTCAACTGGATATCCTTTCTGAGCTGTGCTCTGATGCCGAGAAGTGTTGTATAAGGTAATGTGGACCACAGAATAGTTATTAGAGGCTGTTGTCTAGTTACTGAATGATCTTCTTGAGACTAGTATATTCTAGTTTTTCCCCCTATTTTGCAACGAGCTGTTAGGATAAGTGAATATGAACACTAGTACTGCGTTAGGCGCGCTATCTTTGGTGAAAGTTAGGAAAGGATGAACTTATAAAATAGATATAAGATATGAGGTGCTAGGGAGATGGCTCATCATTTGAGTGATCTTTCATTGGTGGCAAGCCTGTCCCTGGTTTGGACTTAGGTTTAATATGTCCTTTCGGTTAAATTGCTATATCTCACAAGTTGCTGCCCATCTCTTGCCTTGTTAAACTTTCAATGGCAGTGAACTGATTTTGGTGAGGTTTTATTTGTTAGCCCCCCACCTTTGCCTCTCTATTTCAATTCTCCCCTTCCGGTAATCATATTCCGGCAGAATAGAACAAAAATCCCCTATTAAAGATAATTACTTTGTTGCAAGTCCATTCCAGCGTCATTTGCCAGTATGCATCTTGTGTCTAATCGATTTACATTTTCACAGGATTGAAGAGAAGGATCTACTGCGTGAGATTGTTGATCAGGCTTTTGCATGTAGAGGCTGCTTATCTGAGATTGTGGAAACGTCATTATCTTTCTTTGAGAAGGACGGCTCATCCATCTCCAAGAAACTGACAATTGCTTTGAAGGTATTTCAGCAAGTGTATATCTGCTCACTAGTCGTACTGTCTAGTCGGATTTACTTATGGCATGATGCTACTGCTTGCATTTGGGGAATTTTTTTGCTGGTTCGTCGATCCTCAGATTGAGGAAGTGGAATTGAATAACTTGTTTGTTATGCTTACAGGCTCTAGACGTTGCCGGGGTGCATGATTCACTGGCTAGCGGCAAATTTGATCAAGCGTTGGCCAGAAACTCATGGAGAAACAGAGCTAGCAAATTGCTTGAAGGTCCACAGAAGCCTTCACTGCAACAAGTTCAACGTCATTTGAAAGAGGTTTGTAAAATCAGAAGTGAACATCCAGTCTCATCATTTGCTTTTCATATGCAAATATCACTGACAACAGAGCTTATATTTTGCTATCTGAAATCGGTTTTGCATTACAACTCAGTTGTAGCTCTCTTCACCATAAATGATAAATGTTCTTTGTTACTAAGTTCCTGAAAATGTTTCCTTGTAAAAGTTTTCACGTTTCTTCACATTCTGTCTCAGGGCTTGGCCATAAATGTACCTCAAGAAGATTACTTCAAGCAGAAGCTTGAAGAGGCGAAACAAGCTGGAATGCAGTGGGCAGAACGTGCTAAGGAGGTCATTATAATTAATATTTGTATTCATTCTTATTGGAAACTACACCTTCCCTCTTGACTCTCGGAAACATTGCAGGTCGTAGGTGACAATGGAAATCTTGAGCTGGATAAAGTTTTTGAACTCATTGCAGAGGGGGAAAAATTGTCGGTCCACTTCGAGAAGGAGCTCAAGGTATGTAGGCTCTCTTTGTTAGGTAGAGATGCATGTCTGAATAAATTGTTTAAGGAAATGCTCAGCCTTTCAGTACTGTGTGTTAGATGACTGATTATAGATTGAAATTGATGCATTTCCATGATAGAACGACCTGCATTTTATTGCTTTGAAGTTGCGCAAGCCGCAATTTTTCAGTAAGCGGCGACTGTCATATACTATCCAATTTTGCCAGATTGGCGCAGTTCTGCGATACTGCAATTCTTCCTGCAGATGCTGTCTAAACTACATTTTGAATCCTTGATTGTGGAATGGGAGCTTGGCACTAATCCAACCAATGCAACAAACATCTTACCCATTTTATACATTTACCCTACTTCCAAAACAAACTTTATTTCAAAGAAAGACAAGGAATTTGAACCCAGATCTAGGAAATAATTCCTTCAATTTGTTTTTCCTTTTTAAAAGGAAAAATTAGAAGTGATTATTGTGAAGTTAATATTAGTTTCTGCTCTTTTAGCATCGATCAATTATGTTATTTTATATTCATTGCAAGGAATGATTTTGTGACTTATGATACCCATTTTCTTAGAGGGGCTCAAATTTTCTCTGATGGGTCAAAAGTTTGAAGCTAACTAATTAAGCAATTTAAAGCTATGTTATTTGCAACTCTGGTTTATGTCATGCAAATTGTGCCAGCTGTACTTTTAAGTGCCCTAAATACTAATAATGAGTTTTTACTTCCAGTCACTCCATGCTCGAAGCATCCTTTACTGTATTTGCCGAAAACCTTATGATCAGCGGCCAATGATAGCTTGTGATCAGTGCGACGAGTGGTATCATTTTGATTGTGTGAATTTGGTGGTTCCTCCAAAGACGTACATCTGCCCTGCTTGTAATCCTCAGACAGAAGGCAAGACCCCTCTTTCACCTTCAGCTAAAGAAGAAGACAGGTAAGTTTGGATATTTTTGCTCTTATCCTTCTTTTTTTTCCTTCTCCCATCTGTTTCTGTCTATACTGTGCTGTTGTTCTAAGAGACTGTCTACAATAGCATAGTCCCGAACAGTGTATAGGGCCATAGGGGATTGTTTTTACAAAAATAAACAAATCCGCACCTGTGCACTGTTCATGGGAATCTTGGGCTGCCAATGGGCAGTGGTTTTTTGTAAAGGATTTTTGGATCGTAATATATCCACCTTTTGGGGCATTGGATCGTAATATACCCACCTTTACTATTGGACACAAATATACCGACCTTTATACCTAGGTGATTTTAAAGTACTTATCATAACTTAAGTGGTGGTGAATCGGCGTTAAGGATAATGTGGCAAGCGGTGGAAACTTTCCGAGACCTATAAGGAACTAATAAAAGCCCATTTAAGCCATCCTTGAGACCGGTTCACCACCATTCAAAGTCATGGTAAGTACATTAAAATCACCTAGGTATAAAGATTAGTATATTAGTCACAATAAAGGTGGGTATTTTAGCATCGAATACCTTTTGTAAAAGTATTTCAGTTCATGTTTAATTGGTCTCAACATTTTGCCTCGATTGTTTGTGTCAAACAGTCAACTTTCTGACTTAAAGATGGACACCTGATGCTTCATTTTGTTAAAACTGCCTTCTATATATGTCTGTCATCTTTCTGGGGTTTTCTTTCCTGTGTTTATACGTTTTGTTTCTTTTTCCCCCTTGTTATATAAAACAGATCGCAGAACGCGAAAGACAGTGAGCCCCAAACGCCTTCACCGAGACCTCTAAAGACAAAGTGGAGGCCAGAGAAGAAGTCGAAACCTCGTAAGAAGCAGAAAGTGTCTTCAGCTGCGGACATTGGTAGTGTTAGTGGTAGTGTTAGTGTTAATGGTAGCGGCAGTGTTAGTGGTAGTGTTAATGGTAGCGGACTGAATGTATTGTTGTGGAGAAATAGGAAGCCTTTTAGAAGAACGGCCCGGAAAAGGGCCGAGTTAGGGAACCTTTTCCCCATTCTTTCTTTTACAACAATAGGCTAACAATTTCAGGTCAGGTCAGGTCAGGTCAGGTCACCCTATTGTAATTCAATTCATTCTTTTTTTTTTCTCTTACAGTTTTACCCCAACCAGCAAAATTAATCTTCGCGCTGGTCAAATTATTTAATAAAATCGTCCTTCAATGGATTGTGTTGCATCCGACCGTTATTACTTGGCGAGGAAAATAGAAAAGTGATTTTTGTAAATTCTCGAGCTACCACGGCTAAGGAGTTGAATGGATGGCCTGGGGAAGCCGAGCAGCTGCACAAGTGAAGTGCATGGATACAAAGCTAATACATAAAAGTTGCATTTCTTAATTGTACATTTGGTAATTTGTGGTAGCAGGTTTTCAGTTCATCATTGGGATCTTGTAAATTACTAACTCCATTGAAAAACAGTAGTAATTCTAAGTTCTACTGTTGTAAATTGCAGGAAACTGTAAGCTATTGAAGCACAGTAGTAATTTGAGATACATGTGTAATGCTTTATTTTGTTGAGCTTGTAACTACATACACAAGGCAATATGGGAGAGACAAGATGATTAACCAAAGCATAGGGGAACAATATATATTAGATGCACCAGGAGTATGTACTCCAGATATTTGCAAGTGAACAATCATATGAATTAGAATGAACAATCGTAATAATCAAAGTGAACAACCTAATACATATGAATGAACAATTATAAAATTTGGAGCACATGCTCCAGGAGCACCTAATAAATTGCACAGGGGAAGACGACCTGTGGAGATCCAAATCAAAAGAGAGCAAGATGGGGTCAAAACTGAAGGTGGGGGGGGGGGGGGCACCACAGTTTTTGTGGGCAATCTTCCCGTAAACCTAGACAAATATGGTCTTGAAGGCGATACTCCAGGAGTTTAAAGTCTAGATATCTGCTAATGGGCGATGACACTACTGAAAGTGAACGATAATACAATGTTGGAAACACGAATTCTAGGAGCACATAATAAATTGCATCTCAAAGATGTGTTTCAAAAGTTGGGGAGTGTCAACTGTCAAGAGCGCATAAATACCACAGAAAACAAAAGGTTTAGATCCACCACTGCGCATATACGTACAGTTTTTGTGGGCAATCTTCCCGTAAACCTAGACAAATATGGTCTCGAAGGCGATACTCCAGGAGTTTAAAGTCTAGATATCTGCTAATGGGCGATGACACTACTGAAAGTGAACGATAATACAATGTTTGAAACACGAATTCTAGGAGCACATAATAAATTGCATCTCAAAGATGTGTTTCAAAAGTTAGGGAGTGTCAACTGTCAAGAGCGCATAAATACCATAGAAAACAAAAGGTTTAGATCCGCCACTGCGCATATACGTACTCCCTTTGTTTAATATTAATTGTCGTATTTGGAAGTCGTGCAGTCAAATTTTAAAAAAAAATTGACCATAAATTTCTCAATATATACAATGAGTTGCTATATAAAATTACCACCATTAGATTAGTAACGAAAAATACGATCATAAAAGTATAATATTGCAATTAGTAATGACATTATATAAGAAATTATTAATTAAAAAGTGACATTAGAGAGAGTGAAAGTCAAAATTATAACAATTAATATGAAATGGAGTGTACGCGTGTGTGTATATGTGTGCATGTGATCTCGCGCACGCATGTATATATACATTATTGTTTGTAGGTGGGAAGGTAGGCTTAGAAGATGTATATAAAACAAAAGCATGCATGAAAACAAAACAAGCCTTTATCAAGTGTGGAAACTGGGATGATATGATTCATGAGTGTGTGGTAGACATTTAGATAAAATGTCAAGAAATATCCACCTATATTTATATAGACAACACTAACACTCTAATACTGCCATTTTGCATGACTGCTAAATTAGTACTACGTAAAATACCCAGATCACATATACATTATCTCCAACTCCAATAGAGGCCATGGATGTTAACGTCATTTTCAAGCAAAGATGTACCATTCCCCATGCAAAACTTTATTATTGAATTGC
The DNA here is from genome assembly GCA_029582165.1 of Portulaca oleracea. Taxonomy (NCBI): domain Eukaryota; kingdom Viridiplantae; phylum Streptophyta; class Magnoliopsida; order Caryophyllales; family Portulacaceae; genus Portulaca; species Portulaca oleracea. Next base: position 19,292,570 of record CM055885.1, read on the forward strand.
CAAAGTTAGGGAATCCAAAACCCTAGAACTGTGCTTAATGACATTGATAAATGATAATAATTGCTTTGCTATTCCCTAAACCCCAGGGTTAATCAATTGTGGAAGTCACAGCCTCAATAGTCATTAATATAAAATATTCACCCACCTCCTTGTTTGTTGAAGTTCCAATATTACCCTCTAGATCCAATGTAAGGTAGGTTTAGGGTAAAGGGTAAAATTGTCATTTAGGAAGAAAAGTTGCCACCTTCAGAAAGGGGATGATGAAAATAGTATATAGTCTTGGCAAAACTGACTCTGACTCTTATTACTCACTTGAACTTGACCTAACCTAGATTTGTTCTGAAATTAATTTATCTGAAATGGACTCTAACCCAAAGAGACTTGGCCAGTGGCGGATCTCAGGCCACGGTCACCGTTAACTCCAAAAAAAATTCAATAAATTAGTATAATTTGGAATAAAAAATTCTGGATTTTATGTTTATCATATAAAATAACAGTATATTGGCCACCCTTAATTAAAATTTCAAGATCTGCCCACTAGACTTAGCCTTACTTGAATGTATCTTTCTCAAAGTTGTTTGTTTTTTAAAGATAATCTTATATAATAAAACAAAGCAGCACGAAATCAGCCCAGTCCAAAAATGACCCAAGTCGAGTCTTCTTGCCCCGAACTAACTCAACCCGAACCCGACCCAAATGAGCTGAAGAAATTTCCAAATAATAGCAGGAAAAAAATGGATGGAATTCCTAAATTAAAAGAAAAAAATAAAGTGGAAAAGAAAAGAGCATGCAAATGCCAAAAAATGCAGTATTAATCAACATTATGATGGGTGGAAAGAAGGCCAAGGACAAAGTAAAAAGAGGTCCTCCCATTTTGCCTTGTTTGTCTACTTCCTCTGCTACTAACATTACATCACTTTCCCTTTCTTCCTTGTTACAGCATACAACAAGGCATGCCCATTTTCTCTCTCTAACCTTCTTTTGTTTCATTTCTCTCTCTCTCTCTCTCTCTCTCTCTCTCTCTCTCTCTCTCTCTCTCTCTATAACCTCTCCTCTTTGCTGGGTCACATTGTTTTCACCTAATGCTGTTCACTCCTGTCTTCTTCTAACTGTTTTGGAAGATGGCAACTTCAAAGATGTTATGTTCTTCACCCAACATTTGCTTCTGAATTTCAACAAATGGGTGGGTCTTTTCCAATTTTTAATGTTTTTCTGAATTGAATTCTTCTTCTTCATCCAACATGGGTTTTATGGTGGGCAATTCTGCTTTTCACAATGCTGGTATATCATTTGCCAGTTGGATTGCTTAATTATTTGGTCTCTTTTAATCATGCTTTAACTTTACTTGTGACTTGTATATAGTATTATGTACAATCTGTTCATTCATTGCATTATTGAAAATGGGTCCAGATTTACAGTAGTTCAGATACACGTGCCAAATTTTCTGCATTTCTAAACTCAATTATTGCCCATGTTGTATGAAAATAGTTTATTCTGATTTTACAATATCAATTTTCTGCATTTCTAAACTGAATTGTTGTCCCTGTAAATATGGAGTTGGAGTTTGATAAATACTGCAAAATTGATTGGAGCCCTAGTAAACAAAACTCCACTTCTACAAACAATGATTGTGAATTTCTGTGGTCAGAAGAAGGTGGTTTTTCAGACATTAAGTTGTCTGAAAAATCTGAAGATGTTGAGTATGGTGGGAGGAAAAAAATTGAGTTTTCAGTTGGAGACCAAAGTGGATTTTCCTTTCGTATCCTTGATTCAATATGTGGTTCATCAGATGAGAAGGAATATGAAGATGAAGTTAAACCTAATGATGCACTTAGAAAATCTTTGTTGCATGAATTTTCAAGTGCAATGCCAAATGTAGTAGACATAGAATCTGTTGCCCCAGCATGCTCAGCAGTGCATCTAAAAGGATATCTTAAGATGGAACGAAAGCGCGGAGTCCCGTGTTTCGAGTTCTCCATGGCACATTCTGAGGATGTGTTTGTTGCAAAGACATGGAAAGCAGAAGATGCACTCAACTGGGTGTACACTTTTCACTCGATTCGGGGCGCGAAGAAGAAGAAGAAGAAGAAATACAGTAACTGTAAAGATTTCGCCATGGTTGGGCAGATGCAAGTTTCATGTTACCTTTGTTCAGAGCTAATAAGAGGTCATCATGGTGGTTTTAGCAGCTCAATGGTCACAGAATTTGTACTGTATGACATTGCTCATGCAGGGAATGTCGAAAATTCCAAAGTTTCTGGTGACCCGAATGGAGGGAATGTCGAATTGGATGATTTGTTTGCCCTTTCCAAGCCCAAACTACGGAAAAACTCGAGGGCCTCGATGTCTCATCCATGGGCACCATCTGACCTACATCCGAACCACGAAATCGCAGCTGTTGTCGTGCAAGTTCCGTTCGAGAAAAGGGAGAGTTTGAAACATATACGAGGCGATAAACTCGGTAATCATCATCTTGATGATCCAGGACTTTTAGAAGAGAAGTTCAAAGTCAAGGTGAATGTGTTGACCCCACTTGGAAGCCATGGTTTGCCAAGCACAAGCAGTGATGAAAGAAGAGGAGGACCATCACCATTGATTGATAGATGGAGAGTTGGTGGAGGGTGTGATTGTGGTGGATGGGATATGGCATGTCCACTTGTTGTCTTTGCCAATTCTAATACTCAATGCATGGAAGAGCATTCACTTTTGGAGCACCATCAGCCCTTGAAACTTTATGTGCAGGTAACCTTGTTTTCTTATCAAAATGCCTATAATCTGTTGTATTCTGGATATTCAGTTTGTGTTTGTGATTGGATGCTAATTTGAAACCTTAGTGATCTTTAACCCAAAGAATAGTTTGTCAGATAGTGTAGACCATTTAGGACTATGAATCCAAGCTGTCTCCATCAGTAAATATAGTTGTGAGTTGTGACATATGGCGGACTCTGCAGTCAATATATATTACATGCACCTGGAGTTTATACTCTAGGATGTCTGCAAGTGAACAATCACACACTTTTGAGAGTGAACATTGAACAACATGATATATGCAAGTGAACAATCACACTATGCTTACAGGGAGTAGTCCTTGTTGCAAACGAGAGCTCTATGTTAGCTTCATGATGTTCTTCATGCATGAAACTTTTTTCTCGGATAAAAGTTTGATCAAGATTCTATCCTTGTGTTTCCTGGTTTTAGCCAGAAATACTGCTTTAGGTGATGATTTAGTGTTTTTTAACACATATTCGCCCTGTTTGGTAACCTGATATTAGCTGTTTGGAATAGTTGTTTCCTGGTTTCAGCCAGAAATAAATGCTTATACATGAGAATACCTCTAAGTTATTTCCTGCATCTCCTGCAGGGGAAAAAAGACAGCATGCCAGCATTGACCATAACAATCAGAAACAAGGGACAGTACACAGTCGATTTCCATGCGCAGCTATCCGCTTTACAAGCTTTCGCCATTTGTGTTGCTATCTTGCACGCCACCGAAGCCTCCAGCTCAGCAGAACAAGACAAAAACATACAGTTGCTACAATGTAGCTCGCTGAAGGTCTTCGTCGAGGACGAAGTCAAAGTTGTGGTTGAGGCCGTCACAGCAAAGGAAAAGGGGAAAGTCGCAAAGAGAAGAGAAGAATCAAACCCAAACTCTTTTGTGGTGAAACCACCCTTTTCACCCTTTGCACGAGTGTAGTAGCCCGGGCGGTTCTTACCTGCATTCTCGAGCTTCATTTCGGAGCAGTAGCTATTGAACGGTCTTAAATCTTGGACCAATTGAAACCAGTCTCTTTAAATTGCAAAATTTAGAGGTAAGAATGCTACACCGAACCCCCTCCATACCTTTTCTGGGCGGGATTTCAAAGTATTGGTTTTGGTTCTGGTTCTGGTTCCCGGACCAGATCTTGGAGCAACAACAGGTCACGTTAGCCGGAAGAGTCAGAAATGGGTACATCGGATTCTCGGACTGAATAGCCCATGGGTAAGTTTAACATTTCTGTAGTTGAGAAAATATACTTACTGTCCATATTATGTAGTTCATAGGAGAATCATATGAGGGATATTATTGGGATGTTGAGTAGAGAGAGAAATAGCTAGGTTTCCAAAAGTTATCATTTTTTGTATTTGATTTCATCTTGATTCATTGTTTTTGTAATTTATGAGGGGAGAGGCATATATAGTGGAGTTGGATATAGGGGTGGGAATGATTCTAGAGAGATGACAGCACAATGGTTGTAGCCTAAAGAACATGTCTTGTAGTCTTGCACATTTGATGCACATAATATATAATAAACAGTAATTTTTATGTAAGATCGTCTCACCATAAATTTATAGTAAGACGTATGACGTTGTAATGACTATTTATATGAATATAAGAGTGATTAATAATTATTTTGGCTAACTCTAATAAAAATTACCTTTTGATAAATTATTAGTCACCTTTGTATTAAAAAGTCATTCTAATATTACTTATTAGTCATAATAAAATATTAAAAATGTCATTCTGTAAAAAATCTGTCTCACAATAAATTACCGTGAGACGGCCTTATACTAGAATTTGCGTATAATAAAACACTGGAAAATTGATTTCTGTTCTTACTCAAATTGTGATTGTCTTCTATTTGCTTTACTTTCAAATTTGTATGCAATCCATGAAGGATCATTCAAAACTAAATACCCCTAGATGGATATCTCCACCTTGTGATGCCCATGAGAAGTTCAGAAAATAAGGTAAAAGTTGGTCAATGCAAGAGTAGGAAAAAGGGAGCATCACAAGCTGCTCAAAGAGTAAGCTTACAATCCTATTTGGCAAACAACTGTTGACTATTTGTATTGACTGTTTACTATTAACAGTCTAGATTGGTTGTTTGTACTAGTTTAGATTGATTGTTTGAAAAAGCCCATGTTTAATAATTTAGCAATTTTATTTTATTTTTTTTTATGTTTTTGTTGGAAGCACAGAGTATGAAACTTGCCTCAAAACCACCCAGAATATGAAACAAAAACATGAAAAAGTTGGAATTAATATTTCTCATAAATTGAAACTTCATAGTCTTGCTTGAAATTTTACTATCCATTTGTTTCTTGGGTCATCCATCGGTGTCAATAACCCTTATTATTCTCCGGTGCACCACAAACTAGAACAAAACGCACCAATTGTCTTCCATGTCAACTGGTTACCCCAATACTCGCAACTTAACCCCAAAGACACAAACAAACCGTAACTCATTACTTGACAACCGTAAACAACCAACTCCAGACACTTCAAAATTTATCAAAAACAAGCGCTTGCTGGTTTGCTATGAATTAAACCGAATCTAATGTAATCTGTAACACTTTGTAATTCGATCACTAGCAGCCATACTTGCTCGCACAGTACAAACACAAAAATACCCAACCTTTTTCGAATTAGCAGTTGGGGGAAGGGGGAGGGGAATCGATGTCATCATCTTCCTGCTACAATTTTTAGAAATGAACATGTACCCTTTCACCTGGTGGTCCTGTAAGCCTGGAAGAAAAAGATTAAAAGAAACAAGCTTAATAACTCTTTCACAAAGCACTCTCAACTAAGGCTCTATTTAGTTCTTGGAAAATGAAATGGACGAAAAACCTTTGACAAATGACCTAGAAAGTCAAAAATAAAACATCGAGAACAATTCGGTTGATTTTTTCATCAGTATTTTCTTTCTAAATTTGAGGGGAAAGTGAAAAAAATGATAGGCTAAATTAGACATGGCAAAATTAAACCGAGACCTGAACCCAGAATGGATGATCCGATCTTGACCCGAAACCAATCCGAGCCGCAACCCAATTAAGATCCATTGACCCCCAAATCAAACTAGAACCCAATCAGAAAGAACCTCACCCGAAACCAACCAGAATAAAGCTTACCAAAAGTCAACCCGCACCCGAACCGAAATTGGTTGACCTGATGCCAACCCGAACGGAACCCGAAGCGATTTGCCTGATTCCCAAGTCTAGGCTAAATGAGAGGGGAGGATTGAGGAGAGCAAATGTAGGGATTGATGAAGAAAAGGGATCTTTTCTTATACTAGAATAGTAGAGGAATTTTTCCTTCCATTTCATTTTCCAAGAATGAAACTAAATAGAGCTTTGAAATGAGCTGAACCAAGCATCGGCTTTTAGACAAACCTTGACCCTCTTCAAAAGGTCTTTGGCAGTAGGGTTGGTGGCAAAGTGATCCCGGACAGGCTGCACGCGAAAAACAGAGAAATAAACACTCAAGCGGAAATGCACCTTCAGTCAAAAATTATATGTTAGCTTTGGCAAAGTTGTGAAAAGTAGTTCAAAAGCTATACCTTCAGTATCTTATTCAATGCGCCCGATAAGGCAGGTTTCAGATCACCTGGATGGAGAGCCCCCGATTCATAGTCCACCTTCAACTCTTCATAGCTTTGGTAGGTCCTGGAAACAAGCACCCCAACACATTGTAAGAAAATATGGAAAGGGGGAGGCAGATCAATGTCTTGTAACATATCAGAACATCGTAATCAAGTCAACTTTCACCAAGAAGAAATTCCTGCTGAAAAATGCAAAAAAGTTTCTGAGGCAACTAATATGTTTTGTGAAAACTAGGATTAGGGTCCTCTGTTTTTACAATGCACTAATAGGTCCCTCCTAATGTAATACAACTGGCAACTACTGTTCCCTTCACAACAGTGAGCACTATTTTCCCCCATATACCTGTATGGCTGTACTATATCCCTTAGATACTACATACTATGAAGAAGAGTGGCGGCTTTTCTATGGTGCGCCTTATGGAGTGAGAGAGTCGCCTTGAATGAGTCATTCTGAAGGGGATAAAGCACATTTCAGCTGCCACTTCAGGGGTCTACAAGGTCATTTTGATCATTCTAACCTTTCATAAGAGTAGTCACCAGAAAGAACCCTTGTACTAATCTAACTAAATTACGAGGGTACAAGGGACCTGTTAACAGATTATAAAAACAGGAGGCCCTAATCTTAAAATACCAGTCACCTCAGATAATCTTTTTTGTTAAAAAGCCCTAAAAGTATGAGATACTTTCGGTAGCAGCTTACTTATTTCCACCCTTATCAGCTTCACGTACGATGGTGAATTCCTTAAACCATGGGAATATAATGTAATTCAAGTACTCCAGGCATGGATTTCCTTCAATTATTTGAGGAGGACAGTAAGCTTTCTTGATCTTCAACCTGACTTCATCCTGAAAAAATGCAGGTAAATTTACTCCAGCAAGAAAAGACGCAGTCCCAGACAAGGAAGTAACTAACAAGTTCAATTTGCAAATCTAATTTTCTTATACCTCGGTGTCCTCCATGAAAATTGCTGATGCTGAATCAGTTTTGGACATCTTTTCTTGCCCTTGGAGCAAGCCTGGAAGCATGTCTGTCAATAACCATAAAAGAAAATTCAAAATTGGTCAGTCAACATACAAAACGAATACTAGCATAATACTGTAACAAGTAGAAAAGAAATATTGCTTACGGTGTGATAATATAATGGGCTTATTCTTTCTCTTAATATCATCACAATATTCCCGAGCAAGCATATTTACCTTACGCTGGTCCATACCCAACTGGCAGATGTCAGCCTATTCAACATACAAGGTAACAAGATACAGCCAGTCAGATAATTGAACAAGACCGGGCCTATTACATACAACCACAACGCTTATCTCAAAAGCAAAAAAGAGCCAAAGATGAAGCAAAAAGAATATCATCACTTCAACAGTGGCACAATGGTACATGAAAGCTACACAGTAAACTGTGGCTCACACAAGACACTACAATGCAAAACGGGAAATCAAAATTGACTGTCACAAATAATGAAATAAAGCCAAGTGAGGGAACTGTATTAATTGAAAAGGTTAATAAATTAACAAAGTCCAGCACACCATTGCACCCACACCCATCAAAAAAATTTAACAAAAAGACAAGATACAACGGACCAACATGAATTAAGACTAACACAAGCACGCAATGCCTTCACGAAACCCACTGGGGAAACGGGAGAGAAAACAAAAAGCTTGGGATTGAGTACAAACAAGTCGATTCACAGTTGGTTATGATGGCTGAAAATGGGCATCATACAATGTTCACATGAAAGCGAAACACATTCACTACATATTTCCAACGGAGAAGTTCAAAATTACTACTTAAAGTCAAAAGTAATCAGTATAGGAATCATCATCATTAGATATCTATCATATTCACCCTGACACCCATGGATTATAGTTTCAACACATTTCAACTTTCTATCTTCTTTTAGGATTTAATCCCTTCTTTCTTCTCTTAAAAATAAATCTGAGCAACTTCTCGCATTTTTCTCACTTTAGAGCATATCAAACAATAAAGAACTGCAGAACCTTCTTACTTATTGTGTGAATTCAATCAGATAAGCCATACTGCCCGTACAAAGGAAGCTTACATTGCACATCCAATAGACATGATGTTAACTTTTATAGATACATTACCTTCAGGAAAAATATGTCAGCACATTGCATGCAGGGATACAGGATCTGGGCACCAGATAGTTCATCTTGTTCGTTGCGGCCCATAATTTGACAACACCTGTAGATAGATAGTAGCCAACATAGCATCACTGCGTGTGTCAGTTCCATTGCCACAGAAAGTAAACGGGGGAAGAAACACAGAATTCACAAATAACGACTCACCTTGTGAGCCTTGGCAGCTTGTTCCTTCGAGCTATGTCCATCACAAGGGGCCAGTACTCATTCGCTCGTGAATTAATTTCTTGGGAAGACCACAAAAATTCAACTTTGCCAGAATCAATATCCATCCCTACAGACTTCCAGATCTCAATAAAGTACTTCCCAACTACCTCAATCTTCTTCAAATCACCTCCCATTTTGTTGTTTAAGAAAGCAAACCAATCTCCAATCCACATCCTTACTTTACAACCAGCAGATACAAGCTTATTCACATTGATTGCCTTCATAACCCCCTGAGATATAGAGTGATAGTGAATTTGTTAATCAACATACATATACATGCCTTGTTATTCCACAAGCGTACACTACAAAGGCGATATCAAATATCCCATCGTTTAACAAAAAGATTCACAACTGGAGAATGTAACGAAGACCAATAAATCAGAACAGAAGTCTTTGTATCAATCATCCGAAAAAATGAATGATAGAGAGCACCTGCTGGACCGTAACTAAAAGTAGCCATTCCATCTAAACCACCCCCCCCCCCCCCAAAAAAAAAAAGAGAAAAAAAGAGGAAGAAAAGGGAAAGTTTGGGGAAGGACGCCCGGGGGGGGGGGGGCACATAACAACACACATATTGTTGACATTTCCTTCATTTTCAGCACATAACTCATTGTTCCAGAAGCAACTTTCTTTAATAACATATATAAATACATAATGTACCAAGCAATAAGTTATAACACCATTTTAATCAAAATATTGAACACCCAATGCTACTGATGAATAGATTCAAACTTCAAAGTTAGTTTGGAAAGATGCACCCTACCGACAAAATTAAAAAGAAAAATAAAAAAAAAAACTTTCTTCTGAATCTTAGATATCAGGTAACGACCAAAGCAACATAAGCAATGGCGGACTACTTTCAGTCAGCAAAACTTATAGTAGTTCTAATCCCTAAATGTTCACAGTCTGCACACTTCACCTAACTTCCCTAGGGAACCCTTTGAAGGATTTTGATAAGCCAAAGTCAACCAATATCCTCACAGGAAAAGAAAATTCAACATTCCAGTAAGGATCGATATACTGTTAAGTTTTTTGCATGATGACCAACCTCTGGAACATATACATACTTCAGCAACAGGTTGGATTATGCATCTCAAGACCCTGATCTAAATTAACCTGAAATACTCAATGTTACATACTAACACAGTTGCACCCAAAACCCTAAACGGCAAATAGTCATCTCAAGACCCTCTGGAACATATACATACTTTCCCTGGAACGATTGATATACTCTTAAGCTTTTTGCAATATGACTAACTTCTGGTACATATACATGCTTCAGCAACAGGTTGGATCATGCATCTCAAGACCCTGATCTAAATTAATCTTAAGCATTCAATCTCAGTTGCACCCAAAATCCCAAATGACAAATTCAATTGGGTTCTGATTTTCCATTTTGCAATATCTTTTCCATTGGCAAATTCAAACACATGCACAGATGACATCACCTAGGAAGAACCAAACATTGCCATCTATCATAAAGACAAAGCAGCATACCATACCACTAGGTTTGAGTCCCTAAACTAACATTTGCATTCAAAAACAACAGAAAAAAAATGTCTTTCCCACAGAAGACAGATAAAAGAACAAAACTAAATAGAGAAAACAAGGGATAAGTGGGTGGATCAAGAAAAATTGAGCTTGCCTGAGCGATGTGCATGCGACCAGAAGGTTCGAACCCATCATAGCAAATAGGCTCAGGCTTATTCTTAAGTAGGTTCATAAGCTCATCCTCTTGAATACACTCCTCCCCAATACTCCTCACGATCTTAAACCTCTCCTCCAATGTCAACCTGATAACAATCAACAACCCATCAAATTCAAAGCCCTGAATACAGATTCATACAATGAATGAAGAAGAAAAAAAACACAGGAATTCAGAAAGAGGGGGTACCCAGGAGAAGCATCGTTGATGGAGAGAGATTGGACGTTCTCAGTCGGAGGTTGCTGGTGCTGCTGCTCGCTTGTTTCCCCGGACGTCGCCATTGGAAGATGGATGGATGGATGGATGGATGGATGGATGGATGCACAGAAGGTGTTTGTGAAAATGGCTGACAGAAAATGGGGGCGGGTGAGATAGGGTTTTTGGTTTTTACTATGTTTTCCATTTCCGGCTACTCTCATTCATCACGTCTACCGCACTGTCGCGTGGACTTCCGCCCCACTTCCTTCCCTCTTTCTATGGTCAAATTAATTAATTCAATTCAATTAAATTAAATTACTCTTAAAATAAAGGGAAACATACCAAAAGATCACAATACCTTGAATTTGCTTGCCTAAAATCCTACAAGGTGCTAAATTATTCAAAAAAAAAATCATTAATATTTATCATAAAATGTAGTGTAATTTTTTTTGATGCAAAAAGTGTATTGTAAATTTATCAATATTATTACAAAATTCATCCATATTGTTTATATTTATCCATTTTTTACACAAATATATCACTTCGAAAATTAGCATATTCGAATATATGTGATGGATCTAGGTGGATACTTCTTCACAGTGTACCGTATAATTACAAATCAAAAAATTACTCGAAGGTACCCCAATATTTGGGAAAACTATTTTTCGGTACCCCAACTTTTCAAAACTCATTTTGAGGTACCCTTACTTTTTGGGTTAGTAATTATTTGGTATTTTTCCGACCATCAATTTTATTAAGTGACCGAAATACCCTTATCTTCTTCTTTAAGGGTATTTCTTAGCACAAGAGTATTTCGGTCACTTAACCAAATTGATGACCGAAAAAGTGTCTAATAATTTCTAACCCAAAAAGTAAGGGTACCCCAAAATGAGTTTTGAAAAGTTGGGGTACCTGAAAAACAGTTACGATACCTCGGTGTAATTTTTTTATTACAAATATATATATATATATATATATATATATATATATATATATATATCAACTAATCATATAAATATGACTCTTTGATGAGCATGTATTCCCTTTTCTTACTTGATGAAAGGTGGACATCAACCTCTGATGCCTGCCAAGCAAAACCTTTGTATTCCCTTTTCTTACTTGATTTACACGAAAACAATACTTAATGCTTACTTTTCATATTTGATGTCCACAAAAATAATACTCAATGTCTACCAAATATCCAACCATGCTCACATTCTCACACAAGGGTACTTGAACCCATAATTTCACGATCACATAACAACAACTTATCTAATACGTCAAGGCCCCCTTTCTCACTCAATTGTAAAATTGAAGGGTGAATTTATTAAGTTCGACCCCTCCACACCCCACTAAAGGGGGTGATTTCGGTTTTGGTTATATATATGTGTGAGAGAAACGGGACACACGAAAAGTAGCTTATGGTTGGAATATAAGAAGTATAAATCTGGACTCTTGACTCATTCAAAATCACTTGCCGCAATGGAACCACCTTAATCTATATATCAAACTAACCAATAAAAGAAATGAAGAAAGGGAATGTAATGAATGTTGCATGATCTAGGGGAATTGTTGCATTATTTATCCCATGAAATATATATTCTCTCATTATATTCCTCTATTTCTAAAACATGTAGAGAAAAAATTGGATTATTGGATAACAATAATACCAATTTTGAGGGTGTTGGCCGATAATAATACCAACAATTTTGTTGGACTCTAACAGTACCAACTATGGACCTATTTTCCGCCAATAGTACACCACCAAGTTGGTTAGTGTTTGACCTGACGAAAAGATGAAGTGTCGCCTAATTGTGTGATCTGGAGGCTTGAGCAAGTGGAAAAAATGTTGATTGTCACTCGTTTTTGTCAATTAACCAACATTGACCAATTTAGCTAAAAATAACTAAAGTTTTATTTTTACATTATTGTTTTATTTCTGCTAAGTTGGTTAATGTTGCTTACTGGCAAAGAAATGTGGTAGTTAACGTTTTTCAACTTGCCGGAGCCTTTGGCTCAGAGAATCAGGTGACATACCCTCTTTCTCCTAAGTCAAAAATCTATACTAACTCAGTGTTGTACTATTACTGGAAAATAGGTGAATAGTTGGTACTACTAGTGTCCAACAAAATTGTTCGTATTATTATCGGCCAATACCCCTAAAGTTTATATTATTGTTATCCAATAACCCGAAAAAGTTCAAATAAGCCACTTATAGAGGCCCATGAACATGGTTTAGCAACATCAACACTTCTAATAGATGTAATAGCATCGATAATACTCCCTACACTTCCATTGAAGTCTCTTATTTGATTCTAAAGTATTTGTAAATCCTTCAAAACCATTTCAAACTCTTAGTTCATAAATAAAGATCTTTGTTGCGACTCCAGTTTAAATCGCAGATGACGAAACTCGAGTTCCTAATCTATGCAAGCAAGTTCGTGAACATATTCAAAGTGATTTTCTAGTTGAATTAATATCACCCTTAAGAACAAGTACAAGTCGTCATTAAAATAACGATATCTATGACTATTAGTGCATGGTTCATGGTTATACTATACATTTGTTATTGAAGAAATTGCAGAGGAGAAAGCAACTGATGGACATGTTGGCATGTGAATTGAATATGTTATGAGTAACAAATCTCTATCTTCATAAATAAGACAAAACGATTTGGGTATAATGAACTTAATTATGTGGACATGAACCTATGAGTACATGTTATTCATATTATAGTGTATGAACATTATAATGGATGATATTATGGATTGTGGACATTGAGTATTATTTTGAATATAGAATACTTGTTTGTAATATAAATTTAGTGAACGTGAAATTTTCTTGGTTGATATACATCTAAACTTTGTGGACATAAAAAGTATTTGAGGACATAATTATGAAAAATAAGTGGATATATACATTTGTGTACATGTTATAATGGTTGTGGGAGGGGAAAGCGGGGAACTCCACCAAGGAAAGGAGATTACCTTTTTATGAACGGCGACGACCTTAGTCGGGCCGTCGCTCAGTTCTATCCTAATGCGGGCGAGCTCCGCAACAAAACAAAAGCGAAGCGAGCCGGCATTGTCATGGATGATAATGTGTGAGCAATATTTTAGAAAGGCATGCAAACATGTTATTAAGAATTTTGGACAATGTTGTGAAAATGGATTACCTATTTGTAGTATAAATTTAGTGGACATGCATAAAACACTATGGACGTGAGTATTTGTTATTGTGGAGAACATAATATATCAGCACGAAGTATGGGAGGGTAGGTGGATTTGGAAGCTGGATGTTCAACCTAAGCTCAAAACGTTTCTTTGGCAAACTTTTCATGGTGGTCTTCCTCTTAAAGGTAACTTAGCCCGACGAGGTGTCAACATGGACCCCACATGTGTTATGTGTTTGGAACACATTGAAACTGATCAACATTTGATCCATAAATGTCAGTTTACTAAAAAAGTGTGGGAAACTGCAAGGGAACACAAGTGGTTAAACTCCTCAATCGATTGGTCACTTGATTCTAATGGCAAGGACATCCTTTTAAATCTCCATGCAACTCTCTCTCTGAGTGAGCTCAAAAGAGCCATCTACCTTCTCTGGAGCATTTGGAAGGAGTGAAATGACTGCACCTACAACAATTCAATCTTCAACAAACTTAGAGTTATTATTCGGGCAAAGAAGAATTATGCGGAGTGGCAAGCCAGAAGATCTTTCAATGCATCTCCTTCTTATTCTCAGATACACCGAGCTACTACCTCTAGATCCTAGAATACATTGCATGTTGGTTGGGATCGTCCTAACTCAATTGTGATGGCTTAGTGAATCAGCATGGGGCGGCAGCTGGGTTTGTCATTCGAGACTTTCTGGGTAATCTCCTGCGCGCGGGGGCCTTCAAACTTCACTCGGAGCCTATTCTACTTGCGGAAGCCCTAGCTCTCAAAGTAGGTCTTCAGCAGGCGCTTCAGGCAGGGTGCAAGAGGGTCCAGGTTGAAAGCGACAATTTGATTTTTATTCAGGCAATCAAAAGTGTTTTCAAAGTGCCATGGCAAATTGATAGGACTATTAGAGATATCAAGATGTACTTACAAATGTTCGAGGGTGTCTCGGTTAAACATATTTTTAGGGAAGCCAATATGGCAGCAGACTGGTTAGCTAACAAGGGGCACTCCACTCAAAACCTAGATGTTTGGAGTATTAGCTCGTCGTTTGATTTTCTTTTATTTTGGTTCATGATAACTTAGGAAGGCGCCTTGTGAGAAGGGTCTCCTAAGTTCCTCTGTACTCTCCTTTACCCGGATTCAAAAAAAAAAATATATCAGCACGAAGTACGATCTAAATGCAATAATATCTAGCAATTCAAAAATCACTGCAAAAAAATTACATTTTTCATGGGTTTTTACTTTTTGGACCCCGAACTTTGGGCATATTTATTTTCTGGACCCGATATTTCAAAGTTTATATTTTGGACCCTATACTTTGTGGACCCAAAAAATGTGGCCCAAAGTTATGTTTGACTCCGACGATGACCTAATTGTTGCCTAAACTTCCCGATATGGCCTTTTATCATTTTTTCCTTCTTTTGATTGTTATTTTGAAATTGACCAGACTTTGACAGCTAATGGTGTCTAAAATTCATAGGTAAAAAACAGTAGGGTAAAGTTAAATTTTGATAACTTTTGGTAACTTCTGGTAGCTTTTTTGGCAAATTTATGCTCATATGGAGGTTGGAAATCGTGCAAGAAAAGGAAGAAGAAGTTGCGGTTGGAAAATTTTCGAAAGAAAAAAAAATTGATAATGACTTTAAAATATGAGGGTCCATATTGTTGTCGTATATGGTCCATATTGTTGCCGGAGACAAATTATAGAGTCCAAAATATAAACTTTGAAATGTGGGGGTCCAGAAAATAAATACCCCCAAAGTTCGGGGTCCAAAAAGCAAAAAAACCCCATTTTTCACAAAGATTTTTGGATGATAATATACTGAACTTTTGGGGTATTGGACAATAATACACTGAACTTTGACCTTGGATAATAATGCATTGAAGTTTGAGGGGTGTTGGACAATAATGCATGATTTCGATGGTGGCTGACTTAGTGGCGATCTTATGGGGTGGCCGAGAAGATAAATTGGCTAAATAATATCTAAATTTATGACATGTCAACTAATCTACACAAGCATAGGTAATTTTATACAACTACAACAACAATATCTCAGCGAAAACACGTTTAAGCAAATGTGATTTTATGTTTTTCTTTTACTCTTTTCAAAGTTTATTCCCTTTGCTTATGTGTGGATTAGCTGACATTTCATAAATTTAAATATTTTTCGGTCAATTCATCTCCTCCACCCGCTAAGTAGGATTGTTACCGAGTCAGCTACTTCCGGAATCATTATGGGTGCATTATTGTTAAACAACCCCCCAAACTGCAATGTATTATTGTCCAAGGTTAAAGTTCAGTGTATTATTGTTCAACACCCCAAAAGTTCAGTATATTAGCATCCAAAAACTCTTTCCACAAAGTTTCATTTGTCAATTATCTACAAATCACCAAAAATAATCCCTTCATACCAATAAAAATATAGCTGTTGGAGATTAATCTCGATCCTAATTTACGATCCTACGATTTTATGGTCCAAAATCCTCGATACGATTCTATTATTTACACACGATCCACGATCTTACTTGACTAATTTCCGATCCTAACTTCCCCATAATTTCGAGTTAGGATCCCGATTTTAACAACCTTGGTCGTTAGCAGTAAAACTGCATTCTGGCATTCAACACGGTCCGTGTTGCCTCAACACGACCCGTGTTGAATGCAGAACCAGTTTTCTGCTCTTCTGGAAACCAGCACGACCCGTGCTGGTCTATTATATGTCCGTGTTGATCATATTCTTTGTTTTTACCTTATATATGATTCTTATACTTGTATCACATGACTTCTCATGCTATATAATTTTCTTATACTCTTGAATAATTCTAACAATTATAATACAAATTTAATTTTGTAATATATTTTTTAAAAATATGGTAATATAAAAAAGGCGAGTATTCCAACAGGCTCAAAGAGATTCTTCCCACATAATCTCAGAAGCTCAAAGCGGGTTCGTCAAGGATTGACTCATTAGCGACAATATCTTGGTTGCCTACAAGATTTTGCACAACATCTACTGTCACTTTGGGGTAAACGGATATATGTCCATCAAGCACGACATGAAAAAGGCGTTCAACAGAGTTGAGTGGGCTTTCCTGCACGCGATCTTAGGAAAGTTGGGTTTCTGTGAGCAATGGATCAACACGGTGATGCGGTTTATCGAAACACCAACTTTTTCCTTCATCATTAATGGAACTATCCGGGGAAATTTCACTCCTTCGAGGGGCATAAGACAAGGTGACCAACTCTCGCCTTTCTATTCGCCATCATCACAGAAGGTCTCTCGGCCTTGTTCCGTAATGCAGTCGATACAGGGGAACTCCACGGCATACAGATCTGCAGAGGAGCACCAATCATCTCCCACCTACTCTTCGCCGATCACACTATTCTCTTCTGTAAGGCGAATGAAGACCAGGCCACAGTGATCAAGAAGCTACTACGTATGTACGAGGAAGCGTCGGGTCAACAAGTGAATTGCGGCAAAACGGATGTGGTCTTTCACAAAAACGCACCCCAACATAAGAGGAACGCCATCAAAGCCATACTGATTATTCGTGAGGTATTGTCCCACAACAAATACCTTGGATTGCCCACCTTTGTAGGGAAATCAAAATATAAAGATCTCTTGTGCATCAAGGACAGGGTGGCCAAAAGGCTAGGTAGCTGGGATGATAAATTCCTGTCATGGGCAGGGCAGGAAGTGGTGATCAAAGCAGTAGCCCAAGCATTACCTGTATATGCTATGAGCATTTTCAAGCTCCCCTCTTCCTTGTGCAATGACATTCAGAGGTTCATTATGCGATATTGGTGGGGCTCTAAACAAGACAAGCGCAAGATGCATTGGATCACAACGGAAAAGCTTACAAAAATCAAGAACTCGGGGGGCATGGGTTTCAAAAATCTAGAAGATTTTAATTTAGCCCTTTTAGCCAAACAGGTGTGGCGACTTTGGCGGCATCCTACAACCTTGGCAGCCAGGCTCTTAAAGGCCAAATATTACCCACATGGAGACATCTTTAGTGCTAATCTTGGTCACCGTTCCAGTTATACTTGGCGTAGTATATGTACGGCTAGGGAACTAGCTCAATTGAGAACTAGATGGTTCATTGGAAATGGCCAACAAGTGCAAATTTGGGAGGACAAGTGGATGGGTAGGAGCCCAGCATTCAAGGTGATAACCCCTCGAAATGAGCAACATCAAATACAATTTGTAAGTGAGCTAATTGATGGGGAGAATGGCATTTGGAAACAGCAAGCATTAAAGCAAAACTTTACGCCTTGTGATATATAGGAAAACACTTCGATTCCTCTTAGTTCCACAAACTCAGAAGACAGATTGGCTTGGAGTGATACAAAGAATGGTGAATATGATGTGAAGTCCGGCTATCAGACCCTAGAGCTCTCTCGGATACTAATCGAAGCCTCCTCGAGCTCTACCACAGGCGAAATATTTTGGAAATAGCTACGGCGGCTCAAAATACCTTCAAGAATTCGTGCCTTTGGGTGGAGATTATGTAAAGAAATCCTCCCCTCGGCTGGTGCTATCAGTAGACGAATCAAGCATATTGATGGAGAGTGTTATGTTTGCGGCTTCCCGGACGAACCAAATGCACAACTATCTTCCATTGTCCCATCTCAAGAGATACATGGGAGCAAAGTGGCCAGGACGATGAGCTTTGGGATGCCCCATATCTGTCAGCTATCGACTTTGTCCATCGAGCGCTCCTTACACTTTCGGGGATAGATAGAGAATTATTTGTGGTCCTAGCCTAACAGTGCTGGAATGCCAGAAACAAATGGGTTCATAAAGGGGTAAAGCCTAACGCTCCTAAAATGATAGAAAAAGCCAAGGAAATTGTGGTTGATTTCCAAGCACCGATGCTGCCTAACTTAAACCCATGGACCGTGCATAACTCCAAATGGACCCCCGTGAAGGCTTCTGGAAGTTAAATTTTGACGCCGCAAAAATAGGAGAATGGGGCAGAGGTTGGGGAATGGTGATCAAAGACTGCAAATGAGAGGTGATAGCGGCAGCCATCCGGCAGCAGCCTGGTATCTCCTCGGCAGAATTAGAAGAAGCATGAACGTGTCTTTTCGGCTTGAAAACAACATGGGATGGATTGGAGGCTTCAGAAAGCTAGTAGTTGAAGGGGATTGCCTCACACTTATCTAGAAGATCAAAAGGGGATTCAGCGGAAACAATAGCCTAGGGATAGTCATTGGTGAAATTCTAATGTTAGTTAAACGTTTTGAATGTAAATATTTCTTGGAACCATATTGTTAGAGTCGGGAATAGAGTAGCTCACTCCCTGGCTCACCTCCAACCCTATGATTCGAGCGATCGAATTTGCCTGGAGGAGGGTCCTGAGGCATCTTTAGCCTTAGCCCGTGAAGATGTAACCGGTACTTGATTAATATATTAGTGTGTTACGCCTGGTGGCGCCTTTTTTGCTAAAAAAAAGGGCCATTATTAAAATTATTGATAAATGGTTGTGATTAGCTTGAAGTAAGTCTATAGCACCTAAGAGTATTCACAATGGGAGATTTAAGAGAGGATTTAGAAATAATAACTTTGTTAAATCTCCTTAAAATCCATATATTGTGGTATGATGCGTGGTTTAACTATAATAACGGTTCCTAAAATTCGAAGCACTTATGATATACATTTTAGATGTGGGTCTCACTTATATGTTTTAAACTTTTGACAGTTATAGAAAAGTTAATGGAAGTAATAGAAGGAAATGTGAGATTAACATGGTATGTGACACACTTTTATTAAGGAATAACAATTTTGTAAAAACTTCGGGTGCGTTTGGTTTGTCAATAACTCCGGGGAAATGGTCAATTTTCCAGGGTTGACTTATTTTTCCCATATTTGGGTATGGGTTGACCTTGAGAAAAATTTCACAGTGGACCCACCACTTTCTCCATTTTCCTAGGGAAATTTTTCTTTAGGGGGGACTAAGGGAAATTTTTCCCATGGAAAACTTCCCATGGGAAATTTTCCCCGGGGTTCCAACCAAACGCTCCCTTAGCTTAAACACCACCATTGTATAAATGAATTTCATGAAGGTGAGATTTAAAGTTTATTGTGATAATATAAAATACTTTAATCACCTAACATAAGTTTTAGCATTGTTAATGGTCTAGGATCTATTTAATAATGGTAATTGTCAGATATCAACAATCACTATAAGTATATCCACTTTTTTCCTAAGTTTCATTCTTGACATTTTTTTGAAGGCAATGAAGAAAAGTAAGTCATTGTAAGAATATGTTCTTTCCATCTTACTTTCAGTAACCAAGTCGTGCCTAATCAATCAATAGTTTCCATGAAATTTCCATCCAAATATCATTCTTTCCATTCTTATTAAGGGTGTGTTTGGTTGGTCAAAAATTTAGGGGAAATGATCAATTTTTCCAAATTAACTTATTTTTCCATGTTTGGTTGTACATTGATATTTAGAAAAAATTTACAAGGGACTCATCTTTTCCAAAGTTTTCCTAGGGAAAAATTCCCTTAGGAAGAGGTAAGATAAATTTTTCCCGGATAAATTTTTCCTATGGAAAACTTTCCATGAAAATTTTCCTCGAATTTTTTTTTTAAATTCTTACCAAACGCTCCCTCAATTAATTGAAAAATAAGTTAACCTCGCATTACCGAAACTATTTAGTATAGGTAGTTCCTTAATCAAATCGGATCATAATATCTTTGCTCTTTGTTTGGACAATTTGGTAGGATAAACTATGAGTACATGAATTATTTTTCCCGACAAATAGAAAAATAAATGTATCGTAATGTTGTTGACACATGATGTCACTCCACATGCCCAAGGTTGATAATTTAATATTTTTGGAATAAGTCATGCATCTTTACTATTCAAACTAATTAAACTAATGCAAGACGGCCAAATTGCCGCACAGGAACAAAATAAATAATAAAATACAATTTTGACAAGCACTTTTTGAATGAGTAAGCTTTACAATCTTTCTTACTACAACAAGGCCAATACATAAAACATACAATTTGCCCCTAGCTTATAACAACATTTCTTACTACTATAAAGCCAATACATAAAACATACAATCACATAAAACATACAATTTGCCCCTAGCTTATAACAATATTTCTTACTACTACAAGGCCAATGCATAAAACATACAGTCTACCCCTAGTTTATCATATTAGACAAACCTAAATCTTTTAATAATTCATCACACGTAACAACAATTAATGTGATTCATGTGACTCTGTACATGTCAAATAGTTGTTACAAAGTTTACATGTTTTGTTGACGACATCCCCTTGAAAAATTTTCATACAATTTCAGTTGGAATTATTAAAAAATTGAAACCAAAAAACAATTGAAATACTGAATTGAAACAATGGTTAACCGCTTTATTTCCGCTTAAAAAGCGGTTTGATTTTCGATCGATAATAAATAAATACGGTTAACTAATCAGTTAAGCGATTATTATTAGTTAAATTTTTGTGAAATAATTGATAAATATCAAATTTAATTAAGTTGCATATAAAATTGAAAAAAAAGTTAAAAAATGACACAATGAAATGTTGATTGCAAAAGTTGTTAAAGAAATCAAATTTTAAGTTGGTTTTTATGGAAATAATAAACAGTTAACAGTAAACCAAACTGAAAATTTGATCAAATGTCGCTTTCAGTTCAGTTTACGATTCACACTTTAGTTGAATCAAAAAACGGTTAATCGAAAATCAGTTGACCAAAAACTTCAGTTTGGTTTACAGCTCACACTTTTTATGAACAAAAAAAAAACAATTGATTAACCGACTTTGCTCACTCATAAGCTATACTATTGCTAAGCCGTGCGGAGAAACAAGACTTTCAACATAGTTAACAACGTAATTGCCATCATCACCGCCGAAGCCCTCCAAGTATCTAAACCCCGGAAGGAGTAGATTAACGCCTTCGAAGGGTTTATGGTTTGGCATGTATTTGTAGGGTTCCACTAGGATGAATGATTCAAAACAATTTCCCCAACAACACATCAAGAATTCCCCATTCTTTGAGAACCCGAAAAACTTTTCATGGCGGTATTCAAGAACCGGGGGTGCATGGAAATGGTACAACTCCTCCCAAGAGTTATTTGATTGTTTTAACGTCCATAATCTCATCATATGGCCATCGTATGTTGACAAACATAGGCACCCTCCCATGGTAGATATTCCTCTGGATAAATTTGCGGTTGGCATAGTTGGAAGTGGAATATCCTCAAATAAATCGTTGAACAAGTCAAAGGCAAAGATGTTACCATAGTTATTGTACCAATGTAAGCGTTCATTATTAACCAGCACCCCTTCCTTGACATGAAAAGACGTGGTGGTCATTGGCAAAGATATTACTCTCCAATTGTTGTTCTTCAATGAGAATACGTACAATCCGCCATTATTAGTACCCAGAATAAGCTTAAAATCATCCAAGGATGACACGTAACCAAATCCATACATGACAAGGTTGTGTACTTGGAATGAATCACCAAGAGGAGTTGAAATCTCACGACATTGGCGAAGGGTTGGATTGCAAATGAAGATTACTTGACCGTCGTGGCCTAGGAAGGAAACCAACCCGCATGACGATCCAAAAGGTAGATCCAAGGCATGATCATGTACTTTCCCTAGGGAAATGATGCCTTTTCGAGGAGTACTATCATGCTTTTCGTTATTAATAGGATGTTGATGATCGTAAGATTCATAATCAAGCAACCACGAATGTTGATTATGTTGGACGAATACCCATTTCGAATTAGAATCGAGCTCTTCGTGATAATTTAGGTGAGCTTTGGCGAATTGATAGCTTGAGATGATGACATTCCAAAGCTTGGATACGACCTTGAATTGACATAGATTTCTAACCGGGAGTCGTATCAATATCTCCTCTATTATGATTTGGTCTGGCAAAACCGTGCTTGTTTGCTCCATTTACTTGTGCTCGTACTCGTTTTCGTATGATTAAATTAAATGGAGATGAATCTTGGAAATTGATAGGAAGGATTTGGTGTCTAATATTTAGCTGCTGCGAATTGAAATGAATGTAAATAGTGCAACAATTTTGAGCCACCACATCTAGACAGACTCAGGACAATGGTATAAAAGAACACGAGAGGTTGACTTTGTGATAATAATAATAATAATAATAATAATAATAATAATAATAATAATAATAATAATAATTGAAAATGGAAGCCCGTTCACCCCTTCTATCAATCAGAAAGTCAAAAAACAAAAAAAAAACTGAATCTGATATTCGTAAATTTTTCTTATTTGTTTAATACTCTCTCCATTCTAAACTAGTAATTGTACATCTAGCTACGATTAAAATATTTTTTTTTCTTTTACCTAAAATTAACATAAATAATACGTTAAACAGTATTTCTTGAAAATATAGCTGTGACTGTTGTTTTGTGGACTGATTAATTATTTCATATTCTATTTCGTTTACTTGGCCTGAGAACGTGGTTTGAAAAGCTCCTAATTTTTCCTGGCCTAAAAGTTAGAAGGATAGGGCATTCTACCATAAATTATTCTTTTTTGGTAGGCAACACATAGCAATCTAAGTATATTCTGCCAAGACATAATCAATATCCTGAGGGCCAATTTGATTAATTAAAAATACCTTTTATATTCTAACATATCTCCTCACGCAAATCTCTTTTGAATTTAAAGCGTGAATGCGGCAAAAGTTGCTCTCACCTTACGCAAATGAATTGGGGGACTTCTGAGATTTGAATCTGACTCTGATACCATGTATAACCATCTAAGCTAAAAGCTTAAGCTGATGGTTGAAGGTCAAATGATAGTTTTATATTGTGACATGCATATGTCCCTCACGTGAATGCCTTTTGAGCTAATTGAAATGTGGATGTTGCAAAAGATCCCCTCACCTTACATAAATATACCTAATGGTTGCTGAGATTCAAATCAAAATTAGAACTAAACTAAGTCATAGGTCTCGAGATCAAATCTCAACACCCCATGTTTATAGACGCAAGGTAAAAAGGGTCTTTGCAGTAACCACACTTCAAACACAAAAAACATTCACGTGAAAAGGCGTGTGTGGAAACGCATCTCACCTCCGAGAACCTCTGCCATCTCTCCTGCACTGATTGAGGGGGAGCCAACTCATTAAGGTCCTCACCACTTAGTTTGTCTTTTAAACAAAAAGGGGGAGATTGAAGAAACCCACCCCTGCTCTGAGGACCTCCGCACATTCACCATTGAGGACCGCCAGCAAGAGCAGTATTCTCAGTGCAAAGATTTTGTTTGAAAAGAGAAATAAGGGAAGTCTCCGGAACACTCTAATTTATTATCATAATACTCTCCAAGATAATATATATTGATTATGATGTGTATCCTTGTAGAACTTGATTTATATGATAAGAATGAAGTTTCCAAAGAAGCAAAGATAGAAGATCAAAGCGAATATGGAAATGATCAAAGATCAATCAAGAAAGGAAAGAATCAAGAGGAGATTGTTGTTGTTTGAAGGCATCGACTATAAATACCTCCAACAACTCCTTATGCAAATTAGTCGATTCCAAGCGAGCAATCGAGTATAGGAAATCTCGTGAGATTTCTGAGTGTAGCCAATGAGTCCTTGTTGAGTTATGTAGCCAGTAAGGTACTTCTGGTGAGGTGTAAGTGTGTAACCAAGGACCTTGGTGAGTGCAGCCAAATATGTTGGTGAGGTGTTGTGTAGCAGAGCCTTGAAGCGCTAAGGCTTTGTGAGTTTGATATCCATTGTAACCCTTCATGATTCCTCTCTACCTCATCTGTGAGGTCCCTCCTCTCTGCCTCGTCTGTGAGGCCCCTCAACAGAAACTGAATATCAGTTTTTATCCTTGTAAGCAGTCATCGAAGACCTCACTATCCTGATTCTGTTGAGTTCTCTAGCATCCTCTATTTCTATTGTACCTCAAGCTTTTCTAATAAAGAAGTATTATTCAGTTCATTCAAGTGTTATCAACATCCTTGTGTTTATAAGTGAAGAATTGTGTAATAAACGTATTCACCCTCCCTCAAGGGCCTCAACAAGTGGTATCAGAGCAGGTCCACTCAAGAAGAGACTAGCCGCTCTGTGGAAAAGATCACGGGGAATAGTGAAAGCAACAAGGTGAGTCACAAATGTTGATATCATGCATTCAACTATAAGAGTTATTTCTATGTCTCTCATCTGGCACAAACTTTGAGGTACGTCTTCTGTACACCTTTCATTGATCTAACTTACTTGTAGCATGAATTGAGGGGAAGGACCCTCTCTTAGTACTAACAAGTTTATCAAGTGTTGCAAATTTCTAGACGACCTGTAAAATATTCTAGATGTTGTATCAAGGGGGAGATTGTGGAAACGCATCTTACCTCTGAGGACCTCCACCATCTCTCCTACACTGATTGAGGGGGAGTTAACTCATTAAGGTCCTCACCACTCAATTTTGTCTTTCAAACATAAAGGGGGAGATTGAAGAAACTCACTCCTACTTTGAGGACCTTCGCATATTCATCGTTGAGGACCTCTAGCAAGACTAGTATTCTCAGCGCAAAGATTTTGTTTGAAAGAACAAATAAGGGAAGTCTCCGGAACACTCAGATTTTGTTTGAAAGAACAAATATTTGAAAGAACAAATAAGGGAAGTCTCCGGAACACTCTAATTTATTATCAGAATATTCTCCAAGATAATATATATTGATTCTAATGTGTATCCTTGTATAACTTGATTTATATGATAAGAATGAAGTTTCCAAAGAAGCAAAGATAGAAGATCAAAGCGGAAAGGATCAAAGATCAATCAAGAAAGGAAAGAATTAAGAGGAGACTATTGCTGAATGAAGACCTCGACTATAAATACCTCCAACAGCTCCTTGTGCAAATTAGTCGATTCTAAGCAAGCAATCGAGTATAGGAAATCTCGTGAGATTTCCGAGTGTAGCCAATGAGTCCTTGTTGAATTATGTAGCCAGTAAGGTACTTCTGGTGAGGTGTAAGTGTGTAACCAAGGACCTTGGTGAGTGCAGTCAAATATGTTGGTGAGGTGTTGTGTAGCAGAGCCTTGAAGCACTAAGGCTTTGTGAGTTTGATATCCATAGTAATCCTTCATGATTCCTCTCTACCTCATCTGTGAGGCCCCTCCTCTCTGCCTCGTCTGTAAGGCCCCTCAACAGAAACTGAATCTCAGTTTCTATCCTTTTAAGCAGTCATCAAAGACCTCACTATCCTGATTCTGTTGAGTTCTCTAGCATCCTCTATTTCTATTGTACATCAAGCTTATCTAATAAAGAAGTATTATTCAGTTCATTCAAGTGCTATCAACATCCTTGTGTTTATAAGTGAAGAATTGTGTAACAAACGTATTCACCCTCCCTCAAGGGCCTCAACAGCGTGTTACAATATAAATTCATCACTAAACCTTCAACCATAAGCTTAAACTTTTGGTTGAGATGGTTCTACACCCTATTCTCAAAATATTTGTCATTTTAATCCTAATTTATAAAATTAATATAGCTTCCATGCATGTTACATTAATTTAATTTCATGAAAAATGTGGAAAAAATAAAAAGTAAATAAAAAAGAAGAGAAAAGACCGAAGTGATTAATAATGTTTTTCATACATTAATTAATGGAAAATTGGAATCTAATAAACCAAACTTTTGGTCTATTTTGATCTAGCAAACTAAACTTACCTTTTTGCTAATGACATACCATACTTAACATAATATTTTTTTGATTGAACCTGAGTCAGATTGGGAGAGGGCTGCTAAGTCATAAAACACAAGCTATCAACATTTTTCTTTTATTTTTTAGCTATAAAACAGTCCACCTCAGCACAAAAAAATTCCACGTCATTTTTCCGGTGACCGGAAAATGGTGGAGGTTCAATCAAAAAAATATAATGTTAAGTATGGTATGCCATTAGCAAAAAGAAAAGTTTGGTTTGTTAGATCAAAATGGACCAAAAGTTTGGTTTATTAGATTCCAATTTTCCTTAATTAATTTAGTATCTTTGTAAATGCAATTCGTTATTTGATATCTAAAATATGAGAGTGCATACATTATGAGACTGCATTAAAATCATTATCATTTTCATCATCATCATTATTATTACTTGTTGGGTTATATGGCCCATTGGATTTTTTTTAAGGGTCTAACCTCTCCATGTGGTGTTATTTATTCAACCCTAATTATGTTATATAGTTAGTTGAGTCGTCAGTTATTTCTTTTCTAGAGTGAGAGAAAGGAGTGAGAGAGACAGTTCCCCTATGGTAATCCTATACTATTGGAGAGTATGAGAGAGTGGTTGAGATTATGTATTAATCTTTATTGAAGGATAAAATTACGTGTTGTGATTATGATCATGTTGTACTCTTTCTTGTCTTAAAGTGGACTATTTATTGGTCATCGTTGTCTGTGGTTTTGCTCCCTATTATTGGGTTTCCTACGTATTCGTGACGTTTGTTTTCATTGATTTCGTTACTTCCTTGATTTTGTTGTAATTTCTGTCATCTTTATTCTATTTTCGTATAGTTTGCAATTTGCATGTTGTACTTTGAATTTCCTTTCAAATGGTATAAGAGTCTTCGTGCAATATGACTTCAAAGTATAAGATTCCAATTCAATGGGAAGAGAAGTTTTGCATTGTGGAAGCAGTAGATGAGAATTGTTAGCATTCATCAAGGGTTATGGAAGGTGATGCAATATTCTGACATAAAGCCTGACACGGCGATGGAATATGAAGAATTTAAGGCGTTGAGGGATGACAATGTAGGCAGTGTGAAGCCAACTGAATGAGTTGATTCGAAACTCAAGGTACTAGTAGGGATTTAATTATGCTTGGCAAAGCACGTTAATTTTGAGATTCGTTATAGATGGGCAGCAACGAGGAAGCTTTGTGTTGAGCTGGAGGATTTATACATGACCAAGAGCGTCGCCAACAAATATCAATTGAAGGAGAAACTCTACAGGCTACATATGCCTAAAAGTATTCTCATGCAATCTTGTCTTAATGAGTTTGATTATATGATTTAAAGTCTTTATATGTTAAGATTGATGATGAAGATAAGGTTACACACCTGACGTTGTCCCTACCATCATCATTTAAACAGCTTAAGGAGAGTATGCTCTATGGCAATAGTGGTTCGTTGAATCTTTGTGATGTCAAGTCCAATATGTTGTCTAAAGAAAAGTTTGATTATAATGGTAATGGCAAGCCTAGTAACGTCGTGAATGTCAGGGGTAGGAGTATTGATCGCATGGGGAATGGCAAAAGAGGAAAGTCTAAACATCGACTTAAGTGTAGGAATCTTCATGGTAATATGAACTAGGGATGAGTAGAAAAAACGGGCACCTGGATCCAGATTCAAAACTGGTAGGTTCCAATAGATCTGGATCCAGATCCTGATTAATTTGGATATCTAAGTGAATAAATTAGGATCCAACTAAAACTAGATTTGGTATTGGATCCTAACATCCACGATCTAGATCCAGCAACCAAATATCCTAAGATTATTATTATAAAACATGAATATATGTCATTTTAAGCTTGATTCTAGATCTAATTCAAGGAATACAAGCCTATCTTGTGTGAGTCTCACAGGTTTATATTTCTTTTTATGAGAAACCCTAGTTACTCAATGTCCACTCCTCATTTTATTGTGTTTAAAATTTGAAGTTGGTAACATACATTGTAGAAATGTTAGAAACTCAAATCTTAATTATCGTAGAACAAGTGTTGTTTTCGTTTTACAGGTCCATACTTAGTGATATATATAAGAGCACCAATGAGTACATACAATACCAGTTATCCATGTTCCATCAATCCATCACTTATGTGTACATTATACATACTAACTACGAATTGGCTAGAAGAAGTATTTAGTGTGATTTTCTACAATCTTATCCATGACTATTTTGTATGGCCTCTCATCGAAATGATAAATATCACAAAACAAGTGTTTGGACTCTTGGAGGAAGCTTCACAGGATGAAGACAACGGGCTGCAAAGCATGACAACCTCTTTTACACCCCATCCACAACATTCCCTGTCATTTCTTATCAGATTTTGTTGTTGAAGTTCTCGTTAAATTATCGTTGGAATCCTGGATGGTAGTGTACTTCTGGAATGGATCTTTGGCAGATACTTGCCCCTCGAATACACTTTCAAACAATAACATGTCCTTCAACCTCCATTTTCTCTTTCTTGGAGAAAGTGATGTGGTTTCACTTCAGTCAGACCTCCTTGATTATGTTGTAGATAAAACTCGCTCTTTGCCTCATTCCAACTAAAAAAAAAAAGCCTTGGATGATTTCTACCTCTAAGGAGAAAATGTATTCCATATATTATTATTCCTTTTCCTTTTTAGGATTTGTCTCAATGAGGAGCATGAAAGGGGATATTGATCACCATGTTTTGATGATGTGTTCTTAAGTTGAAAACCAAAAAACTTGGAATTTGAATGATTGAATTTGATTGAATTTAAATTTAAATTTGCTAGTTATCAATTTTTTGACCGAATTTGAGCAAATGACTTAATTTGATCGGATGATCCAATTTGACCACGGATAAATTGGGCCTTCTAGTGTAAGTTATTGATAACTTTTTCCAGAATTGTGTTAAGGTCAAACCGAACCTGGATGATCAAATTTGCCGAAATCTAAATTTCATCTAAAAATCGAACAACCCGAACCTAAATGCCAAAACCTAAAGTTGACCCAAATTGTGATTTGATCATGACTGAATAAATAAATTCTTACTTTGATTAAAGTACCATGTCCAACTACAACAATAACAAGCCCTCAATGGCAGAGTGTCCTCTACCTAGACCGCGACGCCCTCAATATAAATATAAAGCTCAGGAGTAGTTGGACACCAAGCCCTAGTGGCGCAACATTCTCCTCCACCAAGACTGCAACGCCCTTCTGTGGATATTTTTCCTCGCCGTTCGGGCTTCCGAACGTCCACGCAAATTGGGGTGTGATTCGGTGATTTGTGTTGGGGTTTGAACCTCTGAAAACTCTTTAAGGGTTCAATCATACATTTCAGGAATAATAATTTGTAAAATCGCTTTCCCTTTACTTTGTGCATTTCTTGAGTCATTGAATTAAACTTTCAAGAGTGAACATCCACTTGTTCCAAACTCTTCTAAATTTAACCCAATTTGTTCATTTAAATGTTAGACTCGGAAGAAAGCGATTTATGCAAATATTATTTAGAAATATGCAAAGAAAAACCTTAAAGTTGCATCGGCACATTGTAAAACCACGTTTTACCATAGTTTATACAACCCGATGTGCTTAGGTTCGAAATGGGAGTCGTCACCCGACTTTTTAAGGGAAAAGCCTAGACAAAACCAAAAAGAAAACAAGAAAGACTCCGCCTGCGAAATCCAAGAATGGATCAGAGAATAAGGTTACAAACTCGAAAGGTAGGATCTTAAAGAGTTTGCCTCTCACAAAAGGAAAGACTCTACTAAAAGTTTTAAGTGTGCTTTTGATAAAGTTTGGAAGGGAGATAAAGAAGAACTTTACAGAATTATTTCATTGATCATGCAACATGAATTATAAGAAAGAAAATGTACATATACAACACTTTATTTACAAGAAAAAGGAAATTTTAAAGCTTACATTGTGCTAATTGAAGAAGAGGCCTTGCCTAGCCCTTGTAGTTGCTTGAAGATGCTCCTCTTGATACCCTTAGATGTCTCCTCTCAAAATGCCAAAATGAACCAAAAGATGGTAGGAAAAGGGGTAGGAAGAAGGCTCTTTTTGTAGGTTTTTTATGTGTTTAGGATGAGGTTTTTTGTGGTGTACGTTTTTGGGATGGATGAGAGGATATATGTGTTTAGGTAAGATGGAGATTAAAGTGATAAGAAAGATAGTTAGATGATAGGAATGGTAGTAAAATGGTAGTATAAGAATAGAGGTTAGAATGATGATAAGAATGAAGTATGTAGTGAGAATGGATGGTTTAAGAGTGAAGAAGGGAGGAATAGAATGAATTGTTGTGTCATTTGGTTTTGAGGGAGGTAGTATTTATAGGAGTAGGAGGGAGTATAGGTTCATGAACTCATATACACATACATGCTCCCATACAATTGCATGCATTCGCTGGTCAGCTGGCACAGAAAACTAGGCAGTAGGGGGGATGCTCTTGGTGGTCAGCAACACGTGGGTGAATGAACCCAATGTGGCTGCATTAAAAGTCGGTCGCCTACAACATGGGGAGGGGATGAACCTTGGTTCATCCATGCACCCGTGGACGGTAGCATGTGAATACATTTGCCTTGGGAAGTGTTTATTCACACTGGACGACAATAGCATTTCTTGTGAGTTTTTTTGATGTTTTTGAATTCTTTTGTGAGGTTTTGATCCTGTGACCTCTTGACATAGGATTTGCATGTGGCTTGCATGGCTTGCTATCTTTACATAGAAATGTGCATGTGATCATGCATGCAACTTGAAGTAAGCTCGTACGTGTAAAGTGCACGCATTTAGGCTTTATTTTTCGGCTTCTTCTTTATTTTGACTTCTTTTTATATAGATATGCTATATATTTTGGGTGTTAAAACCCAGTGTCTACACCTTTGCCAATAAATAGCATAGAACACTCCTCGCAAGCTTCTCATCCCAGCTGGCGTAGTAATGATAGGTCCTCCCGCGGCAGAAGGCGTGGTCGAGGATGCACATCTGGTAGAGGTCATGGCCACTCAGGGTCTCCACACTTCTCCCTCCCACAGCAACAAGCACTAGGGCAACAATTAGCAACAGGTATATATACTGGTCCTTGCTCGAATATTGCTAATATTGCCAATACTACTCTTTCCTTAAACTCTCCATTTATTAGTGCTAACTTCTCTCAAAAGTTGTTTGTTAACTATGTTTTCATCCAGGTCATACCGCTCCTCTTTGCCCCCGTTACTTTAACCTTGCCCAAACCCTGACAACCTCTTCTCCTCCAACTGCTCTTGTTGCTATACAGTCCAACGAAGCTAATAATGTTGTCTGGTATCCAAACTCTGGTGCCACCAGTCATATGACGCCATCTGAAGGCATCCTTGCCTCTAAAACCCCTTACTATGGTCCTGTTCTGTTATTGTCGGTAACAGTACTAAGCTTCCTATTCGCCATATTGGACATAATGCATTGACCACTCCTACTAAATTGTTGGTTTCGAAAAATGTCTTGCATATGCCTGACCTTAAGTACAATTTGTTTCCCGTTCATATGTTGTGTCAAGATAATAATTGTATGGTTAATTTTGATTCTTCTTCTGTGCATGTTAAGGACAAAATTACGGGGACAACTCTCTTGCGGGGTACCATTAACCAGGGCACCTACTTTTTTGCTCCTCATGTTCATACTGCCTTGGTGTCTATTCGTGCGTCTGGTGATGTCTGGCATCCTAGGTTAGGTCATTGTGGGTCCCGTGGCATCGATGAACTCAGAAAACAGAACTTCATTTCCCCTACCTCTAGATATTTAAATAAGTGTCAATCTTGTAAGGTGGGTAAAGCCCATCGATTGTCTTTTACTATTGTGAGCACACCGTTATATTTAATTCACTCTGACGTTTGGCAGCCACCTATTGTTTCAAATCTTGGTTATCGTTATTATGTTTGTTTTGTGAATGACTGCACCTGATATACTTGGATTCATCCTATGAAGCATAAGTCAGAGGTTTACTATATTTTCGTTGTCTTCCAAAATCTTGTGCAAAATCTTTTTAATAAAATAATTAAATTTTTTCAAAGTGATGGAGGGGATGAATTCTTCAATAAATCCATGCAAATTCATTTTCAAAAATGTGGGATCTTATTTCGAAAATCTTGTCCTCATACTCATGAGCAAAACGGTGTTGTTGAGCGTAAACATCGCTATACTGTTGAGATGGCTAGGACCCTGCTTCTCCAAGCAAACCTACATGCTCAATGTTTTCCCACCGTGTTCACCCCTCAGCATAAACTTGCTCCTCAATCAAAACGATGTGTCTTCATTGGCTATGCTCCTCATTACAAAGGCTATCGAGTATCGATGCCTTGATCCAACTACAGGGCATGCGTATGAGAGTCGTCATGTTCAGTTTCATGAGGATGTCTTCCCATATCATACCCTTATCCCATCCCCCCTAAAATCTCGCCTTACCAACCCCATTGACCTTGTTGTCACCTCTTCTATTCTTGTCTCTCCGCCTGTCACCCAATCACCTCTAGCCCCTACTCCTTCCAGCTCCCCACCAACCTCACCCATGGCCCAATCCACTCCTCCTACTGACAGCATGAATCCTCCGCACATTCTCATCATCCAATCCCCCTCTACCTCTACCTCTTCATCCACGACGCTCTTTCCCGCCACTACCTCAAATCCACCTTCGTCTCCATCGACTTCTCCAAACACCTCAGCCCCACCCTCTCCAACTACAATTTAGCCCCCTAACCACCACCACATGCAAACTCATGCCAAATTTGGCATTGTTAAACCCCGAAAAATTCTTTCCTTGACTGCTGCCACTTCCTCTTGTCACTCTGAGCATAAACCCAGTTGTTACGTAGAGGCATGTAAGCATCTAGAATGGAATCATGCTATGGTAGAAGATTTCAATGCACTAGTCCAATAACAATACATGGACCTTAATACCTTACCGCTCTAACATGAATCTGTTATCTTGTAAGTGGGTGTACAGGAACAAGTTTAACTCTGATGGTATTCTTGAAAGACGTTAGGCACGCCTTGTTGTTCGAGGTTTCGGCCAACAAGAGGGTCTGGACTATCACGACACTTTTAGTCCAGTAGTGAAACCCACCACTATTCGCGTTGTCCTCACGATTACTCTCACTACAGGTTGGGCCATTCATCAACTCGATGTAAAGAATGCCTTCCTTCATGGTGATCTCACTGAATAGGTTACATGACCTAACCCGCTGGCTTCGTTGATCTTGATCGTCCTTTCTATGTCTGCAAGCTCAACAAATCTCTATATGGCCTTAAACAGGCCCCCCGAGCATGGTTCCATAAGTTCAGCTGTTTTCTCCTCTCCTTGGGGTTCACCTGCAGCCGGACTGATACTTCCATGTTTATCTATCGACACTCAAGTGTAACTTTAATCTTATAATTATATGTCTATGACATCATTTTCACTGGCAGCTCATCTACCTTGCTCTTCCACATCATTAGACTTCTTGCCACTCAATTCCCTATGAATGACCTTGGTGATCTTCATTACTTCCTTGGGGTTCAGGTCCTCCATACTCCTGACACCCTGTTCTTGAGTCAAAACCAAATACATTCATGAGCTTCTTCAACGATTTAACCTTCACTCCTCTAAACCCATCAGCACTCCTTTACCAACTCGCTCATCGTTATCACTACTAGATGGAGAATTACTCCCTGATCCGTCCCTTTATAGGAGCATGGTTGGTGCATTGCAATATTTGACACTTACCAGGTCAGATATAGCCTATGCTGTTAATGTTACGTTGTCTCTCAATTTATGCATGCTCCTCGTTCTACTCACCTTGTGGTTGTGCAGCGTATTTACCGTTATCTATAGGGCACTGCCGATCATGGGCTGCTTCTTAAGAGAGTTGCCTCTTTGCATGTAGTTCTTGCATAATTTGATGCGGACTGGGCTGGTTGTCCGGATACTTCACGGTCAACCATTGGTTTTGCCGTTTTTCAGGGTCCCAATATTGTCTCTTGGCGTTCCAAAAAGCAACCTACAGTGTCCAAATCTTCCACAGAGGCTGAATACCGTGCGGTTGCAAATACTGTCACAGAAACCTAGTGGTTACGATACCTCTTAGCATAATTGGGCATTCTTCTCTCTAAACCTGTTACGGTTCTCTGTGACAATATCTCTGTTACTTACATTGCGGCTAACCCGGTTCCCCATAATTGCAACAAACACATCAAGGTTGACTATCATTTTGTTCACGAACTGGTTTCCCATGGTGATTTAGTCGTTCGATACATCCAACTCAGCTTCAACTAGCTTATATCTTTACTAAATTTGTTCCCATTAAGCGATTCTTGTTCCTAAAAACCAATCTGTCTGTGCATTCACCCCTACAGATTAAGGGGTGTGATAGAATATTCTAGACTTATCTTGTATTATGGTAGAATATTCTAGGCTATACTTTGTCTAGATCTTTCCGAAATTTTCTTTGTATCTTCTATGCTGACATATGTCAATATAAATATATGGACCCATGACCTCTCAATGGCAGAGTGTGCCACATGGCCCACATTATTCCTATAATCATATTTGCACACAACAAACCCCAATATAATTTTGCTAATAGGGGTCTGAGGCTCCCCATATACGAGACTACATGAAGAGACTCTTTCAAACGGATGTAAAAGA
The DNA here is from genome assembly GCA_029582165.1 of Portulaca oleracea. Classification (NCBI taxonomy): domain Eukaryota; kingdom Viridiplantae; phylum Streptophyta; class Magnoliopsida; order Caryophyllales; family Portulacaceae; genus Portulaca; species Portulaca oleracea. Next base: position 19,327,754 of record CM055885.1, read on the forward strand.
GGATCTTTTGAAAATATAAAAAAAAAAACTTTTTGAATAAAGTATCATGCCCAAGACTCGATTTTGTCAGGGGGAGGTTTATGGTAGTCAACTTTTTTTAACTACCGTAGTTAAATTTGAGATCAGTTAATTTAGATAGAAAATCTTAATCGTTGATTTACTTTCCTTAACCAGCTATAGTAGATTAATAATAAATAATTTTAATCTTTTATAATTATTATTGAATTTTACAATATTTTTATAATGTAATCTTCGAAAAAATATTTTATATTCCTTAGTGATTTTTGAAAATCTTTCCCAAATCAAAATAAACAATTTAAACTCCCAACGCCAATTTAATTTGAGAACTTTAAATTGTAAAGGAAATTCTTCATACAACGTTACTTTCACTAGTGTGTTCGAATTTTACAGATTGCACTTTCGATTTTTGCTTTTCATTTTCTCATCCTTTAAGTGGGAAATTGATAAAATTTTCAATTTCACCGGAAATAATATGAGAGAACCAAATTCTTCTAAATTACATACTTTTTAACATGAATTTTGTTTAAAATATTATTTTAGTTTTTTAAATTTTACTTGTTAATTATACATTACTTGATGAAATAATTCTTGATTAGTATCTATGCCTGTTCAAAGATTGGATCATGTCGAGTCGGGTCAATGAGGTCTGAAGTCACATGACCCTCAACATCAAACTTGGGTCGAATTCCCTAACCCAAACCCCATGGGTCGTGGGTTGGATCATTGGGTCAGTCGATCCGAAAATGTGAAAACTTAATACCAATCATTACATCCATTTACATTGAAAAAAATTTCTAAAATGTTAAAATTTCCGCATAATATCGACAAATGAAATTCCAAATTTTAGGTCCGGAAAAAAAAATCAACATCAAGTATCTAAGTGATTACGTACACCAAGCAATTCAATTGTTTTGTTTAATGAAAATTTATAATTATAAGTTTATTTATCATGTCATCAGATTGGAATGTAGGGTTAATGCACCTATGTTTTTCTTTCAATTATATTAGAGATAACAAAAATTAGTTAAGTGAACAATTACATTGGAATCAAGGAAGTAGATGATAAGTGTTTTGTTCCAAGACACATTTAAATGTCCTCTTTTTTTCTTCAAATTATTATTTGTAATGATTTTGTACACCATTTTTTCTCAAAAAAATAAAATAATGGAATTGATCCTATATGTACGTAAGACATATTTTATGCGTTTTTCGGTAAAGTTTAAAAATATAGATAACGATATAACTTCTTGCAATTTATATATAGAATTATGCTTATAGTTTGAACTACGTCATTTTTAAATTTGATAGATAATCACATAATTTTTACATCAGTACAAGAAATTTAATACAAATCTTGCCCCAATACTCTTATCGTGATTATTATTAAATAATAATAACAATACTGGAAAATTTTTGTGACTTACATATTTATTAAAATATCCCCATCTTTTTTTATAAAAAATTTCTTTTGAATTTATATGCATACCACGTCATGCAAAATCGTTAATTATTAATATATAAAATTAAATTAAAAATTCAATATGTTAAATATTACAATGAAAAATCATTTTTAATTAAATCCTTGACAAATCGAGTATCTTACAAATTATTGTGCATACAACTAATATAAAATAATAAGAATTGTCTTTTTTTAATGGATATTTATTAATTTTATATGCCTAATCAAGCTTATTTAGGCAAGATCTCTAATTTGATAAATAGGAAAGAGAAAAGATTTTATAATTTTTAATGAATTTGTTAAGATTAGAGGTAAACATAATCGATGGGTTAGATTTGTTTTGTTAAGATCAACTATGGGTATCAATCGACAATGGTAGTTAAAACAAAAGTTGACTACCTTATAATTTTCCTTTTTTCAGATCAAATCTATTTATCTATTTAAAATATAAAGCCAAAAGGGTTTATGGTATACAAATTTCACTTTGTCCATTTTACCCCTCGCCATTGATAAATCATAATGATAGAATAGTAATTACAACACCAAAATTGTTACCACCAATATTTAAACTTCTCATGCAAAGAAAACTCTCCAATTTCTATACCACTAAGCTACCATATTTTTAGTTAATGCTTTTTTCATATAAATTCTCTATTTCCATCTTTCACAATGAAAGCGCCGTCGTTTACTTCATATTATTTATGAAAATAAGAAAAATCATAAAATCTACCTAATATGTTGATTGATGTTAAATAAATTAAATCATACATATATAAATTTTTCTATCATTTATGAAAATGAGAAAATGAGAAAAATCATAAAATCTACCTAATATGTTGATTGGTCTTAAATTAAATCATGCATGTATGTGTGTATCATAGAAAGACGGAGAGAAAGACAAAGATGTCAGAATTTTATTTAGTATACAAATATATTTCAAGTCAAAATTATTTAAAAAGTATGTACATGATATAATTTATATATTTTTATTGGATTTAAAGATTATCAATACATATAAGAGTTAGAGTATCATCGATAACCGTTTTGTTCCTTTATTTACTTTTGGGAAAGTTTCTTATGTATTATGTTGTACTAGGCTTCAACCCGTGCGATGCACGGAACGAACTCAATTAGCTACTTTTGAAATTTTATAAAAGTCATGGATAAGTAACTGTCCATACAAATAAACCAAATGAAATATTAATGAAATTGTTACATGGAAAACATCATGATAATTTTTTCCTACAAAGCATGTAATTCAGCAATAGAAAATTTCCTAAAATGTGAATGATTTCTATTATAATATATAGATTATTATTATTATTATTATTATTATTATTATTATTATTATTATTATTTGTTAGGAATAGTGAATATTTGTATTGTTGACAATGTTGTATCTTGTTTCTGTGTTTCTTGGATTGTTAGGATGAGAAGTTAGCTATATATATAGCCTTCCTCTCCCTCTTTTATCTCAAGAGTTGAGATAATCAATTACACCATTTCTCTTCAATCTCTCTCCTTTTCTCTCTTTAGTTTCCCCAAATTGGGTGAAACTTAACATGGTATCAGAGCCCGGGTGGCTACTGATCTAATTATCTTCCTCTCCCTCCCTCACATTGTTCCTCTGCTACATCAGAAAATCAATCAAATCAACTTTCCCCCAAATCAAATGCCCAGATCCAGTTCACCATCATCATTGACAATCTAGGGTCTCCGATTCGTACAAGATCGAAATCGAGAATATGAAGCACAACCGTAGAGAACTCGATCTGTCTCGATTTCCTCCTCAAATGATCCTATTCCCTCGGATTCGAACGGAGCTTCCCGTCGGAGAGACTGGTACTTGAGCCGGAGACGACGCCGTACCGGCAGAACCGTCGCCGGAGCTCCTTCTGGACAAAACGACCGTCGTCTACGACGCCGGTGGCGAAGTCCAGAGTCTTCTCGCACGCTCCCTCTCATCCCACAGATTCTTTCTTCAATTAGGGTTTCTCTTCCATAGATTGTTCAGACTTTGACTTGCTTGTTTGATTTCTTGCATCTTTCTTCATCCTCGCTGTCGAGTTCTGCAAGTTAGGTTTTCGATTTGCCTTTTTCGTTGGTTCGTGAAATTCGGTCATGGAGTTCGGTGGACCGAGGAAGAGAGGCAGGCACGCTGCTGCTAATGAAAAATTTGAGAAGTCTCGTCCAAAATCAGAGTCCTTTCCAACTGGTGTAGGGAGCAAATCGAAGCCTTGCACAAAGTTTTCAGCACATCGGGTTGACCATTCAGGGAGGGATGCCGCTTCTTGCACTATGTCCCGGGCGGATATAAAGCTCTTGCCCAGATTGTCAATCCGGGTTCAATGAAGAAATCGATTCGCCTCCCTCTCAGTCGGATTTCCGGTGGTCTCGTCTTCTGAGGTACGTCATCGGAAATACGAATTCCGAGCAGATTTGGTCCAATCGCAACAGCGTCGATTTCTCCTAATTAGGGGTCTTCCTTGTTATGCGGGAATCTTGGCTTCATGTTCTTGAACAGCTGGAATCATATTCGATTTCTTGCGCCCTAGACTCGAATCTTGTTAAGAAGTATCGATGCATGTTCGATGTGTAATGTTCAATCTCGAGGGTAATAGTGCTCGTCGTGATTATCTTTCTGCTGAATCCATTTCTTCATGCTTGCTGTAGTTTTGGGTTTCTTTTTTTTCCGATCATGTTTCTCGATCAAGTTTCTCGCTCTCTTTGTTCTCTCATCCGATCAACCAGGAATGTCTCTGATGGCCATTGTATTCGCCGGAGATAGTTTCAATACCTGGAAAAATTTCGGCAATTATCTTTCTTTCTTTCGTCGTTTGGCTCCACAAGTTCTTCCGTGGTGATGGCGAGGAAGCTCTTGGAGTTAAAGTTCAAGTTTTCAAGGTTGTTCTGCCCCTCATTGATCTTTTGGCAGTAAAAGCAGCCATGTCAGTTCAATATATCAACAATATGTCCAAGACACTCCCTGAAAATTGTTCTTGGCAAATTGGGGGTTTTGTCACCCTCCAATTTGAGGGGGGTGTTAGGAATAGTGAATATTTGTATTGTTGACAATGTTGTATCTTGTTTCTTTATCTTTGTTTCTTGGATTGTTAGGATGGGAAGTTAGCTATATATATAGCCTTCGTCTCCCTCTTTTATCTCAAGAGTTGAGATAATCAATTACACTATTTCTCTTCAATCTCTCTCCTTTTCTCTCTTTAGTTTCCCCAAATTGGGTGAAACTTAACATTATTATTATTATTATTATTATTATTATTATTATTATAGGCAACACCAAAATAATTATTGTTATTTGCACCAAAATAATTTAATTCAGAGTCCAAAGCAGTCAAAGATTAGTGATATTTTATGGTTTTTTTAATTTTAAAATAAAATCTGGATTGAAAATAAAAAAATAGAAAATAGAAAAAAATATAATTTTCTACGTTGTTATTGGCCAATTCCCCTATAGTCACTATCGTGTCTCTATTTCGTGGGACCCACAATGATTTCTATTATAATATATAGATTATTATTATTATTATTATTATTATTATTATTATTATTATTATTATAGGTAACACCAAAATAATTTAATTCAGAGTCCAAAGCAGTCAAGGATTAATTATACTTTCTGGTTTTTTTAATTTTGAAATAAAATCTGGATTGAAATTTAAAAAAAATTGAAAATAGTAAAAAAATATAATTTTATACGTTATGATTGACCAATACCCCTACAGTCACTCCCGTGGCTCTATTTTGCGGGACCCATAATTATTTCTATTATAATATATATAGATATGGAACAGTTGGAAACGTTATCAAAGTCCAAAGCCGTATGAGATTTGTAATAGTTTTTTTTAATTTTAAAATAAAATTAAATTTAAAACAGTTATGGAACAACTGTAATTGGTGTCAGAGTCCCAAGAAGCTTAGGTTTATAATAAAATCCGGTTGAAAATAAAATAAAAAATTATTAAAAATTGGGTCCTTTTTTTCTTAATTGTGATTGGTTGAGACTCCTTGAAACGCTGTCGTTGTAGTATTTGCTGGGTCCCACATAGATTGTCATTATAAGTATATAGCAAGATTCTTGATTAAGAAATATTTGCTTTATCATATTATTATTCTAAGTTGCATAATTGCATTCTTTTAACAATCAATAAATCCAATGATACAAATAAATAATAGAAGCGTAATGATTCATTAAGGTATTCGATAATATTTGCTCCATAGAAATTAAAATCATATAAAAGTAAAAAAAATAAAATCTTGAGGAAGATCATATCTATAATGCATAATTGTTCATACTGACAGTAAACAAACTATAAATCAATAATGAATAATATTGGTTCCGCCTCACTGTATTTTTATTTTGAATATATTCGTTCCTACTTATTTTAAACTTATTATACTGAACTAACCTGAACTTAGTTGTTTGATCTTATTTGAGTTCATTTGAATGAGTTGTGTTACAAATTTATCTTTAACTTATTTAACTTATTTTGAGAAACAATTAAAAAGAAGATAACTTTAACTACAATGACTTGTCAGCATTCATCATGAGCCAAAGTCGAATTATTGAGGATTTTTATTTTTAAGCAAAATCAATATTGTCAAGTGTCAACCGTTTTTGTTTTACATAAAGCATGATCAATTTTCATCAAAGGATTAATTTTTGTCTTTCTTTTTTATTTATACAAGTTTTGATTTGCACCCATTGTGTGTATCGATTTTTAATTAATTTATTTTTTGCGTGTTTATATACACAAAAAAAAATAAATATAACAATCGATGCACGCAATGCGTGCGAATCAAAACTTGTATAGGATAATTCGGATCGGTCATATCAAATATAGGATAATCCGGATCGGTTATATTTTTAACGGTTTTGCTAATTGTCGCCCCAGGGCGATGATTAATAAAGAATCATATTCTCCTTTTTATAATATTTCAAACAATTGAGGATATAAGATAAAAATTTACCTTTTTAATTTTAGCAGAATATATTTGATTATCTAATGAAATATTCAAAATCTAATCATTAATTTAGATAGCCCACTTAATTAAGGATATATAATAAATGTTTACCTTTTTAATATGACACGTAATTACAATAAATTGTTAAATAAAATTATTAAAAAAATAAAATTGTTCATATTTCTAGATTTCCACTCCATGTTCTTCCATTTTAAATTGTCATGGCATTTCAGATTTTGAGGAATTATACCTCCGTTCAAACTCTTACCCCTCCTAAATCACCATTGAATTCGTAGATGGAGGGTTGATGAGTTATAAAGAGTAAACACAAATTTCTGGATTAGTATTCTAATTTCCGGCCAGTTTTCCACTCAAGTAAAACCAAGTTTTTTGTTTTTGAAACCAAGTAAAACCAAGATGATATCGAACAGTAAGAGCATCTGCAATGGTGAGTTTTAATTCGATTCACTGCTGACGTGGCATGAAACGAGAACAACGAAGTGAGGTCGTGTAGGACCTTCAGTGGTGAGAATGAAACTCGTCTCGCGATAATCTCGCTTTCAGTCTCGTGAGACAAGTTTGAAAGCGAGTTTGAAATATTAATATTTTAATCATATTTTTTTCTCTCTCCTCCTCCATCTCATTTTTATCAATATAACCAAATTAATTATATTCTTAAGTGGGACCCATTTACTTTTTTTAATTAATATAAGTCAAACTCATTCTCACCATTGGAAAACTAACTAAATAAAAAGTTAAATTTTGACTCTCTTGATAGGGATCCACAGATCCCACGTCATACAATTAGTCAAACTCAAACTCACCATTGCGGGTGCTCTAATAATGGGTAAAGTCAAAATTTTCATAATTTAGATTAATTGACATATTTAATTTTGTATTTAATTCTTTTTTCCAAACATTTTACATTAAAAATAAATTTAAAATATTAAATAGTTCATCATAAGATTATGTAGATTTGATTAAATAATAAAGTATATTCTATTAAAACTATAACGCTAACTTTTTATCATATATCCTTAATTGTATGAGATATTATAAAAAAAAGAATAAAATTTTTTTATTATCTAACCGTATTTGTAAAGAGGCAGATGCACTTTTAACTAGGCAGATGCACACGGTTGTAAATTGTAAACGACTGATCTTTCAGTGGACAGAATCTTGCAAATTCACAAACACTCAGAATAGAATATATACTCAATTGTCTGGTCTGATGTCCTATTCTTCCCGCCAACCCACTAAAACCCTAATTCCCCAATTCCCTATTCTCTTAAACCCCGCCCACCCTCTTCCCCTCTCCTCATCCCCTCTCAGAAACCCTCCTAAAACCCTAACTCCATGGATGCCCAGGCCGTGAAATCCGACCTCGTCCTCATCCTCGACTATGGCTCCCAGTACACCCACCTCATCACCCGTCGCATCCGTCAGCTCTCCGTCTTCTCCCTCTGCATCTCCGGCACCTCCCCCCTTTCCGCCATCGCCGCCCTCAACCCCCGCGTCATCGTCCTCTCCGGCGGCCCCCACTCCGTCCACGCCCCCCACGCGCCGTCCTTCCCCGACGGATTCATCGATTACGTCGAGAAGAATGGGGTGTTCGTTCTTGGTATTTGCTACGGTCTGCAGTTGATTTCGGTGAAGCTTGGGGGAGTTGTGAAGGTCGGGGAGAAGCAGGAGTATGGGAGGATGGAGATCGAGGTGGTTGGCGATGGCGGACGGGATGGTAAGGGGTTGTTTGGCGAGAGGGAGAAGGGGGAGAAGCAGGTGGTTTGGATGAGCCATGGCGATGAAGTGGTGGAACTTCCGGAGGGGTTTGAGGTGGTTGCGAGGAGTCAGCAGGGAGCAGTTGCGGCGGTTGAGAATCGGGCCAGAAAGTTTTATGGGCTGCAGTATCATCCTGAGGTATGTATGTATGTATGTATGTATGTATGCTTGATTGATTTTGAATGGAGTTAATCTAAATAGAGTTATTAGTCAACTTATCTGTGTTCTTAATTGTCAATTTGTATTGGTTTTGATTTGTACCTTTTTAAATCAGTTTGATGATTTTTCTGGAGTGTTGGTATAGGAGGAGTTGTCCTGAAACAATGGGGTTTGTGGGAAAGTAGTCATCTTTCTGTTTTTTGCTTTGTGTATTTTTCTGCAATTGCAGCATAGCTAAGAGAGCATTTGGTAGAATTATAGGGAATTTGTTTCCTGGAAATTGGGAAATTTTTGTTGGGCAAACATAGTTTACAATGTTTGGTTGAAGTTGTAAATTTTTCGTGTAACCTGGTGAATTATTTTTTGAGAGAATGTATTTTATAGTGTTTGATTCAAGTTGTAAATTTCTTCAGAAAAATGTTTGAAAATTTCCCAACTAGCCATATTTATAATTGTTTGTGTTTGTATATTAGCGATATTTTGGAAATTTTCGTCCTTTGGATCCCATTTTCACACTTTGAATCTGTAAAATGCTTATGCAGGTGACACACTCCCCTCAAGGAATGGAGACTCTGCGGTACTTCCTGTTTGAAATTTGTGGGATCACAGCTGACTGGAAAATGGAAGATGTGATGAATGAAGAAATAAGAGTTATTCAGAGCACATTAAAGCCTGATGATCATGTCATTTGTGCACTTTCGGGTGGCGTCGATTCCACTGTTGCTGCTACCCTTGTTCATAAGGCTATCGGAGACCGACTTCACTGTATCTTTGTTGACAATGGGCTCTTGAGGTGAGTCCACATTCTGTTTTTAACAACTTCACAGCAAGAATACAGTGAATAGCAACATTTTTTAGACCGGGTAAATTTGGATTGCCTACTGAGGCTTTAGAAGTCACTGTGTTGACAAGCATGAGAGCTGGCAGAATTTGACTTGACCTGAACCCGCTTGGAAATTGAGGGGTTTGAAAACGATTTCCAAACCCGAAACCTAAATAAACTCGAATCCGACCCGTACTGAACCCGTCCACCCGAATTGATTGGGCATGATAACCCATCAACCCTTCAATTTCCTGTAGCTGAAAGTTGGGGTGGTAGTCACTTTTTTTGGTATGTTGAATGACAACATGAGGATGATTAGAAACTTGCTTTTTTTCTGAGGCTCTGCTGTTGCTGAACACTGTCTTCTTGTTTTACCTAGGTATAAGGAGAGGGAGCGTGTGATGGATACATTTGAACAACATCTCCACTTGCCTGTGACGTGCGTGGACGCAAGTGAGCAATTCCTTAGCAAACTTAAGGGTGTTGTGGATCCTGAAACGAAAAGGAAAATAATCGGGAGGGAATTCATCTGCATCTTTGATGAATTCGCGCAAGAATTGGAACGGAAATTGGGAAAGAGACCCGCTTACTTGGTACAAGGAACTTTGTATCCCGACATCATTGAATCTTGCCCTCCTCCTGGAAGTGGAAGAAACCACTCTCACACTATCAAGAGCCATCACAATGTTGGTGGACTTCCAAAGGACATGAAGTTGAAGCTCATTGAACCCCTAAAGCTTTTATTCAAGGACGAGGTTAGATTTTAAAACACACTTGAATCACTTATGGTGCGTTTGGCATTCTCCTGTGAAACTTTTTCCGGGGAAAAACTTTCCCAATTGAGCTTGAGAGTGACATAATGGGCCCTATATTAAAACTTTCCCATAATCAAACATGGGAAAGTCTTTGAACCAAACGCAACCTTACGATATCTTCTGTTTTGTTTGACGAGTGGTTTATTGTTGGTTTGTCGAAGGTTCGTGCATTGGGTAAGATCTTGAATGTTCCAGAAGGGTTTCTGAAGCGGCATCCGTTCCCCGGACCAGGGCTCGCAGTGCGTGTTCTTGGTGATGTCACAGAAGGAAATGCATTGGATGTTTTGCGCCAGGTCAGCAATTAGTAGTCCCTGTTATTATTGGTCTGACTGATTTGGTTTGTGTTAAATTTCTGGCTGACATCAAGGGTGGTTTTTTCTCTCCCAGGTTGATGAGATATTCATTCAGTCAATCAAAGATGCAGGACTCTATGATTCAATTTGGCAAGCCTTTGCTGTTTTCTTACCTATTAAGTCTGTTGGTGTTCAAGGTGATCAAAGAACACATTCTCATGTCGTTGCTCTTAGAGCTGTTACTAGCCAAGATGGAATGACCGCAGATTGGTAAGCGTCACTTTTATTTTCCCGATTATTGCAAACCCACGAAAGTTGATATGCATACAAGCATAGTCTTACCATAGTTTTGAAACTGCTCAACACAATGAAGTAACAAAAAGAGCTAAATACTGCACAAACAACGCAATAGCAATCTCTTCATTTTCTGATCAAATTTGGCGGGTGTTTCATATTTTTTCAGGTATAACTTTGAACATAAGTTCCTGGATGATGTATCGCGGAAGATTTGCAATAGTGTCCGCGGTGTAAACCGGGTTGTTCAAGACATAACATCTAAGCCTCCTTCAACAATAGAATGGGAATGATGATGATGATGATGATACATTTACCTTTAGTTAGGTGTTTGCTTTATGCAAGGAGGAAACCTTTGATACTGATTTGTTAATCACCATTTACAAACAATTGAGGTGGTTATAATTTTATGAATGAGTAGAAATATTTTTTTTCAACTATACTAGGAAGAAGTCTAGGTCTCCTACTAGTAAAATTACTGATCCTAGAAGAGGTATGGATATGTTCCACTCTAAAAATAATGTTTAGTCCAACGCACATAATTAAATTAACAAGTTTTGGATTATGTTGCACTGTGGTCACCAAGACCATAGTCTAACCTTTGTCGTACTTTTAGAATGGACGATGAAGAAAAATTTACTTCAATAGCGGGTAAACGACAATCCTATAATGGCTACACTATATAATTGGTTAGAATGCATATTATATGTACATAAAGTATGTGATCCTAATAGGATGAGTGAATAATTATGTTATTAGGAGTGAATGACACGTAGATATGAGTGAACAATTACGTTATTTAGAGTGAACAATAGGTAGATATGAGTGAACAATTATACTATTAAGAATTAACAATTACCATATCTAGAGCACATGCTCTTTAATTGCAAATAGGTTATGATGTTAGATTTAGAACTATCATTGAACTAGTCGACCCAGTGGATCAATGGATCAACTGGTTAAATGGGTAAACTTATAAATAAGGTCAAAATCGACATGTATAGGTCATGAATAGAAATTTTTTTCATATACTATTATTTCTTATTTGCCACAAATTATATAAAATATCCATAAGAGCAATTATCTTTGTATTAAATTCTTCTCTATTGGTAATACTAATTGATGATTTTTAACTACTAAAACTCAAGTGTAAAATTCTTTTGTAGTTTAATTTGGATAAGCTATTGTACTATATAAGCTATTTTTTTTTTTAATAAGTAGCTGTCAAAAAGTCCTTTTATTCGATCAATAAAATCGTGCCAAAAAGCACACAATAGAGCATACAACTCAAAGGGTTTCTCGAACAGCAAAATGAGAACAACCCAATCAAAGAAGCTGAAAGCAACAATCACACAGCTGGACCACAGCCATGACAAACATGAAGCAACATAGCACAACTGGTGATAGCTACTGAAAAATGAAAGAAATGTTGTAAAAATTCATGGCCAGTTGATCCACTGAATATGGGTGTTTCTCCTTCTATTTAGTTGACCATAGACAAATCCTCTATTTTACAGTCTGCCACACCAATTCCCTGTTCCTTTCCCGATGATCAAACACCACTGCATTGCGATGGTTCCAGATGTACCACACTATAGTGAAGGAGGCAATCCAAAAGCTCGTTCTTAGCTTGTTAGGAAACTTGATTTGAACCCATACTTCGAATATCTCCCTCAGATAATGAGTAAATTACATTTACCCTACCTGACATTTGTGGTAATAATTTTTGTACACCCGACATTTAAGAAATAATTTTCACTCTACTTGACATTAAGTGAAAGTGATTTTTAGTGGCAAAATCCGATCATTTCTCATCAGAAATAAAAGAATGAGAGGATCATTTAAGTCATTTCCTTCTAAATATTAATGGAAAACATGATACATTCACATAGCCATATAGGGGCTTTATTGTATTTCCTCATTTCCAATGAGAAGTGACATGATTTTATCGCTAAAAATCACTTTCACTTAATGTCAGGTAAGGTGAAAATTATTTCCCAAATGTCGGGTGTACAAAAATTATTACCACAAATGTCAGGTAGGGTAAATGTAATTTACTCCTCAAATAATGCTATTGCTATATGATTTGTCCCAAACACTGCATCACATCAGACCATAAAAATCATGCAAAGAGACAAGAGAGAAACAGATGATTGTCACTCTCAGGCTCAATGTCACATAAGGAACAAATATTCGAGGATGTTTCTACGATCCCTTTCCTTTGAAGCATGTCTCTAGCATTAAGCCTTCCCAGCAGAGCAATCCATAACATGATCTCAATCTTGGGGGGGGGGGGGGGGGGGCAAGTTTTTGCCAAACCTAGCACATAACTGAGTCATAGTGTGATTTGTCGTACACTATTTCTTCATCCTTTACAATCATTGAGTGAACTGTGAAGTTATTTGATCCCATCCAAACTATACAATTTTTGCCATTCTTCTTTGGCTGAACTGTCAGCAGCCGAGATATGAGAATTTTCTCAGAAGCCAATTCATCCACATTTAGCTCCCTTTGCCATGCCTCAAATGATTGAAGAATTGTTTTTAGATTTAGCATTTCAACTTCACAAGATTTGGAGAAGATGATCGTGTCATCTGCGAGTTGTAGATGAGTCACATTCACTTTTTTTGCACCTATATCAAGGCCAATAAAGTCTCCAAGCCGAACTCTCATAAAAAGCAGACAGTTCAGAACTTTTGCTAGTATGCAAACAACAACAAGCACTTCTAGAAATTGTTCACTTCTAGAAATTATCATATTAAAAAGTTAAAAGCTCCTATGAAAAGCTTCTTCAAATAATTTTTTAAGTTTTAAAAGTTATTACGAAAAACTATTTACTAAGAACTTCTAGAAATTTTTTTAACTTTGATAAAAGAAGATTGTTCAAAAATATCTTTTCGAGTTGAAAAAGCTAGTTACCTAATGAGGCCTTTTCTTTGAGAGATACCTAAGGGGACCTTATTTTCATGGCTACTAAAGAAATTACCATAAAATAGAGACAGGAATGATTAAGGAATATTGGACTGTGTTAAAAATCAAGAATAATCTAGAAAGTTTTTGAAGAGAAGCCTTAGAAAATTCTAGATAATTTGAAGTGATATTATTGTAGTATGTTCTAGATTTTTCCTACCACCACATTCTTTCTATAACTATAAATATAGGTGGTGGAGTTATCATTTGTATCATCAACAACCAAGAGCTGTAATATATTCTCCCTACGTCAATAACAAAAGCTTTTCGTTTAAACAAACCTTCCTCCATTCCACAAAATAATTTTCCCTTCAAACACCCAAAAACCTAACAGATTGCAATATACCAATCTTTGGTGATATTAGATCGTAATATACTAACCTTTAAAATTGAACGCCAATATACCTAATTTTTGTATTTAGGTGTTATTCATGTACTGAAACTAACCTAAAATACTCATGTTTCAATATATTGATAACACCTAATTACAAAAATCAGGTATATTGATATCCAATTTTAAAGGTCAATATGGTATGTTACGATCTGATACCACCAATGGTTGGTATATTATGATTCAATATTCCAATGAATAATCCTGAATCTAGAATTCCAAAACCCACAAAGATATCATAGAAATGACTCACAATGACAATGACAGCTAGCTAGTTACACCTTTGAACTTTTACCGCATATCTCATTCTAACACTCTCTTTGCCAAGACTTCAAGAGTGACAACATTAAGTTGTGGTGAATCTAGGTCTTCAAATTAAGGATGATCAATATATTATTACACTTATTTGATAAATGTATTTTCCACAGTTTTTGTTATCCTAAATTATACTCAAACTTTAAAGAAGAAGGGTTAAGGGTAGCTATGGCCGCTCCAAGCTCGACAGAGCTCCGCCACTGGGCCCACTTCCTGTTGAGCGAATTTAGAAATAGAGGCTTGAACGTGATTGAAAATGACTGTCTTTAAGGAATTAATTTCCGCTATATCACTCAGTTGCTCAATACTTTGGCAAATATTCATCTAGGATTGATCAAACCTTCATGAACAATCAGAAGAACAAAATATGATTCTTCCCTAAGCCCTATGCAAAGTATATAAAGAAATTCTAGATGGATAAAGAGAGGTAGTTAAGTTAGTTGGCAAATTCGGGATGGATGAAGAGAGGTAGAGTGAGGATATGAATATAGGTATATGCAGTGATATTTGCAATTATCACTTACAACAATAATAGTTTGTACACAAATGGCATTGAATAACATGAAGATGAACAATAAATACTACATACAAATTTACAAGTATTTTAATGCTAACCAACGATCAAGCATGGCAAGGCATTCTCGAGGCTTATATTCTGGAGCTGTATGCCCTGCACCCTATTATTTACATACAATTCTACCTCATTAGTTCACAATACTCATAATTACTCTTGCTGTAAAATTTTGATATAAAAAATCAATATATGCAAACTACCTTTATAGTGGTAAATGTTAACCGGTAAGGGAACTTGGAATACTCGGTAACATACCTGCGGTAATAGACATTTACCAAAATGAAAATTGGTAAGTTTTTACCTAAATCTACCAAAATTTACTAAAATTTATCCAAACTTATCAAAATTTACCAGAACTAGAAAAACACAAAATTATTAAGTTTGATATAGAATGGTAAATTTGACAAAACTTACCAAATATTATCAAAAATTATCAAAATTTAACTTTTATCAAACTACCTTTTTGCTATGAATTTGATATATTTCAACTTGATGCTTGAGAGATGACCACAACTTGATTGAAACTATAAATTTGCTTAAGACTACTACAAACATAGTAGCTTTTTTTAATTAATTTTTTAAAAAATATTGGTGAGTCAGACCATTAATTCATTTGGTATTCCATATCAGGGAGAGCCCACTAGGTCGATCGGTCAATTGGAAAAAGGAATACCAGGCTACAAGAACGTTGTCACACAACACATCAGATCGATCCTACATGTCAAGTCATTAATACATAGCAGTATTATGTTGTTGAATTTTTTTTTAAAATCGGATGTTTTCAATGATGCATTGAACTACATGTCAAGTCAATAATGTGTTTAATTTAAGCCGAAGGGTTATATGTACTTCTAGGAAAACGGAGCACACTTAGAGAATTACTCCCTCCTTCCCATATTATTTGTCACATTAGACATAATTTCAAAAACCAAAAAAATAACCCTTGTACTTTAACTTAGCTCATTGGAAATGTGAAAATGTTGAATAAAAAGGTGAATAAAAAAGGAAAAAGGTGAACAAAAAAGAAAAATAGAAGAAAATGATGTACTTAATAAGGTTAATTTGATAAATTTATAATTAATGTGTTATTGGAATTATAAATTAACAGATCTTATGGGAAAAAAAGTTAGTTAAAGTGATAGATAATATGGGAAGGATGGAGTATTATTGCTAAGAAAATATAATCGTTCAAAAGCGCGCTCACACACACACATATATATATATAGACACACACACGCGTGTATATATATATATATATATATATATATATATATATATATATATATATAGGAAGTGATAATATGAGCATTGGAATTTTGTGAGCATGTGAGCATTGAGATTTTAGACCATTGGATCTTTAATCAATGGATTAGATAAAAAAGGGATTTGGGTTTTTTTTATTTTTTATTTTTTATAGGTACACGTGACTTTATTAATGAGAAACTAAAAAAAAAGGTAAGGAAAATGGGTGTGTTGGGAAGGGGGACATGCAATCAAAGAAATAATGATGGAAGCTTAGGAAATCAAAACAAAAAAAAAAAATAAAAATAAATGTGTACATCATTGTAGCATATTGCACGTGTGGAATTGAAGGAGGAAGGAGAAGAAACATTTCTTGTGGGGATGTCCCCAGTGAAAAAACGTGGTGTCCCCAGTGAAAATACTTAACATCCCAATGAAAATATTTAATGTCCCCGATGAAAATACGTGATGTCCGCAATGAAAATGTTTGATGTCCTCAATGGAAATACTTGATGTAACATTAAGTATTTCTTGTGGGGACATCAAGTATTTTCATTGAGGGCATCGAGTATTTCCATTGGTGACATGAAATATTTTCATTGGGGATATTAAATATTAAAAAAAAAATCAAGTATTTTCATTAGGGGCATCAAAGCATTTTCATTGGGGACATAAAGTATTTTCAATGAGGGCATTATGCTTTTTAATTGGGGACATTAAATATTAGAAGGGACATCAAATGTTTTACATTGGGGACATCAAGTATTTTCATTGGGGACATCACGTTTTAGCATTGGGGACATTAAATATTACAAAGGACATTAAGTATTTTGCATTGGGGGCATCAAGTATTTTCATTAGGGACATCACATTTTTTCATTGAGGACGTTAAATATGACAAGGGATATCAAGTTTTCTATTCCATTAGGGACATCAAGAATTTCATTGGGGATATCAAGTATGGGGACACAACGTTTTTTCATTGGGGATATCAAATATTAGAGAGGGCATCAAGTATTTGCATTGTGGACATCAAATACTTGGAAGGATGAAAGATGACCGAGGAAAGAAAGAGGAATTTAATTTCGATTATCAATTGCATTAACTAAGTGTTTGACATGTGTTTGGGAACCCAAAAAAGAAAAAAGTAACACCTTGAGAATTACACAAATCAATGCACATCCATTTCTTTTTCCCTTTTTTCTTGTTCTGATTTCCCAAGCTCACGTGTATCTATGCAAAAAAAAAAAAATTCCAAAGTCCCTATTTTTCCCTCATCCATTGATTGAAGATCCAATGGTCTTAAATCCCAATGCTCACATGCTCACTAAATCGTAATGCTCATATTATCACTACCCTATATATATATATATATATATATATATATATATATATATATATATATATATATATATATATATATATATATATATATATATATATATATATAACGTTGATGAGACCAGGCTCAAGGACCTTGGCAACTGGATCAGTTTTGAATGAAAGCCAAAATTCGAATAGCCAGAAAATTAAGATATGATGCGCAAGGAAAGAAATCTCAAAGAAGGCAGAAGGACATTCTCCTAGAGCATCATAAGGACGTTCACCCACGGCATTAGAAGGACATTCATCTAGAGCATCATAAGGACGTTCACCCAAGGCATTATAAGGACATTCACCCCAGGCGAGAAGCTTTGTCATAAA
Organism: Portulaca oleracea; assembly: GCA_029582165.1. Classification (NCBI taxonomy): domain Eukaryota; kingdom Viridiplantae; phylum Streptophyta; class Magnoliopsida; order Caryophyllales; family Portulacaceae; genus Portulaca; species Portulaca oleracea. The sequence goes on from CM055885.1 coordinate 19,345,576, forward strand.
AGACAATTCGAGAATCCAAGAAACAGATTGTAATCAGTGAAGAAAATGGAAGGAAGAAAGGATTGCATATCACGGAAGATATCGCAAAGAGAAAGGAAAGTCAATCAATGCAAGCTTTGGAAAGAAGAGCAAAATGAAGAAAGAAAGAATCAATCTCAACGTCTACCAAGCCAACGCATACTCGCAATAAATAGAAGACTCAAAGAGTGAAGAAAATTAACGATTCCACGGAAGTAATCGTGTGTTCAAAACAGAGAATTGGGTTCTATGTTTTGTTTGTGTTCTTCGAGTTGAAAGAAGAACGATTGTGTGAGAAATTTGTGTTTGAGCGAAATCAATTCTTAACGGACTTAGGTTTGATTTGTGCCGGTGTAATCGATTCCTAGAAGGACTTAGGATCGATTGTTGTTTGCACCAAAACTGTGATTGATGTGTTTTTTCAGAAATCTTGTTCGATATTCTGTTCGACTGTAACCCTAAGGACGTTTACCTTAGGAGCGCCCATATTAGTCCACATTTTGTTCCAAAGAAATAAAGGAGGTTATTCAGTTATCTTTTGTTATCCTTTATTTCAATTTACTGTGGTTTATCTAAGTTTGAATCTTAATCTGAAAAGATTAAGACCCTAACATTATTTATCAGTGAGAAATTGTGTAGAATTTTTTATAACCCTATTCACCCCCCCTCTAGGGTTCTTTCAAGTGGTATCAGAGCAGGTCCACTCAAGAAGAGACTAACCGCTCTGTGGAAAAAATCATGGCTGGGATCGAAGATGGTGACATAGGGCAAGGACGTTGCTTAAAAAATCCCCCATTATTCAGAGGATCAAACATTGCACATTGGAAGAAGCGTATGAAGACATTCATCATGGATCAAGACTATGACCTTTGGGACAGAATTGAGAATGGAGACTTTGTCCCCATGATCACAGAAAAGGAAATCACGAAACTCAAAGATAGATCTAAATATACTGCTAGAGAAGCAGAAAAGGCGGATAAAAATGTTAAAGCTTTACATATCCTTTACTATGGACTTGATTCTAATGAGTTTGAATTTATCTCTGGTTGTGATACAGCTAAACAGGTGTGGGATACCTTAGTGACCACATATGAAGGAACGAGCCAAGTTCAAAATATAAGGTTTGACAATTATGTCAAGCACTATGAATCCTTCAAAATGAAGAATGGAGAATCCATCAAGGACATGTACAAACGATTCAATGTCATAGTCAATAATCTCAAGTCCTTGCGGAAAACCTACTCCAATGAAGAAAAAGTTCACAAAGTCCTCAGATATCTTCCAAGAAAGAAATGAGAATCAAAGGTCACTATAATAGAGGAAGTTCATGATGTTGAAACTCTCCAATTAGATGACCTCATTGGAAAGCTTCTTGCTCACGAAATGCGTCTCCAGGAAGAGCAAAATGAAAAGGAAGAAGCAGCCCGTAAGGACATCTATGGTCCTAATAACAATGATAAGGACCGGATCTTGGCGTTGATGGCCAAGGAACTTAAGAAATCGTGCAAAAAAGTCATACCTCCAGAGGACCTTCATACAAACGAATCAACCAAAGAGGTAATGACTCATCAAATAATAAGACTAACTCACTCTCTTGTCTTTTTTTGTGTGGTGACCCAGATTACTTGATCAAGGACTGTCCCTACCACAGAAAGAACAAAGAAAAGAGAAATCACATGGCCCTGATGGCCACTTGGAGTGATGATGAGGAGACTACTAGTCATTGCATCATGAGAAAAGACACCAGCGACACAGAGGAAGGTTGTGCAGCCAATGATGACTACCAAAACAGTGACGAGGATGAATCAAGGGAGGTAACATTTGATGATCTCCTCACTTATCCTAAAAAGTATTTGGGAAAATGCCTTTTAAAATTTGCTGGACGGGAGACCAAGCATTTGAACGAGATTAGGTCACTAAAAGAAACCAACAAAGGCCTGAAAGAGCCCAATGAGAAATTGGAAAAATTATGTGAAGGGCTTACCTCCAGGGTCGACATTCTCAAAGCTGAAATACTAGACCTCAAGGCCAACCTTGATGATTGTCACAAGTCTCTGGCTGAGGCAACCAAGTAACAAGAAAACCTTGGAAAGTGGCATGAAAGTTCATCCTCTGTTAAGGAGCGAAACTGTCATCAAGGACATTCTGTGTCGCAAGGACAAGCTATCAGAACCAGGCACCAAGGCCGACACAAGGACCTTAATGAGCAGTACCAAGGCCACAGAATTCACTCATGGCACCAAGAACAACACAACTATCTTGGGACAAGATATCAAGGGCATTCATCTCTTCCCTAAAGCAAATATGGTAAATCTCACTATTTTAACCATTATCGTTCTAAAATTGTACAAGTTTGGGTTCCAAAAGGAACAAGACCTCCTAACATGGTTGTTACTAGTAGTCAAGAACCTAAATTTAATGTCAATTATGACTTGAGGAAGGGTGTCTAAAGTTTTTGTAGATATATTCAGCATCCAGGAGAGTGGATGTTTAAGGGAGCTTGAAGCACTCAAGGACATTACTTACATCAGCAATAAGAACCCATCAAGGACCTTATCAGACCTAGGATCAAGGACCTTGACAAATGGTTCTACTCAAATAGCATTGTTATAGATTATTTTTGTGGCACATATTGAGGGGGAACACCCTCTCTTAGGACTAACAAGTTCATTGAGTCTTGCAAATTATTGGAGATGGTTACAATATTAAAGGGGAGCTCTCTAGACTTTTTGATAAAAGTCAAAAAGGGGGAGAAGTGTTGCAAATGAATTTTGCCTTTCATAAAAAAAGGGGGAGATTGTTAGAACCCCTCACGGACGTTGACAGACCCAAGCTCAAGGACCTTGGCGACTGGATCAGTTTTGAATGAAAGCCAAAATTCGAATAGCCAGAAAATTAAGATATGATGCGCAAGGAAAGAAATCTCAAAGAAGGCAGAAGGACATTCACCTAGAGCAAAATAAGGACGTTCACCCAAGGCAACATAAGGACGTTTACCCCAGGCGAGAAGCTTTGTCGTAAAAAACAATTCGAGAATCCAAGAAATAGGTTGTAATCAGTGAAGAAAATGGAAGGAAGAAAGGATTGCATATCATGGAAGATATCGCAAAGAGAAAGGAAAGTCAATCAATGCAAGCTTTAGAAAGAAGAGCAAAATGAAGTAGGAAATAATCAATCTCAACGTCTACCAAGCCAACGCATACTCGTAATAAATAGAAGACTCAAAGAGTGAAGAAAATTAACGATTCCACGGAAGTAATCGTGTGTTCAAAACAGAGAATTGGGTTCTATGTTTTGTTTGTGTTCTTCGAGTTGAAAGAAGAACGATTGTGTGAAAAATTTGTGTTTGAGCGAAATCAATTTTTAACCGACTTAGTTTTGATTTGTGCCGGTGTAATCGATTCCTAGAAGGACTTAGGATCGATTGTTGTTTGCACCAAAACTGTGATTGATGTGTTTTTTCAGAAATCTTGTTCGATATTCTGTTCGACTGTAACCCTAAGGACGTTTACCTTAGGAGCGCCCATATTAGTCCACATTTTGTTCCAAAGAAATAAAGGAGGTTATTCAGTTATCTTTTGTTATCCTTTATTTCAATTTACTGTGGTTTATCTAAGTTTGAATCTTAATCTGAAAAGATTAAGACCCTAACATTATTTATCAGTGAGAAATTGTGCAGAAATTTTTATAACCCTATTCACCCCCCTCTAGGGTTCTTTCATGTGCGTGTGTGTATAATTGTGAAAGTATATGTAAATGTGAATGATTATACTTGTAAGACTCACCCTGCAACTTGAGCATCAACGAACCATGGCCTCCACTTGTCAGTTATCTCGAGGCTTAATCTCTTGATCCATTCTAGTGTGCCTATGTATGGTTTAGCCAAATCTTGATCACCACTGTCATCAATGAAGGAAAAGTTAACACAATAGTAGGAATCTATTTTCAGTTGCAAACTTTCAAATACCTATGGACCTGACAATTTTTGACCCGACCCGTTAACCCGATCCATACCTGCCCGAAATTTTGGGTTTTGAACACAAAATTTTCAACTAAAACCCGAAATACACCGAACTCGAAAATTAGCAGGTCAAACCCAACCCACCCATTTGACCCGAAAAATTAACTTTTTAAGTTCAACTTTAGTAAAATTTGTGACTTTCTTCTTGGAACTTTTAACTATTAAACTATAAGCGCAACTTATTTATTTGTTATTTCTCTAATTTAAGTTGAAATAGTTACAATAATCTATCGTTACTAGAAGATAATCATATTTTATTATGTATATTGTATAAAAAGTATTATTTAGAGACCATTTTTTAAAAAGAAAAAACGGAAAAATGTCGCAATCATAACCCGTTGGGTTGACCCAAAACCTTTAATACACCGTCTATATTTACCCGAACCTGAAATACATTTGACCCGTATTTACCTGAACCTCATATACAACCGAAACCTGCCCGCCCGCTCGAATTGACAGGTCTAAATACCAACGTATAGTATTGCGCCTATGTACAAGGAGCATGATAACCAAGGAGACCTACTTAGTATTTAGCTTTGATTCTTTTTTTAAAAAATAATGTTTCAAGAAATTTTTTTATCGGGAAAGAATATATTATGATGTTTAGTTTATATTGGAAAATAAGGGAAGCTTTTTGGAAGTTTATTTAAGATTTCTAAACTAACCTTATTTATTAAATTTATAAAATAGTTTTCATGGGAATTTGAAAAGGTACATTACAAATAGTTTCACTTTTCCCACCCCTCCATCAGAAAGTACTTCCCATCAACTATAGGCAAAATATTGGCCTCACCTAAAACATTTATTATCCTCATTTTGCAATCAAACATGAAAAAATTTGATTAACTTTAAAAAATTGACCCACTTTTCAGAAAATTATTTACCACCAAATATTCCCTTAATGAACTGTGTGCGCACTAGGGTCAAGGAAATTACCTCTACATTCATCAAGGACATCAGACAAAGTTTTGATATGAAAGACAAAATTACTAAAGCAAGAAAGAAGACAATTCTTAAAGCCACCCTACGGGTACAAGACCCTCAATGCTACATTTAATGACGTCCTCACTGTGCCTCTTCTGGAGGTCCTCCCACTGGGTTTTCGTCGAAAGCGACAAAACTGTGAACTAAGTCAAGGAAGTATCCAAATCTCCTGTCCTTCCATCTTTACCTTCTTCAATATCATAAACATAATCCCCCGTACTTGCCATTGCAGATAATGGACGAAAATGACAGGGAGACAACTTCCCAAAATATGAAGATTGGGAATCAATTCAGCAAAGGAAATAATCATCAAAGCAAGCAAGGAAGCCAATAAGTGTCGTTGCAGCTGAAGATGTCAATTATAAGAAGGCTTGGTTGTCCTCCTGAGAAGATAATTCGAATCCAAGGAAGTAATCGAAGTGTGTAGGAAATTTAGTGAGTACCCACAGACTATTCTGGTGAGGCCCTCCGATTTTTCTGTAACTGAAGATCTGGTTAAGTATTCTTCAGTGAGTGAGATTTTCATCAATAAACTGGTGAAGGTTACCTTCTGGGATCCAAGTCTGTGGTCCCCCTCAGTAAGCAACCTTAAGGCCCTCAAGTTTTTCAACTGTCGAGCTCATTTATTTCCATATGTTCTGTAATCTCTTTAAGCTTCATAATTCAATAAAAGATTAAAGTGTTTATTCATTGTGTTGTTGAATCTTGACAAAAGTCAAGATTAGTTTTTCTAAAGTCCTCATTAAATGTGCGGAATTTCAATAATCCTATTCACCCCCTCCCTCTAGGGTTCTTTCAAGTTGTATCAGAGTAGGTCCACTCAAGAAGAGACTAATTGCTCTGTGGAAAAGATCATGGTTGGAATTGAAGATGGTGATATAGGACAAGAACATTGCTTAGGCACGCCCCATTATTCCGATGATCAAACTTTGCCCAATGGAAGAAGCGTATGAAAGCCTTCATCATGGATGATCCATGGGACAGAAATGAGAATTGAGACTTTGTCCCCATGATCACAGAAGGAGAAATCACAACACCCAAAATTAGATCTAAATATAATGCCAAAGAAGTATAAAAGTCAAATAAAAATGTTAAAGCCTTACATACTCTCTATTGTGAGCTTGATTCTAATGAGTTTGAATATGTTTCTGGTTGTGACACAGCTAAGCAGGTGAGGGATACCTTAGTGACCACATATGAAGGAACAAGCCAAGTTCGAGAAATAAGGCTTGACAATTATGTCAAGCAATGCGAATCCTTCAAAATGAAGAATGGAGAATCCGTTAATGACATGTACAAATGATTCGCTATCATAATCAATAATCTCAAGTCCTTGAAGAAAACTTACTCCAATGAAGAAAAAATCCGCAAGGTCCTCAGATGCATTACAAGAAGGAAATGGGAACCGAAAGTCACTGCAATCGAGGAAGCTCAAGATTTGAGAACTCTCCAATTGGATGACCTCATTGGGAAATTTCTTTCTCACGAGATATATCTTCAAGAAGAGCATGACAAAAAAGAAGAAGCAGTTCGCAAGGACCTCAGCTGTCCTAACGAAAAGTTAAATGGGGATGATAAGAACTAGTGTTTGGCTTGGATAGCCAAGGAACTCAAGAGACCGAGCACAAAAAGTCATAACTCTAGAGGATCCTCATTCAAACGGGCTAACCAAAGAGGTAAGGAGTCCTCAAGTAATGAAACTAACCAACTTTCTTGCATTGATTGTAGTGATCTAGATCACTTGTCAAGGACTATCCTTACAGCAGAAAGAACAAAAAAGGGTGCAGTCATCGAGGTTGTCAGTCATTATCTTATGGAAAAAGACACCAATGATACCGAGGAAGGTAGTTTGAATTTTTTGTAGGTACGTTCAACATCCAACAAAGGAAAAAGTGAAACCTCAACAGTTCGGATGCTCAAGGAAACTTGGAGAAATCAAGGAGATTGCATGCATCAGTAACAACTTCTACAGTCAAACCAAATTTCGTTGGTAACTAATCAGAAGGCGAACACAACCTCGTCTCCCTCATGTGTCATAAAGTTTGACGTACTGGATCTACTTACATAGCAGTGTTATTACTTATTCGTGGCATGAATTGAGGGGGAGCACCCTCTCTTAGTACTAATAAGTTCATTAAGTTGTTGTAGAGTATTACATACAGTTGCTATATTAAGGGGGAGTTTCCTAAAACATTTTGATAAAAGTCAAAAAGGGGGAGAAAGAATACAATTGTTAATGAATTTTGTCTTCCATCAAAAAGAGGGAGATTGTTGGTACTAAGGTCAAGGAAATTACCTCTACATTCATCAAGGACCTTAGACAGAGTTTTGATATGAAAGACAAAATTACTAAAGCAAGAAAGGAGACAATTCTCAAAGCCACCCTACGAGTACAAGGCCCACAATGCTACATTTATGACATCCTCACCGTGCCTCTTCTGGAGGTCTTCCCACTGGGACCTGGAGGTCCTCCCACTGGGTTTTCGTCGAAAGCGACAAAAACTGTGAACTAAGTCTGGGAAGTATCCAAATATCCTGTTCTTCCATCTTTACCTTCTTCAATATCATAAACATAATCCTCGTACTTGCCATTGCAGATATTGGACGAAAATGACAAGGAGACAACTTTCCCAAAATATGAATGTTGGGAATCAATTTAGCAAAGGAAAGAATCATCAATGCAAGGAAAACCAATAAGAGTCGTTGCAGCTGAACATGTCAATTATAAAAAGGTTTGGCTATCCTCTTGAGAAGATAATTCGATTCCAAGGAAGTAATCGAATTTTGTAGGAAATTTAGAGAGGAACATTATGAGTTGTAGCCAATTTTGCAATCGGTGTGTTAGTGAGTAACCAGAGAATATTCTGGTGAGGCCCTCCGATTTTTCTATAACTGAAGATCTGGTTTAGTATTCTTCAGTGAGTGAGATTTTCATCAACCAACTGGTGAAGGTTACCTTCTGGGATCCAAGTCTGTTGTCCCGCTCTGTAAGCAGTCTTAAGGCCCTCAAGTTTTTCCACTACCGAGCTCATTTATTTCCATATGTTCTGTAATCTCCTTAAGCTTCTTAATTCAATAAAAGATTAAAGTGTTTATTCATTGTGTTGTTGAATTTTGACAAAAGTCAAGATTAGTTTTTCTAAAGTCCTCATTAAGTGTGCCGACTTTCAATAACCCTATTCACCCCCTCCCTCTAGGGTTCTTTCAAGTTGTATCAGAGCAGGTCCACTCAAGAAGAGACTAACCGCTCTGTGGAGAAGATCATGGTTGGATTTGAAGATGGTGATATAGGACAAGGACATTACTTAGGCACGCCCCCATTATTCCGAGGTTCAAACTTTGCCCACTGGAAGAAGTGTATGAAAGCCTTCATCATGGATCAAGACTATGATCTATGGGATAGAAATGAGAATCGACACTTTGTCCCCATGATCACAGAGGGAGAAATCACAAAACCCAAAATTAGATCTAAATATACTGCCAACGAAGTATAAAAGGCAAATAAAAATGTTAAAGCCTTACATACTCTCTGTTGTGAGCTTGAATCTAATGAGTTTGAATATGTTTCTGGTTGTGACACAGCTAAGCAGGTGAGGGATACCTTAGTGACCACATATGAAGGAACAAGCCAAGTTAGAGAAATAAGGCTTGACAATTATGTCAAGCAATGCGAATCCTTCAAAATCAAGAATGGAGAATCCGTTAATGACATGTACAAACGATTCGCTATCATAATCAATAATCTCAAGTCCTTGAGGAAAACCTACTCCAATGAAGAAAAAACCCGCCAGGTCCTCAGATGCATTACAAGAAAGAAATGAGAACCGAAAGTCACTGCAATCGAGGAAGCTAAAGATTTGAGAACTCTCCAATTGGATGACCTCATTGGGAAATTTCTTTCTCACGAGATATATCTTCAAGAAGAGCATGACGAAAAAGAAGAAGCAGTTCGCAAGGACCTCAGCTGTCCTAACGAAAAGTTAAATGGGGATGATAAGAACTAGTGTTTGGCTTGGATAGCCAAGGAACTCAAGAGACCGAGCACAAAAAGTCATAACTCTAGAGGATCCTCATTCAAACGGGCTAACCAAAGAGGTAAGGAGTCCTCAAGTAATGAAACTAACCAACTTTCTTGCATTGATTGTAGTGATCTAGATCACTTGTCAAGGACTATCCCTACAGCAGAAAGAACAAAAAAGGGTGCAGTCATCGAGGTTGTCAGTCATTATCTTATGGAAAAAGACACCAATGATACCGAGGAAGGTAGTTTGAATTTTTTGTAGGTACGTTCAACATCCAACAAAGGAAAAAGTGAAACCTCAACAGTTCGGATGCTCAAGGAAACTTGGAGAAATCAAGGAGATTGCATGCATCAGTAACAACTTCTACAGTCAAACCAAATGTCGTTGGCAACTAATCAGAAGGCGAACACAACCTCGTCTCCCTCATATGTCATAAACTTTGACGTACTGGATCTATTTGAATAGCAATGTTATTACTTATTCATGGCATGAATTGAGGGGGAGCACCCTCTCTTAGTACTAATAAGTTCATTAAGTTGTTGCAGAGTATTACATACGGTTGCTATATTAAGGGGGAGTTTCCTAAAAACTTTTTGATAAAAGTAAAAAAAGGGGAGAAAGAATATAGTTGTTAATGAATTATGTCTTTCATCAAAAAGAGGGAGATTGTTGGTACTAGGTCAAGGACATTACCTCTACATTCATCAAGGACCTTAGATAGAGTTTTGATATGAAAGACAAAATTACTAAAGCAAGAAAGGAGATTATTCTCAAAGCCACCCTACGGGTACAAGGCTCTCAATGCTACATTTAATGACGTCCTCACTGTGCCTCTTCTGGAGGTCCTCCCACTGGAACCTGGGGGTCCTCCCACTGGGTTTTCGTTAAAAGCGACAAAAACTGTGAACTAAGTCAAGGAAATATCCAAATCTTATGTTCTTCTATCTTTACCTTCTTCAATATCATAAACATAATCCTCGTACTTGCCATTTCAGATATTGGAAAAAAATGACAAGGAGACAACTTCCCAAAATATGAAGGTTGGGAATCCATTCAGCAAAGGAAAGAGCCATCAAAGCAAGGAAAACTGTAAAACCCCGAAAAATCCAAAGATGTTGACCGTGACGTCGTTAGTAAATTAGGTTTGACTTTGTTATTTATTGTTATTCGTTTGCGTTTTATTTTGCTAACACTTGAGCTCGTAGGATCGTGAGAGACTAACAAGGGTATATCGATAATTTCATGGGTTTAGTATTATTAGTTTTACTCTTTTTATTATTACTATTACTATTAATATTATTGAGTTATGTGATTAATTATGTGAATATTATTTGCTATGTGATTATATTATTATTAGTTATTTTTTTTAGAGAAATAAGTTTTTAATTGTTTTGGGTTGGGTTAGGATTAAGAGTGTTTAGTGGGCTTTAATTGTTAGATGATATAAAAATCCCTCTCTCTCTCTCAAACCCTAATATCTCTCAAAAACCCTAATCCCTAACCCTCTCCCTCTCTCCCATCTCTCTCCCTCTGCAACCGCCACCCAGCAGCCACCCGCACCACCGCCGCCGCTGGACCACCACCTCTGCAGGCGAACCACCGCAACCATCGACGCTCTCTTTCTCCCTCTCTCAATCGCACTCCTCCTCCCTCTTTCTCTGTCGATCTTGATCACTGAAGACCACCCCGCCGCGCCGCAACAGCCACCAGCGACGTCCTCGTCGCCACCCCCCCTCGCCGGCGACCATCGCACCACCGTCTTGACGTCGCCGGAGTCGCCCAGTCGAAGGAACCGCTCGCGTTTCGCTGGTGATTTGCTGCTCGGAAAATCGACGTCGACCACCCCCCTCCGACGAGCCACCATCTTCGCCTGCCACCTGCGACCGCCGACGCACGCCCTCCGACCAACGCTCGCCGCCACCGTCGCCGGAAACAGCCCTAACCCTAACCTACGTAAACCCTAACCCTAAAACCCTAACTGCTGCTATTAATTTTGATATATTTTTCCTTTTCTTTTTCCTTTTTCTTTCTGTTTTTAATTTCAAAAATTTAATTGTTTTTATAATTATTGAATTGTATTATTAGTTTTGTAATATATGTAATCTTGTTCTTAATTGTAATTATGTGTAATTTGTTTATTGTTATATGTAATTTTATTGTAATTAGATTAGGTTGTAATAGTTAAATCGTTAGGGTTGAATCGTTATTGTATCTTTAACTTATAAATTATGTTAGGATTTAGACCACAATATTATTGTATGCACGAATCTGAAAACGAAATTATCTAGGTTAAATTCTTGTTTTACAAATTAGGTTGTTTAAATTAGATTCAATCTTTGTTAGTAATTCACGTTTCTTGTTAAATCTTGATTCTTGAAAATTAATTAGGTTTCTTGTTAAATATTACATGTTCTTTAAGTCCTTCTTGATTCTTGAATTCTTGATTGAGTTTAGTAAAAGAATTAGTTGTTGAGATTCTTGATTAGTAACTACATGTATATTGTTCCTGATGTTTATATTTCCTAAGTCCTTCTTGAATCTTGATTAAAGAAACCCACATGTTTAACCACCTTTGTATTACTTCGTGAAATTCTTGTTGTAGTGTTATAACCTTATAACTAATTCATGTTTTAAATTTTTTAAAACCTTGTTTACGTGTTTTATGTTATAAGAAATTTTATTCCTTGTACGACTTAAGTTTTAATTAAAGTTCTATTAAAGTGTTCTTGTTTTTAATAAGTTCAATTCTACAAGTTTAATGTTGGACCTTAGTTGGGTTGGACTATATACCTTTGACCCTAAGTTACTATTTTAAGCCCAAATTAGAACCCCAAGACCGATTAGTAAAAGTTAGAACCGAAATAACTAATTTATTAAGAACCGGTAACGGGACAGTTTCATTAGTGTCTAAAGATCGAGTCACCACGGTTAGTGTAGTTGTCTTTTGATCGAACCCTTTTAACTGGAGGTTCCCTTAGATGTTAGGAACCATAGGAATTTTGCGGATCGAACGTTTGATTTGTATAACCCGAGTTATAATCTTTTTACCAGAACCGGTCAGATCTGGACCAATTGGGAAGATGGGTGTTTTTAGAGTCGTTCGGGACTGATTTGGGCTTAGTCATCAACATAGAAGTTTTAGTAGACATCCCGAGGTTTCCGAAAAGTCCAGAACCAGACCCATAGGATGTCGGGAAGTCGAGTTGTGACCCGTTTTATGTGGACGTTAAAATCTGTCCTCTATTTGCTTTTATTTATAAAGATTTGTTGAGTGAAAATAATGTGTGATCCTGTTTGTTTTCTTGGAGGTGTTAAGTGTAATTTCATAAATTATAGGAACCTAAGTGTTCCTAGGGGATGGGTTAGGTAGTTGATAGTTAATACTAACTTCGTTAGAACGCGTTTTGATTAGATAATTATTCATATTCTAGGCCCGAGTTAGTGCGTGACGATAGTGAGCTCAAGTGTGTTCTCCTTATTGCTGTACTGTGACGTTATTCAGGTAATGTCTATGCTCTAATCCCCACTGGGATGCTCTTTAAATGTGTTTTAATGTTTTCTAATATGTTTTGAGAACTGCATCCCGAAAGGGGACTTTATGTGGAAAGTGTGGCCATCTGTTTTTGATATTTGTTTGTAATGGTGGATTTATGAGTTACTGAAATTGAGATGGTCTTTTATTAGTGGTTTTATTATTGATTTTGATAAACCTGGGTTGGGTTTGACTTGAGAGCTGTGAGATGAGATTGCATAAGATACTAATATTTAAAGTGAAACATTAAGCGGGTTTACCTAGTCGTAGCCCGTGGTAGGCAAAGTGCAGGACCACAGTCGTAGCTTTGTGGTAGGCAAAGTGCAGGACCACAGTCGTAACTGTGGTAGGCAGAGGATCTGGGATCCGGTATGATAATTGTTACTTTAAGGGATGTGGTATCCCGCCCGCATAATAAAATATGAATTGGTTGGGTGGAGGAAAAACAGTTAAGGGATTAAAGGTTTGTGAAATGATTTGACTTGTTCCCTCTCCCTCAAATGAATTGAAATGAACTTAACTTGTTTTTAAAGTTAGGGGTAGACATTATTGAGATTTCCCCCTTATTTTTGAAATGTTTTGTTTTCAGGTGAAGATCTAAATGTTGGGAACGGGAATTAGAAGTGAGGACGACGAGTCTAGAAGTCCTTGAATCTTTTTAGATTGTTTCGTTATGAAAGCTTAAAGTTTTGTTTTGAGTTGTTAGTAGTTACCGTTAGCAGACAGTTGTGTTTTCCTTTCTCGCCTTGTATTCCTTCGGGGATACGGCAGTGACGCCCAAACTAAATTTGAAGTCTTCCGCTAAGTTTCGTCTGTTAACGTTAGTTGACTTTGAATTTTCTATAATTGAATTTTCGGGGCGTTACAAAAACCAATAAGAGTCGTTGCAGCTGAACATGTCAATCATAAAATGGTTTGGCTGTCCTCTTGAGAAGATAATTCGATTCCAAGGAAGTAATCGAATTGTGTAGGAAATATAGAGAGGAACTTTATGAGTTGTAGCCAATTTTGCAATTGGTGAGTTAGTGAGTAACCAGAGAGTATTCTGGTGAGGCCCTCCAATTTTTCTGTAACTGAAGATCTGGTTTAGTATTCTTCAGTGAGTAAGATTTTCATCAATCAACTGCTGAAGGTTACCTTTCTGAGATCTAAGCCTGTGATCCTCCTCTGTAAGCAGTCTTAAGGCCCTCAAGTCTTTCCACTATTGAGTTCATTTATTTCCATATGTTTTGTAATGTCCTCAAGCTTCTAAATTCAATAAAAGAATAAAGTGTTTATTCGTTGTGTTGTTGAATTTTGACAAAAGTCAAGATTATTTTTTTAACGTTCTTATTAAGTGTGCAGAATTTCAATAACCCTATCTACCCCCTCTAAGTTTCTTTCATACTTCTCTCTTTACTTAAAGAAAAAAAAAGAAACTCCAAGAGTTTATGATGAAATAGTGTTATTGTTTGTTGTCTTGACTTTCCTTCTAGTTTACTGAGCACTAATGGAGGCAGCCTATATATAAATAATCTCAAATAATACATGTTATTCTACCCCTCAAAGGCTAGAAGATGAAGAAGTGGATATAAATCAATAGAAGTCCAAGGAAACTGCATCAACACTATCCAGAGGTTAAGAAACAAATTCGTTTGGAGGAACAACTCCTTGATGGAATCAGAAAGAGTTGTAATTAACTTTCATTATATTTCTTGAAATCATGTCCGAAGAGGAGGCAATAGTAAGTATTATCAATTCTTTCGTGCCCCTATAACCCTATAAGTACTCTTGTGAAAGAATTTGGTTGGAGAAAAGGTATGAGTTCGTTCTTATATTAATCCAACATGATATAGTATATTGTATTGTTATAATATTAATGAATTGATACATTGCCTTTTTTTTTTATAAAAAAAGAATATTGAATTTAAATATAAAACTAGATGTCTCACCTGTACACCAATGCTCTAAGGAACTTTGTTGTGAAATTTTGATGGTAACCAATAGAGCTTTTGATATTTTGTGTATATGCTAAGCTTCGATTGCATCTATACCAATAATCAACTGTCCCCTAAGAAATTTTGAACACAAAAATTAGATTGTTGCATTAAATTAGATAAAATAATCTCAATACATTAAAATTGTTTCTTACTTGATCTTTTTAGCTATATATCACTATATATAAAACAACTTTAACTATCAATCCACCATTTAAATATAATGATTATTTTTATCATTTATAATTTACCTTTTACCACATGAAGAAGATGACTTAAGTTGATTACCCCACATCCCTCTAATGTAATTTGCATCAAGCAAAATTTAGTAGTGCTTGGAGTTGGTTAAACAATTTTCTCAATTAGTCAAGAACCATATATAATTCTAAAGGAAGCTATTTATATTTGTTGCAATTGTTATAATATGATATATTTTAGAATATCTATCTATCTATATCCTCCAAGGTATTAAATTTCAAAAGAAGTTCATCAAATCAAAATTTATTAAAAATTTTAATGTAAATTTAACAATATTTTTATAAAATTCATCGATATTTTTAAATTTATTAATATTTTTTTAAAGAAAATTCATTACATTAAAAATTAGCATATTTTATTACATGAGGCCTACCTAAGTAGGTCCTCCATAGTATGCAGTTGCTCAACAAAACACAAAAAAGCACATTTACTTTTCTAAATTCTTATTAAATTATGAGAAATGATAATTTTGGGCAAGACACATACTAAGTGTCTTGTAATGGTATAAAATCTATATATTTGTAAATTAAATTGAAAAAGAATGACATGATTATAACAATATATATAAATGGTATAAAATCATATTTTTATCTATATTTTTTAAAATTTACAAAAATGCGTCCAAAATATGCCCAACAAATGAGATTCATTCGTTAGGATGTCAATTTTAATTGTTGTCGTAGCCAGCACATTTCAAGCTTCTTATAATTGATAATTAATAGTATTTGTCAAAAAATTAGGATTAAAAATGAGAATAAATATTAATTTCATATGGGAGCAAGACACTTAAGCAGTGTCTTGGCCCAAGACACGTATCATCACTCTTAAATTATATCTGACTAAATAAAGGGCTAAAATTTCTTTAAATGGCCTCGAAATTTCTAAAGATTTAGGAGCATTTCTAAAATTTCTTTGAAGGAAGCAAATTAGGTGTGTGATTCTTTAAATAGTGAAAAATAATGTCCTCAAGATTTCTATAATTAAAGTTTCTCTTTTTTATTGTTAAAGCAAAATGATACTCACTCCTTCCCAAATTATGTGTAACTTTGGATACAATTTAAAAGACCAAAAAAACTTCCCATATGCATTAATTTAGCCATTGAAAATGTGAAAATGTTGAATAAAATGGTGAATAAAAAAGGGAAAAGGTGAATAAAAAAGGAAAATTGAAGAAAAAGATGTACTCCCTCCGTTCCATATTAACTGTCGTCTTTGAAAATTGTACAGTCAAATTTCAAAAATTTTGACCATAAATTTCTCAATATATACAATGTGTTGCCATATAAAATTACCACCATTAGATTCGTGACGAAAAATACTATCATAAAAGTATAATATTGCAATTGTTAATAATATATTATGTAAGAAATTATCAATCAAAGAATAACATTGTAGACCGTGAAAGTCAAAATTATAACAATTATTATGGAACGGAGATAGTAATTAATAAGGTTAATTTGATAAATTAGTAATTAATGTGTTATTGAAAATATAAAGTGATGGATATTATGGGAAAAAAAAAGTTAGTTAAAGTGATAGATAATATGAGAAGAGTGAGTATAATTGTCATACCTCCCGAATGTGAAGAGCCTCCTGAACTCTTTCATCATTGGCCCAATTATACAGTAGTAAATAATCAAGGTTCTGCCACACAAATTCAACAGTAGCAAGAAAAAAAAAAGACAAATCAGATGAAATGGAGGGATCCTTGAATAATGCCAATAAATATCAAGAAATTACCAATATTTACATTGTGCTTATAAAATATATATTTTAAATTTCATACATTTAATAAACAATGTGAATAACGTGATGTATTTTACTTGCACTAATTTATTAAAAATTGCAAAATGTTATAATTTGAATTATAATTACTACAATAGAGGGAAGAGCTAGATTGAGAGAAGAGAAAAATAAGAAGAGAAATGGGAGAAAATAATAGAGATGGATGGATATTTTATTGCTCATACTACATGACTATTTATAGGGGTACAAGGCTTGGCACCCAAGGTATGCATAACATAAAACAATGCAATTTTAGCACATGAAAAATGGTATTCACAATAATATATATTTCATAACACTCCCCTTTGAATATCCATTTTTCAAAGAATATACCTCGTTAAAACCTTACTAGGAAAAACCCATTGGGAAAAACCCTAATTAAGGAAAAAGAGTACATAATTCTCGATACACCAATATATGATGTCTCATTAAAAACCTTTCCAAGGAAAATCCAATGGGATGAAATCTCGGATAAGGGAAAAAAGTACAGCGCGTATAAACTCCCCCTGATATGAGCATCAGCAAACATCTTTGAGACGATGCAACTCGATTTTACTGACTAACTTCTCAAAAGTTGCAGTCGGAAGAGACTTGGTATATAAATCCGCCAAAATCTCACTAGAACGGATTTGTTGAACATTAATCTCACTTTTCTTTTGTAGATCATGAGTGAAAAAGAATTTCAGTGAGATATGCTTTGTCCTATCACCTTTGATGTATCATGCTTTCAATTATGCTACACAAGCAACATTATCCTCATATAAAATTGTCGGAATATCCTTACCTGAAGATAAACCACAAGATCCCCGTATGTGTTGGATTACATATCTTAACCAAATACATTCTCTTCTAGCCTCATGAATCGCCAAAATTTCAACATCATTAGAGGAGGTAACTCTTTATGGTTTGCTTCATAGAGCGCCATAGAATGTCAATTCCACCATAAGTAAACACATATCCAATTTGCGATCGGGCATTTACGGGGATCAGATAAGTATCTGGCATCAGTATAGCCAGCCAAATCTTCCTTTACTTTATGATGATAAAATATATCATATCAAGTGTACCTCGAAGATATTGAAATGATGTATAATTAACGAGATACATCAATGCTCAAATAGCATTTAAATAAGGTACTTCAAGACTCATATTGGTATTTCAGGAATCATAACAGTACTTCAGGACTTAAAATATGGTACATACAAAGTCACATACGATACTTCATGACCGATATATAGTACTTCTGGAGTTAGATACGGTACTTCATGACTGATATATAGTGCTTCAGGACCTAGATATGGTACTTCAGGACCATAAAGTTTCTCACCATCCTTTTAGGGTCTAAAAAGAAAGAAGATCTCATCATCATTTACTGGTGTGCATAGTCTATATAAAACCTTTTATCACACTTGCTATATGACTTGATTGATGCACGAAAAATCATCCCCGGTTTGCTCAACTTGTAAAGTAAGACAACATTTGCTTTTGAGATTGTCTTTCATTTCAAACTCTTTCTTTAAGGAAACTACAATGAGATTCTTCAGGAGTTCAAAACTTGGTTTTACCAAAACCTTTTATCTCATAGTATTTCTTTAAGCAATTTATTGCCTTTTGATTGGAATCTCTTCTAGAGTTCCGATATCATTCAGATATTTTGATACTTTCTTTGATTATACAATATGCGTCCATATTGTATAAGTTCATATAAATATCTACTCAATTGCACTGAGTAATTCTCTCGAGAGTTTCAATGTGTGCTTCAGGCACCTTTTGAATCCTTTAGGAGTTTTCATGTAAATATCTTTATTGAATTTCTCATGAGCTATAGCAACATTTATAAGATGCATGTGAAATATTTCATGTACTGCCAAACTTAATAGGTATCATATAGCATAAATTATAAGGGAGTATATAGTTGTTACCTGTTGGTGTACAGACTGTAGGTCTGATACTTCCCTTTTGTAAGTGAACCTACTTTTGTATTAATTGCATCTTTCCATTTTGGCAAATCTTTGCTTCGTTATCTGCATTCCTCAACAGACCTTGGTTCATGATCCTCATTTTCATTCATGATATTAAGTGCTATATTATATGAAAATACTGTATCGACGTCGATTTCACTTCGGTTCCATATTGTACCAGTCATGACATAATTGATTGAGATCTCATCATTATTGCAATTATCAGGTACCTGAGTTTGTGGTGCAACTTTCACATTTGTCATGTCTGGGGACTCTTCTGGAGTCGATATTTCCTAGTGTTGGTTATCATTATTCTTTGCTCCTTTTCTTTTTTGAGGATATTTGTCTTTGGAACCTACTAGTCTGCCACGCTTTAAATGTGATCTAGACTCATTAGCAATAGCACTTTGTCTTGCTGGGACATCAATTCTAATAGGAGCATTGGCAGCTGGAATGTAAGATTTAGTGACTCTCTTTGGGTCAGTAAAAATGTCTGGCGGTTGATTCGCTAGAGTTTATAAACGAATTTGTTTTGAACTTCCAGTTCAGATTGCTTTGTACGAGGATCAAGATGTTTTAGCAGTAATTCGTTACAATTTATCTCTTTGCCCAGCTGCTTAGATTCTCCCCCTAATGTTGGGAAAACTGTCTCATCAAAATGATGGTCGGCAAATCGTGCCGTAAACAAATCTCTAGTTGATAGTTCTAGATACTTAATTATAGATGGAGATTCGTACCCGACATATATTCCCAATCTCCTTTGGGGTCCCATCTTAGTGCGTTGTGGTGGGGCAATAGGTACATACACCGCACATCCGAAGGTTCGTAGATGGGAGATATTTGGTTCATGGCCAAAAACCAATTGTTGGGGAGAAAATTCATGATAACCAACTGGCTATATGGATCAATGTCGCAGCATGCAATATAGCATGTCTCCAAGCACTAGTTGGAAGCTTTGCTCTCATAAGCAATGACATTGCAATTAGTTGCAAGCGCTTAATAAATGATTCTGCAAGACCATTTTGTGTATGAACATGCGGCATATGATGTTCAACTTCTATGCCAATAGACATACAAAATTCATCAAAAGCTCTAGACCTAAATTCACCGGCATTATCAAGACGAATTTTCTTAATAGAATGATCTGGAAAATGTGCTCGTAGTTTAATCAATTGAGCAAGCAATCTTGCAAATGCCAAGTTGCGGGTTGACAATAAACACACATGTGACCATCTAGTTGATGCATCAATTAATACCATAAAGTATCTAAATGATCCACATGGTGGGTCTACAGGACCACAAATGCCACCTTGTATACGTTCCAGAAATGTGGGGGATTCCACCCCAATCTTAGCCGGTGATGGCCTTGTGATTAATTTTCTTTGAGAGCAAGCGGGGCATGAGAGCTAGCTCATTAATTTGGAGGATTTTCTGGTCCTTTAATGTATGTCCATATGAGTTCTTTAGTATTTTGCGCATCATAGTTGATCCAGGATGCCCCAATCTAATATGCTATATTATAAATTCTTTGTTACTAGTAAACTTCTCGTTTACTAGAGTATGAGCTTCAATTGGGTTAATTATTGTTTAATATAACCCGGAGGATAATGATGACAATCTTTCTAACACACATCTTTTGCCCAAGGCAATTTTCGTGATATGCAAATACTTAATATTATTTTTACTAGTTGTCTCAATATGATATCCATTTCTGCAGATATCCTTGAAACTCTGCAAGTTTCTTTGAGACTTGGTGGAATATAATGCATCATCAATGTGCAAGCTTGTTCCACCAGGTAGCACTATATGGGCTCTTCCGGAGCCTTCAATTAAATTGGAGTTATCCGATATAGTACTAACATTTGCATCTCTCATTAATAAGTAATAAAAGTATTTCTCATAATGATGTGTGCTATTATGCTGCCTTCAGGGCACATATCTCCTCCTCCGTTCATGACACAAAACAAAAAAGTGAATATGAAGTTTAATTAACGGAGTGGTCGTAATCATCATTAGCACATTCTTTGTCTCTATCTGTTTTATTTCGCTCTTTAATGATACTTGATAGAGGTCAACAAGATGTTTTGACGTACGACAGGTACGTCCCTAATGTCTACTTTATCAATAATGATGTCATGGAATTTCAACAGTATTCTTGCCTCAATCATTCTTGCTTCCCAACTTCTAGTGGGAAGATGATCTTTTAAAAGGATTACAACAATTCATCACAATTATGTCCTATCATGACTTCTGGCATGACTTTTCGTTTATCTCATAATTCTTTGGGCTATATATGCTACCACATTCACTTTTGGGAATAAGATAGAACCAATTGGATGAAGTTTAATAGTTTAACAACTCTTTTATTTTGAAGATAACAAATCATGTAAATCTCCAAAGATTGAACTCCATATATGAACATATAGTCATACTCAAATATAATAAGACAATACAAATACGGGTTTTTTGCCTTTTGGACCTGAACTGCAGGCCCCTAGTCCATCCAAACCTTGGTTTGGTTACAGAGAATTTCGCATTTTGCCGCCTCATGGGCAGCCCTATTGGCTGATCTTTTAACAAAACGAAAAGAAATGCTGTCATATTTATCTGCTAGCTTCCAACAGTCTGTCATGAAGACTCCCCTGTAATCTCTAATCTCTTGCTTTCTCTGCAATGTTTGGACCACTGTCTGTGCATCCATTTCCAACACCACATGTTTGTACCCCATCAGGCAACCAATTTGCAGTCCCAGTCTCGCTGCTGTTGTCTCAGCTACTTCTGGTGGCCATCTGCCTTCGACCTTTGAGCACGCTATCACCAGGCATCTACCCTCGTCATCTCTGCAAACAACCCTTAGCCCTCTCGAGTTTTCCTGCTGTAGAGATGCATCGACATTGATCTTTATGCTCCCCGCTGGCGGTAGTTCCCATTTCACCGGGTGTTCTACTTTCCGCTGCAAATTTTCCTCCTTTTTGTGTAAGTCCATCAGCTGTTGCCAGCCATCCATTGCCCAGTTCAGAGTCGAAAACAGTTCAATTTTTTCGTTTTTCCATACACCACACATTTCTTCTTTGCCATATTTTGCCATAGGATATGCATTACCAACCCCCTTATATCCTCATTGATCTGGTTGAATAGATCTTGACACCATTCCCCAAAGTTGACAACTTTCCTCCTTTTGACATCTAACTTCGACGGGGACAATGCCCACATTGTTGTAGCTCCCTCGTATTCTAGGAAAATGTGGTTTACTGTCTCGTATGCCTCACCGCACATTGGACACATTACATCCACTTCTACTCCTCTTTTGGCTAGGTTTACTCGTGTTGGTAAACCATCATGTATGGCTCGCCAACTCAAGTCTTTTACTCGTGGTTCTGTCGTCGCTTTCCATACATTTTCCCATCGACCATCCCTTTCACTCGAACTCCCTGGTACGTCATTATTTCCTCCTTCTTTATCCAGTCTTTGTGCTAGATGGTAGGCACTTTTCACCGTGAATTCTCTTTTTGCTGTCTCTCCCAGTGAAACATTGGCTCATCAGTTCCCGGTTCCACCTTCTTTGCTCTTGCAATATGAGTTCCTCAACCAAAGCATATTCACTGAGGTGCTTTGGTGGGGTGTTCACACGATTTCCAGCCATATTCGGTATCCATTTGTCCTTCCAAATCCTGACTGTATTGCCTCTTCCAATGTTCCAGTAGCATCCTTCCTCTTAACACTCTCTTTGCTTTCAGTATACTCCTCCAAGAGTAGCTGGGCACATATCCAAATCTTGCTTCCCAGAAGCTATGTCGTGGGTAATAACGGGCCTTCATCACTTTTGCCGCAAGGGATTGGGGTCTTGTAATCAGGTTCCATCCCTGTTTTGCAAGCATTGCTGTGTTAAAATTGTGCAATCTTCTAAACCCCAGGCCACCTCCTTTTTTTGGTCGGCACATCTTCTTCCATGAAATCCATGACGCATTTCTTTCACCATTTTTCTGCCCCCACCAAAATTTTTTGCAAACTCTTTCTATCTCCTCGCAGACTAACTTTGGAAGCTCAAAACATTGTATCGTGTAGCTTGGTATTGCTTGGATTACCGCCTTAATCAACACTTCTCGACCCGCTCTAGATAAAGTCATCTCCTTCCAACCCTTTAACTTTTTCCAATCTCGGTCAACAATAGCTTGGAAGACTGCCTTCTTTGATCTGTCCAGTACAGTGGGGAGACCAAGATAGCATTGCGACACCTCAACCACCTTAAAATTTAATCTCCTCTGGAGCGTTTGAGTCATATTTTCATCCACATTTCAGCTAAATGAGACTTCCGACTTATCCCTATTGACCACTTGCCCAGACATTGCCTCGTAATGGGCCAGAATCCGAATAACTTCATCCGCTTCCCTTTGGTTTGCCCTGACGAATAGCAGACTATCATCTGCAAAGAATAGGTGAGATATTATGGGGTCTCCCATTTCCGCCCCATTATTTAGGATGTTCAAAACTGCGCCTTCGTGGGATGCATTTGCATGAGGGCTGTGTATACGTCCTCCTTGCTGAACGGTGCTAACATGCATCTGTTCATGTCATCTATGATGCCGGGCTTGATCTCATTTACCTCAATTTGACTGCTAGCATTTGACGAGGTGAACAGTTCCTTGAAAAAATCGAGGAAAATGTTGTCAAACACTTCTTCCTCATAATGCCATCTCCCAGCTTGGTCTTGTAGCTTCTTGATGGAGTTCCTTCGTTCTCTCATCGTGATTTTCTGTTGAAAGAAATTGGTGTTTCTATCTCCCTTAGTGATCCATGCCTGTCTGCTTCTCTGCAACCACATCATCTCTTCTTTTCCTTCTAATTCGTCAATTTCTCCATTCAACTTCTTTATCCTTGCAATTCTCTCCTCTGTAGGCTCCTCACATTGGAGTTTCTCAATTTCTTCTTTCTTTTTTCCAATCTCCATTCTCACTTGCCGTGTGCTCCTCCCGAAATACTTACTCAAATTCTTGCAACATCATAGCAGTCGGGTATCATTTGGTAGACCTCTGTTTGCTTCCCATTCAACTGCCACCCTTTGTTCACAGTCTTCCTCTCGGGTCGAGGCCTTTTCGAACCTGCATGGTCGCCTCCACATTTTCCTTGATCCTTGTCTTGATGGTCTGACCCTACTCCCAAAATTTGTCCGATTTTCGACTAAAGGTTTTGGTGGAATGGGTTTTCTCAAAATTTGAAAAAAACAATAAAAGAAACATTGAGGGAGGCATACTTCCATCAAAATTTGAACTAAATTTCAACGGTGGTTAGGCTCCCTCAAAAATTGAAAAAAAAAATTGAAGGAGCTAGGGTCACCTTGCTAGCCTATTTTTCCTTTTTTTTTTTCTAACTTTCATGAAGAACACCACCCAATATAGAGTCAACGTCTCGATCGTGAGCCCCTTTGTACGGGGTATGGTGAGCCCGGGGTATGTCCGTATGTGATGTCGGCGCGCCTTTGCTCCTACTTCTTCTGTGGCCCAGATCCATGACTCAACAAAGGGGGCGCGTTGTATGCTCTAACTTGCAACAATTATGCTCATAATCCTAACCTTCGTTGCTCATAAGCCTGAATACTAATGCTCATACCTTACAACAAGTTTGTTGATAATCTAGAACTTATATGCTCATTACCTATAAGTAGTATGCTCATAAAATCTAAACTTCATGGCTCATATCATAAACACCAATGTTCATAATCTTCAACAACTATACTCTTAACCTACAACTACTGTGCTTATAAGTTTGAACACCAATGCTTAGGGATGGCAACTTGGCAAGGAATCCCCGAAATCTACTGGGCCCCGCCCCGCTCTGGGGAAAAATTTCCCGCACCCAACGGCCACAGGCACGGGTTAGGGAACGGGTTTTAAATCCCCGCGCGGGGACGGGGCGGGTACGGGGAAAAAATTTTCGCCGTCCCCGTCCTCGCTTTCCCTATTGGGTAAAATTCCCCGCACCCATCCCCGCATCCCCGTCCCCGACCTGCCCCGTTGCCATCCTACCAATGCTAATTTCTTACAATAAGTTTGCTCATAATCTAATACTTGTATGCTCATGATTACCTAAAAGTACTATACTCATAAACTGCTATGTTCATAATCCTGAACATCATTGTTCATAACCCTAAACATTAATGCCCATACCCTAGAACAAGTACACTTTAGACCTCGAACTTGAATGCTCATAAATCTTAACATCAATGCTCATGCACCAACCTTCTTCTCACTGCGAGCTTTCAATCTCTTCTTGCGCTTCTTTTGTGCCTCTTCCTAGGCTTCTTCATGCGCAAAAATTGGCTGGGTGCACGGAGCATCATGCACCGAGGCCCATAATTGAATTTCTAAGGATAAGTGCCCTGCTAAGGCCAACGATCCTAAAGATACAAACGTACTCTCGGGATCACCTCGATCTCTCCCATGCGTTAGTAGGTCATTTTCTTTTTTTCTTTTCTTTTATTTTTTTAATATAGTGAGTCTTTCTTAACTCTTGTGTCTAACCAAAATTTTCTAGCTAGCTTAGTCCATTTATATTTATTTATGGTATTTCAATTTTTTTTGTAGTTGTCATAGTATTCTTTTCTTGTATTTTTTCCCTTACATGGTGTATTTGATATTAATAATTCTTATTATGTGATATGTGATATGTATTTTATGAGTTTTAAGTTTTATGAGCAATTGTATATAACAACACCTTTCATTTTTTTATTATTAGTATATTATGTCTCTATAAAAATTTACGAGCATTGTAGTGTATTTCTATGAACATTTTTCAAGAAGTTTATAAACATTGCAGTAGAGTTTAAGGGCGTTACATGATTTTTATGAACATTAATTTAGTGTTTAAGTGTATTATTGTGAAGTTGTATGAACATTATTATATAAGATTTGGCCCCTGTTCTTTGATTAGGTTGGATATAACTATCCCAACTTATTCTAATTTATTCTAATTTATCCAAACCTAACACAATTTCCCAAAAAAATCACTCTAAAAACACAATTCTCCAATAAAGCATCATAACTTATCGCAACCTATCCAACTATCCTAACTTATCCTAACTTATTCATCCAAACCTGAAAATAACCCAAAACCAAAGAACATGACCTTTGTCTTTGTAAATTTTTTTTGAGTATTGTAATGTATTTTTACAAACATGACGAGATTTACAAACATTGGGTAGAATTTAGGAGCATGGAATGATTTACTATGAACATTACTTTAGTAGTTTAGTGTTTTATGAGCACTATTGTGTATTGTGAGCATTGCCCTATAATTATACTTAACAAATTTTTTGTTAATTCTCATTATTGATATATTCTGTTGAAAAAAAATAAGAAAAAATGGAAGCAGAAAAATAAATTAGGAACAGCCCGGGCACACCAAGGCCCTGTTCTTTTATACGACTGACTGTGGTATGGTGGAATTGTGACGGGTGTCGTGGAATTGTATGGATTGTGGTGGGTTATTGGTAAGTTGTGGTGGAGTTTTTTTTTTTTTTTTATAAATGTAAATTGTATTGGTAAATGTGAAAAAGTTGATTGTGGTGGGTTGTGGTAAATTTTGGTGGATTGATATGTTGTGGTGGGTTTTAACAAAATGCGGTGTGTTATGGCACTACAACCAGCCAGCCGTATAAAAGAATAGAGCCCAAATATGGTAAACAGACAATAACAGCCATTGTGGTAGAAAGAGTGGAAAGAAAGATACCCGACACCACAATTTTAAGTTGCCAAGTCCCAATTGGTGGATATAATCTGGCTTCGGAGATGCATAAATGCATCTTGACTCTAGGACATATCCTTTGTAGATTGAATCCAATGCCTGACAAATTAATTTTGAATGGAAAACTCATAAAATTCTTTCATTCTTTAAAAAAGGGTTTTTGGATGTTAATATATTAAATTTTTGGGTTGTTGGACAATAACACACTTAACTTTAATCTTAGACAACAATACACTGTATTTTAGAGGGGTGTTGAACAATAATGCACCCAGAATGATTCCGACAGTGATTGACTCAGTGACAATCCTACTTAATAGATGGAGGAGATGAATTAGCCCAAAAATATTAAATTTGTGACATGTCAGCTAATTTACGCATAGGCAAAGGGAATCAACTTTAAAAATAATAAAAAAACATAAAATTATATTTGCTTAAACGTGTTTTCGATGAGAGATCGTTGTTGTAGTTGTATAAAATCACCTTTGCTTGTGTAGATTAACTGACATGCCATAAATTTAGAAATTATTTAGCCAATTTATATTCTCGGCCCGCCCCGTAAGATCGCCACAAGTCAGCCACCATCAAAATCGTTTCGGGTGCATTATTGTCCAACACCCCTCAAAGTTCAGTGCATTTTTGTCCAAGATCAAAGTTCAGCGTATTATTGTCCAACAGCCCAAAAATTCAGTATATTAGCATCCAAAAATCATTTTAAAAAAAATATTGGACTTGAATATATATACTACTACCTCCGTTTTCTTTAAAGTGTCACATAGGTAGTTGTGTCAAAACTTTGACCGTTAATATTTTAATTTATACAATGATGCAGCAAACAAAATTGATATCATTATATTTGTAATAAAAAGTACTATAAGAAAAGTATAATATCGTAGTTTTTTATAAAAATATTATTGAAGAAATTGTTAATTTAAAATGGACCTAAAAAACGTGAATGACAGATATAAAATATCGGAAGGAGTAATTTTTGAGGTAGTGGTTTGTAATATAATGACTTTTAATATCGAACATTAATGTAGCAACGTTTGGAAAATTTATATATACCTTCGTTCAGCTTTATGGCATTCATTTATTCAACCATTATCTTTTTAAGTAAATTTACCTCCCTTGACCTTTTGAACCATTTTAATTTAGCAACATTTTCGGTGAATTTAGCAATTTTTTCTATAAAGGTGTGACTTGTAATGAAACTTGTTTATTATAATTGTCGTCACTTTTAGCAAATAAATACCACAAATAAAACATTCACCGGAAAAACTGTTAAATTTACCGCAAAGGTTGTTAAAAGAATTTGGTTTGAAAAGTCGGGGGAGTTAAATATTAACTCAAAAAGGTCAACGTTGGAATTGTAAATGTCATAAATGTGAAACAAATATGTGCAAATTTTCCGCAACCTTTTGTACTTGTCGATCATCAATATACTAACTTTGGTGATGGTGAGTAAAATTGAACCAAGCATATTAATATCCAATTTTACTCATCATCACCTAAAATTATTAGATTGACGCTATGTTCAAAAGATCAGTGCACTACTGTTCAATATCAAAGAGCGATTTATTACAGTCCAATATTCCTAAAAGTTAATATATTAAAGTCCAAAATTCCTTCTAAATAAACAAACAAAACCATGAGCTAGGTTTTGTTTCAAAATCAACTTTAGGCTAAGTAATATTAAGAACTAAATTAGAAAAGATGTTGAACTCACCTTTAATATGCGTTGAAGGGCCAATGAACACAGTGTATTATTTGCATCTACATTTTCAAAGTCTCCATGACAGGCAACCTTGCCATACTAGGCAAAGAAGAAATAAAATTTAACATTAGATTATAACTAACTACTATTTTTGTGTGCAATATATTATAAATATATATATATATTTTTTGGTAAGTTGGGCCATCTCTGGGGCCCCAATCTCAGGGAAAACCCAATGGGTCCACCAGCCTATGGGAGAAGGGGGGAAATCAGACATGCGCGCATGTTGTTGCTCCCGGGAATTGATCCCAGCACCTATGGAATACCACAGTGCAGCAGGTACCAATTGAGCTAAGAGTCACTGGTTTTTGTGGGCAATATATTTGTATGAGACTATAGTATTATTCTATAGAAGACTTCGCACATACTCCATTTTAGATTTATGACGTTTATAAATGTAATCCTGACGTTTTTTAGTTAATATTTACCCTCCCTAAGTTTTTGAACCGATTTGTTTGTTATAAATATCGTCATTTAAACAAACAAATTTCATCGCAAATCACACATTCCCCGGAAAAGTTGTATATTCACCAAAATATGCTAAATAACATTGGTTCAAAAGCTTAGGGTGGATAAATATTAACTTCAAAATGTCAACATCAGATTTATAAATGCATATCATAAACCTGAAGGAGGGTATGTGCAAATTATTCTTATATATAAACAACTGAAACTATTAGTTACCTGATAAAGTTCATCTGATAACAACGATACTCTATGTGCAAAATTTTTATCTCCATTTCCATCCATCGTTTTATCTGTAACTGGATTTCCTAAGATGTAGCCCTACATTAAACAACAAAATGTTATATACCAAGGTGACCAATGAAAATTGTTATTAGAAGGCGCTAATACTAAAAGTCAAGTATCACTTTTGATGATTAAAAAAAAAATTACATTGCTTTCGATTGATACCCTAATGTTTCGAATATATTTATCTTTTGGATCCGAAATATTTACGTTGAAACATTACAACCAATAGTTTAAAGTTGTGAATGACTGTAGAGTTTGAGATAGCGTTTAATGTTTTCATCAAGTTAAAATTTTAACTGAATTTTAACTTAACAAATATTAGGGTCCGTTTGGACCTAGTAAAACTGGATGGAAAAAAAATCTCGTGGAAAAAAAATTAGGAGGAAAAAAATTCTGAGGTAAAGTAAATTTCATTCTCTTGTTTGGTTTAAGTAAAATTTTGAAGAAAAAAATTGATTTTCTATTCAATTTTCTTTTCCTTGTTTGGTTTGAGGAAAACTACATGGAAAAATAAAATTTGCAAGAAAACTTGTAGGTATCAAGTTTCATTTTTCTAGATCATATGATGTTATTTGGGAGAGAAAGAGAGAGTTAGAGAGAGAGAGAGAGAGAGTTAGAGAGAGAAACTGTGTGTGTGTGAGAGAGAGAGAGAGAGAGAAACTGTGTGAGAGAGAGAAGGGATACTTACAGAGACAAAGAGAGAGAAAAGAGAGTTAGAGAGAGAGAGCGACAAAGTGAGAGAAAAGAGAGTTAGAGAGAGAGAAAAGAGAGAGAGAGAGAGAGAGAGAGAGAGAGAGAGACAGAGAGAGAAGAGAGTTAGAGAGAGAGAGAGAGAGAATAGAGAGTTTGAGAGAGAGCGAGAGAGAGAGAGAGGGAGAAGATAGTTAGAGAGAGAGAGAGAGAGAGAGAAGAGAGAGAGCGCGAGAGAAAGAGAGAAGAGAGTTAGAGAGTTAGAGAGAGAGAGAAGAGAGAAGAGAGAGAGCGAGCGAGAGAGAGAGAAGAGAGTTAGAGAGAGAGAGGAAGAGACTTAGAGAGAGAGATAGAGAGAGAGAGAGAGAGAAACGAGTAAGAGAGAGGATGAAGAGAAAGGTTGGCTTTGATCCAAAATTTTTCTTCCAACTTTCCTTTCATTTTTGAAGGGAAATTTTTTTATTCATTGTTACCCCAAATTTTCCATGCAATTTTCCAACTATCTTTTTTTCCATTCCTTTTTCTTCAATCCAAACAAAGGAAAGATTTTCATTTTCCAAAATAATTTTTTTTTCCATGTTGTTTTCCAATGTCCAAACGGACCCTTAATGTTTGATAACCTAACATTTTAAGTAGCGTTTATCGTTTTAAGTAGTATTTTAGGAAACGTTTTATTATCATTTAGCATTTAGAGTAACATTTGATATTTTATATCCTTTGAAAGTTAATCTATGAAAATTATTAATATCATCTTATGTCAATTAACATTAATCAACTTGTATAACTGTTTAAATTTACAGAATACAATTTTTATTTGAACAGGTATCTGCTACCACTACTTAAATCTCTATCCGACTGCTACCTAAACTGTTATACACTACATAAACCATTATACGCTATCTAAACCATTGATTTTTCCATACAAGGACAAAGCTGATAGTTGAAGTCTCAATAATGATTTTATACCGTTCAAAATTTGTATTTACCCCCAGCTTTGTGTACTGTATTAATTAATTAGTACTCCCTTCGTTCCATATTAATTGTCATAATTTTGACTTTCACGGTCTCCAATATCATTCTTTGATTGATAATTTCTTGCATAATATGTTATTAACAATTGTAATATTATATTTTTATGATAGTATTTTTCGTTATGAATATAGTGGTGGTAATTTTATAAAGCAACTCATTGTATACATTGAGAAATTTATGGTCAAAATTTTTTAAGTTTGACTGCACAATTTCCAAAGAAGACAATTAATATGGAACGGAGGGAATATATTTTAATTAAAGTATAAAAGGGCTGAACTAAAGAGAATTGAACTTATACTTATAATATCACCAATTACGTTGTATGTTTCTTCATGAAGTCTATAATTTCGTTAAAACTTTTTAGTTAGGAATTTTGGATTCTAATATATTGAACTTTTTGGGTATTGGACAATAATATGCCGAACTTTGACCTTGGACAATAATACACTGTACTTTAGGAGATGTTGGTCAATAATGCACCCGAAAGAATTTTGACGGTGGTTGACTTGGTGGCTATCCTACGTGGCAGGCTGACCACGTGGGATCTCCACCAAGTCAGCCACCGTCGGAATTGATCCGGGTGCATTATTGTCCAACACCCCCAAAGTATAGTGTATTATCGTCCAAAGTCAAAGTTCATTGTATTATTGTCCAATACCTCAAAAGTTCAGTATATTAGCGTCCAAAAACCCTTTTAGTTAAGTATGTTTGACTTAGAGTGACGTAGAGGTGGCAACCTATCCATATGCAATTTATTAGGTGCTCCTGGAGCACGTGCTCCAAATTCTACAATTGTTCACTCATATGTATTAGGTTGTTCACTCTAATTATTATGATTGTTCATTCTGATTCATATGATTGTTCACTTGCAAGTATCTAGAGCACATGCTCCGGGTGCATGTAATATATATTGCCTATCCATATGTTTTTCAGTTGCCTAACCCTTCAAATAAAAATCATATGAAAACTATTCCTCTTTTTTCATGTAACTGTGATAATGTGGTGTAAGCTTATAGGAAAACTAGAGGGTTTTTTTGGGAAATTTGGATTATAATATCTCAATTTTTGGCAATTGGATGATAATAATTCAAATATTGTTTTTGTATATGTCAGCAATCCAATAAAATAAAAAAAATTGTATTTTTTTAGACCACCAACAAGTACATACCCTAAATATCATTGATTTTGACTGGCATTTACATCCAAGCACAATAGTAACAATACCTCCACATGATTTTTAGTGAATATACCAAATTTTTCCCCAATTTTTTCGATTTATTATGATTTTTCCCTTGTTATTGCTTAAAAAATCATAATAATTGTTTGGATTTTCAAAAAAAATCTAAAAATTTTTTAATAACTGCACTCATAACCTTTCTGGAGTCAGGAATTAAAAAATTTGAAAATTTTCAAAATTTAAAAAAACAAAGTGAAAATATGGATTTAAATTTGGTACCGAACAAACACAATTACAATTTTTTTTTCCAAACTAATGACGTACGTACGAAAATAAAGTTCAGATTATTAATTATCATCCAATTGTCAAAAGTTGACATTATTAGAATCCAATTTTCTTTTTTTTGATATGGAAAATTAGAGTTCATGAGTGCTACTAGATCCCAAAATTCTAGTTTGACTCGATTTCATGATTTTAAAATAAGCATAAGAGAATTAATGACATAAAAGAAGGCATGAAGTTATGTTCTAGGTGAGAAGAGTACCTTAAGGTTCATTTTCAGCTCAAGTCCATTTTTATTTCCTGCAAAGACCGTAGTTTCGAAGGTGAAAATTAACAACAAATTACATACACATTTCAATACTCCCAAATTAAAATAAAGTTTAAGTGATCTATAGTTTGTCTTAATAATTAAAAAGAAAAAGCACATTTTAACATAGAAACTATGCCTGAAATGTAAAATAACCATACCTTTCTCATTTTAATCTTCAAAGAAATGAAGGTAACAAGTAACCACTAACCCGCTTCGATTTTACTAACACCAAGTTGCATTTGCAACATGATGTATGTATGATAAGTAGGGGTGGGCATAACCGGTTAACCGGATACGCAGTTAACCACTTTTGCGGTTTCTAGATTTTGTAAATCTAAACCTAATTCGCTTTATGTGGTTAACCGCAAACCGATTAACCACAATCGAAACTTGGAAACTGAAACCAAACTGAAACCGCCGGTTAACCATATTGAGAACATGGTTAACCGCTTTTTGGATTTGATTTACGGTTAACCGTCGATTTTTTGAAGATTTAAAGTAACAACCAGGGAATTGAAAAAAATCAACATTTTACTTTGAAATTTTACATTTTGCTACTAAAGTAATTAAAACCGGCTAACCGTGATTAATCGTTTCACGAAAATGAAAAACCTAAACCTAAACCGGCTAAACCGATTTGGTTAACCTAAACCGCATTTTTCAAAAATCCCAAACGGTTAACCGCTTTTACCAGTTTGGTTTTTATGATTTTGGGGTTCGATTTGCGGTTTCGATTTTTCACACCCGCCCCTAATGATAAGGACTATAGTACCCTTATAAGCATGAAATAGGTTACATGGTTTAGGTATGTACATCTACAAGTACAGTGTAAATCGGGATCTGTATATCTATCAAGGTCTTATCGATTGATAGAACTTAGAAATCACTGAATTATTCCCTAGTCAAAGGGGAGATAAGGATCTTTTGATACGTACTTACTCGATTCTAAATATTTGGGGTTCTCAAAAGAAAAATAAATTTCAAGTTCTGTAAATTCTTGTGTCTAGGATCTACATATCTTTTTCTAACGATCGTATAAATAAAATATAAAAATTTCGAGAAACATAAGGAAAAAAAGAATCGACGTTTGTTAGACCTATCTACCAAATAAACATGGAATTACATGTACTAAATTATTCCAAATTATGTCAAAATGTTCGCTTTCCGAGCATAAATTGTCTCATATATATAGGACAACTTAATGGGTCTGTCGCGGATTAAAGATAATAAGATGTCAAATTCAAAGTCCAATACACAACCCAACCTTCCACACCACACTCCTAATATTTCATATGCGAAAGGAATGTTCACCCAAATATTGAACCCGAGTGGAGAAAGTGAAAGGTGGAGTACTTGACATCCAAATAAGCAGTTGTACTATCTAACTATATTGGTGATGAGTGCTGCGATAAAAATGCCATTAAAATTTTCCAAAATATCAAATTTGCCATTAATATTTTCAAATTGTCAAAACTGTCATTACAATTTATAAAATTGTCAATTTTGCCACTGTTCTCAAATACCACCTGCTACTGCCAGTTACTTTTGACAAATTTTTTTGAAATTAAAAAATGAAAAGGGAAGCGCCAGGTTGCTCTTGCTTTGCTTCTTTCTTCATCGCAACACTCTCCATACAGGTCCTTCTTCTTCCTCAAACCACTGCCCAGAAACTCTAACCCTAAAACATGGAAGTTTTGACTTCTAGATCCAAACCCAGAATAAGCCATGGTCACTGTTTTGAAGATGGTGAAGAAGAAGATCGAAGAAATTGCAAAAATTGAAGCCCAGATGAGCGAAAAAGAAGAAGATCGAAGAAAAAGAAAAAATTAGGTGAAAAGCGTCGAAAATGGCGAACAAGAAGAAGAAGAGTGAAGAAGATTGATGAAGAGTGAAGAAGGAGAAAGAAGGAATTACAGAGGAAGGTGAGAATAATGGGTTGGGTTTTTTCTTTTTTTGTTTGACAAGGGTAACCGGCAGTAACAGGTGGTATTTGGGAACAGTGACAAATTTGACAATTTTAGAAATTGTAATGACAGTTTTGACAATTTAAAAATATTAATGGCAAATTTGACATTTTGAGAAATTTGAGTGGCATTTTTATCGCACCACTCTAGTAGTGATCATTTTTACTAAATGAAGGAGCAAATTAAAGAAGATTGTACAGGTGCATGTTGTTAATCATGGGAATTACCGTTGATTATCTCTTGGATTACCATTGGGATGATTATGCCTGAATACGAGTCACCTGTAATATATAATGGATTTCCTAGGAACCTAGGATGCTCCAAAAGCCACTGCGTCAAAAATGCAAACCAACTGAATGAGCGTATAAACCAAACAATACCCAAAAGTCAAAACCAAAACTCTAATACTTCGAAATCTTATCCATGCGGATACGGAGGAACTGGACGTAACAGTCTTATACCCCTTTGCAATTTAGAGAGACCAATTCCAATTGATCTAAGATTTAAAAAGTGTTCACTACCTACTCTTTTTTTGATAGTTGGAAGTCAAAAAGGCAAAATACATCAAAGATGCTACAAAATATTCGTAAAAACAACAAAAATGCTTTAATAATCTGTAGTTAACTTTCATAAACTTTTACCATTAAAATATTGAATATCTAAAACTAATATCATTAGCTTTAGTCATAAAAAATGCTTTCAAATGAACATAGTTATATAACTTCTCTAATATATCTTTGTATCAATTCAAGTTAAAAGTTGTGTGCCTCGATGGATAGTTAAAAGTCAAAAGTAATAAAATATTGCGGGTGGGAACAAAGTAGTTAAAATTGGGATCCTAACTCGATTTTATGAGTTAGTTAAGATCAGAATTAACCCACGTAGGATCTTAGATCGTAATGTAGATAGTAGAATCGCATTGAGGATTTTGAATTATAAAATCGCAAGATCGTAGATCATGATCGGGATTTTAATAACTATAGACAGGAATATATGGTAACGTAAATCTTAATCTGTAATTGAAGTTCATTATCAAGTATATATACCCAGGTTATTCAAAGTATTCTTTCATTTAGTTTATGGGTGAGAAAATGTATTATTGGCCAATATTGACTAACCTTTCGAAGAAACTCGTAAATATGTGTTGATTGCACGTTGTCATTGCTGATATAAGCTTCTGGATTTGTTGCATAAGAAAATCCCGTTCCAACTGGGGAATCTAAATATATTATGCTAGCTACCTGCATATCAAATTCAACTACAATAAAAAAAAAGGACCATGATAACCATTTTGACTCAAGATGGTTCTTAACCTAAAAAAAAGGTCGAAAAATATAATAATAGCCTAATTTTATCAATCATAGTATAATAGCACATTTTATACATGGTTGTATGTTTATGAAATAAATATAAACAAATAATTATTTTTAAATTGTTTATAAGTTGTAGTAACCCTGAAAATAATAAAACATACATTTAGAATGATTTAAATACACTTACATTTAACTTTATTGTTGATTTAGAAAAAATACAAGATGGTTAAGAACTATCTTGTGTCAAGATATTTATCATTTTCGTAAAAAAATTTCTACGATAGAATACAACACCTCTCTTACGCATTTGGACAAGTCAATGTCAATTAATATATATATATATATATATATATATATATATATATATATATATATATATATGAATAGACCACATGAGCATGAACCTTATATGAGCATATGAGCATCAAAACATTTCTGGCGGACATCAAGTATTATTTTCATGGACATCAAATATGAATGGTGGATATCAAGGTGGATATTTGATGTCCATGAATATAATACTTAATGTCCGCCAGAAATGCTTTGATGTTCACATGTTCATATAAGAACCATGCTCGATCATGTGATCTATTCCCATATATATATATATATATATATATATATATATATATATATATATTTTTGGGTACAAAGGGTAATGATTGAAATATGTGGATTCTAATGAGGACATCTCGAGAAACCTATAATTGATTTTATTTAATTTTTTAAAAAAAATTATTTAATATTAATGTGTGCGTTAATGTGTGTGTGTTTGGATTGATGACTCTTTTTTCTTTTCCTTTTTTTTATGTGAACTCTAATTATTTTTCTTTTTATTCTTGTAAATAAGAAAACTATTCTTTTTATTTTTCATTATTGTTTTTTTCTTTATTTTTTAAAATATAACATAGGTAATATTTTCAACAATATGTATGGTTTACTTGCGTCCTGTGCAACGCACGGGTCTAAGTACTAGTGTTTTTATATTAGTGAGTTAGATTTAACTTAAGTCAACTTTACATTATCTTACCTTATCCAACTCTCTAAAAACACTCAAATGAAACTAAAAAAAAGATATAATTTTATTACTTTAACCATTAAACCATTTCACTTTTTCCAACATTTACCATCTTTTCATTTATTTTCCCAATAACATTCAAATTGTATTAATAAAATACTTTCACGTCATAACTAACTTAAGTCAAACAAATTACAAACTTTTCTTTACGTTCCTGTCCTTATTTTACCAATCCTAACTCAGCCTAATTACTTTGAAGAGCAGGGGCTGAGTACATGGTAAAGTACAAGTATGGCATGGGAAGTGTTTTATTGTGTACTTGAACCCACCTGTAATAATTAGTCACTTTTATAAATCAATAATTATATTGAATTATTGTATATTGAATAAGCTATTAAAAAAGGTTCTTATAGTTATATTTAAAATATATCTCTTAAATAATAAAATAATTCAACAAATAATATATAAAATAATTGTTAGGGACGTGTTCTAAAATCACTCAATCTTTTGACCGCATAATTATTTGTTTCTTAATTGTATTAGAATATTATTTAGGTTTCCTAATTATGTAGCATGGAGGGATTCCTAATTGTATTACACTCTAAACCTAATTGGAGTGGGATCAATGTAGGTTTATAGGGAGATTTTCCCTATAAATAGAGGGTTTTGTTCGCCTTATTTGGTGTGACTAAGTTTGCTGTCCATTTGGGAAAATCTTGGATGGTGAGAAAGGTTTTGTTGAGAGTTTTGTGAAATAAGAGCACATGTCTCTTTTGGGTTGATCTCTTTCAGTGTTTGAGATCTTTGTAATACTCTCTTTATTGGATCTCAGGAGCTCAGGAGGAGATCGTTCGTTGTAATCTCTACCAGCAATGGATTCGTTTGTGCTTGTGTCGCCCGTAATTTTTTTCCCGATTTGGACTTCCACGTTAAATTCTTGTTCCCTTCTATTCTTGTATTTATTTTTCTCGATATCGATGTCATCTTATTTTCGCTTTCGCTTTCGCTAATTATTATGTCCTTATTAAAACCCTAACAATAATTAAAATATCAAAATAATTCAATACCATTTTTTTTTAATTTCAAAGGTGTCAAAGGCATCAACTTGCCCAAAAGTAGGTAAAAACATTGTACATTGTCTTTATTTAATAATAACCGTCAAATTTTAGCTTTTATAGTCTCTAATATACTACTTTAACTCTGAATTTTTAACATAATATACTTATAAAAATTACATCACTATATTATTATGATAACATTTTCACGATAAATTTAGTGAATTTAATTTTACATTTATATAATTATATAATTATATATATTCAATAATTAATGAGTCAAAGTTTATAAATGTCGAATTCAAATTAAATATCCTATGATGTCTAATAATATGGAACAAAGGGAGTGTATATAGAGGAATGAGGAGTAATGTTGTCATACCTTGGTCCATGAATAAGGGTTTAAGTGCAAGTTTGGAATGCCCGAATTTGAATTGCTTGCAGTATTGTTAAATCTTAACGGACCTGTCCATTAAATTGATTTGAGTGTGTCATATTGTAGCTAAATATATACTAAAATAGATGAACATAACCAAATGATAATATTTTACTTAAAAGTTCAAATGCTTCTACTGTAATGATAGCATCATTGCGAGATGTCTTTCCTTAATACTTTACCACTATATATGCAAAATTAGGATTATAAATATGGGAGTACCATACTTTCGTACTCCCTATATATTTATAATTTTATGAGCATATGTCTACAGTTTTATGATCACAGTGTATAAATTTATGAGTATACTCATAAAAAGAGCAATTATATACACATGTTCATAAAATAAAAATTGTAAGTTTGTAAAATTATAGATGTATGGTCATGTATAAATTGTAAACTCAAATTACAAACATATATATGATCAAATAACGAAAACTTATATGTACATAAATTTATATATGTATGCTCATAAAATTGTACATGTACATATGCTTATAAAACTCATTCTAGAGAAATACGAGAGCATGGTACTCCCGGAGTGTAATCCAATTTTCACTATACTCGCCGCCGTGGGCGTGTGGGGAGGGGGGGGGGGGATTTTGGTTCTCTTTATCATTGTGGGGATGATTATACATTCTTACCAAACTTTGGTGGGATTCTTTGTGTCATTCTTTATTGGGTTTTTGGATATGAATAATACCAATTTTGAGGGTATTGGATATTAATAATACAAACTATTTTTTTGGACACTAGCAGTACGAACTATTGACCTATTTTTCTTTAATAATACACCGTGGAATCATTATGGTTTTAATTCATCGAAAAGATGATGTGGCTCCATAATATGTGACATGGAAGGCATGTTAGTGTCCACGCCACATTTTCTACCCAACCTCTGCCTTCCACGTCACACATCATGGAGTCATGTCATCTTTCCGATGAGTTAAAACTATATATAACAACTCGGTCATGTACTGTTGGAGGAAAATAGATCGATAGTTGGTACTACTAGTGTCCAAGAAAATAGTTTGTATTATTAGTCTCCAATACCCGCAACGTTGGTATTATTGATGTCCAATAATCCTTCTTTATTTTAAATGGGATGTACTTAAAGTATCATAGTTAACGCTCCGTTCTTTTGTGCGGTTGGTAAGGTGTGGAAATGATACCGTGTGGTGAAATTGTGGAAAGTGATGTGAAGTATGGAACGATGTGGGGAAATTTGAGAAAAGTGTAGTTGATGTGGTAGGCTGTAGATGAAGAGAGAGAATGTGAAAAAACAGAGAACAAAAATGAAGAGAGAGATTGGTAATGATTGTTGTATGATGTATAATAAAATGTGGAAGAACATTGAATGGGTACAGTGAGTTGTGCTATGTGCTACTACACCGCACAAAGGAACTAGTTGGATAGTTTGTGTGAGGATTATGGAAGATCTTAATATTTCTTTTGTAGCGGTTTTTCTTTTTAAAAAAATCCTTAAATTTTAAATTATCATAGTCAAACAGTATATATATTACCTTTAAAAAGTGAATATATTGATCAAGGTAATTTGTTGCAACAACTAATGCTATTATTGAGATATGATTTTTTTAAAAATAAAATTTAATACTTTTTGAAGAGATTCTACCGTAATTGAATATTTTCAACTATCATAGTTGAAAAACATAACTATCATTGATTCTTCCTTAAAAACTGGAATCAATATAGATTGAATGATTGATCAAAGTAACTTACTATAAAATTAATCATATTTAGTAAGTCATAAATCTTTTTAATTGATAAGATTTGTTTTAGACAGATTAACCTACCATTCTCAACGACCAATCCTGAGAAAGCGGAACAACCAGGGCCACCAGTAAGCCAAAGAAAAAGAGGGTCGTCTAATACATTTCTTTCTGATTCTGTGAAGTAGTAGAATAACTGAACTTCCTCTGAATCTCCCACCCCAATGTACCTAACAACAATAAGTATATCATGTTAGTTAACAGCATAAATAATACACTATCGATGGAGGTCCAAGGAGAAGTAAATAATCAATTAAACCATGTCCTTTGGTACTATAAATTTCGTACAAACTAACTTTATCCATTTTTATCCAATTTTATATTTATATTTTCCCACTTTTAAAGAAAGTTTAACACTTACTTTTACGTTCTTTTACTCAACATATCTCAATTTACTCAAATCTGCTTGGCTTTATCTTATTCAACTTCTATGTGCTCACCAGAAGAACATATTTTATCATATAACTTAATAGTTTTACCCCTAAAAATAGTAATTGGAAATGTAAGGAGTGGAAAAAGAAATAATTAAACAAACTTATTTATTAAAGGTGAAATTGGTAAAGTGATTAATGAAAATATAGAGTGACATTTATTATACGTCAAAAAAGGTTAATTAAGGTGACAATCATTATGGAAGAAAAGAAGTATAAGGCTTTGTTTGGTAAACACCCTCCTAATGAAAAGTTGACATATTCAAAGATTTAACAAAGTCAAAGATGTCAACCTATCAACTTTATCGTTTGATAACAATAGGTTGAAATAAACATTATATTAGAGTAAGACCCTGTTTTTTGGATTGATAACTATTTTCATCACAATCTAATCCAATTCAAACCTTACACAATTCCCCCAAAAAAATTCTCTCTAAAAACACAATTCCCCAAAAAAATGCTCTCTAAAAATACAATTCTCCAAAAAAATATCATAATTTATCCAATCCAATCTAATCTTATCCATCCAAACTTTATTTTATAAAATCAAAGAACAGGGCCAGGCTATTTAAGAAAAGATAATCATATCAATTATATTTGACATTGTTTTCAATCACACCCACTTGCATAATTAATTGTTTTTCAATTCTTTTTAGACTTGGCCCAGATTTGACTAAAGGGAATGGTCATGTAGAGTGTTAATACAATATTACTTTGTCTGTTCCATATTATTTGTCTCTTAGTTGACCGTTACGACATTCAATATCACTCAGCTCTTTGATTGATGATTTCTCATACAATAACTTTTTAACAATTGCAATATTATATTTTTAGGATAACATTTTTCATTATAAATATAATAATAAGTAGTAGTTTTATATAACAAATTATTATGTATATTGAGAAATTTGCCGTAAAAAATCTTTAACATTTGGCGGAAAAATTTTGAAAGACGACAAATGAAAAGGAAGTAACCATTTGTTCTGCACTCCTTGAGCAAAGTATAGACTGTGAAACCATCTTAATCAAATTATAATAATAGTTTTATACCATAACATAGACAATGACTCAAGTTGGTGGTGGTCACGTGGGATCACGTGCTCGTCAAACCCTCGCATAGAAATACATATAAGTTTCATGAAAAAAATTATTATTATTATTTTTTAATCCAAGCAACACACCATTCATTCACTCTTCATATCCTCCAATAGTACATCAATAAGAATTGGGGGAGGGGTATTAAAGAAAACCTTCTCCTAAGCTAAAGTCAAGCACCATTGTGCTAGTTTATGGGCAACTCTATTACGGCACCGTTCTTTTGTGCGTTAACGCACACAAACGCAACGCAAAATCAATAAAACCTAACGCATGGCAAACGCAAGATAACGCAACTTATCACAATCTACTATTCACCTCTACTCACCTTTTTATTATTTCCTACCGCAACCTAACGCAATCTAACGCAACCCAAACGCAACTTATCGAAACGCAAACGCAACGCACAAAAGAACGGTGCCTACATTCCCTCCTTTTCCAAAGTACATCTCGGATATTGCTTTTCTTCCATATTTAATGCACCTCTCTATAGACCATCATCAGTGGGCTTCATCTCAGATATGAAGGACATTCTGGAGCCATTCCTCACCATTCGACCCTGGGAGTCTCATAATGATAGCTAGGTTCAGTCGCTCCCACACCTCCTCAATCCATCTGCATTCGAAGCATACATGTCTGTGGATCTCCACCTCTTCACCGCAGATATGACAGAGAGGGGACGCCACTATCTTCTTCTTAAAAAGGTTCATCTTTGTTGGGAGGATATTTCTCGCAAAGCGCCACACAACATTCCGCACTTCCGGGTGTGCATGCACCTTCCAAAGCTTATTCCACAACTTGTTCTCCATCCTCTATGAGGAGGAGGTTTCTAGGGGTCTCCACACTAGATTGTATCCACTTTGTAACTGAGAACTCGCCTTTCTTTGTTAGTGCCCATCTCAATTGATCATCCGCTACCTCTGATGGCAGTGGGACGACCATGATGGCTTTTGTCGCATCTTCATCAAAGAGTGTGCGAATCTCTTCTTCATTCTAGCTCACACCGTCTTCCAACTACAATAAGCGCTCTACTTTCCACCCTTCTATTCCACTTGGAGATACTCCTATGAAGGCTGACCCATTCATCTGAACCCACTCGTCTTTCCAAATGTCGATAGACGCCCCATTACCTACGTTCCATGCAATCCTATAAGCCAGCAACTTCCTGCCCTCTAGAAGACTTCACCATACATAGCTTGGTCAGTATCCCTCTTTTTTTGCTCCCAGAAAATCTCATCGTGGAAAGTAGCGAGCTTTCAGAAGAGTACTCAAAAGAGAGTTTAGGTGGGTGAGAATCCGTCATGCTTGTTTGGCTAGGAGAGCTTAATTGAATTTCTCAATGTCTTGGAATCCCATGCCTCCCACTGCCTTCCCCAGACACATCATAGTCCATCTAATCCAGTAGATGCCCCTTTTCTCTGCATCCCCTTTCCACCAGAAATTACTCATTATGCTCCGGATGTCCTCTTGAATCGACAGTGGTAGTTTAAATATGCTCATAACATATGTTGGTATGGCTTGAATCACAGCTTTAAGCACCACTTCTCTTCCGGCTTTGGATAAAAATATCTCCTTCC
Source organism: Portulaca oleracea (assembly GCA_029582165.1). Taxonomy (NCBI): domain Eukaryota; kingdom Viridiplantae; phylum Streptophyta; class Magnoliopsida; order Caryophyllales; family Portulacaceae; genus Portulaca; species Portulaca oleracea. Next base: position 19,388,567 of record CM055885.1, read on the forward strand.
ATCCATGTGTTCTGCTCCATATCTTCTTCCTTATGTCCTCAAAGATGGCCTTTTTCGATCTCCCTATAATGAGCGCCTACCCCTGGTATTTCTTTTGTTCTGTCATTTAATTGATCTCCAATATCCTACGCAGCTATTCCCGCTTCCTATCTTCTACATTCATGCTAAAGAAGATTTCGGACTTATCAAAGTTTACTTGCTACCCAGACATCTGTTCAAAATGTTGCAAAACTTCTTTGAGGGTTTGTACCTCGTCGCGTGTTGCTGTGATAAAGAAAAGGCTGTCATCGGCAAACAGTAAATGTGTAAAGGGTGGCGTTGTTCTACATACTCTTACTCCACTCCATTTGCCCGCTGCCCATGCCCTCCTGATCAGCGCACTTAAGCCTTCCGAGACCAGAAGGAAGAAGTATGGAGATGTGGGATCCCTTTTCCAGAGTCCCTTCTGTGCTTTCACACGCCCCACTTGTTGCCCATCAATATAGAAAGAATATTACTGTCCCCACGCATGTCATTATCAATCGGGCCCACGCCTCCTGAAAGCCCATTTCTTGTAGAACCAACTCCAAGAATCCCCATTCTACTCGATCATACGCCTTGGTCATATCAATTTCCGCGGCAAGCCACCTAGTTTTACTTGTCGTCTTCTTCTTCAGATAATGAAAGATTTCGAATGCAACAATCGTATTTTCAGAGATCAATCTCTACGGTATGAAGGATGGTTGTCTCTCATCGATCAGAACATCCAATAGTGGTTTCAACCGATTGGCTATCACTTTGGACACTAGTTTGTATGTTACATTGCTTAGCACAATTGGCCTTAGGTCCTTCATGTACTCCAGATTTTTAACTTTCGGGATAAGAGAAATCAAAGTATGGTTTAGATCAGTCAGCATACCTCCTCCATTTAGCACGCTTATTACTACCATCATGACAGTTACCAACAATTCCCCAGTATCTTTGAAAGAATAAATCATTAAAGCTGTCAGGCCCAGGCGCTTTAGTTGGCCCCATCTGCGTCAGGGCCACCCCCACTTCTTCCAATGTAAAAGGGGCCATAAGGGCTTCTAGGTGATCATTAGTTACTCCTCTATTCAGTTCCGACAATCTCACCTCCTCCAATGCTGGCCTTGACAATAAAAAAGTTGCACATAGAACTCCATTACTACCTGTTGAATGCCTTTGGACGTTGTATGGGTAGTACCGTTCTAGTCGAGTATCTTTTGGATACGGTTCCGGCATCGTCATTGCATAACTCGGGCATGAAAGAATGCGGTGTTTCTATCACCTTCTGTTACTGCTTTATGATGGGCCCTTTGGGCTCAGTACTTCTCATTTGCCACCTCTAACTTCATTAAGGCCCCTTATGTGTTCCTGAGCATTTCCAAGTTTTGGGCCGATGGGCTTTGTTGACATAAGTCCCGAAACTGTTTCCTCAGCTGATCAATTTTGGTCCGCATCCCACCAAATTTGTTTTTCCCCCATTTCCCAAGTTCCTTCCCACACATCATTAGCCTTTCACTAAGGTTGTCATAGCCCATTGATGTTTTCGCCCAAGCTTTACGAACTTCCTCCTCAAAGTCTTCTTCATCGGCCCAGAGTGCTTCAAATTTTTGGGTTTTAGACCCACGGTTATCCATTGTGGTCTCAGGTTGGAATTCCACATAGATTGGAAGGTGTTCCGATCTTTCATAGTATATATGCTGAACCCGCGCAGTTGGGCACCTCTCCAACCATTTCTCATTCCCCATAAATCTATTCGATCTTTCCTCCACATGATCCTCTCCACTTATCCTATTATTCCACATAAACCGATGGCCATGGAAGCTAAGCTCTCCTAGAGACCACTTATCTATAGAGTTCATGAAGGTTGCTGCTTCGTTTAAGTCGAGCGCCCCACCTCCCTCCTTGTCAATGGGGAATCAAATGTAGTTGAAGTCCCCAAATATCAACCTCTCCTCTTTGCTTTGCCCCCTAGAAGTCCAGCAGCTCCCAAGTATTCCTTTTCAAGTGTCCCTCCGGCCAACCATAAATTATAGTTGATTTGAACGAATACCCATCCTTTTCCACCAGTGCATCAATATGGTGGCGGGAATATGTTTGGATACTAACTGACACCTCATTTGTCCATAATAAGGCTAGGCCTCGTGCTCGCCTCCTTGGCGCCATGCTTAGACAACCCGTCATCCCACATTTAACTCTTACTGTCTCCATTTCATTTGGCGTTCGCTTGGTCTCCATGAGGAAGACCACTTCCGGAGAGTATTTCCGCAATAACCCGCGGAGAGAAACAACTGCCTCGGGGCTCCCCAGCCCTTGGCAGTTGTAACTTAAAATTTTCATTGCTCTCGGCAAGGGTGGTTGTTATCCACCCCCGCCGTTGGATTTGTATCTGCCATTTCAACATCAACCATTCTACCCTTCTTTTCTCTAATTTCCACTTCCGTCAGTTGCATGTCACTTAGCTCCACCTCCCCTATGTCCTTCCTCTTCCTCGTCGTCCTTAGGACAAGCTCTGGCCATCCCAGCTCTCTAGGCCTGTCTACACCTTTTAGTCGCTTCCGCGAGTTCTTCCTTCTTGCTCCCGAGCGTTCCCCCTAGACTCGTAGGTCAGTGATGTCCCTCCGTGTCACTCTCCTTTTCTTTCTCAAGGCGTACCTTTTCCCTTCTTTCATGGCTACCGTCATCTCCTCTTTATTGGTGCTGATCACCATCTCAGTTTCTTCTCCCATTGGCCGATTGGCTCATGACCTAACTTTCTCACCTCCATTGCCATTCTTTGAGTTGGACTCAGACGCCTCTTTACTTCTCTGTAAGTTAGCTACTTCAAGGATGTCCTTAAGCAATCTCTGCACCTTGGTCGGTTTCTTCATTTCTCCACTTACCCTACTTCCATTCTCTTTGTATTATACTCTAGTGCCCCATGGTTTCCCTTCAGACCCGAAACTCCCTTGCTTGGGATTTCGATTTGTACTTACAGGGGATGTTCGTAGCCACTCACGGTACTGTTCTTTGGCATCGTCCTCCTCTCCAATATCAGAGTCCTCCTCAATATGCCCGAGCTTTCCACAACTGTAACGAAAATTAGGCAATTTTTCATACTTGAAGGGTATCCATTTTGCCCTGGACTCGTCAAAATTCACGATGGCTCCTCACGGAAGAGGGGACATGATATCCACCCTTACCCGAAATGCCACATACTTACTCCAACCAAGGTCGTCGTTGACTTTATAAGGCAGCAGTCTGCCAAAGTTTGCTGCTAGGGCTTTCATTGTATCCTTCGATATTTTCCTGAAGGGTACATCATACCCCCTCACCCAAAAGTTAGTGTATATTAATCTCCCCTCTAACGGCGCTGTGTTGATGTACACATCTGATAGGAGCAGCAGCTGTTTGTCGAAAATCCATGGGCCCCCCGCCTGTACCTTTTTATCCTCCATGTGGAAGAATTGGAATATGAATAGGTTGTCCCCCACTTCTCGTTTCCTGAAATTCTTCTTTACTTTCTAGGCCCGTCGCAAAAAGGTGAACAACCTTGACACCCTAAAAGGTTTGTCGGTCATCATTCTCCAATCAAGGACATAGCCGCCCTGACCTCAAAATCTTCAGCCTCTGTGTCCATGCAGTCCACTATCTTCTGCTCGTCGTTTGTGAGTTTGAGTTCCTTCGAACGATTCATTAAGGGTGAATCCATTGTAGGACTATAATATGAGAACCACACCAGGATTCTATGTTGTAACACGCTTCTGGGAAGTGATGATAGCCTCCACCATTTCGCCCTAGAGAAGCGGTGTCTTAACCCTAGGGTTTGCGAGAGGATCCTCTTAGAAATAGTTGAATCATCTCTAGAATTGAACATATGATTCGCGAAAAATTAAATGTATGAAAATTGAACAAAATTGAATGTATGTCCTTTTTTATTAATAAAAAAATAACTTAACAATTATTGGAAAGAGTTTTTGGATGATTATATACCAACCTTTGGGAGTGTTGGATTATAATATACCAACCTTTACTATTGGACAACAATATCCATGACCTTTAAACCTGAGTGACATTATTATACCAACAGTAACTAAGGGAGTGGTGAACTGGTCTCCATGCGAGCTAACATGTTGGCAAAGGGAAAAAAAGTTTCCCAAGCCAATAACTTCATTAACCCCTTAGTTTTTCTCACTAACCCACATTACAAGACATTGGTTGGTTGTGTTTCACGTCAGTATGAAGACCGGTTCACCACCCCGTTAGTCACTGTGTTAGGGCCGATTTTTTTTAACGTGGGTTATGAGAAAAACGGAGGGGTTAACGAGGTTATTGGGCAATGACCGATTATTTTTCCTTTGCCTGTCACGTCAGAATCAAGACCAATTAACCAGTCACCACCCCCTTTGTCACTATTGGTATAATAATATCACCTAAGTATAAAGGTAAGGGATATTATTGTCCAATAGTAAAAGTCGGTATATTACAATCCAATACACCTAAAGGTCAGTATATTGTTATCCAATATCCCTATTGGAAATAATTTTCTTGCGAGCTAGAGCCTAGAGGCCTACGATACACATTTTAAAACGAAAGTAAAATATTAGTGGAAAATTTGCAAGGAGATCGAGGTGATTTACAGTGTTTTAAATTACTAATATTTTCTGATATTAGACTCTGTTCTTTTATGCGTTTGGCTGGCTGCGGTGTCATACCTTAGCGCAACTTCCCATATTCCACCATAACCACCAAAATCTTCCACAACACACCGCAATCTACTTTTTCTAATTTAATATATCTTTTTATTAAAAGTTAAACTTTCCACAACCCACCACAATTCCACCACATCGCACCGCGCCACACTGCAGTCAGCCGTATAAAAGAACGAGGCCTTAGTTTATGGATTTTTGGATGATAATATACCGACCTTTGGGAGTATTGGATTGTAATATACCGACTTTTACTATTGGACAACAACGTCACTGACCTTTTATTCCTAGGTGACATTATTATACCAACAGTAATTAAGGGGGTAGTGAACCGGTCTCCATACTAATGTGGCTTGTAGAGGGGAAATAACATATCCCAATCTAATAATCTTGTTAACCCTTCCATTTTTCTCACTAGCCCACATTACAAGACATTGGTTGGTTGTGTGTCAAGTCAGTATGGAGACTGATTTACCACCCCCTTAGTCATTGTGTTGGAGCCGATTTCTTTTTAACATGAGTTAGTGAGTAAAATGGAGGGGGTTAGCAAGGTTACTAAGCAAGGGCTGATTATTTTCCCTCCGTCTTTCACGTCAGCACGAAGACCAATTCACCATTCACCAGCCCTAGTCACTGTTGGTATAATAATCTCACTTAAGTATAAAGGTCAGGTATATTGTTGTCCAACAGTAAAGGTCGGTATATTACAATCCAATACCCCAAAAGTCGATATATTATCATCCTATATCTCTTAGTTTATTAGTTATTAAACTCATGTCTTGATGTATAAACCTAAATAAATACAGCAAACTCATGCTCTAGGTTAGGTATGACAGGTTAGATGCAACAATTTATCTCTAAATTTTATAATTTAGAGAGAATGATTTCAATTGATCAAAATTTAAAAATCTTTCACTACCTACTTTTCAAAGAAAAAGAAACAAAGGAGGTTTATGTGGTTTAAAGGAGGGGAAAAAATAATACTAAAATATTAATTCAACCCCCAATTTCCAAGACCTTGCATTAATTATGTTACTAATTTCCAAATGCATTAAATTCATTCAAACAGATGCAATAAACTGAAATGAACATCCAACATAATCAAAATGAACACCCAACATAATGAAAATGAACATCAGATACATCCAACAATATGTATGACAACAAAAATAAACATCCATGCAAATGACCATCCAACATAGGCAACAATATATATAACAGCAAGATGAACATCCAACATAACCAAAATGAGCGTCTCACAACATTATAATGAACATCCACAACAAGAAAATAGACATCGAATGAAAGATACTCAAGTATTGTTCTTTGCCACGAGATGTTCAGTTAGGTTGGTTAGGTTAGGCTAAGCGAGGAAAGGAAAGGAAGGGGATAAGAAATGATATAATTGGTTTGAGTTAAGTTAGTTGCTGGTTGTAAATATTTTATTAACAAAATTTGAATATTTTGGAGAAAATAAATGAAAAAGTTATAGGTCTTGGAAAAAGTGGATTGGTTTGATATTAAAATAATATTTTTTAAATTTTTTAATTAAAATTTTTTTTTTTGATTTTGGTGTTATTTAGGGATCGAGTTGGGTTAGGTTAGGTTAGATTAGGTAAAGAGAAATTAAGTTTGGTTAGGTTGGTTAGGTCTAACTCAACTAAAAAAATAGGGTCTGAGCTAGTATTGAAATGAACATCAACAAGAAAAGTAAACATCAAATTGAACGTCCAACAGAGTCACAATAAACATCCAACAACATTATAATAAACATGTGCAATATAAAAAAAAATGAACATTCAATATAGGAGAACAATTGGTTTGACAGCAAAATGAACATCCTGTATAGGCTAACATCAATTTTTGTTGTCATACAGATTGTTGTTTGTATCCGATGTTCATTTTCATTATGTTGGATGTTCACTTTTTATTATGGTGGATGCTCTTTCAATTTAGTACGACTGTTTAAATGAATTTAATGCATTTGGAATTTGTAATTCAATAAAGGCAAGATCTTGGAAATTGGGGGTTAGTAATATTTTAGTATTTATCTTTTTTTTCCTCCAGTCAACCACATTAATGAACAAAAAAAAAAGGAGAAATGGTGGATTTATATCAACCCTACATTGATTAATCAATAGCTCAAATTTTTAATATCAGACTTATTTGAACCTGCATGCATGCATGCACTTTACTACCCATGTTTTAGTTTTGATTTGATTAATGTCTTGGTTTTCGTGGATCTTTTTGGGAGAGTTTGGATAAAAATGAAATTCCCTCTTTGTAGATTTTTTTTTTTTTTGGTACGGGTAGACAGAGAACAGAAACAAACCTACCCATTATGGAAGGGCCCTCCTTTTTGCTCTGTGAGCAAAGAAGTGTGCTTCCCTAACGGTGTTCCTATCAACCTTGACAATAGAACAATAATTAAACTGTAAAAGTAATCTACGACACGAAGATAGAAGGTTCCCGCAATAGGGAGGAGCTGAAGTCGGGTCCTTGAGGGCCGTGATCACTTGAGTTGCATCCGACTCAATGCTAATGTTCATGGGTCCCCTGCTCGCTGCATCTTTCAGTATACTTTCAATTGCTTGGAGTTCTACTTGGAAGGCTGACAAAGCCAGAATGGCCTCAGCTCCCTTATCCACCACGCTGCTCCCCATCTTTAAGACCCAACCTGTGCCTCCTTTCATGGAATATTTGTCCCAAGCTCCATCATTGATATAGGTACCTTGAGTTGGACCCTTCATTCCCAAAGACCAAATGAAGTTTTGCCCCTCATTGAGTATAGATGTCCGTTGTTGCAGTGTCACTCTTTGGTGCTTCAGCTTCCATGTTGATTGTGCTTCTGAAAGAGTTTGTAATTCTTGGCGAATCTAAGATAGTGCCTCTTGAACTGACAACTGTTGATTGTTAAATACCTTCATGTTCCTGCTAAGCCAGATAATCCAGAGTGTGCAAAGAAAAACCTACACTCCCAGTTGTTCTCCACCTTCCTCTTTAAAAAGAAGAGAGATCCAGTTGTGTAACCAATCGGTTATAGAGATATGGGCATTTGCTTGATTGGTGAGACCTAGGCTTGTGCCAAACCACAACACTGTTGTCCATGGGCAGTTCTTGAATAAGTGTTCCTCATTTTCTATTTCTTCCCTGCATAGATTGCATCTTGGATCGGTTGCTCTATCCCAAATGCTTCTTTTCCCCCCAGTTGGTAAACCTTTGTAAGATATCTTCCAGGCATGGAGTTTCCATTTTGCGTGGACATTCAACATCCATAGTCTCTTTGTAGATTGATTGATTTTGCTTAGTGTAGAAACAAATGCATAATTATAATGCCCTCCACAAGGTCACCTCTGAGGACCTCAGCACACAGCAGCGACTGCCGGCAGATTTTGATTGAAAGAGCAAAATTGCAAAATATTCAGATAAGTATCCGAAAAACATATCATATCCCTTGGCATATTCTCTGAGATACTTTGTACTAATTTTCATTGTCTATCTTTATAGATCCTAACTCAAATGGACAAAGGTTAAAACTTCCAAAGAAGCGAAGATACAAAATCAAAGCAAAATTAGAAAGTATCAACCAAACAAGAAAGACGAGACTCGACCGTTGCAACTGGAAAGCCTCAACTACAAATAGCTTTTCTCATTCCCTTGTAAAAGAACGATTCCAAGCAAGTGTAATTGAAGAGTAGGAATTTTTGGATAGAAAAATTCTGAGTGTAACCACTAAGTGTGTTTAGTGCCGAGTGTTGTAGCCAGAAAAGTAATTCTGGTGAGGTCTTCCAAAAAGTGTAGCTAAAGAGAGTTTGTTCTGTCTTTAGTGAGTTTCAACATTCACCAATATCCTTGGTGAGGCTTGCTACCGAAACTGTCTTCAAGCTTATGCCCCTGTAAGAAGTTTTGAGGACCTCACAGTCCCTAACTACCGAGTATTTTAATCTCCTCCTTCCTCCTGTACTTAAAGTTTATTCAATAAAGAAGTATTATTCAGTTATATTTGTTGCAATTAACATATTTGTGAATCTCAAGTGCAAAGTTATTAAAAACCCTATTCATCCCCCCTCTAGGGTTCTTTCAATTGGTATCAGAGCAGGTCCACAATATCAAGAGTTTAACAACTCTATGGAAAAGATCATGTCCGGAATAAGCAACAATGAGACTGCCCAAGGACGATCTTGGGCAAGACCACCACTTCTCACCGGAGAAAACTACAGGATGTGGAAAAGACAGATGGAAGTTTTCTCAAAGACCAAGATAAAGATCTTTGGATTGTTGTCATAAAGAGAGATTACCCTACTCCAACTAAAAAAGGACAGTGCTGGTCAAAATGTGTTTAAAGACAGATCTGAAATGACAAACGAAGAAAAGGAGCCACCGAATAAGAACACTCGTGCTCTAAATCTAATCTTTTTTAGCTTTAATTCAAATGATTTTGAGCGTGTCTCTAACTGTGAAACTGCAAAGCAGGTCTGGGACTACTTGACAACAACCTATGAAGGAACAAGTCAGGTGAAAGACACAAAAGTGGACATTGTTGTTCAGAAATACGAGGCCTTTAAAATGAAAGAAAATGAGACCATTGAAGAGATGTTCAAAAGGTTCAGCAGCATTGCTAACCACCTCAAATCATTGGGAAGAACTACTCAAATGAGGAACAAGTCAGAAAGATCCTCATATGTTTGCCAAGAAAGAAGTGGGGCCCACAAGTTATAGCAATTGAAGAAGCACAAAACCTCAAGATCCTCAAACTGGAGGAGCTTGTTGGGAAACTACAGGCCCATGAAATCCAACTGCAGGACTCCTCGGAACATAAAGGAATTTCCTTAAAGGCAGTCAAAGAATCAGACACCGAAACTGAGGATGATGAGGAAGACACAATGGCAATGTTGGCAAAAGGCTTGAGAAGACTTTACAAACGAATCCGACCTTCTGGGGATACATCAATGATGCTCAAAATAAACGAAAAAACCCAAATGGTAAGTCTCCCGTGAAGGAAGATTATGTACCATTTACGTATTTCGGCTGTGGCAGCTCAGAACGCATGGTGAAAGAATGCCCTCACGCTAGATGAAACAAAGACTAGAGAAACAACAGGTGTAAGCGACAGAACCGCAAGGCAATGTTAGCGACATGGAGTGATAGCGACTCAAGTGACAGCAACAGTGAAGTAGAGGAAATAGCCAATGTATGCCTAATGGCTCACTCAACTAAAGATCAGGACCCAACCTGATCACTTGACGAGGTAACACTAAATGAGCTCGTCACCTTTCCCCCATCTCACCTTGCTCACAAACTGCTCCATCTTTTCAAATATTCTAGAGTCTTAATTGAGAAAGTCAAACACCTCACAAAACATGCCAACCACCTGAACAAAACTATAGAAAGCCTAAATGCCAGAAATGGTTTATTGGTGGCTGAAAATGTTAGACTGACAGTAGAGGTCAAAGATTGCTATAAGAACATCACTCAATTATCAAATGAGACTGTCATAAAATCTCACCCCTACAAAAAGGGGCCTATTCTCCCTGCCCCAGATACTCGACCTCTCAAAAACTATTCTTCAAATCTCTTGAACATAGGACCTCTTCTTCCTACCTGAAACCTGGCACCTCTTAGAAGAAAGCCTCACAGAAACATCCCAGCAGCAAACTAACAGAAGACCTCACATCGTTCCTCTACTAGTTCCTCCAAATCTCCTAGACCCTCTCAAATCACTAAAGTATGGGTTCCAAAAACCTACCCTAAAAACTCCTCTTATTTGTCGGAAACAAAGAAAGGTATGATGTACTTTGTTGCAGGTATGCTTCAAAACTCACAGCGACCTATGGTATTTGGACAACGGCTGCTCTCAACATATGACTAGAGATCCAACCAAGTTCTGCGACTTGAAAACCAACAAGACAAGGAAGGTAACATTTGGAGACAAAAGCCAAGGCAAGATCATAGGCATTGGGAAGGTTGGTAAGGACCTCAATCACTCTCTAGACAATGTATATCTTGTAGAAGGTCTTGATTACAATTTGCTTATCATTTCTCAATTTAGTGATAAAGGAAATAAACTTTAGTTTTGATAAGCATTCATGTGTAGTATCTTCTGAGTCCCATCAAGTCATATTGCAAGGTCATCACATGAATAATGTTTATGTTATAGATCTAAGTGAGCCCACAAAGGAACTCTTCTGCCTCAAGGCTGGAACTGAGGAAGCTTGGTTGTGGCATCGTCGTCTAGGTCATGTTAGCATGAAAACACTTCAAAAATTGCATCAGCCCGACCTAATTAGAGGTCTCCCTCCTTATAATTTTGAGAAGGATAGGGTTTGTGATATATGTATCCAAGGAAAACAAACCAGATCCTCCCCTAAACCTCTCAAGACTGTAACCACCACAAAATGCCTTGACCTCCTACACATAGATCTATGTGGACCCATCCCATACAAAAGCCTTGGAGGTAGCTCATATATCCTTGTTATTATAGATGATTTTTCCAGATTCACCTGGGTTTTCTTCCTGAAAAGCAAAACAGATGCATTTGAGGAATTCTCAAAACTCTACAAGTAACTCAAGGTCCTGACAGGAGATTCAGTCAAGCCCACAAGGACTGATCATGGAAGGGAGTTCAATAATAAAGACATGCTTGGATCATTTTACGCTGAAATCGGGATAACTCATAACTTGTCCAGACCAAGAACCCCTCAACAAAATGGAGTTGTTGAAAGGAAGAACAGAACTCTGGAAGATATGGCAAGAACCATCATTTGTGCAAACAACCTCCCGAAGTTCCTCTAGGTAGAAATCATCAACACATCAAACCATATTTTGAACTAATGCACCAATAGATCCATATTGAAAAAGACACCCTACGAAGTGTTCAAAGGAAAAGTGCAAAATATCAGTCACCTCAAGGTCTTTGAGTGCAAGTGCTTTGTGTACAACAATGGAAAGAAACCCATCAGTAAGTTTGATACACGCAGTGAAGAAGGAACGTTTGTTGGATACTCCACCACCAGTAAAGCCTACAGAATCTATATGAAATCATCCAAGACTGTAGAAGAAAGTTTCCACGTCATCTTTGATGAAGACAAGGGATCCCACTCTCCAATACCTCAAAATGTCAGCAAAACCAACTTTGCTACTGCTACCAATGACAGTGATGAAGAGCCTCCTCTAAGACTACCTCCCGTCACTCATAACCAGGAAGACCCAACTGTCTCACCTCCACCTCAGACTCTTCAAGCTGAGGACTCACTATATTCCCAAGCATCACCTCCCAAGGCCTCACCTCCTGTCGCTCAAGAACCTGATGTCACCTACAAGTTTAAGCCTGCTCACCCTGCTGATAATCTCCTCTTGGACACCAATACATGTATCCGCACAAGGTCCTAATTAAGAAACTTCTGTGCTTTTAATGTTTTTGTCTCGTAGGTTGAGCCAAAACATCATAATGAGGCCTTACTAGATCCAAGCTGGATCCATGCCATGCAAGAAGAATTACACCAATTTGATAGAAGTAAAGTCTGGACCTTAGTACCTAGACCTTATCACCATCTGGTTATTGGTGTCAAATGGATGTTCAGAAACAAGCTGGATGAAAATGGATTCATCAAAAGAAACAAAGCTAGACTAGTAGCCAAGGACTACAATCAAGAAGAAGGGATTAACTACGATGACACATTTGCCCCTGTTGCTCGAGTGGAGGCCATCATAATCTTCCTCGCCTATGTATCAGCCAAGCACATCAAGCTCCTCCAAGTGGATGTTAAAAGTGCCTTCCTCAATGGCGACTTGGTTGAGGAAGTCTACGTTGATCAACCACCTGGGTTTGAAGACGTTACTACTCCAGATCATGTTTTCCGCCTTCATAAGGCCCTCTATGATTTGAAGCAAGCCCCAAGAGCCTGGTATGAACGCCTCAGCAAATTCCTCCTTCAAACTGGCTTCACAAGAGGCAAAATTGATAAAACTCTTTTCATCAAAACAAAGAATGGGGAGTTCATCATCACCCAGATATATGTCGATGACATCATCTTTGGTGCCTCTCACTCCTCCCTTGTTGACGAATTCTCTCACCTCTTGAGTAAAGAATTTGAGATGAGCCTTGTTGGAGAATTAACCTTCTTCCTTGGACTCCAAATCAAGAAGTAAAATGAGGGAATTTTCTTAAATCAAAGCAAGTATGTCACTGAGCTCCTCAAGAAATATCAACTTGAGCACCTAAAGCATTCACCTACCATGGTGTCCTTCACTCTCAAGCTTGACTCAGACCTCACAGGTAAACCAATATCTGAAAAATTGTATAGAGGTATGATCGACTCTCTTCTCTATCTTACTGCAAGTCGTCCTGACATAATGTTTAGTGTTTGCTTGTGTGCACGCTTCCAAAGCACTCCAAAAGAATCTCACCTCTCTATTGTCAAGAGAATTCAACGATATCTTGTAGGAAGCAAGAATCTTGGACTGTGGTATCCAAGACAGCATGACCTGCATCTATATGGATACACTGATGCCGACTTTATTGGGTATAAAGTTGATCGGAAAAGCATCTCAGGTGGCTGCCAAATGCTTGGTGCCTCACTGGTGTCATGGCAGTCCAAGAAACAAACCTCTATTGCCCTCTTCACTACTGAGCCAGAATATGTTGCTGTAGGATCTTGATGTGCCCAAATATTATGGATCACTCACCAACTAGAGGACCTTGGCCTTCACTACACCCAAGTGCCTATTAAATGCGACAACATGAGTGCCATTCAAATCACCAAAAATCATGTTCAATACTCACGGACCAAACATATAGAAATCTGTCATCACTTCATCTAAGACCATGTGGAGAAAGGCCACATATGCCTTGAATTTGTGCCCACTCATCTCCAACTAGCGGACATCTCCACTAAGCCTTTCCTTGAAAAGCAGTTCTCCTTCATCCGGCAAGAGCTTGGAATGCTTCAGCTTGAAGCCTAATCCATCCACCCATTAAGGGGGAGATTCATCTCTCATCCCAAGGATCTCTACATCCCCTGCACTAATTAAGGGGGAGCCAGTCCATGAGGCCCTCACACCTTAGGTATGCTCTTTTCAACTCCCCTTCGATGAACTGATGTCCTCATCTGCTTGATACGCTTAATTTTGACAAGAATTTTGGCGGGATCAATGCTCTGCATACATCTCCCATATGCATGCCAAACATTGATGTGTTAAATTGAGATTCAATTTTTTTCTCCAAATCTTTTCAAAATCGGATTTTATCATCCGAGTTCCCAAAATCTCACTCTTTCCAATCCCTCTCTCTCCCTCTCTTTTCTTTACCAACTTCCATAAATAACTATCACATCACCATCCCTCCGTTAACCCTTCGTTTCTTCCTTCTCTCACTGCATCCCTAACCTCTCGCAGTTACCATCATATTTCTCATCCAACTCCCACCATCACTTTAGCCCACTCCCTCTAGGGCTGTTCATAGTCCAGTTCGGACCAAAAAAGGGACTGGACCGGATTGGACCGAGGACTGGACTGAACCGAGGGAAGTTCGATCAAGTCCTCGGTCCAGGAAATTTTTATGTTCGGTCCTAGGTCCAGTACATGGACCAAACTGATGGACTAAAGTTACTAAAATTATAGGGTTTCTTTATGTATAGTCTAGTCCATACTAGACCGAACAAAGTTCGGTCGGTCTAGTCCCAGACCGAACTTTTTTCGGTCCAGTCCTCGGTCCAGCTTGGTCCCTTAATTCGGTCCTCGGTCCATTCGGTCCAGTCCATGACCGATGAACAGCCCAAACTCCCTCTTTATTTAACTCGGTCCCCACCACCACTTCTTACCGCAAACCTCTTCCTCCCATCACTTTCATCTTCTCCACTGTCACTTTCACAAAATCACTCTAGACTCCTCTTCCTCCACCACCATGACTAAAAAGCACTCTTACCCTACGGCTCCCTCCAATGTCGCTAAGCGACTCCGCTCAAGCAAACCTTCTGCAACGCCGGACACGCCCTCCACGAACTCCTCAACTGAGGAATTGACCATTATTCCTCGCCCAGCAGCCGTATCTACCGCCTCTTAAGAACTCCTGAAGAAACACCTCGAAGCCTTCAAATGTTGCCCTCTCATGCAATGTGAAAAGGTCGATTTAGATGACCTTCGAGGTACCAACTTCTCCTTCCTAACTAATCTTTCTGATATAGGATGTCAAATCTTCTTTCAAGGAGATGAATTCTGCTACCCTGAACTCGTCTACCAGTTTTATGCTCATCTTGAGGACACCATTGCCAACCCTTCTAAGCCCTCTTACAAATCTACTTTCCTTGGCTGAGACATTCACCTTACTCCTCTCACTATTGAGCATGACTTAACTCTGACCCACGATCCCTCTAAACTTGCCTTAACGAATACCTCCGATGCAAAACAAAAGCTTTTCACCAACTTTGGGAACCCCTCTACCAGCAAATATCCCCAATACACCAACCTCCAATCTGAAGCTCGTTGCCTTTACTACATTATCGTCCGTACTATCCTTCATAGGGGGACCTATATGGAGACAATTAATGAACCCTGTGTTGCCTTCTTGCTCAATGTCCTCAATGATTGCCTCCCAAACCTAGGTGAAGTCATTCTTCAACACATTTTCCGAGTTGTATCCAGCAACTCCAGCCCTCTCCCATACTTCAACATGTTTCACCATCTCTTAAAAGCCTTCCACATCCCCCTCCCCTATGATGACAAGATTCCCATCTTTGTCCCCACTATCAATATCGCCATGCTGGAATCTTTTGGATGTAAGCCTCAGCTCTAGCATCTGTACCGCACTTAAGGACTTGGTCCATCAAGCTGAGGTCCTCATCAAACCATGCTCACCACCTATTTCTTTTGTCATCGAGCATGCTGTGGAGAATCCTTCTTCTGACCCCCTCCCCAGAATTAAACTCTTTCTTCTCTTCTCCTAAAACAACTTTTTTTTTCTTTTCTTGAAAACTCTTTTGGTCAAACATTTTGCGCACTTTGTACTCTCCTATTTCCTTTGGTCTGAAAGACAGAAAGGGGGAGAATGATCTCCATGGCCTGTACTAAGTACACTATGCTATGCTTCGTGAACAACCCCCTACTTAATTTATATGTGTAATGTACTGTTACTTATATATGCCATTAATGTGCTGCTACCTATATAGATGCCATGTATATATGCTATGTATGCCACGTACGTAATTTTTGTCTTTCAAACAAAAAGGGGGAGATTTTAAAAACAGATGCAGAATCATAATGCCCTCCACATGGTCACCTCTGAGGACCTCAGCACATAGCAGCGACTACCGACAGATTTTGATTGAAAGAGCACAATTGCAAAATATTCAGGGAAGTACGGACAAAGGTTAAAACTTCCAAAGAAATGAAGATAGAGCATCAAGGCTAAATTGGAAAGTATTAACCAAACAAGGAAGCAGAGACTCGACAGTTGCAACTGGAAAGCCTCAACTACAAATAGCTCTGCTCATTCTCTTGTAAATGAACCGATTCCAAACAAGGATGCCATGTGTGTTTAGTGGCGAGTGTTGTAACCAAAAAAGTAATTCTGGTGAGGTCTTCCAAAAAGTTTAGCTAAAGAGAGTTTGTTTTGTCTTTAGTGAGTTTCAACATTTACCAAGATCTTCGGTGAGGCTTGCTGCAGAAACTGTCTTCAAGCTTCTGCCCCTATAAGTAGTTCTGAGGACCTCACAATCCCTAACTGCCTAGTATTTTAATCTCCTCCTTTCTTTTGTACTTAAAGTTTATTCAATAAAGAAGTATTATTCAATTATATTTGTTGCAATTAACATCTTTGTGAATTTCAAGTGCAGATTTTTTTTTAAAAAAAACCCTATTCACCCTCTTTTTAGAGTTCTTTCACTTAGCTTAGCTTAATTCACCTTAATGTAAATAATCCCTCCATTTTTTTATCTGTCATTTACGATTTTCAGTGTCAATTTTTAATTTAATCAATAATTTTTAATATAAAACATTTATAAAAAAATATAATATTATACTTTTTCAACAATATTTTTCATTACGAATCTAATGATATCAATTTTGTATTATGATCATTATATTAAGATATTAACGGTCAAAGTTTTTGCCACGATTTCCTAAGCGACAGATAAAATAAAACAGAGGTAGTAATAATCAATATGTGATAATCATTGCAATATTTAATGTATAAGCTTCGCCAAATACTTGCTCTTCATTAATGCTGCATGCACAATGTTCCCCATCAGTCAGACCAGGGCCTTTTTAAAAAATTGAAAAGCAATTAATTATGCAAACGAATCTGATTGAGAAAAATGCCAACTTTTTATTACTGGTTAACGGAAACACTTCTCAATCATTTGCCCTTTAAGAAAATGGTTATTTTATCCAAAATTTTACCAAAATTATATTTAATGTCATCAACAATGATTGATATAAATTATGTTGAAATATTGATTTTGGACATAAATGAAACTTTTATCAAATATGTTTTGTTAGAAACAATTAACTTAACTTAACACTTTTCAAACCGTTAATTCAAACTGTGGATCTAAACAACCAATTTAAACAACGAATTATAAACAGGGAACAACAACTAACAATTACTCCCTCCGTCTCTTTTTGAATGTCAAATTAACTAATTTTATAAAACCAATGTGTGTTGGAAATAGAATGAAAAAATTATACATGGACAAATATACCCTTCATTAAAAGAGAGGAATAAAAAAGAATTTTAAAAGGTAAAATAAAAATCACATTCATTAATTAAGGGTAATATGAGTATTTTAATTATTGGAAATGTAAAATTGACAAATAAAAAGGGACAAAGTAGTTAGAAAAATTGACACACATTAAGGGATGGAGGGAGTATTTACCAAATACAACTAGCTTAAATATGTATTAATTGGCGCAAATTTCCTTGAGATATTAGGGGGATGTTTTAGTAAAGCTTATTGAATGGCTTACTAAAAAAATTCTCTATTGAAAAATTTGACCAAGTCTTAGGCTAGATAAATATTTGGTAAATAGCCTATTCACTTGGTTGAGTGTGACTAGTAACAGGCTGATTGTGATCAATAGGTTGCAATGAACACCTTATTTAATTGTTTGTGAAAATTATTTTTTAACCCAAATTTTGTCAAAATTACATATATGTCATCGTACTAGTAAATGCAACAAGTACTTTTTTAGACACAGTTAAAGATTATAAATGAAATTTTGATAAATGTTTTTTCAAAACTAGTTAACTCTAACAAAGACAACCTTCTCAAACAATCGATTCAATGCAAACAGTCAATATAATAAACAATTAATGCAAACAACCAATATCCAAGAGTTGTTTGTCAAAGATGACTTCAGCAATAGCGTTTGGGGTAGCATTTAGCGTCTTGACCAAGTAAAAACTCTAATTGCATAAATATTAGCGTTCGGTAAGCTAGCGTTTTGAGGAGCGTTTAGCGTTTTAAGGAACGTTTATCGTTTTAAGGAGCGTTTTGTGAAACACTAATAAAGTTAAACGATTAGCGTTTGGAGTAACGTTTCATATTTTGCGGTCAAAAATACCTTTTGTAAATTTTATCTTTGGAAATTATTGATACCCTTTTATGTCAATTTACATTAATTTGTTAATTGAACCGCTAAATTTACCGAACACAATTCTCATTTGAACAGGTATCTGTTATCCGCTACTTAAACCTCTATCCGCTGCTTAAACCGCTATACACTACATAAACCGTTATCCGTTGTCTAAAACACTAATTTTGCCAAACATAGCCTTACGTCTTCTATTTGTTTGTCAAACATGCATGGATATATATTTTTTACTGTGAGAAACCATAAATGCTCAATATTCACTCGGACTATTTTATTGTGTTTGAACATTGAAGTTGATGACAAACAGTTGAGAATTGGCTCTATGTTTCGCTCTTGATATTATGATTATTGACCTTTAGAAGATTTGAACAAAGTATTATGATTTTTGACTTCTCCAGCAGTATAGTTTATTATTGCGAGTCTAACTTTTACATAAAAAATGACATTATGTGAATTTTTCTAATTGGGTACCCGATTGAAAATTCAGTACCACCATTGAATTTGGGATTGAATCCTAACTTCAGGATCCAGTTAGAAGTGAAGTCGGGACTGATACCTAACTTCAGGATCCAATTCAAAACCGGGTACCCATCATTGCTGACACCTAAACCTCCCTCACTTCAAATTTATTTTAAAAAAGGACAATGATACACATCTTGACTCAAGGTGGTTAATAACCATCTTAAATTGTCTATATTTCACATTTTTGTAAATTTTAATAATATGTTTTCTTTTAATTATGTATATTTATCAACTATAAGAGTATAATACTTATTAGTTAAGTCAAAACATATAAATAATAGCTTAATTTTATCAATCATAGTAGAAAATGCATATTTTATGCATAGTTTTATATTTATGAAAAAATATAAATAAATAATTATTTTTAAATTGTTTCTAAGTTGTAATAACCCTCAAAGTAATGAAACATACCTTTATAATGATTTAAATATACTTATATTTAATTTTATGAATGATTTAGATGAAATGCAAGATGAATTAGATGATTATTAATCATCTTGCATCAAGATATTTATCATTTTGCTTTAAAAAATAAAAAAATAAACCAGATGGAAATTAGCTAGAGCCTTGGTGGAAGAACGACATAGGTTGCCCAAGTAAAAAAAACATCATAAATTCAGGAAAAAAAAGGAAAATTGGACGGTAATATACCGACTTTTAGGGGTGTTGAATAGCAATATACCGACCTTTACTTTTGGACAGTAATACCACTAACCTTTATAGTTTGGTGACATTAATATACCTTTAAGGATTTACACCCTAAAAATTAACAACTAAACTAACCCCCTAATCTTAAAAATACCGAATACAAACACTCAACAGCCCTAAAAATACCTAAAAATGGCACCGGTTTTTTTGCACCGCCTACCACGTCAGATCGTCAATCGGTTCGCCGCCCACAAAATCCTTGAAGGTACATTAATGTCATCAAACTATAAAGGTCAGTGATATTACTATCCAAAAGTGAAGATCGGTATATTGCTATTCAACACCTTTAAAGGTCGGTATATTGCCATCCAATTTCCAAAAAAAAAAAAAACTATTATCTACTGTATTATGGGAGAAAAGCCAATTATAGGGCAGCATGATAATGAGGAAAATTTCTACATAAATATCACATAATTATGATAATTTGGACTGACATTTATAAATATGTACTGTATTAGGGAATAGAAGGAAATTACCCAGTTTCAAGGTAGAAGGGAAGATCTCCAGAAAACCCAGGTAGAGACTTTACTACTGACAAAGCTTTGACTTGTGAGAATATCACAAGTTGCAGAAACACAAACAAACTCAGCAACCCTGCCATGGAAATTATCTCTTCTACTTCCTTCAATTCCTCAGCTTGAGCATCTTGTTATTTATTCATGTTTATGGTGGAGACATATATTTATTTATTTAGAGGAGATTATGTATCATGCATGTCAATATTTTATTGCATTCTTGCCAGGTTTTTCCTCTCTATTCTAATCTAATCAATGGAATTAATAATGGGATAATGGTTGTGATTAGTTAGTTGGTACCATCTTATTTGGATTTTCTTTTTCTGGCATTTTTAAACAATCAAGTGGAGACAATCTGTATTATTTGGGTTTTCTTTATTATGGTTGAGCTTGAGATGCATGTGTTAAGTTATCTATACCCATTGTGCTTTAATAATTAGTTATTAGTACTACCTCAGTCCCATTATATTTGTCCATCTATTTATTGGGTTTTTTGTTTTTTGGATCCCGAATTTTGGGGTATTTATTTTCTGGACCCCCATATTTCAAAGTTTATATTTTGGACCCTATACTTTGTGGACCCAAAAATGTGGCCCAAAGTTATGTTTGACTGCATCGATGACCTAATTGTTGCCTAAACTTTCCGATATGGCCTATTATCATTTTTTCATTCTTTTTATTGTTGTTTTGAAATTGACCAGACTTTGACAGCTATGGTGTGTAAAATTCATGGGTGAAAAATAGTAGGTAAAAGTTAAATTTTGGTAACTTTTGGTAACTTTTTTGGCAAATTTATGCTCATAAGGGGGTTGGAAATCGTACATGAAGAGGAAGAAGAAGTTGCGGCTGGAAAATTTTCGAAAGAAAAAAAATTCGATAATGGCTTTGAAATTTGGGGGTCCATATTGTTGCCAGAGACAAAGTATAGGGTCCATATTGTTGCCGAAGACAAAATATAGGGTTCAAAATATAAACTTTTAAATATGGGGGTCCAGAAAATAAATACCCCAAAAGTTCGGGGTCCAAAAAGCAAAAAACTTCTATTTACTTGAGAAGATCAATGTATATTGGAAATTGAGGTGAAAAGTTTTTAATTTACCTAAACTACCTCGACTTTAATTGAAGGTAATAGTTGTTGGAATTGTAAAAAAATGATAAATGAATTTATTAATTAGGAGTAGAAAAGGAATTACAGTTGTTGAAATTGTAAATATGACAAATATTTTGGGACGGATGTAGTATTAAAATGACGTGTTATATGGGGTTAAAACTTTATGTTGGGGAAATCAAGGTAGGAGTCCACTTCAAATCAAAGTGTTGGGATGGCAATGGGGCGGGGAATCCCCGAACCCGTCGGGGCCCCGCCTCGCTCTAGGGAAAAATCCCCGCCCCCATTGGGGATGGGGACGGGGACGGAGACGGGGACGATTTTCCAAAATCCGCTCGGGGACGGGGCGGGGATGAGGACAAAATTTTCCCGATCCCCGTCCCCATTTTCCCCGCCGGGGTGAATTCCCCGTCCCCATCCCCATCCCCGAATCCCGATCCCCGAAAATGTTAAAATTACCAAATAACCTTTATTCAAATTTAATATATATATTAATGGGAATAACAAAGAAGTAATTTTCCTATTTATTCTCACTTATTGATGTATTATTGTTTGATTTTGATGTATTATTACTTGAGCAAGTTAAATACGTTGTATTTTGAACATGTTAAAAACCGGGTTTAATTAAAAAACCGGATCCGATTAAAATTTAGTTAAATTTAGGATAGTTTTAAAAAATCCCCGTTGGGGATAGGGAATCCGCGGGGATGGGGATGGGGCAAGAATCATTCCCCGAAGCAGGGATGGGGATGAGTTTTGGGAGCTGGGATGGGGAAGGGGGTATACTTTCCCATCCCCGATCCGCCCCGTTGCCATCCCTATCAAAGTGCATGGTAATAAATTAGGTGATATTCTATCTTAAATTAATTGATGTTAAGAGGAGTAGTCTACTTAATTTATATATTATATCATTTTCTTTTTTACTTTTCAGTTGTGGAACATTTTACTTATGGATCAGTCTCAACACTTTCCAAATATCCTACCTTAATGTAAAAATCATATTCCCATAATCCCATATATTAAATTTAAAGAAAGATATAATTGAATTTTATAATGGTAACATCACAAATAAGTTGTCCAAAATTATATACCTATCCGTTTTTATTTTAAATGTATAAAAGAATGCCTAAAGTATATCTAATGGATAATGTTATCCAATGGCCCATTTCTCGTAGGGTCAACCCTCAAGAGCTAGTCATCGATCTTTTGAGGCAATTCAAAGTTGGTTCCAAATTGAGGCAATTCAATTATTTTTTGCTATTTTTTGAGGTGGATAGAGAGAGAGGGGGGGGGGGGAGGAGGGCTAGAGAGAGAATGAGTATAGAGCTAATGCATGACTGTAATTATATTAAGTTATTTACATGTAATATAAAAAGATAAATATGTCAATTAAAAACTTACTATATATGAACTCTCCTAATAGATTTTCCATGCAAGGGTAAATTGTTTACTCTTATAAATACTCTTATACCATCACATTTCTTTACTCTTATGAACTTTTAACTTCATTTTTAACTCCTCTTCCAAGCAGACCCTTAGTGTGGCGATTTAGGTACGTGACCCATTTGTTTCCATGTTGATTCGATAGTACATGACTACCTTGGGATTCATCCTTTCCCCTCAACATCATCCTTTTATGCCCTTATCGTGGCCCTATTGGTGAAGTCCCATTTTCTCCTGGCTTTCTTATGAGTTATGTTGCTTAGTTTTTAACTTCACTTGTTGTCAATTGAGCTTGACTTAGTCATTGCTCTAGTACACTTTGGACTATCATGTAACATTGGTCAAACACATCATACACTTTACTACATGAACCTATAGTTAGTACTACATTTGTCCCTTTTTAATTGTCCAATTAACTAATTTCTTTGTCCCTTTTTATTTGTCAAATTATCTAACTTTTACATTTCCAATAACTATAATTCTCATTCTATCCCTTATAAATATACTTTTTGCACATTTCCAAATATATTTTCAAGGACATTTTGGACAATGTACAAATTTTTTGCCCAAGTCCCTATATTTTTTGGTCTCATAAAAGTAGTTTCAAGGACAATTAATCAGGGACGGAGGTAGTATCTCGTAAGTTAGACGATTCAAAGTAAGAAATTGATTAAATTAGCCAAAGAACTTATAAGATTCGGGCTACTCCTATTCATAGTTATTAAAATTCCGATCCTAATTTACGATCTTACGATTTTATGATCCAAAATCCTCGATATGATTATATTATTTACGCACGATTCACGATCCTACATGGGCTAATTTTCGATCCTAACTTCCCCAAACCTTGCTCCTATCCTCACCACATGGCATTGTTTTTATCTCAATCTTTGGAGAGTGAATCCTTAAAGCTTTTGAAAGTTGATTTAATTCCTTCTCTTGTGGATTTTGCTCTTGCTCCTTCTCATTCCTTTATGTATTAAGCTTTTTTGGTCTCCTCTTGGTTAGAATCCTCTACCTCTATTTCTTGATGTAAAAGATTAACATCCTCCTCCTCCTTGATATTCTTTCGCTCATCCTTTTATGCTGAGTGTTCCTTGAGTTCTTTTGTTTAAAAATTGATCTATTTTTGTTTAGAGTTTGTTTTATTTAAATTTTCTTGCATATTAACTGACGACTCTTTTAAAGAGGCAGAACCTTATTATTCTATTTAAGGGTGTGCATTATTCGGGTTTGAACCGATTAAACCGAGAACCGAACTGAATTGAACCGGTCCAAACCAAACCGTTTTTTATTCGGTTCGATTTTCGGTTTGGACTTTAACCCTTATTCGATTTCGATTTATTCGGTTCCGGTGAAAAACCATAAAAGTATGTGCATTATTCAGTTAAAAACCGAACATCGAATCGAACCGAACCGATTTTATTCGGTTCGGTTTTCGGTTTGGATTTTACCTCTTATTCGGTTTTTGGTTTATTCGATTCGCCCCCGGTTTGGTTCGGTTTTGAACTGATGAACACCCCTAATTCTATTTGGCAAGCCTTTGCTGCTTTCTTACCTATTATGTCAGTTAGTGTCCAAGATAACTAAAGAACCCATTTTCATGTATGCAGATTGGTAAGCGTCACTTTATTATTATTATTACTAGGCTTCAACCCGTGCGATGCATGGAACGAACTCAATTAGTTACTTTCGAAATTTTATAAAAGTCATGGATAAGTAACTGTCCATACAAATAAACCAAACGAAATATTAATGAAATTGTTATATGAAAAAGATCATGATAAATTGTTCCGACAAAACATGTAATTCAGTAATAGAAAATTTCTGAATGTATATATATTTTTTTGAGAATCAGTTTAATCTTTAACTTCTTTTTGGGATTTATTTCAGAGTGTATTTTTTTTAAAAAAAAAATCATCTTTTGGTTCTATTTAACTTCTTTTTGGGATTATTTGCATTGGTCGGTTTTGGGATTAATTTCAGAATATATTTTTCTTTAGGGTGTGAAGCAGTTGTAAGGATGATGTTGGTTGTGAATGTATTGTATTTATATATTCTAAAATCCCAAAGACAATCTTTAACTTCTTTTTGGGTTTAATTTCAGAATGTATATATTTTTTTTTTTGAGAATCAGTTTAATCTTTAACTTCTTTTTGGGATTTATTTCAGTATGTATTTTTTTTTTAAAAAAAAATCAGTCTTTGGTTCTATTTAACTTCTTCTCAGGATTATTTGCTTTGATCGGTTTTGGTTATTGATGTTAAATCTTTACAGGTTTAGTTTTTTCTTGTTTTTATCTCAATAATCGTAATTAACATAGGCATTTAAAAGTAAACAAAGTAGACATAATTGGATACGTTTTTTAAGGAAAAAATGTTAGACAAACTTGGTCTGTATTTAGTTTTAAAATCAGTTTTTTAATTATTTTATAGAATTTTAATGAGAATTAGTTTGCAAATTCTAATAAAAAAAATCAGTTTTTACTTATTCAAAGTTATCCATCAATGAATCTTTTAGAGTATATTTTGTTTTTGGGATTAATTTTAGAATATATATTTTTTGGGTTATGGAACTATTGTAATGATGATGATCGTGGTTAATGTATTGTATTAATAAATTCAAAAATCTCAAAAAAAATCTTTAAGTTCTTTTTGGAATTAATTTCAGAATGTATATATATATTTTTTTTGAAAATCAATTTAATCTTTAACTTTTTTTTGGGATTTATTTTAGAATGTATTTTTTTAAAATCAGTTTTTGCTTCTATTTAACTTCTATTTGGGATTAGTTGCATTGGTCGGTTTTGGTTATTGATGTTAAATCTATACAGGTTTATTTTTTTTTCTTGCCTTTATCTCAGTAATTGTGATCAACAGAGACATGTTATCTAAAAGATAAAAAATTTGATTAATATCCCTAAACCATAAAAACCCCACAGGTTTTATTTGTGATTATATAGTTTTTAGCTGTGCATTAAGAAGTGTATAAAGTATACATTGTCTTTATCTCAGTAATTGTAATTAACATGCATAGACATCTTATCTAAAAGCTAAAATTTAATTAATATTCCTAAACCATAAAACCCCACAAGTTTTATTTGTGATTATATAGTTTTTAGTTGTGCATTAAGAAGTGTATAAGTATACATTGTCTTTATCTCAGTAATTGTAATTAACATAGACATCTTATCTAAAAGCTAAAATTTGATTAATATCCCTAAACCATAAAAATCCCACAGGTTTAATTTGTAATTATATAGTTTTAACCTAAGGATTTAGAAGTGTATAAAGTACACATAATTGGATACTTTTTTAAGGAAAAAAAATATTAGACATAAAATTGAAGGCTTTGTTTTTGCATATATATATTTTGTTTATCAAAAGTCACTGTTAAGATTTGTAATTAATTGTGTTCGTTAATGTTTGCAAACTTGGTCTGTTTTTAGTTTTAAAATCAGTTAATTATTTTGTTAGAAGTTTAATGAGAAATAGTTTGTAACTTTTAATTAGAAAATCAGTTTTTTACTTTTTCAAAATTTGCTTGCTAGAAATTGTGAACTCTATATAATATCCCTAAACCATAAAAATCAGTTTTATCTTTATCTTCTTTTTGGGATTTATTTCAGAATGTTTTTTTTTTTAAAATCAGTTTTAGGTTTTATTTTACTTCTTTTTATGTTTATTTGCATTGACCAGTTTTTGTTATTGATTTTAAGTAGTCTTTATCTCAGTAATTGTAATTAACATAGGCATCTTATATAAAAGCTAAAATTTTATTAATATCCCTAAACCCTAAAAATCGATCTGGTTTAATTTGTGATTATATATTTTTAAGCCAAATTTTAAGCAACTAATGACTTATTATTATTTGAGATTAAAAGTAGACGTACTTTCTAAGATGAGCATAGTCTTGTATGTTATTGTCTGTATATGCAACTAAAACAATCTAAGTTTGATAGAGATGTGCTTTCCTTGTTTTTTAATACGGTAACCATTTGTTATTGGTATTTTCATGTATTTTCATTCCTTTGGATTCAATGGTTTCTGTTTTTGGAGGCTATAAAGTTGGTGGACGCGATAGAGGTTTAGGCAGTTTGGTTTGTGTATGTAATTTTGATGATGTAAAATTGTAATGTATGTATTTTCTTTTGTAATTCTATTGTAATATGGGGAGTGGACTTGTGAATAATGGTGTGGTGGGTAAGGGGGCTACAGATTGGAGGGGAGGACCCTATGGGTTCTGCGCTAATGGTTCAAGCATTCTGGTGTTGACTTCAAATTGGAGCTACATCAGAAACGTTTTTCAATTGTGAAGGTAAGTATGTCTATCTAATTTACTTAGGAAGGTACAATTAATGCAATGAAATAAATAACGGGACAATGTAATGAAATAACAAAGAAGAATAAAAGGTGGAGATTAAAAATAAAATGAAATACTCAAAGGAGAAAGCGAGTATAGTGAATGCGATTAAACAAAGGTATATGTGACTTACTTTAATGACGATAACTTGACTGTATGAAGTCGATTGAATCTGCAGAGTTCAAAGTAGTTTTTGAATATGTCAATTACAATGAATGCAATCAATATAGAACCCAATAAGTTTGAATATTTATCTAAAATTGACTTAAAACTTACCTTAAAGAGAGTATGAAAAGTGTTTGTGAATAATCAATTGAGATGAATTTGGTGTAAATCAATTGTGATTCTGTCTTGCTTATGAAAGTAATGTATTTATATGTTTTGAAAAACGTAATGAACATGATTGATCTAGCCGTAGTTGCACAGGATTTTTTAGTGATTAGTTGATATATGGAACAGTTGTTAACGTAATCAAAGTCCAAAGTTGTATGGGATTCGTAATAGTTTTTTTTAATTCTAAAATAAAATTGAATCCAAAACAGTTGTGCAATAGCTGTAATTGGTGTCAGAGTCCAATGCAGCTTAGGTTTATAATAAAATCCGGATGAAACAAAAATAAAAAAATTATTAAAAATGAGTTTTCTTTCTTAATTGTGATTGGATGAAACTCCTTGAAACGCTCTCGTTGCAGTATTTGTTGGGCCCTACATAGATTGTTATTATAAGTATATAGATTATTATTATTATTATTATTATTATTATTATTATTATTATTATTAATATTATTATTATTATTATTATTGAAAGCCATAAAAACTTCGTATGCACACAAGCACAATCTTTTAAAATAGCCTTAAAACGGTTAAGGAAAATGAAGTACCAACACAACTAAAGAAGAAACAGCTAAGTATAGCACAAATAGAACAATAGTAAGGAGAATCATATGAAACCTACTGTAGAATCCATTCACAGCATTGATGTGCTCCGCTACATAACGATCTCAGAAGAATCATCCCCGAGGCCCTCAACAGACGTTTCGATTAAAAGAACAAAATTACGGAAGCATGTCAGCGAAGTTCTTTAAATATTGCACTATCCATAATTCTCTTATAATTTCCATAAATGCCTGACCACTGTCGCTGCAGGAATTTGGGAAAGATTTCGCAAAGGACTCGGTTCCAAGAATATGAGATAGAGAATAAGTCAGCAAAGGAAAAAAATCCTCAAAGGAAAGGAAAGCAAGCATAGAGTTGTTGGCTGACCAAGAACTGAAGAAGCCGCATATAAATAAACTCAGCAATCTTCAAGAAAATCAACAATTCCAAGGAAGTGAAATCGAAGTGTAGGAAATTTTGAGAAGAAAATTTCTGAGTGTAGCCACTCGTGCGTTTAGTGGTGAGAGCTTTTTGTAACCAGAGTATGTTCTGGTGAGGATATCTTAAGCATGTAACTAAAGAAGGAGTGATGCAATCTTTAGTGAGTTGTTGGCTAGCTCATCAATTCCTTGGTGAGGCAAATCTTTGGGAACTGTCACTAAGTTGCTCCGTTTGTAACTTTGAACACAAGTTCATGGATCAAGCAAGCTTGTAGGCTAAGAGTTATTTGTCTTGCATCTCATCATTTTCTGATCAAGTATGGTGGGTGTTGTTAGGATCGAAGAGTACTCAAACTACCACAAACAATAGGAAATAAGAGCGCAAAAGAAATAAGAAATTTTACACCGAGGTTTAACGTGGAAAAAACCCAAAGTGGAAAAAAACCACGGAATCGATGCACTAGTAATATGGCGATTACAATACAAAGGTTGTGTTTCTCTCTGTCTCACTTGATCCCTCAATGGATCCACTCTAGGAATACTGGGATACATAATAGGGAGAATCTGAACCCCTATATATACTAGAGGTACCTGGGAAAACATAGGTTACAATATGGCAGTAACCTAAAGATATGGAAATCTTCAACAAAAGGAAACAACCGCGAATTAGGAAACAACTATAGAAAGGGAAACAAAAAAATATCTCATAAATATTCCCCGAATATTTCCAAATGTTCTCCTTCTTCCATTTTGGTCTCCACACCCAACAATCTCTAACTTGGAGACCAAACCACAACCATCCTCAACTTTCACCACAAGTTCCCCTAGTGCATCGACCGACCTCTTTATCAGTCTGAGAGGCCTCCTGAGACCGCACCGGGCCTCAATTTCCCAACATCCACTGACTTACCCTTGATCTTGTAAACCCACTTCTTCCCGGCCTTCTTCCTTGCAAACAATCTCACCAGCTTCCAGGTTCCCTCAAGTGACGCAGTCTCATCAACCATTGCGTGCTCCTACTTGAATCGAGTCTCCGCCTGCACGGCCTTCCTATAGGTCCTTGGCTCCCCGACATCTTTGGTAGCCCTCCTAGATCTCCTTACAGTGAATGGTGCACTGGAGTTTTCACCTAGCTTCTGTGGTTCAGGTTCTTCAGCAACCTGATCTGCAACTTGTGGAGCTTCCTGTGGTTCCTCTGTTTCCTTCCTAGGCACACCCAGCCTACCAGAAACCTTAACCGCCACAACTCCCACTGGCTTCTTGTCACCTGAATCACTCCATACCTCCTCAGGTTCCCTGTCAGTTTTGGCGAAACTTACCCTCTTCTCATTCCTGCAAAGCCATAAACTAGAACAAGAAGCACAAGAAATCTTGTTAGTGCTTTCCCTGGTAGAGTACAACGCACCGGATCTCAATCCCTTCGCCACTACCATAGCACCCTTCATGATCTTTCACATCCCATTCCTGAAGCCTGCAGTGTAGCCCATCTCATCGAGTTGATTCACTTTAAATTCCTCCTAATTCCAGGAATATACCTCACATCCTCCAACTTCCAAAGACTACCATTAGCAGTCTTAATCGTCACATCTCCATTACCTGTTATCTCATAACACTTGTCATTGACAAGATACGCCTTGCCAAAATTCTCATTCCTGAAATTATGAAATAACTCCCTGTTTGAAGAAACATGAAAGGATGCGCCAGTATCAACTATCTATAGGACCCGGAAAATTCCCCCCATTCGGGGAAATTGTTTTCGGATACGCTACTTAAACGATCGGGAGCCGACTAAGGTTGCTTAATCGTTAAATAAGGATATTTTTATTTTCGAAATTCGTTTTCGGGGTTGTGAAGCTTTATTTATTTACAAATCATCTTTTATTATTTAAATTATCCGATATTATATTGCACAAAATAACTTAATACTGATTTAATCCTCGACCCAATCACTAGGTTCAGGCCCACTAAGGAGCAAGCGAGCCACCAGAGACTGTCAAAACCCGCCTGGGTTTTGATATCTCCTGGGTTGGGCCGCTTGCTTCCTCGGGCCAGAGGGACATGGGTTGAAATTTATAAAACCCGCCTGGGTTTTATCAACTTCTGGCCCATTTCCCCCGGGTCCAACCTTGAATTAGCGAAGGAGAGGAATTAAACCATTCTTTAAATTATTTTTAAGCAAAAGCGAATATTTTAAATAATTAAACGAATTTATAAAATTTTAAAGAGTCACCAGCTGATTTAAGGAAATCGGCAAACCATGAAAAATTAAAATTGACTCTGGTCTACGAACCCGATTTCTAGATTCGTAGTTAAGGTTACGAATTCGAGGGTTATAAGAACTCTCGAATGCGCCTGTTAGAAAACAGACTCTACTAAAATCAACATTGAAAAGAAAGAGAGCGAGGAGAAGTTTGGTTAATTTCGCGAAGCTATTATTCAAAACATGCAATATAAATGCGGTTTTTACTTTACAACATATGTACAAGTATAGGAATTAAAGTATTGATTACATAACGAAATACAACAATATGAATGATAAAATCAAACCTTGCTTGAAGGTGGTAAATGCGATGGATTTGATTCCTTGGCTTGCCCTTGATCAATGGCCTGGATGAAATGATGTAAGTGGTTTAGAAGGATTGTATAAGGATGGATATAATAAAGGTGATTATGAGGGGATTAGAGGGGAAGTATGGGTGATGGAATTTTGAGAGAGTAGTTAGTGGGAATTTGGGTAAAGTAAGGGTGTTAGATGATAGTAGTTGATGAAGTGAGGGTGAAATGGAGGGGGGTATTTATAGGTGAGGGAGTGAGAGGTTTGGAGGGAAAATGGAGGGATCATATCCCAACAATCATGCCCTCTCGGATCAAAACCCAGGCGGGTTTCATGGGGTCAATGGCAAGTCAACCACGTGTGCTTTTATCAAGGGATCGAATGCATACAGATTTTGGCGCCAGAATATTAAAACCCAGGTGGGTTATATCTCTCCCACACACGGATCGCTGACATGGCAAAAACGGCGACGCATTGCTTCTTGATTTAAAACCCAGGCGGGTTTTGTGGTTTATGGGCCGGGGCGCACCTTTGGGCTGCTTCTGTGTGGGCCGCCTGTGAAACTTAATAACCCAGGTGGGTTATATGTAATGTAAGCGACCTGTTTTGATTTCTTGGGCTCAAGTTGTTGACTTTTTAGGCCTATTGGCTCACTTAGTGTTTGGCCCGAATGACTTGCTGATCTTGATAGGTCGAGCTCATGCTGGTACAAATTCCGATGTCTACACTATCCAAGACTCTTCAGGGCTAGACACACTCAAGACCAAGGCTTCACAAAGATCTTCCGCAGAGTTGACAGAGTCCCGGTCATCATTATCCTTCCTCTTCTCAGGTCTAGGGCAATCCCTCTTAAAGTGACCCTTATCACCACAACCATAACACACAACATTGCTCATGTCCCTAGGCTTGCCTCCCCTGGAATTATTCGAATTCCTATTGTTCTTCCTACCCATGACACTTAACGCAATCCCCTGAAGATTCCTCACCATAATTCTTCCTACGAAGACCCCCATTAAGCAATACAGACTTGACCTCATCAAACTTCATCTCGTCAGTATCCTTAGCACTACTAACAACAGTTACAAGGGTTCTCCAAGACTCAGGCATAGAAGACAATAATACGCAAGCTCTAACATTCTCAGCAAAAACCATCTTTACTGAAGCAAGTTGTGACAAAATTTTAGTAATCTCATTAATATGATCAGCCACATCCCCACCTTCAGCCATCTTATAGCTGGTTAATTTAGTGAACAAATTTACCTGATTTGCTGCACTAGGCTTCTCATACATATTCTCCAGTGCCTTCCACAATTCCTTCGTTGTCTTTTTCTCCATGACGTTAAACCTAACGTTCCGAGCCAATGACATCCTGATCAAGGACATCGCCTATCGATCCAGCAGATCGTATTCAGCCTGCTTCATCTCATCTGGCTTCACCAACAGGGGAACATGTAGCAACTTTGCATACAGCAGATCTTCAATCTGCAACTTCCAGTAGGTAAAGTCGGATCCATCAAACTTCTCTATTTCATACTTATCTCTTGCCATTGTTTGAAAGCGAGTTCTCTTTCACCGACCCTGAAAGGCTCTGATACTAGTTGTTAGGATCGAAGAGTACTCAAACTACCACAAACAATAGGAAATAACAGCGGAAAAGAAATAAGAAATTTGACACCGGAGGTTTAACTTGGAAAGAACCCAAAGCGGGGAAAAAAACCACGGAATCGATGCACTAGTAATATGAGGATTACAATACAAAGGTTGTGTTTCTCTCTGTCTCACTTGATCCCTCAATGGATCCACTCTAGCAATATTGGGATACATAATAAGGAGAACCTGAACCCCTATATATACTAGAGGTACCATGGAAAACCTAGGTTACAATATGGCAGTAACCTAAAGATATGGAAATCTTCAACAAAAGGAAACAATTGCAAATTAGGAAACAACTGTAGAAAGGGAAACATAAAAGATCTCAGAAATATTCCCCGAATTTTTCCAAATCTTCTCCTTCTTCCATTTTGGTCTCCACATCCAACATGTGTTTCATGTATTTCAGGAATAACTTTGAACACAAGTTCCTAGATGGTCTCACGAAAGATTTGCAATAGCGTCTGGGGTGTAAACCAAGTTGTTCATGACATAACATCTAACCTTCCTTCAACAATAGAGTGGGAATGATGGTGATGATACATTTCGCTTTAGCTAGATGTTTGCTTTGTGCAAGGAGGAAACCTTTGATACTGATTTGTTAATCACCATTTACAAACAACTAAGGTGGTTGAAACTTTATGGATGAGCAGAATTTTTTCAACTATTCTCGGAAGAAGTCTAGTTCTCCCCCTAGTAGAAATACATATCCTAGATGGTGTATGAATACATTTTCAATTTTTCGATGCCCTCCATTCCTTCTTCAACCCCAAGAATGGCTTCATGTTTTGACTATATCGTGTTACCTTTACGGATAGTCTATCAAAATAGTAGTAGTAGGTTGGTCTATGCCCTCCATTCCTTCTTCAAAAGGCTTATTCTAAAGTAGGGATTTATGTAGAGCACCAAATTAGCAATATCCGCGGGAAGAATGTACATAAGGGATATGCCATTGTTTATTAATGATGAAGTCACTAACTACAGGATGAGAGTTGTTGAGGCCTTACAAGTGACGATAGTTTTTCTCTTAAGTCGACCTTCTGGTTATGCCATGGCATAAGCAAATGAGAAAAACGGAAAGGAAATTGAATTTGGAAATTTGACGTTCAACCAAAGTTGAAAGTCTTTCTCTGGCAAATTTTTCATAGTCGTATATCTTTTAAAGGTAATTTAGTCCAACGAGGTATCAACATTGATCCTACCTGTGGTACTTGTTTGGACCATATTGAAACGGATCAACATTTGCTTCATCAATGCTACTTCTCCCAAAAGGTTTGGAAAACAGCCACAGACCATAACTGGATAAACTCTGCAATAGATTGGTCACTTGATTCTAATGGCAAGGACATTATTCTATCTCTCTGTGCCGCACTTTCTCCTAGTGAGCTCAAGAGAGTTGCCTATCTCCTTTGGAGAGTCTGGAAGGAACAAAATGATTAGAACTTCAACAACTTCGTTTTCAGTCATGTCCGAGTAACTATGATTGTAGAGGCTTTAACAATCAAGTTTGGGATGGAGCAAGCCATTCAAGCAGGATGCAATAAAGTTCAAGTTGAAAGTGATAACCTAGTCCTTTCTTGTTCGAGCAATCCAATGGTACTTTAAAACTTCATGGCAGATAGATGCGAGTATTAGAGACATCAACAATTATCTTTAACTCTATGAGGCTTTCTCGTTAAATCATGTGTTTAAGGAAACGAACATGGCGGCAGATTGGTTAGCTAACAACATACTCCATCCAAAATAGAGTCATTTGGAGTCTTAGCCTTGATTATGAGTTTTCTTTTATTCTGTTTCATGATAACTGGGATAGACACCTTGCAAGAAGGATCTCCTAAATTCCTTTGAATTCTTCTTTTATCAGAATTCAAAAAAAAAAAATACTAGTGATTTGTGTTAGAAGAAAACTCGAACTAATATTATCATCACATCGTGTTGAATTGATTGGTTTCATTAAGAGATTTCAAATTTCTAATAACTAATTAGTGTAATAAAGTCAAAATAAAAAAAAAAAACCAATAATGTCATCTATAAACTCCTCAAAGATAAGTTTATTAAAATCCAAAGCCCTACATTCAAATGACAATCAACATCATATAATGAAAAACATTAATTACTCCCACCGTTCATTTTTTATCGAGAATTTTTTATAATATATTTTATTAAAATATTATAATATTATATTTTTTGATAATATTTGTCATTATATACGAATCTAATAATAATACTTTCATCTAATAAAATATTATATATATTAAAAAATTAGTTATAATTTTTTTAAAAAATTTTACTAACCTGTAATCAAAATCACAATTAATATATATTGAACCAGGGGAATTATGTCTTTTCCCTTTTATAATAGAAAGAGTACAAAACTTATCCCATTTAGTAGTCATCGATAATCGATATTTTCAATTATCACCTACAAAAGATGATTGAATAAATTGATGAACTCTTATAGTTTGTACATCAAATGGCATTGAATAACATGAAGAGTAACAATAAATACTACGTAGAAACCTACAAGTACTTTAATGCCAACCAACGATCAAGCATGGCAAGGCATTCTCGAGGCTTATATTCTGGAGCTGTATGTCCTGCACCCTATCATTTGCGTACAATTCTACCTTATTAGTTCACAATACTCATAATTACTGTTGATGTAAAATTTTGATACAAAAAGTGTCAATATATGCAAATTACCTTTATAGTGGTAAATGTTAATCGGTAAGGGAACTTAGAATATTCGGTAACATACCTGCATTAATACACATTAAAAGTTACCTATTGGATTTCAACTTTATACTTGAGAGATGACATTTTTAGGAGTGTCATGTTATGTAACTTCATTGAAAATTAGGGGTATTAGATAAAAATGTACTGAACTTTATTTTTTTGGATTTTAATACATTGAACTTCGAGGGTATTGGAAAATAATGCACTCAGAACAATTATGGCGGTGGTCGACTTGGCGGCGGTTCTACTTTGAAGTGTCATTTTTCTCTTTTTTTTTAAAAAAAAATATATTAATCATCCTGCTTATGTATATTTTCTTACACGGCAAAAATTTTTTCTTAAAGAAAATAGAAAAGCAACACTTAAAGTAGGACTACCACCGCGTCAACCACCATCAAAATTGTTCTGAGTGCATTATTGTCCAATACTCTCAACGTTCATTGTATTAGAGTCCACAAAAAAAGTTCAGTACATTATTGTCCATACCTCTAAAGTTCAGTGTATTATTTATTGTCCAAAAATCCAAAATATAAAGTTGCTTAAGATTACTACAAACACATAGTGTATTATGTTGTTGAACTTCATCGAGGGAAAAAGAAAAAGGGGAAGCTTTTTAGATGATTCTTTAAAGTACATGTCAAGTCAAGCATGAGTTAAGCTCAAGACTTTTATGTAATTTTGGAAAAAAAAAGAGCACAATTTTATTCTTTTGATGAATTTGTAGAAGTTGGATAAAACAACATTGGATACATTTTATTAGGTTTTGAATAGGTTTAGGTTATAAGTAGGAAGAAGTAGGTATTGAGCTTTTTAAGAAGTAGGAAATTAGTTTAAGTAAATCTAGCTAGGTAAGTTTCGCCATTTAGGTTTATAAAGTAGAATTTGATAAGAGTGAACAGGGTTGAGTTATCGATAGTTTATAGTACAAAAGAATAGTTAAGAAAGTATAATGATTCAAAACTACACATACGTGCACATATATATATATATATATATATATATATATATATTAGTTATCAAGCAGAAAAAAATGAGAGAGGCGAGAGAAAGTGGGGAGAGTGGCGGTTGGAGAAGAGGAGAAGGCAGAGGTTCTCTAACGTTATTTGTTGGAAACCTTCCGAAAAGGCTTGATAAATTTGGGTTAGGTGGTATCTTCAGGAGATTTGGAGCAGTCAAGACCTCCACCATTATCAACAAGAGAAGTGCGGATGCGAATTTTGGTTTCATTGAAGTATGGAGGTGCCAAGAAGTTTTGAGATGTATTCACCATCTCAATGGATCAGTAGTCAGAGGAAAGAAAATCATTGTGGATTGGGCTAAGAGGAATGTCAGAGAGAAGAAGAGCAATGCGGTTTGGATTCCTAAATCGCCTACTGTCTTTCAGGAGGAAAGTCGAGTTCACAGGGTAAAAGGTGAGATTAATGAGGAGTTCATGGAATGGCTTGATCGAAGCTTGGTTTGCACTTCAACTGCTCCTAGAGACCTTGATGCTTTGGCATATCTAATCAAGGACAACTATGGCCCTTTTGAGAAGATCACCGCGCTTAGTGGAGTAAAGTACATTCTAACATTCACGACGGTGCAAGAAATGAAGGATGCTTTGGCGAATCCTTTGGAATTGCTTGATTGGTTCTCAGAGATTAAACCTTGGTCGGTTTATGAGTCCTCAGAATCAAGAAGAGTTTGGGTTGATATAATTGAAGTTCCTCCTCATGGATGGGTGTGGGAGAATTTTGAGAGTTGTGTTAAACCGTGGGGTAGATTATTATCTTTAGCTAGATGTATCTCATCGACCAACCAATTCGAAATCATGAGGGCTTTAATCAGTACTGATGTGTTCAGGAGAATTGAGGGTGAAATAGTTCTAGACATTCAAAATTGTGCTTTCAAAGTCTTTATTAGGGAGGTCAGCACAAATCTCATCCCTCCCTCAATTATTCATCAGCATGATTCTGTTGGTGATGGTTTAAACTATTCCAGTGAGAGTGATTGCAGTAAAGAAGATGATAATGAAGGTTATCAGGGTAGGAATGGACAGGTTTCAAACGTTCCAGATCCCTCTGTAAGTCCTGTGAGTCCATTTCGTGATCAGGCCGACAAGATTTTGAATCTACGACAGACCTGTGCAGTTGATACTCACGAGGAGGAGTTGAATAGACAAGAAACAGATCTAGGTTCTGAAGGGGCCTTCAATACATCCTTAGTTGTTGTGCCAGTTACCAATGATGAACAGCTAATCAATGTGACAGTTGCATTGGGAGGTGATGCTGCAATTGAATTGGAAAAATTAGTTGAAATTTTGAATGAACCCAGTCATCAACAAGAAGTTTAAACAGCTTCTCAGCAGATTCGAGATGGTCTTCCCATTGATCAAGCTTCTGAAGATAACACCTCCATCTCTTCTAGCTGTGACTCTATTATGAATGCTAGAATTCTCATTGCTGAGAAAGCAATTGAATTTGGAATGAGGAGTGGTTTCATGCGTCCTAAGAAGCATATCAATCCCAAGAAGCATTTTGAGAAAAAGCTCTCTATAAGTAGAAGGAAAAAGTCAAAGCAAGTTAAAGGAGGAAAAAAAGAATCACAGTATCTTTATCTACTCAAAGTGAGTCTTTCTGACTCTTTTGTTTGGTATGTGAATTGTGTGGGGCTTTGGTGCTTTAGAGGGATGAAGTCTGGTTTGTCCCTAGTATGACAGGAAATTAATTTCTTAGGTCTGTTGAATACTAAGGTTCTGAGTTTCATTGAGGAGATGTTGGCAATTTTGAGGGTGTTTTGCTCATGGGATCTATCCTAAACCCTATTTTGTTTTTGTGGTGGGAGTTATTAGAAGTGCACAGTCTGATGTGGTTGTGTTGCTGCTGAGTGTTGTGTTATGAGGCTGAGAATCTCTAGATCTGCTTGCTAAGTTGTGTTGATTGGCTGCTGCAAGACTGTGCATTTGTTCCAGTGGAGTCTAGTTTCCCCTATCTCAAAGTGTGGTTTGACTAGGTCACTTATCTTAATCTTGCTACAACAGCTATCAATTGGATCAGGGGTCTAGTTCATCTAATGTTATAGGTCTGTTGTTGTATCTGCATGCGACTCAAGTCTTGCCTGGATGTTGGGGTTGTTCTTGAGATCTGAAATTCTGCATTGAGTAGCTTTCTAGTGGTGCTTTTATGGTGTTGCATGCTATTGCAAATTTGGGTTGCGTTCTGTTCTGCACAAGCTTCAGTTGCAAACAAATTCTGGTTGAGTAAATTGTGATCTGCCTGTGGTATTAGGGTTGGATGGACATCCATTCATCTTCAGCTGAGCATAAATCCATGGGTTTCAGAATTGGTTGATCTGGAGCATTCAAAATTGTGTGAATTTGGATCAGATGGATTTTTGCATAATGTTGGTGCAGCAAATAAGAAAGTGGTGGGTGTGCTTTTGGTTGACTGATTGGAAAGATGCTATCAATTACTCAATTTTTGTTGTATGAGCTGTTGTTGCTGTCTTTGGTCTTTATCTGGTAGAAGAAGCAGTTCAATTGCAACTGTATTCTTAAGATCTGTTTCAAAGAATTTGGAGGTCGTTCTTTTGGTTAAGCAATGCAACAACAATTGGTATGAAATGTCCACCACAAATAAGCTGAAGCATTATATGGGTCTGTTTCATGGCATTTCTGAGTGGGTTAAAATCTTGAATAAGGTTCTGAAGGTATTGGCAATTAGTAATTTGGTTGGTCTCTTTCTTGGCTTCTCTTTGGACATTAATGTAGTTGCTCTAAGGTGGTGATAGTGTTGATAATTCTCAGCATTCATTAAAGAATTTTGGTGTTGGTTATATCTCTCAGAGTGTAATTTCGATCTTAGGGGCTTTTCTGTTTTGTTGTGGTGGTGTGATATCTCAGTTCGGTGTAAGCTTTGCTTTTGACACTCAGTGTCTTTTTAATTTAAGGGTCTTTATATATATATATATATATATATATATATATATATATATATATATATACATATATATATATATATATATATATATATATATATATGTTGGGATTCATTCATGAGTAAAAATGTCCCATATTGGAAAAGTAAAAAGAAAGGATATGGTATATAAGTCAAGTTGGCTGCTTCTTTTAACACCAATTGGTTTTAAGATGAAACCTCACTTAACTTGTATACCATAGGTCTTGGTTGAAGCGGGCTTCTGCCTTGAATCTCCCCAACAATATATATTTGATTGTGAGAATAAATATAAAGTTGAATGATTATACTTTTAACACTCACCCTGCAACTTGACCACCAACGAACCATGGCCTCCATTTATCAGTTACATCGGGGCCTAATCTCTTGATCCATTCTAGGGTTCCTATATACGATATCTCCATATCTTGATCACCACTGCCATTAATCAAGGAGATGTTAAAACAATATTTAGTAGGGAACTGTATATATCGAGTCGTGAATTGTCGAATTGGCTATATATATTTCCTATATATCAATCAATAATACCAAAGAATAACAAAAAGAAATATTGGATCGTAATATAACAACCTTTGGTGGTATTGGATCGTATATACCCACCTTTAAAATTGGACACTGTTGGGATTCACTCGTGAGTAAAATACGCTACATCGAAAAACAAAGAGAAAAGACATGGTATATAAGTCGAGTGGGCTACTCCTCTTAACCACCAATTGATTTTAAGAGAAACTGCACTTAACTTGTGTTACATGGGTCCTTGTTGAAGTGGGCTCCCACCTTGGATCTCTCTAACAGACACCAACCCAACCTTTATATTTTGGTGTTATCAATGTAATGAAAAATGACTATTTTATGTCAGTTTCAGTACATTAATAACATCTAAACACAAAGATTAGTATATTGGTCTCCAATTTTAAAAGTTGGTATATATCAATCCAATACCATAAAAATTGATATATTACGATCCAATATTCCTAACAAAAACAAAAGAATATTAAATTTAAATATATAGCTAGATGTCTCACCTGTACACCAATGCTCTAAAGAACTCAGTTGTGAAATTTTGATGGTAACCAATAGTGCTTTGGATATTTTGTGTATATGCTAAGCTTCGATTGCATCTACACCAATAATCAACTGTCCCCTTCAAAATTAGATTGTTGCATTAAATTAGATAAAACAATCTCAATATTTACATTATAGTTGTTTCTTACTCAAATCTTTTTTAACTATATATAACTATATATAAAACAACTTTAACTATCAATCCACCATTTAAATATAATGATTATTTTCATTTCTTCATCATGATGCACAACTTGATGCTTAAACTCGTCAACAATGGCAGAATGTTTTCTCAATTTCTCCAACCACCCTTTTTCCCACTTAACTACTCTTCTTCTTCTTTTTAACTTCCATCATCATTTTTTACCAAGATCTCCGCAATGAGAGCAGTGAAGTCAAAATGGGGAGAGGTTTTCTGGGTATTCTCAACAATGGCAGAATGTAAGGAAGAGAGAGAGGGGGGTTTTCTAGGAATGGGGAGAGTGAGGATTGAAGAAGATGAAGAAGTAAAAATGGGATCTGGGGTTTTTAGAGAGAGAAAAAAATTCGTATTATTCATAGCAACATAGGTAAAAGTTCGTATTATTTTTTAAATCAACGTGGATAACGTGGCAAAGTCAAAACAACCAGGCGTGTGCCTCCACCACCACGTCAGACCTCGGTGATGTACTATTGGGGGCGACAGAGGATCAAAGTTCATATTATTAATCATCAAATCAAAAGTTCGTATTATTAAATCTTATATGGCCAAAAATATATATTATTAGAATCCAATTTCTCTTTTTTTCACCATTATATAGCTATATATAAAAAGTTAAAAACAACTTCAACTGTAGGTCAACCATTTGAATGATTATGTTATCATTTATAGTTTACCTCGAACCATAAAGATGACTTAAGTAGATTACCCGACCTCCTTCCTCTAAAGTAATTTGCATCAAATAGATTAGCAGTGAGGTCGGGTCACCGTAAATTTATCATAGAGTATCATATAGTGTAGTAATTTTGTGTGATTTTTTATTGATATATGGGTGACTAATTAATAATTTATTTGTGATTATTATGATAAAAGGTCATCATTTGATAGATTATTAGTCATATTTGGATTAAAAAGTTATTCTAATATTACTTATTAGTTATAGTAAAATATGAAAAAGATCGAGGTAAGGTCTTATACAAAAATTTGCAAATCAATAGTGGTTGGAGTAGGTCAAACAATTTTCTCACAGAGTCAAGTACCCTAACTCTTAAGGAAGCAACATAGAGATGATATGTTGGAGCGAAAGAAAAATCTTGTTAGATAGCTGTTTTTTTGTTTTATTGTGTTACTTTTTGTTTCACTTTGTGCTGCTCTTTTATTTGTTGGTCTCTTTAACTTTCTGCTGTATGTGGTCTTATAGCATTTATGATGCCTTCTTAGCCTTTTTTGCTAGCAAATTATCGAAAAAAAAATAAATGAAGTACTAAAGTCTTTCATTATTAGGATTAGTAAAATTTCTTTGAATGTCCTCCGTTTAGGAGTATTTCTTAAATTTCTTTGAAGGAAGCAAATTAGGAATATTTCTATTGGACGGTGTCCCAATTCCATTCACACTTAAGTTTGGAAATAAACAATTATTTTTTTTTATTGATACTGTTTGGGCTCTAAGTAGACTTCGACTAGAAGACTATTGTACGTCTACTTGAGTTTGCTATAAATACTAGGTTATTCAACCAAGTTTGGTGTGACCAAATTATGTGCCTTTATGACACCCTTGTGAGATCACCTTTCCTATTCCACTTTTGAGAGTTTTTATTATGAGATTGTAATTTTTCTTATGTCTCGTTATCCTTCCTTTGAGATATGTATACTCCTATTGTGCTATAACTGTTTGAGATATTTCCTTCTTGATCTCGTTGTGTTATATAACCGTTTAGGATACCCTTTGTAATCTCTCCATTATAGTGAAT
The DNA here is from genome assembly GCA_029582165.1 of Portulaca oleracea. Taxonomy (NCBI): domain Eukaryota; kingdom Viridiplantae; phylum Streptophyta; class Magnoliopsida; order Caryophyllales; family Portulacaceae; genus Portulaca; species Portulaca oleracea. Next base: position 19,430,726 of record CM055885.1, read on the forward strand.
TTTATCTTGACTCACGTGGTTTTTTTCCCTCTTTGGGTTTCCACTTAAAAATCTTATCTTCATCATCCCTATATTGTTCTTGTTTATTTTCTCAATACCCACATTCCTAAATTAATTATCTTGCTCGTTTCCGCTGCAATATTATATCCAGTTCAATCTTGATCTAATCCCTAACAGGTGGTTCCATATCTGAATTTCGATCCTAACAATTTTTTTGAACACAGTGAGAAGTAATATCAAATTTTCTAAAAGTTGAAGTTTCTTCTTTGATTGCCAAAGCAGAAAGATTATTGTCATACCTTCTGAATGTGAAGAGCCTCCTGAACTCTTTCATTATTGGCCCAATTATATAGCTGTAAATAATCAAGGTTCTGTGACACAAATTCAACAATAGCAAAAAAAAAAAGGATAAATCAGATGAAATAGAGGGATCCTTGTATAGTGCTTCTAAATATCTAGATGCTATTAACTTGTATTTGGTTTGTGAAAATTGGAAATTTTGAATTCATGTGTAGAAATATGAATTATTTTTGAGATTGGGACTTCACTTGTACTATTAAAATTTTCCTAATTTTTGGCGATTTTTTTTAATAAAGTGTGGACTTCTTTGAAATTTTGAAAAAAATATTTTGGGAGGCCTATTTCCTTCAAAATCTGGACAAAATTTCAATGGTGGTTAAGCTTCTTCAAAAAATTGGGAAATTTTTTGAAGGGCTCACTAGCTTGTTTTTCCTTCTTATTATTTTTTTTTCTTCTATGGCAAAGAGCGTCGTTCAAAATAGGATGCGTACCTGAGAAAAGAAAAGGGATATTGGATTACAATATACCGACTTTTAGGATATTGGATTGTAATATACCGATCTTTACTATCGGATAATAATATCCCTGACCTTTATAATAATGACTAAGCGGGTAGTGAATGATGAACTGGTCTCCGTGCATACGTGGCAGACAGAAGGAAAATAACCTGCCCTTACACAATAACCCCGTGAAGCCCCTTTTTTTTCACTAACGTACGTTTTTAAAAATTCGGCCCCAGTATTATGACCAAGGGGCGGTGATAGAGGCAGATTTGTATATACCTTAGGGGTGTCCACGGACACCCCTGGCCAAAGAAAATTTTGTGATTCTCTAATATTATTTGGAAGAAATTTTCTTAATTGGAGTAATTGGTCACCGTAAAAAAAAATCTCAAAAACATAATAGGGGTGTCCAATTTAGTAGCAACCGAAAAACCTTAAAATAATACTCCATTTGTCCCAAATAACTTGTCCAAGTTGATTAATTAGGTCAAAATTTTAAAATTTTGATCATTAATTTATCAAATTATATGTTGAGTTATTATACAAGACTACCACTATTAGATTTGTGACGAAAAATATTTTTACATGAATACAATATAATTAGTCCTGCTAAGATAAAATGTGAAATATTAGTGGTCAAACTGTTGCATCGAATACCGTGAAATAGTAAACTGGACAAATTAATTTGGACGGAAGGAGTACCAAATTATTTTTTTATAAACAAAAGTGTAAGTCAATGAATTGGGTAATTGGGCATTAGTATAACGTTTAAGATATAAATATCTAAATAATGTAAAATTACAATTTATTTGGTTGACATATTTATATGATGATGAGAATTTTTGTTAAGCTTGTGAATATGTCATTTAATATTTAATATTTATTTTTATATTTTGGGAAATTGGACGATAATATACTGACCTTTAGGGGTCTTGAATAGCAATATATCGACCTTCATATTTGGACAGTAATATCACTGACCTTTATAGTTTGGTGACATTAATGTACCTTCAAGGATTTACACCCTAAAAATTAACAACAAAACTAACCCTCTAATCCTAAAAATACCGAATACAAATACTCAACACCCCTAAAAATACCTAAAAATGGCACCAGTTTTTTTTTGCACCGCCTGTCACGTCAGACCGTCAACCGGTTTGCCGCCCAGAAAATCCTTAAAGTACATTAATGTCACCAAACTATAAAGGTCAGTGATATTACTGTCCAAAAGTGAAGGTCGATATATTGCTATTCAACACCTCTAAAGGTCGGTATATTACCGTCCAATTTCCCTTATTTTTTATTATTTATTTAAATTTTATTATTTATTTTTTTAAAAACACTTATTTTAATAACAAGTATATTGGACACCCCTAAAATGAATGCCTGGATCTGCCACTGGGCGGTGAACCGGCCCCTGTACCAAGGTGATACATAACCAACCAATATCTTGTAATGTGGGTTAGTAAGAAAAACGGAAGGGTCAATGGGTTTAGTGGGTATGGGCAGGTCCCCCCCCCCCCCCCACATCAACATGGAGACTAATTCACAACCCCCTTAGTTACTAGTATAATAATGTCACCTAGGTATAAAAAGTCAGGGATATTGTTGTCCAATAATAAAAATCGACATATTACAATCCAATACCCCAAAAATCGATATATTATTATCGAAAAACAAAAAACAAAAAAAACAAAAAAAAAACAACAGCAACTAACTTGTTTGAAAGTGTGGATAGAGAAATACCCGACACCACAACTTAAAGTTGTGGAGCCCCAAATGGTGGATGTCATCTGGATTTGGGGATACATAAAAGCAATTTGATTCCAGCACATATCCTTCGTAGATTGAATTCAATACCTGACAAATTTTGTATGAAAGACTCATAAGTTTCTTTTTGTCTATGAAAAAACTATTGCCTCTATTCCATATTAATGTACATAATTTAAAATTTTTCATATACCAAGATTTAACTAAAAAAACTACCTACATAATTAGATAGTACTATTTTATAGTGAGAGAATGTGAATAGGAATAATTCAATTAGATATTGAAAAATGGGAAATGTCAATTATTTTGGAACAAAAAAAAATTAGTTTAAGTGTCAATTAATATGAAATGAAGGGATTAATATATTAACCCCTGGGATAATAGATCGTCATATACCAAAATTTTAATCTTGGACACTAGTATACCAACTTTTTGTATCAATCCATCATTAATGTACTAACTTTGGTGATGGTAAATAAAACGGAATGATAATACATTAGTGGGTGGTGGTATGATAATATATATATATATATATATATATATATATATATATATATATATATTTCTGGGTATAAAAGGTGAGAATCGAAATATGTAGATTTTAATGAGGGTATTTTGGGAAACTTATAAATTGATTTTATTTAATTGTTTTTTAAAAAAATAATGTAATATTAATGTGTGCATTAATGTGATGTTTCCATTGATGCTTATTCTTTCATTTCTTCTTTTTTTTTCTTATGCACTATTCTTTTTTCTTTATTCTTTTAAATAAGAAAGTTATTCTTTTTATCTTTCATTATTGTGTTTTTTTTACTCATTTAAATATAACATCGGTAATTTTCAACAATACGTATGGTTTATTGGCGTTCCGTGCAACGCACGGGTCTAAATACTAGTATTCAATATTACTCATCATTACCAAAAATTAATTCCTTAACGGCAAGTATGTCCAAAAGATCGATACACTGCAGTAATATATTACAATCTAATATTCCTAAAACTAATATATTAAAGTCCAAAATTCCATTTTTAAGAAAAACAAAACAAAACAAAACCATGAGCTAAGTTTCTGTTTAAGGTCAATGTAGAATGGAGGTTAAGTAATATAGAGTGCTAAATTAGAGAAGATATTGAACTCACTTTCGTTATGTGTTGAAGAGCCAATGAACACACTGTATTATTTGCATCCACATTCACAAGGTCTCCATGGCAGGCAACTTTGGCATACTATGGAAACAAGAATAAAATTTAACATAAGACCATCTAAATACTATTTTTGTTGTTAAGATTTATGATATTACATTTGTTTTCCAATACATTCAATGGGGACCCGCCTAGCCGTCCCCGAAAAATTGCGGGTCAAGGTCATAGTTTAAGAAGGTGACTCGGTCCGGCCCGAAAAATCGAGGCCATGAAGTATGGTCGGGCCGGGCTCAGGTCAAGGCCCGACAACCCGACTAAATACAAATTTTTTTTAAATAAAAATTTTAGATTAAGTTTTAGTTTTTGGTCACCCGACCCGGCCCACCCTCGACGACTTGTCTAAATACATAAATAAAGGTCGTGTTCTTTTATGCAGTATTTTGCGGAATGGTGTGGTGAGGTATGGTGGAATTGTGGTGGGGTGTGGTGAAATTGTGGTAAGTTATTGGTATGTGGAATAGGTGAGGAGAGAGAATGTAAAAAGTAGAGGGGAAAAATGAGGAGAGAGAAAAGTAATGATTTGCGGCAAAATGTGGTGTGTTGTGGCAAATTACGGTAGGCTGTGGCACGGCAGTTTGCCAACCGTAGAAAAAAACACGACCGTAAATTTTTAGGCTTTTTTAATTAGAAAAAATCCATTTTATATAGTTGTCGGCCCATGGCCCGTAGAATCACGCAGGGCTTAGGCCAAAGACACTTGGCCCGAAGGTCGAACTGAGTCGGGTTCGGGACGATGGGTCAAAAACTTCCAACCCGACTGATCCAACCGGGCCGGATCCAACGTTTGAAAAGGCCTAGAACTTATATATAAGGAACTACAACTAATAATTACCTGATAAAGTTCATCCGATAACAATGATACTCTATGTGCATAATTTTTCTCTGCATTTCCGTCCAGAGTTCTGTCCGTAACTGCATTTCCTAAGACATAGCCCTATTTTAAACAACAAAATGTCATATACAGGGCGAACACTGAAAATTGTTACTACAAAGTATTAATTCTACGAGTCAAGCATTACTTTTGATCAAAATAAAAAAAATACATGTTTACTATTTTATATATACCCCTAATATTTGTAATGTTTTAGAGAGAGATTTTGTGTCTTCTTTCCGAAATCGGACACATGAAAGTTCCTACTCCCTCCGGTTTTTTTATTTGTCTTTCACGTTTTTTGATGTCCGTCTTTAATCAACAATTTCACACATAATACTTTTATAAAGATCTACGATATTATACTTTTGTAATAGTAATTTTTTATAACGAATCTAACAATATCAATTTTGTATGATGAATCATTGTACAAATTAAGATATTAGCGGTCAAAGTTTTTAACACAATTACCAAGGTGACAATTAAAAAAAAAACGGAGGGAGTAGCATTTTAGCATTGATTCCAGCCCCGATTTCAGCTCTCATCTCCAATTACCGATGTAATCTATTCTATATTCATGTAATTAATATCGAAGATGAAGATAACAATGAAGTTCTTCTGCGTGACAATGAAATGATTCGATCTAGACTCAATATGGATCAAAATAATTAAGTGTGGTTCTAGCCCCAATCTTGAAATCCTTATGTGTAATGTTATTAAAGAGTTCGGAGCAGATGGAAGGAAGTCAAGAGTTGGATCATTATCGATCTCTTAGCAATTGATGTTATTCCTGTAAATCTATACCAAACCTTGGATCGAACTGCCCAAATTTGACCTTTCCAAGGTGTGTTTGTGTTGGGTTGATGAGTGTGGAGACCAATTTTGGGTTGGTTTCAGTGGCTTGAAATCCTAAAGAGCAAGAGAGAAGAGTTTGAATGGGAATTAAGTTGCTGATTTTGCCCTAGTCTTTACTGTTAGCCGCCTCTTTTGTAATTTCTTGGCTGCCAAGTACTCTATTAGTCCTATTACTCCCTCTGTTTCTTAATATCTGACGTTTGGGAGTGTTTTCCCAATACCAAGACCAACGGACAAGAGAGAGGAATAAGAGAGAGATTGTGAGAGAGCATACATGAAGGAAAAGAAAAGGGAAGGTAAAGGGAAAGGTAAAAGGAAAAGAAAAGGTAAAAAGAATGGTAAAAGGAAAGGAAAAGGGAAAGAAATTAAGATAAGTAATTATTGTGTTTCATTAAGATTGTAAAATGACAGATAATTATAAACGAGGAAAGTGAGTTATTAAAGTGACAAATATTAAGAAATTGAGGGAGTAATTGTGTTAGCCTCACACTATAAATTGAGCCTAGGTGTTAGGCTTATTTGCATCGCTATTGAGAATGTTTCATCTGACCACAAGATACTAACATGCAATCTCTATTTCCCTGAGGGAATTGTGTGAGCCTCATCTGTGAGTGTTGAGTTCTCAGGTTGTAATAATATGAAGGTGTTGACACATTGTGGAAGTTTGAGAATCTCTGAAACACTGTTGTAATAATATGAAAAGACAATGTTGGGTATTAGTTTCTTTTTTTTTTTCTTTTGGAATGAAAAATGTTGTCTTTGAAGAATTGTCCAATGTCAGTAATTGTTTGAAGTAATCTTAGTGGGTGTTCTATGTTCTATTGAATCTCATTGTCACTTGACCTTCCTAGTCGATAATTCCTAAAAGACATACTCTAATTACATTAAGAAAAATAAAAAATTACGACATGAATCTACCACACCTTATTTATCATGCATTTACTTATCAACGAAAAGAACAAGGTCTTTTTTCATGGAATTGTGATAATGTGCTATAAGGTTATAGGAAACTATAATTTAGGAGTGTTATCTAATCGTGGGCGGGCTCGTTGATGCGACATATAAAAAACCTAATTTGATTAAATTTTATTATTTTGAAATAAAGATAATAAGAAAATTAATGAGACGAAAGAAATCATGAAACTTTTTTATGCATGAGGAGAGTACCTTGATGTTCATTTTCGGCCTAAGTCCAATTTTATTTCCTGCAATAGATCACAATTTTCAAGGTAAAAATGTTATTATTGTCTTGATACACTAGAAGTTTCTTGCATAAATTGTCTTAAGTCTTACGTATAAGAGAAAAGGTCATCATCACTTTAGTGCTCATTTTAAGGAATAAACAGTCCAAAACTCCAAATTCTATCATATGCTTTAATAGCACAAATGTGCTAGAGAAATAAGTAAGACGTAGGTAAGTAAAGTAAAGAAAAATAAGTAATATTGTGTAAGTGTTGGAAGGTAAGATAGTGCAAGTGAGGTATATTCATATCAGTCATATCACTCAAATATATGAATTTTTAATATATATTTTATAGTTTAATAATGTATTGTAAGTAAGGTAAGTTATATCAGTCACATAACTTTTAAAATATATGAATTTTAAATATATATTATGTAAGGTATTTTATACAATGTAAGTATTATAAGTGAAAGTAAGGTAAATAAATGTAGATAAGGTAAATAATTTTTTACTTGCCTTACAAAAGAACATAGCAAAAAATTATTATTTTCTTTTCTATGAATAAACATAAACATGTATCATTTTACTCCAATGCAACCTAAGTTGAGCAGTTTGCTAGCTACCATAGGCGGATCTACATCACAGTCACCCTTAACCCAAATAAAATTAGTATAATTTATAACCCAAATAAAATTAGTATAATTTAATTTAAAAATTATGGATAGTATGTTTTTCAAGTAAGTGTCATAATGTAATGGCAACCGTCGACATGGAGATCTAGATCCACCACTAAGTTAACTATTGTAGTTATCTTTTCATTAAATGCAATAGTAGTAGGAAGTAAGAACATCGTACAAGTGCAATATGTTGCTACTCATCATGAGAATTACCGTTGATTATCTCTTGCACTACCATCGGGACGATTATGCCTGTATACGAGTCTCCTGTAATGTATAATGGATTTCCTAGGAACCTAGGATGCTCCAAAAGCCACTGCATAAACCAAACAATATGTATTACATGCACTTGAAGTTTATGTTCTAAGATATTTACAAATGAACAATTATACTATTGAGAATGAACAATCTAGTATATGCAAGTGAATCGTGAAGAACCACATGTAGTTAACTAATTACGACTAGTGTAGAGTAACTAACTACATTTAACTTTTGTTTATTACTCCCTATGTTCTTGATCATTTGTTAGATAACAATGTGTCATCAACCTTTACAAACTTTTACTATCAAATACTAAATATATATAGCGATTTAAAATATAACTAACATTATTAGCTTGGTCATAAAAAATATTTTTATATGAATATAGTGATATAATTTTTCTAATACGTTATCCGATTGATTCAAGTTAAAAGTCGGGCACAACAGATCGTAAAAAATCACAAGTAACGAGATATTGCGGACGAGAGTATATAGTAGCCAAACTGGGGCATGTTGGATTTGACCCCGATTTCAATCCACCTATGGTTACCGGCTCGCTTAAAGCCACCCTCCTCTCTCCATGTTTCAAATTCGGCCACATGATCCATTTAAAGGTGGATCCGGGTACTTGGAGAGCCTCTCGAGTCATCATTGCAAACGATGTTCATTTCAAGGAAGACCTCATGCCATAGGTTGTGGTTTCAAATCCTTAGCAGGATCCATCTCATGTCTTTAAGGGGCCTCGAGATTCTCGGCATGAATAACAAGGCTAGAGATGGCAATAAAACCCGAACATGTGGGTACCCGCCTTTACCCGACCCGTTATGGGTGATAAATTTTAGAAAAAAAAGGGTAAGGGTAGGGTAATGGGTACTACCCAACCCGCCCAGAATACCTACAAAAAAACCCACCATTGATTATTCATTATTTGACTCCGGATATATATTTTATATTTGTGTTTCTAGCTAATTTATTGAGTCTTATCACCACGATATTTTCTCTTAAATTTTATAACCACCATCTTTTGGCGTCGCGTAAAAGCAGGTATATTAACATATTAAATATATTTTTGGCATGATAGTTATCTGATTTCCTCATTCTAATAGGAATCTTCATATAATATTTTCTTTTGATCGCTTATATGATTATATCCGAAAATAACCCGTTAATTTGTACATATGGGTATAGAAACGGGTTACATAATTTAACCTTCAGTTATACCCGAATTGTACCCGTTATACCCACACTACCCGGTGGGTAAGGGTAAGGGTACTCGTATTTTGTGCCCACTGAATATGGGTAGGGTAAGGATACGACTCTACCTGCCCCGAACCCGACCCATTGTCATCCCTAAATGAGAAGGAGTTAACCTCAACTCTCATTTTGGGCGCTAAACAAAGAAGAATCAAGCTAAGGGTATTTCGGTCTCTTTACATCCAAGGAAGACGAACCTGAGGGCATTTTTGATCCATTGGAAAACCAAGGACGTTTTGGTATTTCACTCGCACAAGGGGTAGGGTTAAAATTTCATACGAGGAAGCACAGATCAAGAATCTACCTGAGAGGCTAGCAAAGACAGGAAGACACTCTTTCTATCATAACTCCTTCAATACTACTCTGATGGATCTCAAATTCAGGGAGCTTAAATTAGACACTGAGAACTTTCCATCGATATATTATGGGCCCACAACGGAGTCTGGACAAAGGCTTTATATGTGTTTGAAGTTAGCAGAAAAAACTGCCAATAGCACGATCGTGCCATACCTCCCAAGGCACTGCACGATTGTGCTGTCTTATGGCGCGATCGTGCCATTCACGATCTAGGCTTCATTTTTGGGGTTGTTTTAGGCAACATAATCGTGCCACCCACAGAGCACGATCATGCCACTTCTGCAACAGGCCATTTTCGTCTCTTCCCCCCACCCTTTTGTTATGTTTTTCCCTGTTGCTTTATATGTATTTGTAAGTCTCATTTGTAGAGATAGAATACATAGATTAGAGATAGAAGTTTGAGAGCTTGAGCCTCAAAATCCTCCCTTGAGGAGATTGTAATTGTGGGTTTGAAACCCTAATCTCAATGAGAAGGTAATCATTTTGTGGAATTGTGTGGACATTTTTCCTCGCCATTCGGGCTTTCGAACGTCCACGCGGATTGGGGTGTGATTTGATGATTTGTGCTGGGGTTTGAACCTTTGAAAACTCTTTAAGAGATTAATCATACATTTCAGGAATAATAGTTGTAAAATCACTTTCCCTTTACTTTGTGAATTTCTTGAGTCATTGAATCAAACCTCTAAGAGTGAACATCCACTTGTTCCAAGCTCTTCTAAATTTAACCCAATTTGCTCATTTAAATGTTAGACTCGGAAGAAAGCGATTTATGCAAATATTATTTAGAAATATACAAAGAATACCTTAAAGTTGCATCGGTCATTGTAAAACCATGTTTTACCATAGTTTATGCAATCCGATGTGTTTTAGTTCGAAATGGGAGTCGCCACCCGACTTTTTAAGGGAAAAACCAAGACAAAACCAAAAAGAAAAGAAGAAAGACTCCATCTGCGAAACCCAAGAATGGATCATGGGGTAAGGCGACGAACTCGAAAAGTGGGAACCTAAAGAGTTCGCCTCTCACAAAAAGATAGACTCTACGAAAAGTTTTAAGTGTGCTTTTGATAAAGTTTGGAAGAAAGATAAAGAAGAACTTTATAGAATTAATTCATTAAACATGCAAAAGAATGTAAAAATTACAATATGTACAAGACCACATTATTTACATGAAAAGAAACACATAAGAGCTTACATTGTGCCTTTTTAGAGGGAACCCTTGCCTAGCCTTTGAAGTAGCTCCTTTGAATGCCTTGAATCACCCTCTTGAAGATGCCAAAGTAGTGTGAAAAGTATGGATGGAGAAGTGGATGAAAAAGGGATAAAAAGACTCTTTTTGTGGTGTTTTGGGTAGTAGAGAGGTTAGACTTTTTGTGGAGTTTTTAGGATTTTTATGGAGATTATGTAGGGATGAAGATTAGAGGTTTAAGAGAATAAAAAGATGAAGATTATAATGGTAGAAAAGTGATGAAAAAGGATAGGAAAAAGGGTTTCTTTTTAATTTGTAGGTTTTTAGGATAGTTTTGTGGTGTTTTTGGGAGGATTTATGGAAGATTTATGTAGGAATGGTGGGGGATATTATGAGAGTATGGATTAGAGGATTGAAGAATATGGAGGAATGGATATTATGATGGTAAGAATGTGGTGGAAAGATGATAGAAAAGGTGTAGGAAAAAGGGTAGGAAAAAAGGGTTTCTTTTTGTAGGTTTTTAGGATAGTTTTGTGGTGTTTTTGGGAGGTTTTGTGGGAGATTTATGTAGGAATGGTGGAGGATAGTATGAGAGTATGGATTAGAGGATTGAAGAATATGTAGGAATGGATATTATGATGGTAAGAATGTGGTGGAAAGATGATAGAAAAGGTGTAGGAAAAAGGAGCTCTTTTTATTGGTTTTTAGGATGGTTTTATAGTGTTTTGGGAGGTTTTATGAGAGATTTATGTAGGGATGGACAGGATGAGGGTTTAGAGACTTAAGGTAAGATAGGATAGGAGGTTATGGAGGTAAGAAAGTGGTGAAAAGATGATAGGAGTGGTGGAAGAATGGTGATACTAGAATAGAGATTAGGGAGTGATGAGAGGATGAGAGTGTAGGAGGAAGAATGAGTGAATGATTGAGGGAGTGAATGGGAGATGGATTGAGTGAGTTTAGCTAAAACAAGAGGGTGTATTTATAGGTGTAGGATAGGCTTAAATACATGCTCATACATGCACATTCACACCCTCGGACTTGCGCAATTGACTGGCACAAACAACCGGGTAGCAAGGGGAGTGTTCTCGGTGGTCGAGGGAGCTGGGAGGCTGAATCTATGGTGTGGACAAGCTCAAGGCCGAACGGCCTTGGGAAAGGGGAGGGATGAACCTAATTTTTTCATGCATTCTTGGACGGTGAGGGTTTGAATAGGATGCATACAAAGTCAACTTGTTCACACTGGATGGTGGAAGCTTATTTGATGTATATGAGATGTCTTTGAATGCTTTTGTGAGGATTTGATCTTGAGACCTCTTGGTGGAATTTTGCATGTGATCTTTACTTAGCTTTTGCATGGCTTTCATGGCTAAATGAGGCTTGATTGCTTACGTAAAGATTGTGCATGTCATATGCTAGGAAATTCACATGTAATGGTGCATGTGTGCTCATCCTGAACTTGTGCAAACGTCTTGGCTTATCTTTGTCTTGGTTTGGCTTCCCTAATTTCCTTATTCTAACTAAAGTACATAACTAAAGTACATAAAAAAAAGGAAATAATGAAAATTACACAAAAGGTACGCTAAAATCTGATGTCTGAACTAGCTCATAGACTGACTTCTTCTTCTTCATTTCTGCTTCATATTTATATAGTTATGCTATATATTTATGTGCCAAAATCCGGTGTCTACAAGTTGCTTGTTGAATTCTCTTTCTTTCTGAGTGGGTGTTCCTTCTGCTCTCTTTGGCTGAGATTTCTTGGGTGCAATCCTTTTGTGCAAATTCTTGGGCTATCTTAGTTCAATTTGGTGAGTTTCCACTCATTAGAATTGTCCATATCTTTAATTTATTGTTTATCTACAAAACCCCAAATCCCTAAAGATAGTTGTAGTGTATATGAGCTATAGAGGTGGATTTCCATCATCCACATGATTTTGTGTGAACCCTAGGTCCGAAACTCTCTTAAACACAAATTATAACATACACACCATGGAGGACCTTACTAGGTCCTCTACATATAATTAAAATAAGTCCATTTTTAATGTGAAGAATTTTTGTAACCAATAGATAAAATTTAAAAATATCAATGAAATTAATAATATTGATACTTTATGATGGATTTTATAACAAATATTAATGGGTTTTTTTTTTATAAAAAAAATACTTTGGAGGATCTAGATAGGTACTCTAAAATATATAATCATACAACAATTAGGTAACCGGGTGTAAATCTTAATCTATTGGCAGGTCCTCTACATACAATTGAAATAAGTCAATTTTTAATGGGAAGAATATTTATAACAAATAGATAAATTTAAACTTATTGATGAAGTTTGCAATAATATTGATATTTTACAATGGATTTTATAATAAATATTGATGTTTTTTTAAAAGTTTAACACTTTGGAGCACCTAGAACAATTGGGTAACTAGGTGTGTAAATCTTAATATGTTAATGTAACACCTCATATATATGGTTAAGTATGGCTTAAAGGGATTTAGTCTCTACTTATATCACCAATGTGTACCTTCCTTTTAGAAAACTCATCGTTTGAGAATTCCCTATTCAATCAAGCTTGGTTGGGAGTAATCTCGAGATGCATGACCTCGTGAGAAGTTTACCATGCAGCATGTGAACGAGGACAAAGCAAGTTAGAAGGGCTCGTGGTGATTTGTGAAGCTAGTCGTCGATCCATGAAGCAGTTTCGATAATGTCTACCACCCGGGAGGGGTCGAGGCATTTATAGATACAAGTTATAATTAAGCTTACTTGTACTAACTGTTCTTTATCAGACTCTGGTAATTTTTTGTTAGAACCCCTCAAGGATGCTACCTTAGTGACTGGATCGGTTTTGAATAAAAGCCAAAATTCATCTAGCTAGAAAAGTTGTGATACGAAAGAGGCTGAAGGACATTTACGTCAAGAGGCTGAAGGACATTTACGTCAAGCATCTCAAGGACGTCCATGTCAAGCACGAAAGACAAAAAGAGCAAAGAAACAGGGAAGTTAATCCTGAAAACTGAGTCATCTGATTCTCTTTGTCCATTCTCTAACCAGACTAATTCGATTGCTCTATATGCATTGCAGGAAACAATCATGCAAGAGTTTGGAAAGAAAAACAAGATCTTTGAATCCGGAAATCTCGCACAAAATGAAGCAAATCTGGAAAACTCAAAAAGGAAGGAAGATTTCGTCCAGAGGAAAGTAGAAGCAAATCAAAGCAAGGGGGATCCTTTCTTCAACGGACATAAGCAGCAACAATCACACATAACTAGGAAAGACCAAGCGCGAATTGAATCAACGATTCCAAGTGAAGAAATCGGGTGTTACCAAAACAGAGGGTGCTCTGTTTTGAGTTCTTTTCTTCGTGTAGAAAAGTTGTGTTCGGTGAGAAATTGGTGGTTGAGTGTAATCAATCCTTAACGGAATTAGGTTTGATTGATACTTGTGTAATCGTTCCTAGACGGACTTAGGATCGATCGAGCTAAAATACCAAAGGTTGAATTTGGTGTGTGTTGTTTTCCAGAAAATAAGAAGCGTCCTTGAAAGGCGCTTGGTTCTCTGCTATAAACCCTAAGGTCCTTCACCTTGGGTTATTCTGTGTACAACCTAAGGACATTCACCTTAGTTTGCTCTGCTTCATTCTGTTTCAGTATAATAAAGGAAGTTAGTAAGTTTATGCTTATTGTCCTTTATCATACTTCTGCATTATATTGAATCTTAATCTAACTAGATTAAGAACCTAACGTCCTTTGCAAGTTGATCATTTATGCAGAGAATTTTCATAACCCTATTCACCCCCCTCTATGGTTCTTTCAATTGGTATTAGAGCCTGGTCCACTGAAGATTTAGAGACTAACCGCTTTGTGGTAAAGATCATGGATGGGATCGAAGATGGTGATATAAGGCAAGGACGTTGCTTAAACAGTCCTCCTTTATTCAGAGGATCAAACTTTGCACACTGGAAGAAGCGTATGAGGACATTCATCATGGATCAAGACTATGACCTTTAGGACAGAATTGAGAATGGAGACTTCGTCCCCATGATCACTGTTAGAGAAATCACAAAACCCAAAGATAGATCCAAGTATTCTGCCAAAGAGGCAGAAAAGGCGGATAAAAATGTTAAAGCATTACATATCCTATTCTGGACTTGATTCTAATGAGTTTGAATTTATCTCTGGTTGTGATACAGCTAAACAGGTGTGGGATACCTTAGTAACCACATATGAAGGGACGAGCCAAGTTCAAAGAATAAGGCGTGACAACTATGTCAAGCACTATGAATCCTTCAAAATGAAGAATGGAGAATCCGTCAAGGACATGTACAAACGATTCACTGTCATAGTCAATAAACTCAAGCCCTTGTGGAAAACCTACTCCAATGAAGAAAAAGATCACAAGGTCCTCAGATGTCTTACAAGAAAGAAATGGGAATCAAAGGTCACTATAATAGAGGAAGTTCACAATGTGGAAACTCTCCAATTAGATGACCTCATTGGAAAGCTTCTTGCTCACAAAATGCGTCTCCAGGAAGAGCAAAATGAAAAGAAAGACGTAGCCCATAAGGACATCTATGGTCCTAAAGACAATGATAAGAACTAGATCTTGGCATTGATGGCCAAGGATCTCAAGAAATCATGCAAGAAAAGTCATACCTCTCGAGGACCTTCATCCAAACGAATCAACCAAAGAGGTAATGACTCATCTAATAATAGAACTAACATATTCTCTTGTTTTTTTGTGTGGTGACCTAGATCACTTGATCAAGGACTATCCCTACCACAGAAAGAACAAAGAAAAGAGAAATCACATGGCCCTGATGGCCACTTGGAGTGATGATGAGGAAACTACTAGTCATTGCATCATGAGAAAAAACACCAACGACACAGAGGAAGTTGGTGCAGCCAATGATGACTATCTGGACAGTGACAAGGATGAATCAAGGGAGATAACTTTTGATGATCTCCTCACTTATCCTAAAAAGTACTTGGGAAAATGCCTTTTAAATTTTGCAGGACGGGAGACCAAGCATTTAAATGAGATTAGGTCACTAAAAGAAATCAACAAAGGCATGAAAGAGTCCAATGAGAAATTGGAGAAATTATGTGAAGGGCTTACCTCCAGGGTCGACATTCTCAAAGCTGAAATACTAGACCTCAAGACCAACCTTGATGATTGTCACGAGTCTCTGGCTAAGGCAACCAAGCAACAAGAAAACCTTGGAAAATGGCATAAAAGTCCTTCCCCTGTTAAGGAGCGAAACTGTCGTCAAGGACATTCTGTCTCGCAAGGACCAGCCATCAGAACCAGGCACCAAGGACGACACGAGGACCTTAATGAGCAGTACCAAGGCCAAAGATTTCACGCGTGGCACCAAGAACGACACAACTATCTTGGCACAAGATATCAAGGTCATTCATCTCTTCCCAAAAGCAAATATCGTAAATCTCACTACTTCAACCATTATCGTTCTAAAATTGTACAAGTTTGGGTTCCAAAAGGAACAAGACCTCCTAACATGGTTGTTACTAGTAATCAAGAACCTAAATTTAATGTCAATTATGGCTTGAGGAAGGGTGTCAGAAATTTTTGTAAGTATATTCAGCATCCAGGAGAGTGAATGCTTAAGGGAGCATGGAGTAATCAAGGACATTACTTACATCAGCAATAAGAACCCCTCAAGGACCTTGGCCGACCTAGGATCAAAAAACTTGACAAATGGATCTACTCAAATAAGTAGTATTATTGATAATTTCTATGACACATATTGAGGGGGAGCACCCTTTCTTAGGACTAACAAGTTTATTAAGTCTTGCAGATTATTGGAGATGATTAAAACATTAAGGAGGAGTTCTCTAGACTTTTTGATAAAAGTCAAAAAGGGGGAGAAGTGGTGTAAATGAATTTTGCCTTTCATCAAAAAGGGGAGATTGTTAGAACCCCTCAAGGATGCTACCTTAGTGACTGGATCGGTTTTGAATAAAAGCCAAAATTCATCTAGCTAGAAAAGTTGTGATACGAAAGAGGCTGAAGGACATTTACGTCAAGAGGCTGAAGGACATTTACGTCAAGTCTCAAGGACGTTCATGTCAAGCACGAAAGACAAAAAGAGCAAAGAAACAGGGAAGTTAATTCTGGAAACTGGGTCATCTGATTCTCTTTGTCCATTCTCTAACCAGACTAATTCGATTGCTCTATATGCATTGTAGGAAACAATCGAGCAAGAGTTTGGAAAAAAAAACAAGATCTTTGAATCCGGAAATCTCGCACAAAATGAAGCAAATCTGGAAAACTCAAAAAGGAAGGAAGATTTCGTCCAGAGGAAAGTAGAAGCAAATCAGAGCAAGGAGGATCCTTTCTTCAACGGACACAAGCAGCAACAATCACACATAAATAGGAAAGACCAAGCACGAATTGAATTAACAATTCCAAGTGAAGAAATCGGGTGTTACCAAAACAGAGGGTGCTCTGTTTTGAGTTCTTTTCTTCGTGTAGAAAAGTTGTGTTCGGTGAGAAATTGGTGGTTGAGTGTAATCAATCCTTAACGGAATTAGGTTTGATTGATACTTGTGTAATCGTTCCTAGACGGACTTAGGATCGATCGAGCTAAAATACCAAAGGTTGAATTTGGTGTGTGTTGTTTTCCAGAAAATAAGAAGCGTCCTTGAAAGGCGCTTGGTTCTCTGCTGTAAACCCTAAGGTCCTTCACCTTGGGTTATTCTGTGTACAACCTAAGGACATTCACCTTCGTTTGCTTTGCTTCATTCTGTTTCAGTATAATAAAGGAAGTTAGTAAGTTTATGCTTATTGTCCTTTATCATACTTCTGCATTATATTGAATCTTAATCTAACTAGATTAAGAACCTAACGTCCTTTGCAAGTTGATTATTTGTGCAGAGAATTTTCATAACCCTATTCACCCCCCTCTATGATTCTTTCATTTTTGTTTTAAAATACCACCATAACCAATGTCAGACGCATCGGTTTCGACTATCATGTATGCAGACGGATGAGGGATACATAAACAAGGTAAAGCCTTGACCTTTTCTTTTATACTCCTAACAATTGCAGTATGTTGGTTGGACCAAGGAACTGGGTTTTTCCGAAGTCTCCTAAAAAGAGGGGCACAAAAATGTCTAAGCTTAGGAAAGAAGTCTGGCACATAATTTAGACATCCTCAAAACCTTTGTAATAGTTTTCTATCTTTAATTTCCTCAGTTAATTTGTCAGCAAAAAGGCCAAGAACTGTTTCAAACAATTAGAGCCAAGCACTGTTACTAAAGCCAACTTACATATATTTGCGAAGTTCAAGATGCCAACCTTATCACTTTTGCTCCCCACTACAAAAAGTTATTCGCTACTACATGCAACACGTATTTTAGGCCTTATCATGTTCCTGTTAAAGATTCTATATTTGTATCTATAAATAAGCAGTTATATTTCAGTTCTCATCATCAAAAAATTTAGAGAGAAAATAGAAGAAAGTATTCCTACTCTCACTCCTTTGTACAAAAATTTTTCTTCTTCAAGTTTCCTTTTCTAAGCTTCCTCTACCTTTTGTAAGTATATTTTTATCAAATACAAATATTGATACTTTAGTCTATTATCTTTGTATTGATTTTATTGTTTTTTTCTTAGCGATCCTGCCTGCTGGTATCAGAGCCATGTTTCATTAAGAATTTAGTGGTTGCAGAGTTAGCATAGAGACATCCAGTGGGTGTTGGCGTTGGTCAGGCGTTAGTCAGCCGTAAAACAGTTGGTCGACCATAGAAGGTGGTCCCGGTAGGTGGTCCCGTCAGTCCCGTCTGTCTGCATAATTGTGTGTTACCCATATTCTTAATGCATTAGACATGGCGTCTAGGTTTAGAAGGTTACTGTCTTTTAATTCAGATAGTAGTTATAGTAGTAGAGATATAGTTAATAGTCATGAACTCAGAACTGGACCAATAATAAAGACACCAAATTCTGAGGAATATCATAGTTGGACCATACCTAAAGTAGATTTTAGTAGTATTTACAAAATTGGTACGTTTGATTTTCAAACAACATATTCTGTAAAAACTCATGAAGAAATTATAAGTTTAAAAAATGGTTTGCAAACTATTTCTTTAATCAAACCAGAATCTATAGAAAGCCATTTGAAGGCTAAATCTAGATACATGCATATTGGTTTAGTACAAATAGCATATAAACCTTTTGTCAAAAGAGGTGTCAATTCGCCTATTTATCTGGTACTTAGAGATAAAAGGCTTAAACGTTACAAAACTTCTCTTTTGGCTATGGTGCATACAAATATTCACAATGGTCTTATATTTTTTTAATTGTTATCCTGATTTCTCAGTTGATTTAACTTGTCCGATGACTTTAGAAGCTTTAATACTCGATGTACATATTCAACGAGATGAATTTCTTGATTTCAAAAATTTTGTTGTTATGTATTGAGTTTATTTTCGCCTTATGTCTACAAATTTAAATACCAAGCATTTAACCCCTCTTCCGTCGAATTCTAAAGAAGCTGTTTTACTACAAATTTCTGATGACAAACCAACTGTTTTTCTCCAAAACTTTTAAAATAGGATGAAATTACTATCCCAGATGAACTTGAGATAGAAAATGCTCAACCTTTTTCTCAATTAGAAGAAAAGGACATAGATCAAATCATAGAAGAACCTAATGGTAGGGTTATTCTATGATTTAAATCTATGAGAGAACAAACCTCTCGTCCTAGCTCTTCTAATTCGAGAATATCTTTTTCCGATTTCCGATCTAGTCGCTCCGACTATTTTAATAATTCTCAACATTTTCGATTTACAAATCTTATTCCCGAACCTGTTCCAAATAAGCCTCCTTCCCCTACAGTTTCAAGCGTAGGTGGTGGAATCAATGTTCTTACAAAAGTAGGATTCAAATTGATTGGTCTTTTTTAAAGGAAGATTATTATTCCTTTGCTAATAAAGCCAATCGTGACTGGTTTGAAGTTTTTAATAAAGACTTCAAATCATACATTAAAGAGGCTTGGATAGCAGATATGGAAAGGCTATCTATTAATATTCCATTTTTCATTTGGCTCCCCACTTTTACTTCTAAAAAGGGGATTCTTCAACCTTATACTATCCCCGCTATTAATGTTCAAACCAATCTTTTTAAAAATTGGCATTTAGCAGATGGTACAACTATTACGAAGATACACCCACCATCCACTCAGGCTATTAAATTGCATTTGTAAGGTGAAGAAATACTTGCTTCACCTTACAAAAAATGTCAGGGAGGAAACGATACTGCTACAGTGGATGATCTTCAAAAAATCCATGAGCAAGCCAATTATACCAATACCATTTTGAATACAATTGCTGCCCAATTAAGCCTAGTTTCTACTAAAGTAGATTCTTGTAAAGCAAAAGAAGAATATGCTAGCACTTCTTATACCAATTCTATTTCTAAACCATTCTTTAAGCTAGATAGTATTTCTCAGCATATAGAACAATCTTTTGTCGAAATAGCCTCAAAAACCAATAAAAACCTGCTCAATAGCATTTCAGACCAACTAAAAGAAACTAAGTCTTCCATTAAAGGCAAGGGAGTTAATTGCCTAGACAAAGCTTGCCAATTGCAAGATAGTTCTTCTTCTCCTACCTCTGATTCTGAGATAAGCGACTTTGAAAAAGTTGCTACTCTTAACGAAGAACTACAGAGACTTCTTTAGAGCTAAATAAGATTCATTCTTGGAACAGTTCAAGAACTAGGAATTATTATCCTAGGCCTACTCCTCCACACATACAATATGAAGAGAGAGGACAATTTACAGCCGGACATTATGATGACAACTCTATATATGAATGGAATATAGATGGGAAATCCAAACATGAAATCCTATCTACCCTTTATGAAATGGGGATGGCATCTGTGGCCTACAAAGATCGAAATTACTCTCCTAGGAATATAGCTATTGCTATATCTTTAGGATTTACAGGCCAATTAAAGAATTGGTGGGACAATTTGCTAACTTTAGATGAAACAGTCTACATCTTAAATCATAATACAGATGAAAGACCTGATGGTCACGAACTCCTTATCCATACCATTACTCTTCATTTTATAGGAAATCCAAAAGATGCTCAAGCCACAGCCAAATCTGTCCTTATTAACCTTCGTTGTCCAACCTTAAGTGACTATAGATGGTATAAAGATGTCTTTCTTACAAATGTTTTAAAAAGAGAAGATGGAACCCAAGGATTTTGGAAAGAACGCTTTATAGTTGGTCTTCCTAAACTCTTTGGAGAAAGAGTTCTATCAAAATTACATTTCCTTTTGAATACAGAGGACATTCCTTTCCATACTCTTACCTTAGGTCAACTATTTGGAGTTATCAAAACAGAGGGATTTGCCCTTTGTAATGATTTAAAACTCCAAGCGAAATATGGATCAGAAAGAGCTCAATCTCGAAAAGAGATGGGAACTTTCTGTGAAGCCTTTGGTATAGCAAAAATTGCAGCTCCTTCTTCTATTTCCAAAAAGGCTAATAAAGCATTCTCTAGAAAGCCTAAAAAACCTCAGTTTTTCTAGTACTAAACCACAAAAGGCCAAACCTCCTCCTCCTCCTAAGAAAAATACAAGCTCTAAACAGAAAATAGTCTGTTACGAATGTGGCAAACCAGGTCATAAAGCTTTTCAGTGCAAAACTGAGAAGAAAATTAATGAGTTATTTGCTCATGATCCAGACTTACAAAAGAAGCTCTTATCAATTCTTACTCAAGATGTATCTGATTCAGATACTGAAGAAGATTACTATCCCGAGTCAGAAGATGATGATTCAGAGTATGAATCATCTCCGATTCAACAGCTAAATGTTCTTACTAATAGGTCACAAAAAGAATTCCTTTTAGATCTTATTGGAAAAATTTCTGACGATGAGACAAAAAAGGAGTATTTAGAAAAGCTGAAACAATTGATTCTAGACGAAGAACAAAAACCTTTCAACTTTCTTGAAGAAACTCTAAATTTGTCTAAACTCTACCAAAAATTCACTACACCAAATCCTTCCCAATCAATTTCCACAAAAGTTCTTCAAATAGAAGTAAATGAGCTCAAAGTCCAAGTTCGAACCCTTAAACAAGAAATTCTTGATTTACGGGCAAAAGATTTGGAATTTGAAACTAAATTTACTTTGTTAGAAAATCAATTTCCCAATACTTCTAACTCTATTCCAAATACAGTTTTTATTCCTCAAATTTCTGAAAGTAACACTCCTGAAACTTTAGATAATTCTTTCCTACAAACAATTTCTCAAGTTACCTTTCAAAAATGGTGTTCGGTTGTAAACCTTGTTGTAAATGACTTTTCTACTAGTTTAGTTGCCCTTATTGACAGTGGGGCAGACCAAAATTGCATTCGTGGAGGTATTGTTCCTAAAAGTTCTGTGAAAGAACAAAAGAAAACCTACACAGTGCAAATGGTGAACTTTTACAAATCAAGTATAAACTTAGTAAAGGTTATATTCAAAATAGTTATTATTGTTTTAAAAATATATTTTTGACAGTAGAAAATATTACGAATGACATTATATTAGGAACTCCTTTTTTAACTCAAATTTATCCGTTTTATGTTAATGAAATAGGAGTTCATACTAATATAATGGGAATACCTATTTCTTTTTAATTTTTATCATCTGCTAAACAGAGAGATATTTCTTTATTACAAACATCTTCTATTTTCCGACAAATTAATCTTTTGTCTTACAAACAAAATCAAATTAGCCATTTACGAGAAGAAATTGTTTTTTTAAAAATTGAAGAACAGTTAAAGACTCCTTCAATTCAAACAAAATTCTTGATATAGAGCAGCTTTTTAAAAGACAAGTTTGTGGTGATCTTCCAAATGCTTTTTTAAAAGACAAGTTCATACATGTTTCTCTTCCCTATATTAAAGATTTTGATGAACGTAATATTCCAACCAAAGCTCGTCCTTGCCAAATGAATTTTGAACTTCTAGAATTTTGTAAAAAAGAAATTCAATCTCTTCTTGACAAAAAACTCATTAGATCCTCAAAATCTCCTTGGAGTTGTGCTGCCTTTTATGTTAATAATGCAGCAGAGAAAGAACGTAGAGTTCCTCGCCTTGTTATTAATTACAAGCCTCTTAACAAAGTTCTTGAATGGATTCGATATTCTATTCCCTACAAAAGAGATCTTTTAAGTAGACTTTTTGATGCTAAAATATTTTCCAAGTTTGATATGAAATCATGATTCTGGCAAATTCAAGTTGCAGAATCTGATCGTTACAAAACAGCCTTTGTAGTTCCTTTTGGACATTACGAATGGAATGTAATGCCCTTTGGTTTAAAAAATGCTCCTTCTGAATTTCAAAATATTATGAATGATATATTAAATCCTTATTCAGCTTTTACCATTGTTTATAGGGAAATTGGACGGTAATATACCGACCTTTAGAGCTGTTGAATAGCAATATACCGACCTTCACTTTTGGACAGTAATATCACTGACCTTTATAGTTTGGTGACATTAATTTACCTTCAAGGATTTACACCCTAAAAATTAACAACAAAACTAACCCCTTAATCCTAAAAATACAGAATACAAACACTCAACACCCTTAAAAATGGCACCGATTTTTTTGCACCGCCTGCCACGTCAGACCGTCAACCGATTCACCGCACAGAAAATCCTTGAAGGTATATTAATTTCACCAAACTATAAAGGTCAGTGATATTACTGTCCAAAAGTGAAGGTCGGTATATTGTCATTCAACATCCCTAAAGGTCGGTATATTACCATCCAATTTCCCTTGTTTATATAGATGATGTTTTAATATTTTCAAAAACTATAAATCATCATTTTAAACATTTAAATATTTTCCTTGAAGTTATTAAAAGAAATGGATTGGCCGTTTCTGCTTCAAAAATGATTTTTTTTTCAAACAAAAATTAGATTTTTTGGACATGATATTCATCAAGGTACCATTAAACCTATTGCTGACAAATTTCCTGATGAAATTAAAGATAGAAAACAGTTACAAAGGTTTTTAGGATGTCTAAATTATGTGTCAGACTTCTTTCCTAAGGTTAGCCATTTTTGTGCCCCTCTTTTTAGGAGACTTCGGAAAAACCCAGTTCCTTGGTCCAACTAACATACTGCAATTGTTAGGAGTATAGAAGAAAAGGTCAAGTCTTTACCTTGTTTATGTATCCCTCATCCGTCTGCATACATGATAATTGAAACTGATGCGTCTGGCATTGGTTATGGTGGTATTTTAAAACAAAAATTACCATAGTCTGATAAAGAACAATTAGTTCGTTTTCATTCAGGTCTTTGGCTTGGACCACAACAAAATTATTATACTATTAAAAAAAATTCTTTCTGTAGTAAATTGTATTTCAAGATGACTTATTTTGTAAAAAATTTCTTTTAAGAATTGATTACAAATCAGCAAAAGAAATTCTACAAAAAGATGTTCAAAATCTAGTGTCTAAACAAATTTTTGCTAGATGGTAAGCCGTCTTATCTGCTTTTGATTTTGAAATTGATTTTATAAAAGGAGAGAGTAACTCACTTCCAGATTTTCTTACTAGAGAGTTTTTGCAAGGAAAGAGTGACACAAATTATATTTTGCAGGAAAATGAACAAGGATAAGCAGAAACAGACTGCAGAAGAATATGTTCTGGAAACACATCCAGGAACATTTCAAGAAATTCGTGTCCCTGTTCAAAACAAATTTCAATCCTTATCCCAATTTCCTCCTTTACCTTACAAAGAAGCAGCAGCTTCCAGTCCATACCTTGTTAAACACTAAGAACATCTATTCCTTACCAACTACAAAATAGCACCTAGTTCACAATACATTCAACCATACATACAAAAATGTTTTGGCAACCATCAGTACCAAACCGATCATCCACACAAAGATCGGACCTTTTATGAACTTATCCTCAAAGGTTCACAATTTGTGGACATTACCCATACCAAAAACCCTTCCAATCCAAACTACATTAAATATTCAAAATGCATTACCAACGTCTTAACTCATGAGGATTGGAAAAATCCTTTTGAAGAAAGACCACTTCCGTTTTCTCATCCAGTTCAAACCTACAATTACAATGATTACAAACAAGCCTGGTACCGTGCTTTTCTTTTCAGACCTGGTACCCATTCATGGTTCTTTAATTTTCATGACAAGTGTACCCAAAGATTTCCTATATGGTTTTACCATTGGTGGACTCTGTTCGGCGCAACCTCCTCCATTCTGCCTGCACCAGCTAAAGAAGGATGAGATTCCTGGTATAAGGTTACTTCTATAGAGCCTTATATTAAGGACGTCTTATTTTTCAGAACATTTAATGTAGTATGGATATTCTGCTGGGAATATGGATTTCATAATTCTCTACCTTTTCCATTTCCCTTGTCCATGGTTCAATTATATAAAGTTCGTTGGTGGCCTGAATATAAAACCATTTTATGTAGTAAGGCCAATGTTGATCATTACCTAAAAACAAAAACCAAACTCCACACGTTACAAACTCTTTCTCGTCCTTCCAAACCTGTCCCTTCCATTTGTCCTCCAACTCCCTCTAAAAAAGAAAAACCTTCCAGTTCAAGATATTCAAAATCAGGAGGACTCACACAAAAACAGCGAGAGATTCTGGAACTTGTCAAGGATTATCCATAATTAAAGAAATCCTTTTTACACAAACTCATCAACGAAGCTACCAGTGATGATGAAGTTACATCATCAGCATCTACAAGTGTTCATGATCCATTTGGAGGCTCATGTGCACAAGATCCTTGTGACTACGATCCTTCATTTGAATTTTTACAATAAAATAAAAGAGGCAAAATGACAAAAGAGCCCGCAGGATTTACCTCTTAGCAAAAATTAGGGCAAACCTTTTACTAACATTTTTCTTTGCAGGTACCTCTTTACAAAAGTAAAGGCCAAGAACTGTTTCAAACAGTTAGAGCCAAGCACTGTTACTAAAGCCAACTTACATATATTCGCGAAGTTCCAGATGCCAACCTTATCACTTTTGCTCCCCACTACAAAAAGTTATTCGCTACAACATGCAACACGTATTTCAAGCCTTATCATGTTCCTGTTAAAAATTTTATATTTATATCTATAAATAAGCAGTTATATTTCAGTTCTCATCATCAAAAAATTTAGAGAGAAAATAGAAGAAAGAGAGAGAAAGTATTTCTACTCTCACTCCTTTGTACAAAAATTTTTCTTCTTCAAGTTTCCTGTTCTAAGCTTCCTCTACCTTTTGTAAGATGTATCGTTTCCTCCCCGACCTTTTTTGTAAGGTGAAGCAAGTATTTCTTCACCTTGCAAATGCAATTTAATAGCCTGAGTGGAAGGTGGATGTATCTTCATAACAGTTGTACCATCTGCTAAATGCCAATTTTTAAAAAGATTGGTTTGAACATTAATAGCGGGGATAGTATAAGGTTGAAGAATCCCCTTTTTAGAAGTAAAAGTGGGGAACCAAATGAAAAATGGAATATTAATAGATAGTCTTTCCATATCTGCTATCCAAGCCTCTTTAATGTACGATTTGAAGTCTTTATTAAAAACTTCAAACCAGTCACGATTGGCTTTATTAACAAAGGAATAATAATCTTCCTTTAAAAAAGACCAATCAATTTGGAATCCTACTTTTGCAAGAACATTGATTCCACCAACCAAATGAAAAATGGAATATTAATAGATAGCCTTTCCATATTTGCTATCCAAGCCTCTTTAATGTATGATTTGAAGTCTTTATTAAAAACTTCAAACCAGTCACGATTGGCTTTATTAACAAAGGAATAATAATCTTCCTTTAAAAAAGACCAATCAATTTGGAATCCTACTTTTGTAAGAACATTGATTCCACCACCTACGCTTGAAACTGTAGGGGAAGAAGGCTCATTTGGAACAAGTTCGGGAATAGGATTTGTAAAACGAAAACGCTGAGAATTATTAAAATAGTCGGAGCGACTAGATTGGAAATCGGAAAAAGATCTTCTCGAATTAGAAGAGCTAGGACAAGAGGTTTGTTCTCTCATATATTTAAATCGTAGAATAACCCTACCATCAGGTTCTTCTATGATTTGATCTATGTCCTTTTCTTCTAATTGAGAAAAAGGTTGAGCATTTTCTATCTCAAGTTCATCTGGGATAGTAATTTCATCCCATTTTAAAAGTTTTGTAGTAAAAACAGTTGGTTTGTCATTAGAAATTTATAGTAAAACAGTTTCTTTAGAATTCGACGGAAGAGGGGTTAAATGCTTGGTATTTAAATTAGTAGACATAAGGCGAAAATAAACTCGATACATAACAGCAAAATTTTTGAAATCAAGAAATTCATCTCCTTGAATATGTACATCGAGTTTTAAAGCCTCTAAAGTCATCCGACAAGTTAAATCAACTGAGAAATCAGGATAACAATTAAAAAATATAAGACCATTGTCAATATTTGTATGCACTATAGCCAAAAGAGAAGTTTTGTAACGTTTAAGCCTTTTATCTCTAAGTGTCAGATAAATAGGCGAATTGACACCTCTTTTGACAAAAGGTTTAACTGCTACTTGTACTAAACCAATATGCATGAATCTATATTTAGCCTTCAAATGGCTTTCTATAGATTCTGGTTTGATTAAAGAAATAGTTTGCAAACCACTTTGTAAACTTATAATTTCTTCATGAGTTTTTACAGAATATGCTGTTTGAAAATCAAACATACCAATTTTGTAAATACTACTAAAATCTACTTTAGGTATAGTCCAACTATGATATTCCTCAGAATTTGGTGCCTTTATTATAGGTCCAGTTCTGAGTTCATGACTATTAACTATATCTCTACTACTATAACTACTATCTCAATTAAAAGACAATAGCCTTCTAAACCTAGACGTCATGTCTAATGCATTGAGAATATGGGTAACACAAAGTTATGCAGACAGATGGGACTGACGGGACCTCCTACCGGGACCACCTTCTATGGCTGACCAACGATTTTACGGCTGACCAATGCCTGACCAACGCCAACACCCACCGAATGTCTCTGTGTTAACTCTGCAAACACTAAATTCTTAATGAAACATGGCTCTGATACCAGAAGGCAGGATCGCTAAGAAAAAAACAATAAAATCAATACAAAGATAATAGACTAAAGTATCAATATTTGTATTGATAAAAATATACTTACAAAAGGTAGAGGAAGTTTAGAAAAGGAAACTTGAAGAAGAAATTTTTTTGCACAGAGGAGTGAGAGTAGCAATAATTTCTCTCTTTCTTCTATTTTCTGTCTTTAAAACATTTGTAAGAAAGACATCTTTATACCACCTATAATCACTTTAGGTTGGACAATGAAGGTTAATAAGGACAGATTTAGCTGTGGCTTGAGCATCTTTTGGATTTCCTATAAAATGAAGAGTAATGGTATGGATAAGGAGTTCGTGACCATCAGGTCTTTCATATGTAATTTGATCTAAGATGGAGACTCTTTCATCTAAAGTTAGGAAATTGTCCCACCAATTCTTTAATTGGCCTGTAAATCCTAAAGATATAGCAGTAGCTATATTCCTAGGAGAGTAATTTCGAGCTTTGTAGGCCGCAGATGCAATCAAAAAATTCTATATTTGTATCTAAGTGCTTGATAAATAGCGTTTATAAATAAGCAGTTATATTTCAGTTCTCATCATCAAAAGGTTATGACTTAAATAAATTGAAATGACTACTTATATCACTAAGATACACCTTGCATTTAGAAAACTCATCTGTTAAGGACTCCCCGCTTAAGCGTGTTTGGCTGAGAGTAGTCTCAAGATGCACTACAAGAAAAAGGTCTTACTTCCACTCTTTTATACCCACGAGTATTCAAATGAGTTTGAAAAAAGTGAGTAATTTTCTACTCCTTCATCCTTCCACGTAAATTTAGAATGGTAAGACATTAAATACATTTATAAGCGTGGTGACTGATTACCACGCTTATTAAGTGGGTTGGTTGTTGATTCTAAAAGAAACCACTCTTTCCACACATAATAAGAATGGTAGGTTGTTATTAATTTGTTTAATTATAATTTATTTTAATAACTTTTCCTAAAAGTATTTTAAAAATTATAATTATAAGTTTTCTAATATATCCCTCTATTACTTAAAGATTAAATAGAAGATAAAAAAAGAATTCAAGTGGTATTTGTGTATAATATAATAATGAATTAATTTTTAGAATAAAATAATATGTAATGCTTAAGTAAGTCATCCTTGTTCGCTGATTAGCGTGCCAAAAATTTCCCTATATGCTTAGTAAGCAAAGAAAGTTGTTTCTTTCCACACTTAGTAAGCGTACCAAATATTTCCCTATACATATGCTTTGCACGCCAATGAGCTTGTAGTTCAAGTGACATGATGGTTAAACCTCACCATCAAGGTTCGATCCCTAGTTACCACAATTTCTTTGGTGGGAATTGTTGTTGCCCTTAGGAGGCTCCTTGTGGGCCTCATAGAGGTTTACCCCCCCCCCCCCCGGGACTGGTAGGCTTACTGGGTTCTCTCTGAGATAAAGGACTCAGTAGGTGGCCGGACTTACCAATGTACAAAAAAAGTTGTTGTGCACGCTTACCTAAGCATGGCAAAGGATGTCAATCGCATATAAAAGTGTGGATAATGTTTATTTCAAGCCTGGGAGGAACCAAGGTATTACAAACGGTATCAAAGCCAACCCGTGGTCATGAATTACGCCAATGGATGGGGGATCCATAGACAATCGCCTAGTGATGCAAAGATTATGGATGGATTGAGGTACAATGAGGACGTTGTGCGTTTAGATGGAGCTGATTGTAACATCCCAGATAAATGGTTAGGTATGACTTGAAAGGATTGAAATGATTAGCTACTTATATCACCAAGGTACACCTCACTTTTAGGAATTCCTTTTTATGAAACTCATCTCTTGGAAACGCCCCAGTTAAGCGTATTTGGCTGGGACTCCTGAGAATAGTCTTAATATGAAACACCTTCGGGCAAGTTTACCTATGCAGAGTGTGAGCGAAGGTAAAGCACGTTGAAAGGACTCACAGTAATTTGTGGGGCTAATCTCGATACATGACGTAGTTCCTACTTCCTAGTAATGTCTACTGTCCACGAGGGGCTGGGGCATTACAGTTAATGAAGTCCATTATCTACCTAACATATAGCTACATAGGTTTTTCAAAGTAATCTTTCATATGGGTGCGAAAATGCGTCAATGGTCGGTATTGACTTATCTAATCCAATCCATCCAATCTAATACAATCCAATCCAAACCTTACACAATTCCCCAAAAAAATACTTTCTAAAAACACAATTCCCCAAAAAAGCATCATAACTTATCCAATCCAATTTATCCAAGCCTCATTTTATCCAATTCAAAAAAGAGGCCTAACCTTTCGAAGAAACTCGTAAATATGTGCTGATTGTATGTTGTCATTACTGACATAAGCTTCTGGATTTGTTGCATAAGAAAATCCTGTTCCAACCGGAGAATCTAAATATATTATGCTAGCTACCTGCATATCAAATTCAACTACAATAAATAAAAGAACCACAAGGTTCAAAAAAATTTCATCAAAAAATATGATAAATGTGATCACCCTAGTAAAATTTTTCCCTTTGGATAGCGAGAAGAAACTAAGATAACTAATAATGTCAGAGAGAAATTATAAAATTACTTGAATTGGTAAATATTAATAATGAGAGATGAAGAATATAGATGTCAAAATTGGTAAAAGTTATTAATTACCTTTGTTCCAAGAGTTGATGCACTTTAATAGCAAGCGCATATATCTCTTAAAATAATTCCTACATTATTTATGTGTAGATGTGACAAATATTAATTAAAGTAAAATTATTTGTATTTATTATGGGTGTTATATAAGAATTACAATTATTAGAATTATAAAAGTGACAAATATTTTGGGACAAATATATTAGTTATGATGATTAATATTTTGTGACAATGATAGTACATTGAAAACGTAAAATGACAAATAATTAAGGACAAGAAAAGCTAGTACAATAGACAAATAAATGGGGACAGAGCGAGTGTAATGGTGTAGTTTCTCGATAAACTATGTGAGAAATTGTCAGTGAAAGATATATCGAAGACTATGAAATAAATAAGTAAATATAAAATGAGAAGGAGGAAGTATTTCATAAATTTGTATATGATTAAAAAATATATATACTGAGAAACTTATGATTAAAGTTTGACTGACAATGTCTCACGTAATATTGTATTGAAAAACTCCAACATTATACTCTTATGATAATCTTTTTCATCATGAAACTAATTTCATAATGTTTGTGCACATCATGAATTTTAAAATCTGATCATAGCCATATAAATTTTGTGTATTAAAATGATCCACTTAGATAAAAGTTAACATATACTGCTTTGTTTTAGTGATTATTTGTTAAGATGTTCACTATCGTAAATTTTTTTTTTTTTTGCCATTCACTTTATATCCTATTAGAATTTTACGATCTTTAATCCGATTATCTGGTGTTGATTCTAACTATCCCTCATCAATTTTAATTTATAAACAAATGGTCAAAGTGGATCAAAGAGTAGTACTGATTTTTTTTTTTTTATAAAAAAAGTACGATACCAGCTATACTTCATAAAATGAAGAGACATTTGATAAGTTTTATAGTGAGAATGCTTGTTTCCAAGGCACAACTAGCCCAAAAATAATTACTATCTTCGTCCCATATTGTTTGTCCATTCAACTATATTTAAAAGTCCAATGATCATGAGAAATGGGGTGAAAAATGTGTAATGTTTCAGAATTGCCCTTACTTTTCTTATGTGAAGAAAAATTAAAAAAACAAAAGAGTATTTATTAGGGGTATAATAGGAATTACAATCATTGGAATTATAAAATGGACAAACATTTTGGGACAAGGGAGTAAGGTAGATGGACAAACAATTTGGGACGGAGGTAATAAAAACATTGTATACTTCCTTTATTTCACAATAATTATTGTTTTTCACTTTTCATGATTTTGAATACTACCTCCGTCCCAAATTATTTATCCTTTTACCTAACTCCTTTATCCCAAGATATTTGTCCTATTTACAATTCCAACAACTGTAATTCCTTTTCTACCTCTAATTAATAAATTCATTTATCACTTTTTACAATTCCAACAACTATTATCTTAAATTAAAGTAGGGGTAATTTGGGTAAATTACAAACTTTTTACCTCAATTTCCAATATGCATTAGTCCTCTCAAATTAGGTAAATGGACAAATATAATGGGACGAAGGTAGTACACCACTTCAAATTTTAATTTCTAATGTTATATGTTCACAAAAATTACTATCACCCTATTCATATGATAGTAATATTTTTCCAAATAAATCTAAGGATATTAATTGTACATTTTACTCCCTATTTTATTTGTTTCTTAAGACATAATTTAGAAAACCAAAAAAAAAAACTCCCCTTTACATTAAGTTACCTCATTGGAAATGTGAAAATGGTGAATAAAATGGTGAATAAAAAAAAGAGGGAAAAGTGAATAAAATAGAAAAATGGAAGAAAACGATGTAATTAATAAGGTTAATTTGATAAATTAGTAATTGATGTGTTATTGGAATTATAAAGTGACAGATATTATAGGGAAAAAAAAATTAGTTAAAGTGACAGATAATATGGGAAGGAGATAGTAAATTATTATATACATTCTATAATTGATGGTCAAAAATTACAATGATCACTTTCAAATAACCCATAATGGCTAATAACGTGGAACAAAGGAGGTATATAGAGGGCAATGAGGACGAGTAATGTGTTATACTCCCTCCATTCCTTAATAATTGTCACTTTGGAGTTTTGAGAAAATTTTAAGAAAATAGTATTGAAAATGTTAATTGTATTGGAAATGATAAAAATAAGAGTTAATTTTCTATTTTAGTTATATGATTGTATTGGGAATTACAAAAGTAAAAGGTAAATTTAAAAAATTTGTCATTAATGATGATTGGAATCATGAAATGACAGATATTGTAGAAAATAGAAAATTCATCAAAGTAACAGATATTAGGGAATGGAGGAAGTACCTTGGTCCATGAGTATGGGTTCAAATGTAAGCTTGGGACGCCCGAATTTGAACTGGTTGCATTATAGTTAAACCTCAATGGACCTGTCCAATAGATCAATTTGATTGTGTTACACCATGGCCAAATATATATGCTAAAAAGGGTCAATATAACCAAAAGATAATATTCGACATGAAAAATCTTCCAATTTGAAGGTAAAAGTCAAAGGACGATTAGTCTGACATGCTTCCACTAAAGTGATAATATGATTGTAAGAAGTCTTCTTAGGGGTGGCAATGGGCCGAGTCTGAAGGGGTCAAGTTGGACCCAGAATGAGACAAACCATTTTGACGCAAACTACCTATTGTGACATCGGTATTATTCGCGAAAGTCAAGAGACTGCGGCAATGCTTGACAAGAAGATAGGAGAGCAAATTGAAAGATAAATTTGAATTGTTGTTCCGTTTGCGGTTTTTGTTCGGGTGAATTTTATTCATTTTGCTGTCTTGCTGTTGGTATGCAACCTTTGTTGCCAGACCTCTTGCCCTTTTGGGGTTTGAATAATCGAAAAAAAAAATAATCGATTAGAACTTAGGTTCTTTCACAACCCAAATTGAACCGTACTTGAAAGGACTCGAGCATATTCAAACGCAATTAGACCTGTCAATTCGGTTGGGCGGGCGAGTTTCAAGTCGGTCGTATATCGGGTTCAAGTAAATACGGGTCATGTATATTTCAGGTTCAAGTAAGTACGAGCGGTGTATTTCGGTTTCAACTCAACCCAACAGGTTATGATTGCGAACTTTTCCTGTTTTTCTTTTTAAAATAATGGTCTCTAAAAACTATTTTTTGTATAGTATACATAATAAAATATGATTATCTTCTAGTAACGATAGATTATTGTAACTATTTTAACTTAAATTAGAGAAATAACAAATAAATGAGTTGCGCTTATAGTTTAATAGTTAAAAATTCCAATGAAAAAGTCACAAATTCTAATAAAGTTGAACTTTAAAAATTAATTTCCGGGTCAAACAGGCGGGTCAGGTTTGGGCGGCTAATTTTCGAGTTCGGTGTATTTTAGATTTAATTGAAAAAATCGTGTTTAAAACCCAGAAATTTCGGGCGAGTTCGAGTCGGGTCAGAAATTGTTAGGTCTAAACCCAATCCATAATAAGCCGACTCGAAGCAAACTGAACATGGACAACCCCAAACCTAAATCAAACCATACCAACTTCTGAACCAATTCAGTAGTTGCACGAGCCTGGCCAACATGAGCTTGGATGGCCCATGCCCAAAATAACCTAACCAAACTACCCAAACTTTAGCTGAACCATACCTAGTTTTAAACTCAAATGAAACGACATCTACATTCATTTTTTCTCAAATATAAAGCATAGTTATTACAATCCTGATTCTGATCGACGATCCTATGATTTTATGATTCAAAATCTTCGATATAATTGTACTATCGAGATTCCAATCCACAATCTTACGTGGGTTACTTCCGATCCTAACAACCCCATAAATTCGAGTTAAAATCCTAATTCTAACCACCTTGATATATAGATAATTAAATTGTAGAAACAATACTGAAAAGTTATAACAATATGATATCGACCACCATTCACAAGTCCAAGAACATGTATATAGGATCTTCATAAGTAAAGCGAGATCACCAACTTGTCCACAATAATCAATATGAAGCACAACCAATTTCAAAGGAAGAGAAGGAAAACAATGCAAATGGAGTGCCACAACTTGAAGACATAGGTAACTATTGAGGTTTGACTCGGTGGAGGTTTGCTGGAAAAAATAATATACTAAGGTTAATTTGTCTAATATTAATGTTCAAGGTTGGGTCGTTATATCAAAACACCCCCAAAGTTTGGTTTATTTAATTCCAATTTTCCATTCCATAAAGAGTTATTTTGCATAATAGATTCAAATTCTAACACGTTTACTGAAATGGACAAACAAATCAACCTGGTCAAAAATTAAACGGTAAACGATTTCAACTTCCAACCTGTTTAATACATGGGTTAGATTCAGGTCAGGAGAATTTGAACCCGTTTAAGTTCAACATGCACACAAATCCGTCCCCACTTATCCTTTTAGCATCTCTAAATTTTACAAGGTTTAGCATCTCTAAATTCAGGTCGTGTAGCTCATTTGGTAGGGGGAGATGCAGCTTGGTCGCTTGGTCAAGGGGTTCGACCCCAGTGAAGGGGGGAGCTGGCGGGGCCCTCAAGGCAAGGGTATTGCCTTTTGATTCTACTTTGTCGATGAGAAAATTACAATGAGATTCAATATTGTACTCTCAAACTCAGTTGGGTGCGTTTGGTTAGTCAATAACTCCGGAGAAATGGTCAATTTTCCCCATGTTTGGATGTGGGTTGACCTCGGGGAAAATTTCACAATGGGCCCACCAAACTTTTCCTATGGAAATCTTTCCCATGGAAAAGTTTCCCCGAAAAAAAATTTCCCCAAAGTTCCTACCAAACGCCCCCTAAATTTTATCCTAAAAGAGAAAACATAGGGTCATAAAACATATAGCACCCAAAATGTAATGGAGTAAGTAATTATGGAGTTCGCCTACCATTCTCAATGGTCAATCCAGAGAAAGCGGAGCAACCAGGGCCACCAGTAAGCCAAAGAAAAAGAGGGTCGTCTAATACATTTCTTTCTGATTCTGCGAAGTAGTAGAATAACTGAATTTCCTCTGAATCTCCCACCCCAATGTACCTAAAAATCAATATATCTTGCTAGTTAACAACATTAATAATATGAAATTCTACTATAGTTAGAAAATCTTTGCAACTATGGTAGTCAAAAATTTCTTACTATTAATTTATCTAAAATAAATCTCATCCGTTAAAAATATTATGTGTCAACAGATACACTTAATTATTGCAACAAGTTACTTTGATTAAAATATATTGATTAAAATATTGTAGGGTGGAATTAATAGTTATCATAGTTGAAAAAATTTCATTCCTTAAAAGTATTAATTTTTGTAAAATAATTGTCACTCAATAAATATTATTATTTGTTGCAACTAATCACTTTGATGAATATATACTAATATTGGCTTTTTAAATGTAATATATAAGTTTCAACTATCATAATTGAAAAAAAAAATCGTCTAGAGTAGAATTGCCGTAAATAACACAGGACGTTGGAGGAAAAGTATTAATCAATTATTCCATCTGACGAAACTAGGGATGGCAGCGGGGGCAAATCCCCATATCAGCCAAGGCCTCGCCCCGCTCTAGGGAAAAATCCCCGGTCCCGATGAGGACGGGGCGGGGATGGGGACAAAAATTGTCTCTGTCCCCGTCCCTTTTACCCCGCTCAAGAAAATTACCACCATATATTCCACATCCCCGTCTTCAATTTCTTTTACAATACATAAATATCTTTTCTACATTAAATTTACATGTATAATTTCGGCTAATTTGTAATTTTAGTCAATAAAAAACTCTAAGCGTATATAAATAATTTATTCTCTCTAACCAAAATTCCCCATTCTCACTCCATAATTGTCTTAGTTTTTGTTTTAATCTCATGAAAATTGGATTCTAATAATCCATACTTTGCAAATTGGATAATGGTGGTCCCTACTTTCACTTTGTATTCTGATGGTCCAAAAAAAAATAAAATTGGATTGTAGTGGGACATTTACGAGAGTATACCCTAAATATCATAGATTTTGTGTTGCATTTGATTCAAAACTTAGCATAACACTTTACCACGATTTTTAATGAATTTACGGCGTTTCTCCCAATTTTTTTAATTTTGTTTCAATTTTTTACGATTTTTTCACTTTTATTATTTTTAAAAAATTATAATAATTACTCGGAGTCTCAAAAAAATAATTTAAAAAATGTTTTAGAAACTACAATTCATTAACTTTCTAGGGGCAGGAACCAAAAAAAACAAAAACAATATAGGGTAGGAATGAAAAAAATAAGAAGAATGTGAAGGTGGATTTGGTACCACTATAATCTAATTTTTTTTTTTTTACCACCAGAATACAAAGTGAAAGTAAGGACCACTATCATCCAACTTGCAAAAATAGGGATTATTAGAATCCAATTTTCCTTAATCTCATCCCTAGGATACCCACTGAAGATGTGAATGACGGAAGATCCCCCCCCCCCCCCACCACCCAAGCTACGAGTAATGTGGCAGGGATGGGGGTGGGGTGCCCGTACCCGCCCACCCGGTTGCCAACCCTAAACGAAACTCCATTCATTCTAGAACTATAGTCATCTAAGCATAGTGGAGCAATATAAGGGAGTGAAATTAAAATTATTTATCATGACTTGATAAGTTATCCTAAAAAATCAAATATTTATTCATTAAAAATGTAAAGAATAGAAAAAAAAATAATTAAAATATAATTATTTATTGGAGGTAAATGAATAAAGTTGTTATTGAGAATATAAAGTAACAACTATTATATAAAGAAAAGCATGATTAAGGGGACAATTATCATGAAACCACAGGGGTATGAGGTTCTATATCGTAAGAAAAATTCTAAGGTAGTCAAAATTTTTAAATTTTTTTTTTTGGGGCGTAAGAAAAGCATAATTTTTTGACTACGGTAGTAATCAATATCAATCATTGATCTATTAAGAATTAATCTGAACCATTGAAATATTTTTAAATTTTTTTATCACTAAAATCTTCTTTAAGATTTCTCAAATATTCTTTCCTATTTTTCATCAAATATATTTGACATCAAATCAGATTTTTTTTTTTGGAGAGAACTTTGCATGCATCAATTAGCATGGACCATCGTTCCATATTGATTGTTTTTTAGCTGTTGTTTGTCAAAAATATTACTCCCTCTGTTCTTTTTTTATCTGTCATTCACGCTTTTTGAGATCCATTTTTAATCAACAATTTCTCCCATAATATTTTTATAAATAAATACGATATTATACTTTTTCAATAGTACTTTTTATTACGAATCTAATAGTATCAATTTTGTTTGATGAATATATAAATTAAGATATTAACGATAAAAGTTTTTGACATAATTACCTGTGTGACACTTAAAATAGAAACGGAGGTAGTAAATTATTTTTTTACTCCCTCCATTCCATAATGATTTTATCTTGGGATATTAAAATCAATGGTTAAGATTACTCTATCCATAATCAAGGGCTAATATTCAATTTAACCACGGTAGTTGAAAAAAAAGTTGGCTACCACAGACCTTCCCATATCGTAAACACCCTATTAGACCTGGCAGTTTCTGACCGACCCGAACCCGCCCGAAATTTCTGGGTTTTGAACACAATTTTTTCAACTAAACCCGAAGTACACCGAACCCGAAAATTAGCGGGTCAAACCCGACCCGCCCGTTTGACCCGAAAAATTAATTTTTTAAGTTCAAATTTATTAAAATTTGTGATTTTTCTTTGTTATTTTTAACGTTAAACTATAAGCGCAACTTATTTATTTGTTATTTCTCTAATTTAAGTTAAAATAGTTACAATAATCTATCGTTACTAGAAGATAATCATATTTTATTATGTATATTGTACAAAAAGTAGTATTTAGAGAACATTTTTTTAAAGGAAAAACGGAAAAAGGTCGCAATCATAACCCGTTGGGTTGACCCGAAATTGAAATACACCGCCCGTATTTTCCCGAACCCGAAATACACCCGATCCGTATTTACCCGAACCCGATATACGACCGACCCGAAACCGCCCGCCCGACCGAATTGACAGGTCTACACCCTATTGATAAAAGCTGATTTTGGAAGATGTGGTCAATTTAAAGAAATAAAAGAAATCTCTAGCAAACAACCTGTTTGCTTAGGTCCTATGGTGTGTTTGTGGGGAGGAAAATCATTTCCATAAATGATTTATTGATTTCCCATTTTTAGGTAGTTAAAAATGTGAAAAGCCATTTTGAGTGAAAATCATGAGTTAAATGAACTTAGACCATATTCTTTTTTGTGATGTGTAAAGTGTAGAAATGTTATATCGGTATGGTAAATTGTGGAAAGTATGGTATGTTGCAGTACAATATGACAGTACAATATGGTAGGTTGTGGTAAAAATAGTTGTTGCGGTATGTCGGTATGTGAGGAAAGAGAAGTGAAAAGTGAAAAGTGAAAAGTGAAAAGTAAATAGAAAAGTGAAGAGATAGAAAATTATGGTTGTTATGGTAAAGTGTGGTATAATATGGCAATATGTGATTATTTCTGGTCAGTGTGGTAAACTGTGATAGGTGATGTATGGGACCTATGGGTGAGCAAGACCGGAATCCAAATAAATTTTGGTGGTCCAGGTCGCGGTCCCAATTGTAATTGGGAACAAGTTTTTGCTGCCAGTCACGGTCCCAGTTGTGACCAAGAGCAAGCTTTTGCTTCTGCTCTCGCTTTTGCGGGAATTTTTAGTCCCGGTTTTCTGGATTTCTATAAAAAAAAATAACATAAAAATAACACAACTTTTCTAAAATGAATAATTTATTGGAAGTCTTGCACGATAGTGATTAGGCCCATTTTGAGCCTTATTTAGACCCTTTTACTTAGTCTTTTAGCTCGGTTTCCCCGCTAATAACGTCACTTATTATGTGTTTTTCTCTACTTTGTAGGACCGAAGTAAGAAACCTAAGAACGTGGAAAAAGGAATAAAATCTGTGAAGGGAGAGGTCGGCCCCAGGTCCAAAGATAGATGTTGAGATCGTGGAAGAAATCGGGGTCGAGAGGGACCAAGGAGGCCAAAGAAATGAAGGAAGAAGAAGGGAGCACAATTGTGCTATCAGTCAGCATGATGTATGGGACCTAGGGGTGAGCAGGACTGGAATCCGAGTAAATTTTGGGTATTCCGGTCGCGGTCCCAATCGTAATTGGGAACAAATTTTTGCTGCCGGTCACGGTCTCGGTTGTGACCAAGAGCAAGCTTTTGCTTCTGCTCTCGCTTTTGCGGGAATTTTTAGTCCCGGTTTTTCGAATTTCTTTAAAAAAAATAACATAAAAATAACACAACTTTTCTAAAATGAATAATTTATTGGAAGTCTTGCACGGTAGTGATTAGGCCCATTTTGAGCCTTATTTAGACCC
This sequence comes from Portulaca oleracea, assembly GCA_029582165.1. Taxonomy (NCBI): domain Eukaryota; kingdom Viridiplantae; phylum Streptophyta; class Magnoliopsida; order Caryophyllales; family Portulacaceae; genus Portulaca; species Portulaca oleracea. Next base: position 19,470,313 of record CM055885.1, read on the forward strand.
TTTTACTTAGTCTTTTAGCTCAGTTTCCCCGCTAATAACGTCACTTATTATGTGTTTGTCTCTACTTTGTAGAACCAAAGTAACAAATCTAAAGAATGTGGAAAAAGGAATAAAATCCGTGAAGGGTGAGGTCGGCCCCAAGTCCAAAGATAGATGCTGAGATCGTGGAAGAAATCGGGGTCGAGAGGGACCAAGGAGGCCAAAGAAATGAAGGAAGAAGAAGGGAGCACAATTGTGCCATCAGTCAGCATGATCGTGCACCTCTAGCCTAGCTCATGGCCACGGCAACAAGAGGGGCACGATCGTTCCAGCATACGACACGATCGTGGCCCCAACTCCATGTCTCCCCAGCCCAAGGCAAGGGTTGACACGATTGTGCAAGCTTGAACGCACGATCGTGTCGTACCACTGCACAATCGTGTCACCCAACACCTCTTCACCTAGTCCAGCCTCATTCAAACGGCACGATCGTGCCGTCCACATGGCCGGATCGTGTCACATTCAGATTTCAACTCTATTTCAGAAATCAAAACGACAAATTTTGGGGTAGTTTTAGGATATTATATATAGTTCCTTAGAGTTGTAAATTAGCAGCTTTCATCAATCCCTAAGTTATCTAGTGAGCTTTTATTGTTTTCTCTCTAGTTTAGTCACAAATACTCCTTGTTTAAGGCATATTTTCCTTAATTGAACCTTAATCTTTCTCCTTAAATCTCTCTCTTTTTATTCATTTATTATTTTGCTGTGGTTTATACTCAACTTTGGAAGACTTTGGAAGCTTACTTGTGCAACATTGGTGACATTTATTGAAGGAAAGTCATCAATAGGTATATTTTCTTCCATTTTTTCTCTTTCATTGCTTATTTAAGTGTTATTAGTTAAGATTAGTTGCTTGCTAAACGAATATGTGTTCCTTTGCTAGATTAGGTTTGGTTGTGTTTAGTTTAATGGTTGTGAATATGTTTAGTGGCTAAGTTTTTCTAGCCTTGGGTGTTTAATGGCCCTTAATGAGGGTGTAACTTTGAGGCTTTAGTGAAAAGGGGTGGTTAATATGGATATAAGGAATCTTTCACCATTACCCTATTATTGTGGGGGGTTTGGTTGGCTGAGAAATTGCCAAAACTCCTCTAACACAATGATTTGGGCTCTTGGTGGAGCAATTAACCCATCTTTCAAGAGAATGATAATTGAGCTAATTAGAGTTGTTGTACTAATTACTCTTAATTGCTCTCTTTCAAGAGACTGAAGAAATCAATTAAGGGTCAATCTAATGTCATCCTTGAGAGAGAGACTTAGAATGACTTAAATTCATCAACAACTCATTCTTAACCTTACTTAATCATTCCCCGTTCCTATCTCTTCTCAGGTTAGGCTTTATTTAGGTAGTTGAAACAACCCACGAGACCTCCCTTTCTCGTGACCTTTCCATGCCTTTAGATTCTTGTTAGTTTTAGTACTCTAAAAATCGACTTGGTGAAATATTTGCTTAGACCAAACTCTTCAACATAAAACGGATTGAATTTGACCTTAATTCCTTGTGGATACGTATTTACATACAATCTAAATAGGTAGCACTCCAACTTGTTCTATGAAATGAAAAATTACATAACTTTTCAAGTTATAAGTGTCAATAAATTGAAATAACACAAATGAAAAAGAGGGAACCTTGCACTTGCACATTAGCCACTATAACAGTGATGGTAAATGAGGGAGACAATAAGAATTTCTTTTAATATATATATATATATATATATATATATACACACACATATGTATATACTGGGACCGGGAGTGGGACTTTAGTCTCATTTCTCTATACTCGATTCCCAATCTTATATATATATATATATATATATATATATATATATATATATATATATATATAAGATTGGGAATCGGTAGCTAGAGAGGGAAATGAGACTAAAGTTTCACTCCCGATCCCAATAACTTTATTTTTGGTCCTACTCGCAACCTCGGTCCCACTAAGAGTGGGATTTCGAGAACGGCATTAGGATATGACCAAGAGTCAAGACCGGTATATATATATATATATATATATATATATATATATATATATATATATATATATATAAAGGGAATCAGTGACTGGAGAGGGAAATGAGACTAAAGTCCCACTCCCGGTCTCGGTATCAATCAGGACTTTATTTTTGATCCCGCTCCCAACCCCGGTGGCACTAGGAGTGGAATTTCGAGAACGGGATTAGGATATGACCAAGACCAGGATGAGACCGGAAATCTCGGAAATTTTACTAACCCCCAACGGTACACCCCACACCAAAGAATAGAGAGCCTTAATGATGTGGTAAAAAGTGAGATTAGAATTACAATTCTTACTGTAAAGTACTAGGGAAAAGAATAAGGAAATTACCCAGTTTCAAGGTAGAAGGGAAGATCACCAGAAAACCCAGGTAGAGACTTGACTACTGACAAAGCTTTGACTTGTGAGAAAATCACAAGTTGAAGAAGCACAAAAAACACCACCTGCCTTGCCATGGAAGTTATCACTTCAAAACTTCATTCAATTCCTCAGCTTCAACTTATTGTTGTTTGTTAATGTTTTACTGTACGTGGAGAAAAAAGCATTGATGGATCATTTGATGCATTAATATTTGGAGGAGATTCGATCAGTTTTATAATGGAATCAATCTTTTGTGGTGGGGGTGGTGGTGGTGACATGACGTCCGTTTTTTGTCACCTTTTTCCTTGTCTATTCTAGTCTTCACCATGAATTATTAATGGGATAATGGCTGTGATTGGACTCTTTTCTTATCTACTATGGACATATATAGGCATGTATTTTATATTGGTTAAAATTAGGTTTGGATGGATTAGATTGGGTTGGATTGTATTGTATTGGTTTGAACAAGTTATAATGTTTTTTAGGGAATTGTGTTTCTAGATAGAATGTTCTGTTGGGGAATTATGTTAGGTTTTGATTGGATTAGATTGGATAGTTGAACCAATCCAAAAAATAGAGCCTATAAGAGCACCCGTAACGGTGAGTTTGAGTTTGGTTAATTGGATGACGTGGAATCTGTGGACTTTATTGGTTTGGATAAGTTATGACGCTTTTTTAGGGAATTGTGTTTTTAGAGAGGATGTTTTTAGAGAGGATGTTTTTTTTGGGAATTGTGTAAGGTTTGGATAGGTTTGGATTGGATTGGATAGTTGTACCAATCCAAAAAATAGAGCTGGTTCAGCTATCCAATCCAATCCAATCCAATCAAAACATATCCAACTTTATCTAAACCTTACACAATTCCCCAAAAAAACATCATCTCTAAAAACACAATTTCTCCAAAAAGGATCATAACTTATTCAATCCAATCCAATCTAATTCATCCAAACTTGATTTTAACCAATCCAAAGAACATGGCAAATTGAAAAGTTTGGTATGTTGTGGTACGCTATGACCCATCCAGTTGAAGTTGTTGCTCTTTCAATATCGCGATTGAGATGTTAAGGTTATTTGGTTATCATGGATAAACAAGTCCTTACTGGTTTGTTTTTGTTTAATAGTGATTGGTTGGTTTTTTTTTTTTTTGATAATTGAAAGTCATAAAAGGCAAAAGAAACAGCAACAACACCAGCACCGCGAAAACCGCAGAAAAAAGAACAACGAAAGGATAGCAACCAACAAGAAGTCACACAAACAAATCCATAACAAACAGCATAAGCAAAAAAATTTAACACTTTCGCTCTTTTCGCCACTTCTCCTCAAGCCGCTTCGCAACAGTCACAGGGTCCCCACGAATGAAGCCCGAACCACATCCGAACTTAGCAACTCTTCGCGCCATGTCCACCAGAAGAGCCTGAGGACGCTCTGACGAATCAAGAACCAAGCTCGCCATTTTACCCTTCATTCTGACATGTTCTTCAGATCTAGCAGACTTAGACCGGACCCTACACGAGGCACGACTAACCAACCTCCACTTAGGGTCCCACAGTAAGTTCACATTATTCTTTTATCGGCGCTTGACTTTGAAAGCCTTAAGACAGGAGTCCGTCACATCAAGAGGTGAATGACACACCACCTCATCAACAGCTTTGTCAGGCATGTCACTAACAGTGCGCTCACTATCAGAAAGAGCCACCTTCGTAACACCTACATCTCTACCGACATTTAGGTCCCTCAAAAGGGCATCTTTATAAGTAGACTTACCAGCCTTGGGGACAACAGAAGGGGAAGGATCAGAGATGGTAGCAGAACTATCGGAAATAGAAGGATACACATAATCACCATCAACGACATTCTCACCAAACTGCCTATCCTTAGGAACCCAAATCCAATTTTGAGAGTCCCTCCTAGAAGGAGGAGAAGACTCATGTTTCTTGCAAAATTTAGCCCAACCAACAGTTAAGATGGAACCCAAATCCAATTTTGGTTGTTGTTTTATAATGTTGTTTTGAAGCTTTTGTGAACTTTAAGTCATTTGACTTTCAATTATAAAAAAAAAAGTAATGGTAAAATTTATGGTAGAAATGATTGGTGTGGTACACGAGGAAAGAGAAAAGTAAAAGTAGAAAAAAAAAAGTGGGGAGATAGAAAATTATGGTTGTTGCGGTAAAGTGTGGTATGATATGGTACAATAAAGTAATTTGTGATTAGTGTGGTAAATTGCAGAAAGTGTGGTATATTACATGAAAAATCAACCAATACCAACCTTCTTATTTGGCTTATCTTTTAAATGGGTTTTGAAAACAATCTAGAGGTGGGGTGGGGACAACTATTTATGTCATGTTCTTTTGTATTGTTTTCAATATCGTAACTATCATAATTTACTACACCAATTACAAACCATTACATTGTATCATATCATAATACGATTTATCACAATAATCATAATTTTCTCTATCCTTACTTTCTTTACTACTTCTTTCTTTTCTCTTTCTTTATCTACTACATCAAACATTTTTACTACAAATGTCATTGCAACTTATCACATCATACCAGATAATGTCACACTATCCACATGTTTATCATATCATACCATTACCGCACTTTACCCACCGCAGAAAAGAACATGGTCTTAATACTGATAAATTTTTGTCCAAAATTCAAATATTTGAATGTCTGGTCTGAAAAAATTCGTCTTAGTCTAAAATTGATTTCAACATTGTTCGGATCGACTGAATATTCATACACAATAATTCTCTTTCATGATTGTTCAAACCCTAACTTTGACTCAAATCTAATTCTTTCCAAATTGTCCAACCGGAGAAAAAAAAACTAAATTCGGACATTCTATCTTTTTTTTCGATAATTAGCAAGCCAAAAAGGTTAAGGAAGCATCAAAGATGCAACAAGACCGCAAAAACAGCAGAACACCTAAAATCCAGCAACCAAACAACAACACAAAACCGCAACAAAGGACTACAACAAAGCAAAAGAAAAACAACTATCTAATAAGATTCTTATTTTTTTTTTCCAGCATATCATCTCTAAAAGCTTTAGTCACAGCCTCCTGATCATTACGAGACAAATTTAACCTAAAACCAAATTTTCACGGATCCCTGATGGAGACAACCGGTACAAGTCATTTTGATTCTGTATCCTGTCTACCTGTTAGCAATGTTGGCACGTAACAGCGCAAGTGTGCAACACATTCAATTATTGAGATGTTGGGTACGTAATAATTCATCAATCGTTATATGCATCGTAAAAAATACTAATAGAAAGATATAAAACTTAAAAATTTTTGATAAAATATTATATAAAAAGTTATTAAATAAAAATGAGTATTGAAAAATGTAAAAACAGTTATTTTTGAATGAAAGAGATATTACTTGATAAATGTTTTACAGTTAGGGATGACAATGAGTAGGGTATGAGGCGAATCCAACTGAATCCGAATCTGGACTCGCCGGATTTTTTTGGATCTAGACCTGCTCTGCAATTTGATGGGTCCCAAAATTCAGACTCATACTCGAACTCAGCGGGCCTTGAGATCCACGAATCCTTAATGGATATATTACATGAAAAGTCAGTGTGGAACCAATACCAACCTTCTTATTATTTGACTTTTCTTTTTGATGGATTTTGAAAACAATCTAGAGGTGGGGTGGGTATAATTATTTAGGCCATGTTCTTTTGTGTGGTTCTCCATGTCATTAAGGTTGTTCATCGGTTCAAAACCGAACAGAACAAACTGAAAATCAAATAAGAGGTAAAGTTCAAACCGAAAATTGAATCGAATAAAATCGGTTCGGTTTATTCGAATGCACACATCTATATTGGTTTTTCACGGAACCGAAACCGAACCGATTAAAATCGTAAATCGAATAAGACCTAAATTCCAAACAGAAAACCGAACCGAATAAAATTTGGTTCGGTTTGGACCGGTTCGATTATGTTCGTTTCTCGTTTTATTCGGTTCAAAATCGAATAATGCACACCCCTATATATCGTAACTATCATAATTTACCACACTAATTGCAAACCATTACATATTATCATACCATAACATACTTACTACAGCGATCATAATTTTCTTTATCCTCACTTTCCTCACTACTTTTTATTTTTCTCTTTCTTCACCTATTGTACCAATCATTCATACCAAAAATTTATCACAACTTATCACACTGTACCACATCATGTCACACTATCACATGTTTACCATATCATACCATTATCACACTTTACCTATCGCAGAAAAGAACATGATATTAACACTGGTAAAATTTTGTTCGATTCAAATATTCAAATTTGTCCGGTCTGAAAAAATTCAATTTAGTTGAAAATTGATTTCAACATTGTTTGGATTGATCGAATATTCAAACACAATTTTTTTTCTTTCTCTATGGTTCAAACCTCGACTTTGACCCGAATTTAATTCCTTCCAAAATATCGAACCCAAAAAAAAAACTAAGTTCGGACATTAATTTATTTTTTGTATTTGACCGATCAAAATTTAACCTAAACCCAAATCTTTATGAATCCCCGACAAAGATGGAGATAACCGACACAAGTCATTTTGTATCCTAACAGTGCTAAGTGTGTAACACGTTCAATTGAGATGCTCGGTACGTAATGGTGCTAAGGCCCTGTTCTTTTCTGCGATATTTTGCGGTATAGTGTGGTGATGTGTGGTAGAATTGTGGTAAGTTATTGGTATGTGGGGTAGGTGAGGAGAGAGAATGTAAAAAATAGAGGAGAAAAGTGAGGAGACAGAAAAGTGAGGAGACAGAAAAGTAATGATTTGTGGTAAAATGTGGTGAGTTGTGGCAAACTGCAGTATGCTATGGTACCACAATTTGCCAACCGCAGAAAAGAACAGGGCCTAAGTCATTTAGCGTATAAAATTAAAAAAAATACTAATAGAAAAATATAAAATTGAGCATGTTTGATAAAATATAAAACGGGAAATTATCAAGGCACCATTCTTTTTTCCGGTGTAATTATGGTGCGGTTGGTTGCGCTGTGGTGAAAATTTGAAAAGTTGTGGTGGAAATAATGGAAGATGGGTTGGTATAAAGTGAAAGTTTGAATTTTTTATTTGAAAAGTTTTCACTTTTAATAAAAAAGGAAAATAATAGATTATGGTGAATCGTGATGAAAATTTGAAAATTACGGTGCGGTGTGGAGCTGCACACCCACCAACCATCAAAAAAGAGTACGGGCCTAAACAAAGATAAGTATAAAAAGTCTAAAAGACAAGTTATTTTTGGATGAAAGAAACATTACTTTTATAAATGCCTTACGACCTATGATTTCAATCTTTGGACACTTTTTCACCAAATATTTTGTCAACAAAATGACGTGTATGTTGAATAATTAATTATCAAATATATAAAAGTTTGACTTTCCATAGACGTATATTGTAAAAATCGAATCGGATCGGCTAGTCCAACTGATTTAATAGTGAATTGGCAAGTTGACTGATCTGTTTCCAGGTTTAGCACGAATGAATGGTTTAACCGGGAAAATAACGCCAAAATCGGTTGAACCAGGCGAGCCAGTTGATTCAACGTTCACGGTCAGACTGGGATTTTGGTAATTTAATTTTTAAAATCCAATTTTTTACTGGTTCAATCTAGCTTTGACCGGTTCATGTCATGTTCATGCCGGTTTAAATATTTTGGTAGCTTAATTATCTTGAAGTATATGAAAATAAAATTAACTCATGATCGGTTATACCAGTTTTGACGGCCAGTTCAACCGTGACTCGTGTCAACCGGTATAATTCGGTCAAACCAGCTCGGTTCTAACAACATAGACATAGACATAGACAGATAAAATAGAAAGAGGGAGCATGTGTTTTACGACATGACATTTTTAAGTATCCTACCTTAATGTAAAGAATTTCTTATAAAAAAAATTGATATAACTAAGACTATGTTCTTTGTCTAACTTAATCTAACATAATCTTACCTTATCATCCAAAAGGACCTGATTTACTTTTAGACAATATATATTTAAAGTTCTTTATTTAACTTATAGAATTTATTTTAAAATAAAAAAGAAATAGGTGATGTGACATTTTTCTACCTTAACTACTTTCCTAACCTAACATAATGTTACCTTACCTAACTTAATCATACAGTCTTAAAGAGTAGTGCTTGAGCTCTATAACGATGATACCACACGCAAATTACATAAAATTATATTTTTATCCAAATCATTTTCAAATTTACAAAAGAATGCCTAAAGTTTGTCTCACGGATGGGGTAGCCAAATTAGGGTGTCATTTATATATATGTTTGTCCAATCTAAATATATGAATTTGTCTGATCTAATATATGAATTTGTACGACTTGGATAAAGTTCTGATTGGTACGTGTCCGATTTTGACATTACTTCCAATTGACATAATATTACAACACAATATTTCACTTTTTTCTATTATCCGAACCTGATTTTAGTTCCACCTGAATTATCTGACAAAAAAAAAAAAAAAAAAACAGGTCCGAACAACATCTACTCCGAATCTTGAATTGGACGACTTGAATTTAACTCGGATCCAAACTTTTGCCAACGCTACACCGATACTAGCCATTTGTACACCCTGCCTTGACAATGATGTCGATATGTAACACATTAACGCCCCGTTCTTTTATGCGGCTGGTTGGTTGCGGTTCCACACCGCACCACAACTTTCCATATTTCACCACAACCCACCACAACCTACTATTTCATCTCACTTTTTCCAATTACAATTTCAAATATACCCATCTATTTACAATTATTTACACTACAACATTTCACAATCCACCACAACCTTCCACATTCCACCACAACTTTCCTCAATCCACCATAATTTTCAAATTTTCACCACACCGTACCGCAACTAACCGTATAAAAGAACTCTGTACAAATTGATACTCCTATTTTCCCATTTTATCTATCACTTTATAAATGTTTCACAACTTACAATTTTATTGTTTGATACACTTTTTCATCTAATGCTTTGTTAAAAAATTGCAACATAATGCTCTAACTTTAATATTTTTTAGTATAACTCTAATAATAGTAATTTCATATAGAAATAATATATATTAAGAAATTAATGTTCAAACATTTAAAAGTTTGACTTTGCATAGACCGATAAAATGGAAAGGAGGGAGTATGTGTTTTGGCATGACACTTTTAAGTATCTTGTCTTAATGTAAAAATTACATCATTTCATGTTAAATTGAAAAAAAATGATACGATTGAATTCTACAATGAAGATACCATATATGAATCATGCAAAATTATATTTTTATCCATATTATTTTAAATTTACAAAAGAATGCCTAATTTATGTCTATTTGATGGGTTGTTTAATCAGGGTGTCATTTGTATATGTTGTAGTAAATGTATGTTAAATTTTTTATAATTATAATTAATATTCACTATTTAAAAAATTAGTGTCAAAAATTATAACTAGATTTCTTTTTTTTTTCTTACAAAGGAAATAGTCTAGGAAAATTTAAAACGAAAAGTTAGAAGTTTACAAATACATAGTTGGCATGGTACTAAGAACCTAGGGTTTAATAATATGAAAGTTGACTATTTATCCTCATCTTGTTGGAATCTCATATAACCAACATTTCAAAATTTACAAAAAGAAACCAAAGAGGAAGACAATAAGTTGTTTAGTGTTAGGAAAGTGTCCTAAAATTACCAAATCTCTTGATCCCACAATTATTTGTTTCCTAATTGTATTAGGATATTATTTAGGTTTCCTTATTATGTTGGGTTTCCTAATTGTATTAGATTCTAAATCTAATTGGAGTGGGAGTCAAGTTAGGTTATAGGGAGTTTTCCCTATAAATAGGGTACATGTTTCTCCACCAAAACACATCGGAAAACACAGAGAGCTAGAGAGACAGAAAATATTGAGAGATAAAGGGGTCTCACCAATATTTTCCTCAGTGTATCCTGAGAGATTATGAGTTGAGTATTGAGAGATTGTTATTGTAATCTCCTTTGTCGATCGTATCACACCCTGTGATAGTGATCAGGTTGTACTCCTCCTTTCTCATAGTGGATTATTTTCTGGCCGTCGCCGTCCGTGGGTTTTTCTCCGAGTTCTTCGGTTTTCCACTTAATTCTGGTGTTTGATTTTATCGCTTATTTTTCGATCCTAAATTTTGTCGTAATATCCATCATCTTGTTTTCGATTCTATTATTCGCTTCCACTGTTACCTTGCTACTTACTTTTCTCTAACAAGCGGTATCAGAGCAAGGTGGAGATGGCTTCAATCATGAAGTGCGATATTCCAAAATTTGATGGAACGAGGAGTTTTACTATGTGGAGACTGCAGATGAAGGCGGTCCTGATTCAGCACGGGTTATGGGATGTGATTGAGTATCCCGACACGAAGACTGATGCGACAATGAGCGATGATGAATTCAAAAAACTCCAGAAGGATATCAAGGGGAATCTGACTCCAAGGGAGTGGAAGAAGCTTGAAGATAAGACTCTGGCAGGGATTCAGCTGTGCTTGGCGGAGCACATTCAGAGAGAGGTGATGCATATCGAGAAACCTCGGGAGCTCTGGACCAAACTGGAAGAGTTGTACATGTCGAAGAGTCGTGCAAACAAGTACCGAATGAAGGAGAAATTCTACAGGCTGAAGATGCCCCAAGGTACTTCTATTCAGGCACACCTTAGTGAATTTGATTCTATTATTACTGAATTGGAATCAATGGATATAAAACACACTGATGAAGATAAGGCTTTTCATTTAATTCTGTCCCTACCTGCATCACATAAACAATTTAAGGAAATCATGTTGTATGGGAATCATGGTGACCTTAACCTTAATGAAGTAAAGGCTAGTTTACTATCTAAGGAGAAACTTGATACCGATGGTGATGACCAGGGTGGTGATGCTATGGTTGTAAGGGGTAGAAATACTGAACGTAAGGGAAACGAGTCTAGAGGGAGGTCTAAACACCGTTCAAAGTCTAGGAATCCTCACAAGAATAAGAAGTGTAACTACTGTAGTAAGATGGGGCATATAGAGAGAGACTGTTGGGCAAAACAGAGATACCAGAAGCAGGAGAGTAAGGATAATCACACCAAACCTGGTACCTCAAATTGCGTAGAGTCCGAGTCAGATGGTGATGGGTTTGTAGTTACGGATAATGCCTTGGCTACCACATCGAGTAGGATAGCTAGAGATGAGTGGGTTCTTGACACGGGGTGCACCTATCATATGTGTCCTCATAAGGACTGGTTCGAGTCTTATGAGAGTGTTGACACCGGGGTCGTAGTCATGGGTAACGACACAGCCTGCAAGGTTTCAGGAATCAGCAACATCAAAATCAAGACTCATGATGACATCGTTAGAACTCTCAAGGAGGTTCATCATATCCCTAACATGACTCGAAATTTAATTTCTTTGGGTACTCTTGAAGCTAACGACTGCAGGTACAAAGGAGAAGATGGTGTTTTGAAAGTGTGCAGGGGTTCCATGGTTCTTATGAAAGGAATCAGGAAGGGCAGTCTATACATCCTGCAGGGGTCTACAGTGACAGGATCTGCAGCGACAATCCTAAATCTTAATGAGTCCGACAGCACAAAACTATGGCACATGAGACTAGGCCACATGGGCGAGAAGAGAATGTAAATGTTGAGCAACAAGGGATATCTTGAAGGCGCAAAGATCGGCAAGTTGGAGTTTTGCGATCACTGTGTCTACGGGAAACAGAAGAGGGTTAGCTTTTCAAGGGCTAAATATACAACATCAGGGATCCTTGATTATATTCATTCAGATCTTTGGGGTCCTGCTAGAGTACCATCACTGGGTGGCAAACGCTACATGTTGATATTCATGGATGACTTCTCGAGGAAGACTTGGGTTTATTTCCTGCGGCACAAGAATGAGACATTCTCATATTTCAAGAAGTTCAAAGCTTTGGTGGAGAACCAGACAGGCAGGAAAATCAAGAAACTCAGGACTGACAATGGGTTGGAGTTTGTTGATTCTGAATTTACTGAATTTTGTGAGGAGCATGGGATTGCAAGGCATCGAACCTTGGTGGGTAAGCCTCAGCAAAACGGGGTAGCCGAGAGAATCAACAGGACACTCCTGGAGAAAGCACGCTGCATGCTCTCGAATGCAGGGCTTTGGAAGAACAAATCGTTTTGGGCAGAGTTGATATCTACTGCCTGCTACCAGCTGAACATATCACCTCATGCCTCTATCGAATACTAGATTCCAGAGGAAGTATGGACAGGTAATCCAGTTAATTATTCTTATTTGAGAATTTTTGGATGTCCTGTATATGTCCATGTGAATGATGGGAAGCTGTCTCCCAGGGCTGTTAAATGCATGTTTCTAGGTTACGGGTCTGAGTCTAAGGGATATAGAATGTGGTGTCCTGATTTAAAGAAATTTATTCAGTCTAGAGATGTAACCTTTAATGAAACTGCTATGTTATCTGGAATGGACTCTACCGGTACTTCTGATGATGCAGGAAATCAGGAGAAGGATGTAGGAAGAATGGTGTTCGAGGTGGAGCATGCTCAAGGTGGAGCTGCTGGAACCTGCAATCAGGAGCAAACTACCGATGATGCTCCTGAACCAACTCAGGTTGATGAGCCTGAGATTGAGATGAATGTTCCTCAGGTGGAGGAACAACCATGCATTGCTAGAGATCGTCCCAGGAGGGAGATCAGGAGACCAGCGCGATATACTGAAGAAGATGATGCTATGTTTGCTTACGCGCTGAGTGTTGCAGAGGAGACTCCTGAAGGTGCTGAACCTTCTACCTATCAGGAGACCATCTCTTGTCCGAATGCCTCAAATTGGATAGGAGCTATGCAAGAGGAGATGGAGAGTCTGCAGAAAAATCATACATGGGAGCTATGTGAGTTGCCTAAAGGGCGACGAGCTCTTACTGCAAAGTGGGTGTACAAGAGAAAGGAAGGTATCCCTGGTGTAGAAAGTGCAAGGTGGAAGGCCAGATTAGTGGTAAAGGGTTGCAACCAGAAAGAAGGAATCGACTACAACGAAGTATTCTCGCCAGTCGTGAGGCATACGTCGATCCGCACCTTGCTTGCCTTTGTTGCTCTATTTGATTTGGAGTTGGAGCAACTTGATGTCAAGACGACTTTCCTCCATGGCGAGTTGGAGGAGGAAATATATATGAGGCACGAGAGGGTTTCATCGTTCTGTAAGCGAGAGCAGTATGCAGATTGAGAAAGTCCTTGTATGGACTTAAACAGGCACCCAGGCAGTGGTATAAAAGGTTTGATACCTTTATGGTAGGGCAAGGGTACACAAGAAGTCACTGTGATAATTGTGTGTACTACAGACAATTTGAAGAAAGGTCTTTCATTTATTTATTATTGTATGTGGATGACATGTTGATTGCCTCCAGGGACATGTCACTAATAAAGAAGCTAAAATCTCAACTCAACCAGGAGTTTGAAATGAAAGACCTCGGAGCGGCGAAGAAGATTTTGGGTATGGAGATCCAAAGGGATAGAAAGGTAGGGAACCTGTTCCTGTCTCAGAAGAAATATCTGCAGAAGGTGTTGGACAGATTCAACATGAGAAACTGTAAAGCAGTTTCAACTCCGTTAGCTGCACACTTCAAGTTGTCTGGTGAGAACTGTCTTAAATATGATTTGGAGGTAAGGAGGATGTCTAATATTCCCTATGCTAGTGCAGTTGGTAGTTTTATGTATGCTATGGTGTGCACTAGACCTGACATGTCCCATGCAGTTAGTGTGGTGAGTAGATATATGCAGAATCCAGGGAAGGAGCATTGGGAAAGGGTAAAGTGGATCCTTCGCTATGTGAAAGGTACTTTAGAGAAAGGCATCCTGTATGATAGAGGTAGTGCTGCAATGTCTGATGTTGCAGGTTATGTTGATGCTGATTATGGTGAAGACTTGGATAGGAGACGCTCAATTTCAAGGTATGTGTTCATCATGTGTGGAGGAGCAATATATTGGAAAGCTTCACTTCAATCTATAGCAGCCCTGTCTGCTACTGAGGCTGAATATGTTGCTGCAACGGAAGGAGTGAAGGAGGCCATCTGGTTGAGGGGATTGGTCATGGAGCTTGGAGTACCACAGGGCGAGACCATGGTTTATTCAGACAGTCAGAGTGCTATACATCTGACAAAGAATGATACTTATCATTCGAAGACCAAGCATATAAGCGTCAGGTATCACTTCATCAGAGATACAGTTGCTATGGGAGAGATCGTGGTGAAGAAGGTGCATACTTCTGAGAATCCGGCAGACATGTTAACCAAGCCTCTATCTATAGCTAAGTTCGAACATTGTTTGCACTTAGTTGGTGTTTTGAGTATGTGAGAGCCCTGCGGGGCCACGCCCTGTGGAGGGGCGTATTGATGGCGACAGTCAAGATGTTTATCTGGACCGATGATTCGTTGATTTTAGTCCAAGGTGGTGTTTGTTAGGAAAGTGTCCTAAAATCACCAAATCTCTTGATCCCACAATTATTTGTTTCCTAATTGTATTAGGATATTATTTAGGTTTCCTTATTATGTTGGGTTTCCTAATTGTATTAGATTCTAAATCTAATTGGAGTGGGAGTCAAGTTAGGTTATAGGGAGTTTTCCCTATAAATAGGGTACATGTTTCTCCACCAAAACACACCGGAAAACACAGAGACCTAGAGAGAGAGAAAATATTGAGAGAGAAAGGGGTCTCACCAATATTTTCCTCAGTGTATCCTGAGAGATTGTGAGTTGAGTGTTGAGAGATTGTTATTGTAATCTCCTTTGTGGATCGTATCACACCCTGTGATAGTGATCAGGTTGTACCCCTCCTTTCTCATAGTGGATTATTTTCTGGCTGTCGCCGTCCGTGGGTTTTTCTCCGAGTTCTTCGGTTTCCCACGTAATTCTGGTGTTTGATTTTATCGCTTATTTTTCGTTCCTAAATTTTGTCATAATATCCGTCATCTCGTTTTCGATTCTATTATTCGTTTCCGCTGTTACCTTGCTACTTACTTTTCTCTAACATTTAAAAATGAGAATTATGACCGAGTAAGCTTCGCATATGACACAACTTTTCTTTTTCTCAGTGCTGGAGAACCCCTTTGTGAGGACGAAGAGAAACAAATGTTGGATTTAGAAATCTCTCTTACTTTGAACATGGCAGCTTACAGTTTAAAGTTAGGACAATATAACCTCACTCTTTCATTATGTACAAAAGCAATAGAATTTAACCCGTTGAAAGTGGAGTCCTCTTTCAGAGGGTGATAGTTTTGGTCAAACTTAACTCTCCAGAAGAAGGCATCGTAGATCTCGAACGGAAAATTGCATTGGACCCAAATAACAAATACATTAACAAGGAGCTTGACAAGACTCAAGAAAATTTGAGAACAAGATGTTGCAAAATTAACATAAAAGTCGAGCAAAGCCCTAAGGAAACACTCAACTTGACCCAAATGGTGTGAGTGTGGGGGGGGGGGGGGAGAGGGGGGGGGGACACTAGAGGTTGTAAACCAACTGCAGAGTCAATTTGTGTCGCTAAGAAGATGACTTCCACGTAGGTATGGTACTTGGTAGTGAGGTGGGGAATCCTCGTACCCACCAAGGCCTGACCCCGCATTGGGAAAAAAAAAAAACCTCTGCTCCCAATGGAGATAAAGAATTAAATCTCAGCGCAGGGACGGGGCGCGGATAGAGATAAGAATTATGCCCGCTTCCTTGCTTAGTAAAGTTACCCATTACATATACCTCATCCCTGTCCTCGATTTCTATTAAAATAGATAAATACCTTTTATACATTAAATTTATATGTATAATTTGTGGTAATTTGTAATTTTAGTTAATCAACCACTCTAAGCGTACATAAATAACTTACTCTCTCTAGCCATTGTATAGCCTTGGTCTTAGCTTGCTAGAGCTCCGTTGGGTACGGGTACTCGCTGCGGATAGGGATGTGGAAAGATTTCCCCCCGTAACGGATAATAGGGCGGGGATGGGGGTGGGTGCCTGTATGGGGATGGGGACGAGGAATATACCCCTCGCATCCGCCCCACCCCGTTGTCATCTCTACTTTCACATGGGGTTAAAAGGTCGCTTGGGTGCAACTTGTTAAGAATCAAGTAAGAGAAGGGGTGACTTTCCATTACACCACCCAAGGACCAACAAGTTCTGTTAAATTACACAATTGGCTTCTAGTTCCGAACCAAATGACTCTGACGTGGGTGAAATATAGGGCTAGCTATAACTCTATGGAATCTCCGACAGGCATCCTCTCTTTAGAAGGCATCATTAAAAGGTCAAGTCTACGCTGAAGTTTTCTAAAATACAAGACAAGATGGTCTAATCTTGTAATTGAATGTTGAAATGTGCGAAAGACTGCTCATAGGAAACCATATTGAGCTTTAAGTGTGAGTTATATGAAAGTGAAAGTTAAAGCAGATTCGAAAATGCCACCAACCCACAATATTGCCAGGCTTAGTTTAGCTAAAGACAATGTGCAGAAGAAGTGTATCATGGAGGAAAGCAGGATCGTCATATCTCTTATAGAAGATCTAGAGTTTCTCATAGGTTGCAACATTGCTCCTATGTCGAATAAGATTCCTGATAAGCGCCGCCCATCAACAAGAGTCTCAAAAACTACCAAGGTTCTCCTTTCAAGTAAGACTAACTATTGGTGTAGGAAATAGGGTAGGATTATCCATAATTGTGACAATTTTTGTGATTAATCCACCTAGTTCCACTTGCATGAGGTACGACACAGAAAAAAGGAAGGCTATATAGATGTCAGACGTTGAATACTACTCTCTATGTTACGAAGAAGTTCAAAGCAACAAGTTACAACTGGTGTGTCTAGCATTAAAGAGTTTTGTTATATTATTTTATTTTCTATGCTTTGCAATTTTGAAAACTCTAACATTAATGAAACATACGAGCTTGCAACATAAGCAAGGCTCATGGTCCTTCCTTTATGATGTACTCTCTCCGTTCTTTTTTATCTGTCATTTACGGTTTTCAGTGCCAATTTTTAATCAATAATTTCTAATATAAATGTTTTGCAAAAAATATAATATTATACTTTTTTTAATAGTATTTTTTATTATGAATCTAATGACATCAATTTCGTATGATGAATCATTGTACAAGTCAAAATATTAACGGTCAAAGTTTTTTGGCACAATTTCCAAGACGACTGATAAAAACAAACAGATGGAGTACTATCTCTGTGACTATGTCATATAATAGTTGTCATTTTAACTAATTTTTTTTTGTCCTATAATACCTGACACTTTATGGTTTTAATGCAATTTTTTTCAACTAACTACTTTTTTTTAATTACTTAGTTTTTCTTATAAAAAGCTAGAAGTAGCAAGAAAAAAGACACTCATATAATTTAATACCAATGTTTCACAACTTTTCATGCAACATAACAATTAACTAACTCATTTTATTGACTTTCTAAACTTTGACTAAATGGACAAGTGTTATGGGACAAAAGTAGTACTCTAGTACAGGAACGAAACTAAAAGTTAGTGTTAAGGAGGACAAAATATTAAATGAAATATTTTATAATAAATTATAATAATCAGAAAAATTTGGAAATTACAAAATAATTTTTAGAAATACAATAGAATTGTTATGTAATAACAATTTAAGTTCATATAATAGTTAACAAAAAATCAATTATTATTAAAAAAAATGATACATAACGACATTTCATGTAATGCAAGTGTAGTTATGAACTTTTAATTGACAACTAAGAAAAGCTACAATACACAACATGCTCTAACTTCATGAGTTAAATTACAATAAATAATTTAATACATCATCATTCTATATAATTTGTGCTTGAACTATAAAAATATATGAAGAAACTACATAGTGCATATAGTTATCATAGAAAATGGTTAAAAGTAAAATAATAATGATAATATGAAACAACAACAAATTATGGAAACAACAATAAATTAAATAGAACCCAACAAATATAATAGTCATGGGTTTGTTTCCAAAAAGTAAATAATATACGTATTGCAACATCAAGATTTGAACTTGAAATCTCAAAGTTGGTAGCATACATGATTATCAATTGTACCAATAAAAAATCATGCAATAATGTGCTGCAATACTTATCTAATACTCCCTTTGTTTCATATTAATTGACACTTTAACTAATTTTTTTTGTTTCAAAATAATTATCCCTTTCCTATTTCCAACACTTAATTCAATTATTTTACATTATTTATTAGAGAGAGAAAAATCAAATTCAATTGAGTTTTGGTAGTTATTATAGTTATATATTGGTTTGTGTAGAAATTTCAATTCTGTCAATTAATTTGGAACGGAGGGAGTATGAAAATTTCTCCAGGTGATAGGGGGTAATTGCCCCCTTTTACCCAAGGGAGGCTCCGTCCCTGCTCTAGTAGTATTTCTTATTATTCTATCTACTGTATATGCTACTATAGGAGGCAAAAAATTGTCGAATACTTTTATTATCGAATTTTCTATTTTATTTAATCTTGACTTAAAATTTGTGTTTGCAGCTACCAAATTATAAAAAAAAAAGTAAAATAGGGTTGACATGGAATTAGGTAGAGCTAGCAAAATGTTGTCCAACTTAAAAAAATCTGAATTGTCCGTCTTAGAAGGACCTTGTGCAGATATAAATTTTTCGTCTGAATTTTTATGTTAACCAAATTGATCGATTTTTTAGATTTTTTTTTCTATTATCCGAATTCGAATATGATTCGAATATAGCTCCATCCAAATTTTTCAACACGAATAAAAACAGAGTGTGGACGTAAATTTCTCGCTTAAATTTTGATGACCGATTCGAATTTACCGTTGCCCGAATTTTTGCTCGCCCTATTAGTGCGCTGGGGGCCCTTTGCCATGTTTGCCGATTTGAGTTCTCTCTCACTTCGATTTCTCTCACTCTCATTCTCATTCATTCAAAATCATTGACATGGTGACCATCCAAATTCCAATCCACAAATCCGCAGAATGTTCGAAAATCGTTGGTACATGCTTCCCTATTTCTTCTCCTCCCCAAGAATAGCTCCTCTTTTTCGAATTTTGAGTACAAAGTCCCCCCCCCCCCCCCCATCTTTCTTGCAATGCCTTCATGGATGTAAAACTGAATCCGACAATCTGTAATCTTCTTTCCTCCAATTAGACATGATTTGAGATTTCTAATTTTTTTTTTCATGTTTGATTCTGTTTTATGTTGAAAATGCTTGGAAGTTTGGTACATTTTTCGTGATCGCTCAACATCTCGTTGAAATTTGTAGGATATCTCATTTCTAATCTTAATTATTATTACTGTGTTATTGTATATTAATCTTACTTCAATTGCGGTGCATATTGCAAACTTGAGATTTTTAGTTTGAACATTGTTTCAAATTATTGGTTCTGGTTCCTGAGAAATTGCTGGGTAGTTCATTGGCTTCATAGTGGTGCAACACTTGCTTTCCTATTCAGATTGTTATTTTGATTGTTTGTTTTAGCATAATTTTGCTTAGATTTTTGACTCATTCCGAAGTATTGATTGAGGGAAATTTGTTCTTTTGCGTTGGATTTTAGGTGGAAGAATAGTTGATTCTGGACTTCATTGCAGCTATATATTGTTAATTAATTGCAAGTTTTCTTTAGCAGCATCTTGTTTTTCTATTTTAGATTATGTTTAGTGTAAGAAGCATAGATTTTTCATGAAGATGACAAGGAATCATCGATTGTTTTGAGCCCAAAATTCACCTTTTATTTGAAATTTCAGAAAGATAGTGCTCCTAGTACTATCCATGTAGTGTTAATTATTCAAATACCCTGTAACACATTCTGAAATATTGATTTGCGGCAGTTTTGTTCTTTTGCATTGGCTTTTAGGTCGAAGAATTAGTTAATTCTGGACTTCATTGCAACTACATATTGTTCATTAATTGCAAGTTTTCTTTAGCAGCATCTTGGTTTTTCGAAAACTTCTATTTTAAACTATGCTCAGTGTAAAAAGCACAGATTTTTCTTGACCTTTGAATTGGAATTTGATTTTAAAATTGACAAAGATAGTGCTCCCAGTATTATCCTAGTAGTGTTAATTCTTCGAATACGCTGTAACATGTATACTATCCCAGGCCCTGCTTGATTTGAACCCTGGCACAGCCACTCTGAGGAGTAGTTAGGAGATTTGTGAAAGAATTTTGGAAAATGGCGATTTCTATAGCCAGCAAATTCTTGGGAGGATCTGTGAACCTCTGTAGGCGGTATGGAACTGTCCACTCTGGCAATTGGGATGATGGAATTCGGTTTGTGATATCCCATCACCGACAATACCACCACCAGCAACGGCGGGCCTATGCTTTCTATTCCAAGGGGGTTGGAAAACCTCGAAATCCCAAAGTCGACCGTGTTACCTGCTCAGCTTTGCCTTCATCTTCATCTGGGTTTCTAAAATGGTATCTGGCTATGCTGGAAACTCGCCCCCTCATAACCAAGGGCATCTCGTCATCCCTTATATTTGCTGGTGCTGATGTTACAGCACAGGTACTTTTTGAATTTGCCTTTCGAATTTCTTGTTAGTATTAGCATTGAATTTCGATTGTTTGCTTCTGTATGTGCTGTGATGTCGGGATAAGAGTCATTTGCATAGTGTAATATTTGTTTCAGTGACATATTAATCCTAGATTCATGGGGATTTTACTTATGTCTAATGTAATTTCTTGTTAATGTTAGCATTGGATTTCGATTGTTGGATTCTCTGGGTGCTTCTGTATGTGCAGTGATGTAGGGATATGAGTCATTTGCGTAGGTTAATATTTGTTTCAGTGACATATTCCTAGATTCATGGGGATTTTACTTTTGTCAAATGTACGGACAGTTTAGTAATATGTTCCCAAAACGAAATGGTGATGTTTCTCCCAAATTCTGATTGTAAGTTAATATAAACATAATAGGTGGATCTATAGGTTCAAGGCTTCAAGCGTAGTTTTGTCCTAGAATCTCTCTCTTTTTTGGTAATTACTTTCAAGAGCAAATTATTTATTTTTTGCCTAGTTAGTAGAGGCTTAATTATACAAACTACTTCCAACAAGAACTAGTCAGTAGTTAAACATTCTATTGTTTGCCTTATAGGATGTCATCACATTTGCAATTAACTATATGCTTCTGCAATTTACTGTGGGCTGTTATTTGGTTTTTCTCGGTGAAGTATTGTTCGTTAACTGGAGTTTTACACAAACTAAATTACTGTTGACGCCAACAATTTGTTTAGTTGGGTGTAACCAGTCATATGATGTAATAATCATAGTTACAACGTTTGGTTGAATTTTGAGCATTAATATTGAATTAGATTGTAAACAAAATAGCCTTCAGTGATGTAACTGGAATAGCACTCACTTACCTATGTTATTTCGATTACAATGTTGAAAGTATCCTCTCGTATCATGTATAACTTATGTATTAATATAATATCTCCACTATTCAATCATTTTCTTTTTCCTTTCTCGCAAGTGCTCTTTTTAATGATGCGAATCCTGTTGATCTGTGTTTGATGAAAATTTAGCCGATCAGCTTTGTAAGTTTGGACTTCATAGTGAATCTTTCATTCTTCCTGTCTTTCAAGCTCAAAGTCTATTGTTACTTTGAGCTTGATATTTACCATGAGTCCATTGTTACTTTGAGCTTGATATTTATCATGAAGCGAGACAATTTGCATTTCTGTACAGTTGTATTTGACACATTCCCAATGTTGGCATCTTTGATATGTTGTCTGATTGATCTACTTTGGGCATTGATTTGCCATCAGATGATTACTTCGACACCATCGGACAAATATGATATGATACGGACACTTCGGATAGCTGTGTATGGCTTTTTAATCGTGGGGCCCTCTCAACACGTGTGGTTCAATTTTCTCTCAAAGATCTTCCCTAAGAGAGATGTACTTTCTACCTTGAAAAAGATAATGATGGGACAGGTTATCTATGGACCTATTATAAACAGCGCTTTCTTCTCCTACAATGCAGCTCTTCGAGGTATGTAAGCCTCACCAAATCTTGCTGGAAATCGCTTTTAGTGTTTCATCTCCAATTACGGTAGGCTAGCCAATTCCTTGTTTGCGAGATTTGAAGGCATGCATTCATTATAAGTTCTGCAAGTCCTTGGTGATTGCTGTATTATCATCTGTTATTTTGTTAATTGAAAGGTTGTCCACTAGTCAAAGTGTCAAACAATTAGGCACTAGTGAACCATTTGATTATCTCCTAGTTGCTTTAGAGTTCGGACACATTTTGATGTGTTGGGATACATATCCAACACACATCACATACTCTGTTGATAAGTTTTGTGTCGCATGCGGGTATGATGGCATAAAATGGAGTTACGGGATCATAATTTGGAGCCATGTTTGATGTCTTTTCTACTTTCCTCTTTGATTGTCGTGAAGGCATCCGTGCCTTCACATTAGAAGTTCTCATTTTTTGCCTGTTTCTTTCTGATGGTAAAATGATATGCTTTAACTTGTTTCTCTCACCCTTTTTTTAATTTCTTTCCTTTACACTACAACTTCAGGTGAAACTAAAGAAGATATTGTAGCCAGACTAAAGAGAGACCTTCTTCCGACGCTGAAGAATGGTCTTATATATTGGCCTTTCTGTGATTTTTTTACATTAAAATTCGTTCCTGTCAATCTACAGGTATATCTCTAGGGCACCCAGTTACGCTCTTTCCAATAGTAATGTTTATAGACATAGAGGAATCGTTTTTCTTCCCCATTGAACCCATAACCACGTCGCTGGTTCGACCTTCACCAGCGTCACTACAATTCGCCAATTCAAGCAAAAGGATATGGAGTTGTTGATCTTCCAAGATGGAGCGGCGACATGGTTTTGTGTTCAATGGGGAAGAATAACAATTCCCTTTTTTGTTTCTTAGAATATTACAAAACTTTCTTTGGTATTAAACTATTTAAGAAACAATAAAAATGAATTCAAAAACTTAACTGGTTAAGATCCTTACCATAGTGGCATATTGGAAACAAAAAATAAGGACGTGGTATTTTGGAGAAAAATGAGAACATAGTGGTACTTTGAGCCATGAACTCTGGGCAATTTCTCAGTGAATTCTCGGTGTCTTTCTTTTGGATCGGTTGGAAATCACTGCAACAATATCTTTAAAACCTAGTGTTCTATATGCTGGCCTCTGATTAGTAGACATAAGATCCTTGCCACCCGAAACAAATAATAAAAAAAAATTATTAAAATAAAATTATGACTTGGCTTGGGGCTTGTGCTCATTTCAGCTTCTTAGAATCCTGGGTTTCATACTTTCATCTGACAGTTGAGTTTTTGCTTCATTGGTTCTTTCTAGCATGCCTGTGGTAAATAGTTCCTAGAAAATGGAAAGGAAGAAAAGAAAATAAGTAACCCATATGAGAAGTAGAGCTATCAAAAAACTATTCGACCCAAAAGCCCGGTTTAGTACGGTCATAGATTTTTTTGTCCAAATGTTGACTTTAACCACTTTGATTGGAAATTTGGACATAATATTTTTCCATTTTTCTATTAAACGAACCCAATATTCACCGGAATTTAGGCTTGTCCAAATTGTTCGACCCGGAAAATACCCAAAAATGGGTATCAGATGTCAACTTTTTGTACGATGCCTGGTTTGTCCCGACTTGTAATGACCCGAACCTGAATTTTTGAGAGCCTCGATGAGAATTGAGAAGTATAGGAAATGTCTTGTGTGAGGTACATGTTTTCCCTGATGGTGCGTTTGTTAGTTTCCCGGGAAAGAAAAACTTTCCCGGGAAAGGCTTTCCCTAGCTCCTCCTTGGGAAACTTTCTACTGAGGATGTGAGGGAAATAATGGGCCCCACATCAAAACTTTCTTATATATTATGCAGAACAAATTATGGGAAAGTTAGTCAACTTGGAAAAGTTGACCAACTTTTCCGAGAAAGTTTCTCAACCAAACGCCCCATGAAATCTAGTCATCTGATGTCTCATTTCTTGTTTTCTGGCAGCCTCTGGTAAATAGTTCATTTGCCTTCTTATGGACGATTTACTTAACATACATGGCGAGCTTAAAGAAAGTCGGCGAGGCATAATGTTCCATGTCGCAGACTTGATGCGGGCGTGCTATGGATGAAGCGACCATTATTCACTTCATCCAAGTAACCATTCACATGATTTTCAGTAGGAAGCCATATCTGATTACGACAACAGGTTTTGTGTTTGTTATACATTACATTCTTGTATCTTAGTAATTAGTATAGAATAAGGGCATTTTGATCACATCGATGCTAAGGTCTTACTTAACATGAATGGACTAACACCATTCATATATTGAAATGAGATGACAAGGTAGGTGAAATGGTGTAGACTGACCATATGAAAAATGGACACGACGAACCCTCGGGAAAGACACAAGGATGGACAAGAGGACGCGTTGTGTCAAAAGTTGCTAGAATTATTATTGTTGTTGTTGTTGTTATATATTATTATAGCTGTAACTTTCGCTCTCTCATAACTTTTAAGGTTGTAAACATTATTGACATTTAACGTTGCCTCGTGGGAATATCTTTGCATAATTTGCAAAGTAGCTCTATAGTTGTAATGTTATAGACTTATTGTTGAGGAAACCGATTGAGTTTGCAATTCAACTTTTCGATGTCTTGGTAGATGGTAGTGTGGCGAAAGCCTAGGAAAATCCTGCACAAGTTGCACCTTGTTTTGAAGAACATGATAGTGTTTGTAATTGCGGTAGCAAGTACATGCTTGTAGTCTTCTAACTACACTTTATTACATGTTCTCCGAGTATGTGCTCCAATAGTATGATTGTTAACTTGCATGTATTCAGATGTGAGGATGTCTGTCTCTCTTATGTTTTAGCTTTTGAAGATTTAGTACTTCACAGCTATGTTGTCAAATCTGCACCGGTCACCGAACCAACTGACCCAATGGGTCAACCAGTCTAACCAGTTTGACCGGTTCAGTCGACTTGGATCATCAATTAAACCAAAACCGGCATGACCGTGTTGTGAGTAGAACAGTTTTCATGTTCTTCCCAAAAGAAAACAACCATTAAATTTCCTTACTGAACGGTCTTAGCCATTCGAGTTTTACAAATCATCAACTTCCAAGTTCCAACAACAAATTTCATGAGCAGATGACATTAATACCATATGATGGTGCAGTGTGTTAAACAACTTATGTTGGTGATCAGCAATAAGATCCATAAATAACCATATGATGGTGCAATGTGTTGAAAGTTGTACAGTGTAAACCCATCAAATAGACACAAGGTTAGAACAACTTATGTTGCAATGTGTTGAAAGTTGTAAAGTGTACACAAATACCATATGATGGTGCAGTGATGTGAAAACCTACCTCAATACCTCCAGAAAAGAAGTGAGGGGTGGAAGTACAAAATTGTGTTGTACTGGTGTCTGTATTGATATCCCAAAGTTATAAATTTCAATTTTGGCGAGTGATGAGACCCATAAGTAGCCAAAATTTAGCGTTATAACTTTGGAGATAGCAATACGGACACCAGTACAACATTCATTTGTTCCTTGACGAAAGCGAAGAGGTGTTTCTCAAATAGTGACATGGGAGGAAATAAGTAAACATCGTGTTGTAGTGATATCTGAATTGATGTCCCGAAGCTAGATAAACTCGATTTTGGTGATCAGTGATAATATCTATAAATAACCAAAATTTAGTGTCATAGCTTCGGAGACAGCAATACTGATATCAGTATGACATCCATTTGTGCCTTATGGAAAGAAGAGAGTAAGACGGGGGGAGGGTTAAGGGGTGTTTTTCAAGCAATGAAGTGAGGGGAAGATGTTAAAAATTGTGTTGTAGTGATACCCGGATTGATGTCCCGAAGTTAGATAAATTTCAATTTCGGTGATCACTGATAAGATCTATAAATAACCAAAATTTTAGCGTCATTCGGCGACAGCAATACAGACACCAATACAACATCCATTTGCCTCATGGAAAGAATGGGGTGGGGGTTTAAGGGAGGTTTCTTAAGTAGTGAAGGTTTAGGAGGGGGTTGTTGGAGTATAGGTTGAAGAACATCAAGAGGTAGTATATATAATGGAGTTTGGGTTGATTGAGGAGGGGTGATAAATGCATATGAAGTTGACATGAAATTGACAATACATATTATTAAGTTATGGGTTTGATCAAAGCAATCATGTCTCAAAGGCATGGCCAACTTCAATAGGTTGTAGACTTGTAGTAATTTTCTGAGAACATGGGTTGCATGTAGCGCCGGCAAAAATTTGGGTCCGGGTAAATTCGGGTTGGACAAATTCGGATGAAGCAAAAATCGGGTTCGGACAATAGAAAAAAGAGAAATTTTATGTCCGAATATTCAGTCAATTCAGTCAATATCAAAATTCGGACAAAAAGTCTATGTCCATACCCGGTTTTTCCGGGTCGGACAATTCGAGGAATCGGGTCGGACGAAATTTTGCTAGCGCTTCCTGCATGCCATTGTGAGGAATTTTGTATGGGGAACTATGGATGTTTATTGTCATCTTCTACAACAAGCAATTCTAAATTGTGGCCTGTTCTACAACTCCAAGGAGGTCCTACCCCCCCCCCCCCCCCTTTTTTTTTTCTTAATTTTGAAAGTGAAGGAAAAAAAGGGATAAGATTACTACATTCCAGTCCGACTCCTCATTGCCACATGCAGTCTTAGGTGATTCTCATCCCATGAAAATATATTAAGTCGAGTCCGTGTGAATTTGTTTCGGTCAAATTCAGTCAATGTTAAGATTTGCAGGAGATGTTGATGTCAGGACTTGGTTTTCTTCTCACCGGATAATTTTAACGGAGTTAAATTCGGGTCAAAATCGAGTTTTGGCGAAATACAATGGTCCTCATTATAATCCCACTAACGCGGGATTTGCGGGGGATCCAGATGTAGACAGTTTTCACCTAATCCATAACAGTACATGAAAATGCTGATTTCGGTGGACCCAAAATGGATTCTGACAAATAAAAAAGAGAAATCTTGTGTCTGAATATTTGGCCAATTCGGTCAAAATTAAGTTCTGACAAAATCAATTTCTTTTTTTTTGAGATTGGACAAATTTGGATATTCGAGACAAACAAAATTCTGCTAGCGGTGCAACAAATACGACATGAGCTAGGAGTTCATTGGTGTTGTTTATTAGCTTAATGCAATGGCATTAAGGAGATATCCAATATTTCAGATCTAAACAATGGTGTTTCTAATTATAAACTACTTTTGAAACCACCATTGCCAATTTTCAAAGAACTTCAAATTAAACAAAGGTGACTCAATTTCATTTCACTAAGGTACAACCTAATACCATTCAATGTGCCATCAATTACAAGACCAACCAATGTACCTACCACATTGCATCTCCACATCGACCACATACAAACTCCCAAACCCCCTCTCAAATTTACCTAAGCATCATCATTACTATGATACAACAAACTTTAATCAATATATATATATATATATATATATATAGGGATATTGGATTCTAATAATCCCTACTATCACAAATTGTATGGCAATAATCCCTACTATCATTTTGGATTCTGGTGATAAAAAAAAATATATAATTGTATTGTAGTGGGATAAAATCGAGTGTATATGCTAAATATCATAGATTTTGTGTTGCATTTGATTCAAAACTTTGTATAACACTTTACCACGATTTTTAATGAATTTACAGCATTTCTCCCAAATTTTTTCAATTTTTTTTCAATTTTTTATGATTTTTTCAATTTTATTCCTTTTAAAAAATCGTAATAATTGCTCGGAATCTCAAAAAAATAATTTAAAAAATGTTTTAGTAACTATACTTCGTTACCTATCTAGGGGCAGCCAAAAAAACAAAACAATATGGGGTAGACATGGAAAAAATAAAAAGAATGTGGTGATGGATTTGGTACCACTACAATACAATTTTTTTTTTTGGACCACCAGAATCCAAAATGATAGTAGGGATTATTGCCATACAATTTGTGATAGTAGGGATTATTAGAATCCAATATCCCTATATATATATATATATTACATACACATAAATTAAAATTTATGTTCCCGGATATCTACAAGTAAACATTTACACTGTTGAGATTGAACAATCTGATATATGCAATGAACATTCACATTATTGAGAGTAAACTACCCGATATTTACAAGTGAACAATTACACTATTTGGAGTACAGTTTAGGATCATGTAATAAATTGCAAACCACAATATATATAGTTGGACAATATTGATACTCCCTCCGTCCAATATTAATTATCATTTAGATGAATGTCACGGTCTTAGTGACACTCTTTGATTTATAATTTTTTATATAATACTTTATTAACAATTGCAATTTTTCATTATGAATATAATGATAATAATTTTAAATAATAAAGTCATTGTATATATTGAGAAATTTAGAGTCAAAATTTTTAAAATTTGACTGTACAAATTTCAAAGACAAGAATTGATATGGAATGAAGGGAGTATTCCCCAACTTCTCTTTTGATATGATTGTCTTCATATTATTGTTTCTGTCCTCGACATTTCTAAGGTTATATTGTTATTTACTAATTGCTAGTTTCGAAAACACCCTCATTGTATTATTTGTATAGCTCGAGTGAGCATAACTAGTTCTCCAATTGATCACTTAAAAATTTGACATTATACTTTGGTGTTGGACTAAGAATTTGGTTTTGACTCGTAAATCGGGGCCGACAAAAATTTGTTCAAGGTGATAAGCCGGATTTGTCCAATCCAAAAATAACCGGGTATGATTATAGATTTTTCGTCCGAATTTTATATTGATCGCTTTCACCAAAAATTTAAACACTCTTTTTTTTTTTTTTTCAAATCTCTATTGTTTGAACCAGATTTAGGCTGGTCTCACGTAGCAATGAGCACTGCCCACTCTTGGCAGTGGAAGGAAAACAAGTCGGTGCTGTTAGGGTTCAAACGAGCTCTGTTGGCTAGGTTCCTACTTGAACCACCACTTTCTTCTTTTTTTTTTTTTTAACAAAATCCAAATGTTATATTCCCTCCACTCCTTAATAATTGTCACTTTGGAGTTTTGAGAAGATCTTAAGAAAATAGTATTGAAAATGATAATTGTATTGGAAATGGTAAAAGTAAGAATTAAGTTTTTATTTTAGTTATATAATTGTATTGGGAATAATAAATAAGTATTAGAGGTAAATTTTAAAAAATTGTCATTAACGTTACATTGAAATAATAAAGTATCAAATATTGTGGAAAATAGAAAATTGATCAAAGTGACAGATATTGAGAAATGAAGGGAGTATATACATGATATTTTCTAGATGTATGTATGTGAGTATGTACCTAACCTAATGTGCATTTATTGTATATTATTTTTTTATATATAAATATTATTGACACAACTTAAGATGTCAATAAATATATGATTTCTTAATAAATATAAGATTTTTGGAACATAATATAACCATTTTTATGGGTATTGCTGTATTGGATCGTTATATACAATTGAAAAACTGCTTTTCATGAACAAATGGACATGAAAACAGATAAAAGCAACGCAAATTCTCCAACTGCTTTTTAGTCTTTTCGATACTGTGGCCCTATTTTTTTTTATGTAGCTGGCTGACTGCAGTGTCACATCGCAACGCAATTTGTCATATTCCCCCACAACCCATCATAATCCACGGCAACCCACTACAATCTACTTTTTCTAATTTGATTTATTCCACTATTTTCGATTACAATTTCACATTTTCCAACACATTTACAATTATTAAAACCAAAACTCACCACAGCTTTCCACAACCCACCATAACTTTTCCAAACCCACCACAATTCACCAGAATTCCACCACACCGCACCGCGCTATGCGGCAGCTAGCCGTATAAAGGAACGAGAGTATATACAATTGAAAAGCTGCTTTTCGTATCAAATTCTTAGAGGTCAGTAGCATCTATTGTTCCTGTAAACCCATCAATTAGACACAAAATTAGAACAATTTATGTTATGTTGCAATGTGTTGAAAGTTGTAAAGTGTACACATAGAGAAGCTTAATTTAATACCATATGATGGTGCAGTGATGTGAACACCTACCTCAAAATACCTCCAGAAAACAAGTGAGGGGTAGAAGTAAAAATCGTGTTGTAGTGATATCCGAATTGATATCCCGAAGTTAGATAAATTTAAATTTTGGTGAGGTGATAAAGATCTATAAATAACCAAAATTTAGCGTTATAACTTCGGTGATAGCAACACAGATACCGGTACAACATCCATTTGCCTCATGGAAAGAATAGGGTGGGGGTTTAAGGGAGGTCTTTCAAGTAGTGAAGGTTAGGAGGGGGTTATTGGAGTAGGATGAAGGAAAACAAGGGGTTGTATATATAATGGAGTTTGGGTTGGTTAAGGAGGGGGTGATAAAGGCAATATGAAGCTGACATGAAATTGACAATACATATTATTAAGTTATGGGTTTGATCAAAGCTATCATCATGTCACAAAGGCATGGCCAACTTCAATAGGTTATAGACTTGTAGTTATTTCTAAGAGCATGGGCTGCATGGCAGTGTGTGAGGAATTTTGCATGGGGAACTATGCATGCTTATTGTCATCTTCTGTAACAAGTAACTCAAAATTGTGATCATGTGTTCTACAACAACATGGAGGTCCTAAATGCAGGGCCCCAAATTTCTTTTCTGAAAGTGAAGTAAGAAACTAGGGGTGAGATTGCCACATCCGAGTTCGACTCCTCCATATTGCCTTTTCTACAACATGTAGTCTTAGGTAAATTTTCATCGAAGAAATCGGAGTCGAGTGTCAATAAGATTCGTATTAGTTATTTGGAAGTTGAATTTCATATCTATATTTTAGATCTACAATTGTTCAATTACGATTTTCATTGTAAGTGTCGTATGACTTGTTATTAATGAAATCGTTATGTTTGGTTTCAAAAAAAATAAAAAATTTAATCACTGGAGACTCATTTGGGGGTGGTTGTTAAAGAGTTAGAGGATACCCAAGCTTAGCGTTGGCAAAAATTCGAGTCTGGGTGAATTTGTTTCGGCCACATTCGGCCAATGTAAAGACTCAGAGGAGATATTGATGTCAGGACCTGGTTTTCTTCGGATTAGATAATTTGAACAAATTTCAATTAAGGTAAAATCGGGTTCTGAAAAAATACAATGGTCTTCGTTAAAGTCCCGCTGAACAGAGGTTTGCGGGGATTCAAATGTAGGCAACCTTCCCCTTCATGCACAAGAGTACATGAAGAGGCTGATTTCGGCGAACCCAAAATGAATTTTGACAAAATAAAAAAGAGAAATCTTGTGCCTGAATATTTGGCCAATTCGATCAAAATCGACTTCGGATCAAATCAGTTTTTTTTTTTTTTTGGGATTGAACAAATTCGGATATTCGAGACGGATAGAATTTTGCCAACGTTACCCTGGTCCTAAGATGGGGTATAAATTCTTGTTTGTGTTTGGCATTTCAATGGCTGCCCTTATTGTTTATTAGTTTAATGCAATGGCATTAAGGAGATACATATTTCAGTTCTAAACAATGGTGTTTCTAATTATATATTACTTTTCAGACCACCATTACCAATTTCAAAGAACCTCAGACTAAACAAAGGTGACTCAATTTCATTTCACAAAGGTACAAACTAATACTACCTCTATTTTTATTTATCTGTCGCCTAGAAAATTGTGTTAAAAACTTGACCGTCAATATCTTAATTTGCAGAATAATTCATCATACAAAATTAATGTCATTAGATTCGTAATAAAAATACTATTAAAAAAGCCAAACTAAAAGGTACATTAAAAATTGATGCTAAAAATATATATCTGTGAGAAAATCCGACATAACTTCTCCTAAAATTGGACCATTGCCTAGACTTATCGTCTCATATTTTCTCTTAGAATGTTACTCCATCCATTTCATACTATTTGTCACTTACTTGTATGGTCTTTAATGTCACCTTTTGACCAATAATTTCTCATATGACATTTCATTATCAATTGCACCATTACACTGTCATAATTTTCAGGGTAGTAAGTTTATACAACGAATTATTATATATGTTGAGAAATTGACATTCAAAGTTTTTGAAGTTTGGCTGTCATAATTTTCAAGGTGACAAATAAATATAGAACGAAGAGAGTAGTTGAAAAGGATCCACCAAAGATAAGGTCAGTATTCTTTTACAAAGATAAATGGATAGTACAATCAATATCGAGCGTCTCTTCTTTCAAGAGTGCCTCAAACTACATCATTAGTAACAATAAATTTAAGAATGAGAAGAAAAACATCATTAGTAACAATAAATTTAAGAATGAGAAGAAAAACAAATACCAGAAAGAAAGGATCGTAATCAAAAATCCAAAGTTAGTTGACCAGTCTGTCGCCTCATTACCTTAACTCTAAATAACTCTAAATATGTGAGTATGTAATGTAGACGCCTTTATATTTGCCCAAAATACAATTGAAAAATTTCTCCTCATTTCCAACAAGAAGGCAAACCAACAAGGAGTGCATCTTTGTTCCTATGAAAATCAAGGGTTCAAAAAATAAGCACCCCTTTACTTCGGGGTCCAAAATATAAAATACCTCTCAAAATATCTCTAGAAAAGAAAAGACAAGAATTAGAGTATAAAATCATCATTGTATCTTTAACTATTAGCTTACGCTTTTAATTGAGACAGTTCTACTGAAAGGAAGTAAAAATCGTGTTGTATTGATGTCCGAGTTGGAGTCCCAAAGTTAGATAAATTTCAATTTTGGTGATCATTGATATGATCCATGAGTAACCAAAATTTAGTATCATAGCTTCGGAGACTCAAACTCGGACAACAGTACAACATCCATTTGCCTTATGGAAAGAAGGGGGCATTAAAGGGGTTCTTTTCAAGTAGTGAAGATTAGGAGAGGGTTATTGGAGTAGGTTGAAGGACATCAAATGGTAGTATATATAATTGAGGAATGGTTGGTTGAAGAGGGGGTGATAAATGCATATGAAGATGACATAACATTGACAACCCATAATTATTAAGTTATGGGTTTGATCAAAGATATCATAGCACAAAGGCATGGGCTACTTCAATGATTTCTAAAGCTTGTACAATGTGGAATTTAACTCATAAAATTTTAACTTTCTCTATCCTAGGTGGCACCATTTATCTTCTCTTTTTTCATTCTTTTGAGTTCCGTAATACTTTCAAAGGAATGAGAAAAAAGGAGGGGAGGAATGGTGTCACTTAGGACAAAGAAGGTAGAATTTTATGGATAAAGTTTCACATTGTACATGCTCTAAGAGTATAGTAGCGTGTGTGAGCGATTTTGTGTCGAGAACTATGCATGTTTATTCTTATCTTCTCTTCTGCAACAAGAAACTCAAAATCATGCCTATGTGTTTTGATTGAAAGTGAACCAAAACTTAGGGGTAAAATTATTACATTTGACTCTTCATATTGCCTTTTCTGCTATATCTAGTCTTAGGTAATTCATCGCATGAATATATATTCCCCTTATTTAACCACTGGAGAGTCATTTAGGGTTAGCTATTAAAGAGTTAAAGGATACCCTGGCTTAGCATGGGCAAAAGTCGGGTCTTGGTACATTCGTTTTGGTCAATGTAAAGATTCAGATGAGATACCGATATCAGGACTTGGGTTTTTTCGGGTTGGATAGCTTGAACGAAACTAAATTCATGTCAAAATCAGGTTCTGACAAGTTAGGAAAGTATCATTAAATCACCCAATCTCTTAACCTCGCAAGTATTTGTTTCCTAATTATATTAGGATTCTATTTAGAATATTATCTTTGATATTATTTTGAGATAATATATTTTGATATTATCTTTGGACTAGGGTCAAGGTAGGTTTAGAGGGAATTTTTCCCTATCAATAGAGGGTTCATTGACCTTGTTTAGTGCGGTCAAATTTGGGGGCACCTCCCATGGGAGGATATGTATTCAGATATTCAAAAATTTCGTATTCCAATTGATAAGAGAATTTGTGAGAGTTTGTGTGAGTTGTTATACTCTCTTTGTGCTGATTTCGGGGTGAGATCGTTTGTTGTAATCTCTACTAATATTGGATTTGTTTGTACTTGTGCCCGCCGTGGTTTTTTACCGATCTGGGTTACCACGTTAAAAATTCATTATCCCCTTTATTCTTATATTTATTTTTCTCGATATCCAATAGTGATCTTATTTTCTTGCTTCCATTGATTAATATCCTCTTACATTATCCCTAACATGACAACATGATGTGTCTGAATATTTGACTAATTCGGTCAATATTAAAACTGGGTTCAAACCAAATCAGTTTCTTTTTTTTTTTTTTGTATTGGACAAATTCAAGTATTCGGGATGGGCAAACTTTTGCCAGCGCTGCCTTGACCTTAAGATGGAGGGTATAAATTCCTATTTGTGTTTGGTATTTCAATGGCTGCCTCTGTTGTTTATTCGCTCCATGCAATGGCATTAAGAAGATAGCCATATTTCAGTTCTAAACAATGGTGTTTCTCATTATATACTACTTTTGAGATCACCATTGCCAATTTTCACAAAACTTCAAACTAAACCAAGGTGACTCAATTTCATTTCACAAAGGGGACAAGCTCATCCCATTCAATAGTTCCATCAATTACAAGACCAACCAATCTACGTACCACATTGCATCTCTGCACCAACCACATATAAACTCCCATACCATAATGAAATATACCTAATTAATCAATATCATTACTATGATACAACAAACCATAACCAATATATATTACAAAGTTTATGTTTCAGGATATCTGCAATTGAACATTCGCACTACTGAGACTGAACAACTTGATATCTGTAAGGGAACAATCACACTATTTGGAGTACGATCCAGGAGCACGTAATAAATTGCAAATGACAATATATATAGTTGGACAATATTGATATTCCCTAACTTCTCTTTTGATATGATTGTCTTCAAAATTTGACATTATACTTTGTCAGTGTTGGACTTTTTTATCGGTAAGGGGGCAAAAGCCCAGATTTCATTCAAACAAAGCGAAATTACAGTGTCCTTAGAGCACAAATCAATGTTCTTTTTGGCTTCGAGCTTCTAGGGTAACCCTTGCTTCCAATGGTGTCTCCTATACCAACTCAACTTCAGCCATCATGTTGTCGATCTTGCTGACACACTTCTCGACTTGCTTGCAATTCTTCCTTAGCTCTGAGTGCATGATTAGTTCCGAACTCCGGATTCATTGTTCCACAATTGGGCATCGACTTTGAACTTACATGTTCTTTGGATTGGATAAAATGAAGTTTGGATGGATTGGTTGGATTGGATTGGATTGAATTGGATAAGTTATGATACTTTTTTGGGGAATTGTGTTTTTAGAGAGAATTTTTTTGAGAATTGTGTAAGGTTGGATTGGATTCGATTGGATTAGAAAGAGTTATCAATCCAAAGAACAGGGATGTATATTCGGAACGTACATTCCTAGATGTCTAACA
This sequence comes from Portulaca oleracea, assembly GCA_029582165.1. Taxonomy (NCBI): domain Eukaryota; kingdom Viridiplantae; phylum Streptophyta; class Magnoliopsida; order Caryophyllales; family Portulacaceae; genus Portulaca; species Portulaca oleracea. The sequence continues at coordinate 19,506,279 of CM055885.1, forward strand.
ATAATTCACCTTCAATCTTCTTTAGAACATTAGTTAGTACTAACTCTCTAGAATCCATGGTTGGTATTGGACATAGAAATAGGTTTTTCCACATGAATTTGATGTATTGTTGATTATATAGATTGTGAATTCATGCATACCTTGTACAATTCGACATGGGTAAAAGATTATTAGGCACCTATGCTAGGCAATTTATATGTATAGAAGAAAGTATGTAATAGACCATAGTATAAATTATCTTCCATTTGAAAGAACTTTTTGTTTTTTTATTTTCCTCTTTTTTTTATAAAAAAAAAAAAAGAAAAACACAGGCCTTGGTGATTAAATTATTATTTTATTTCATATCTCACAATGTTTTACAGGGCGTTTGGTTGAGAAACTTTTCCGTGAAAATTTATCAATTTTTCCAAGTTGAAAAATTTTCTCATGTTTGGTTCTGCAAAATATATAGGAAAGTTTTGATGTGGGACCCATTATTTCCCTCACAAACTCAGTAAAAAGTTTCCCAAGGGGGGCTAGGGAAAGTCTTTCCCGGGAAAGTTTTTCCTAGGAAAGTCTTTCCCGGGAAACAACCAAACGCACCATTAGTTAAAATGATGTCCTGTTCTTTTGTCAGGTTAGATTTAGGTTAAGTTAGTTAAGTTAGGATAAGATATGATGTGAAACGATAGAGATAAGTTTGAGTTAAATTAGTTGTTGGGTAAATATTAATTAAATTTGAATATTTTGGAAAAAATAAACGAAAAAGTTATAGGCGTCGGAAAAAATTGATTGCTTTGAGATTAAAATAATATTATTTGATTTTTTTTTATTTAAAAAGTTAATTTAGGCTTGTGTGTTTTTTAGGAAGTTGGGTTAAGTTAGGTTAGGTAACGATAAGTTAAGATAAATTAAATTAGATTGAGTTAGTTAGATTTAACTCAATTAAAGAATAGAGCGCAAATATATGGTATATTTTTTTTTTAAAAAAAAAGGTAAATTACAAATTTAAGAATGAAAGAGAACGAGTATTAGAAACAAAGGACCCCGTAATGGAAAGTCTACCACCCTTTACCTTCACTCGGAATATGTGAATATACAACGTGGATGCCTTTATTTGTGCCAAAGTTAATATCTATAATAATATTTTGGTTTGTCCAAAAGAATATGATTTTCACCTCACATGGTTGGACAATGCCAAACTATACAATATTCTTGTACATCAATGTATTGTACATTGATTTTTAGCATAACCTTAAGTTAAATTCTAGAGCATAATGTTTGAAAAGATACTTGTATGGCATGTACATAAAATTCAATCCCCCAAATAAAAAGTTGTATATTGAATATTGTCCAATATCCCAAAAATATAGTACATTAGTGTCCAAAAATCAACTAGTAATACAATATAAAAACTGCTTTTCATATCAAATCCTTGTTCTTTAATTTGGTAGGATTACGTGTACATAAATTGACCTAACTTGACTTTACCTTACCTTACCATTACAAAGAACATACTTACTTTTTGATAATTTATATTTAAAATTCTTTATTTACGTGACAAAATTTATTTAAAAATAAAAAAGAAATAGGTGATGTGATATTTACCTACCTCCATCATTTACCTTATTTAACTTTTTTAATATAACTTAAATTTACCTTACCATACCTAACTTAATCCTATACCCTTAAAGAACGGAGCCTTATAATTCATTTCCAACAAGAAACCAAACCAAAAAGGAGTAACATCGTTAATTTGTTTCTACAAACCCATTAATTAGACACAATGTTAGAACTTATGTGGAATTGTGTTGCAAATTGTACACATAGAGAAGGCTCACCAGATAAACACCTACCTCAAAACATCTTAAGAAAAGAAGTGCGGGGTGGAAGTAAAAATCGTGTTCAAGGTTATTAAAATTGGGATCCTAACTCGAAACTATGGGGAAGTTAGGATCGGAATTTAGCCCATGTAGGATCGTGGATCGTGTGTAAATTGTAGAATCGTAGCGACGATTTTGGACCATAAAATCGTAGGATCGTAAATCAGGATCGAGATTTTAATAAAACTATGATCGTGTTGTAGTGATGTCAAAGTTGATGTCCCGAAGTTACCTAAATTTCAACTTTGGTGAGTGATAAGATCCACAAGTAACCAAGATTTAGTGTCATAGTTTCGGAGACAGCAACAGTGACATCAGTACAACATCCATTTGTACCTTATGGAGGATAGTGGGGGGTTTAAGGGGTGTTTTACAAGGAGTGAAGTGGGAGGAATTAAGTAAAAATTGTGTTGTAGTGATATCCGAATTGATGTCCCGAAGTTAGATAAATTTCCATTTTTATGATCACTGATAAGATCTATAAGTAATCAAAATTTAGCGTCATAGCTTCGGAGACAGCAATTCAGATACCAGTACAACATCCATTTGCCTTATGGAAATAATGGGGTGGGGGTTTAAGGGAGGTTTTTCAAGTAGTGAAGGTTAGGACTTTTGGAGTAGGTTGAAGAACATCAAGAGGTAGTATATATACTTGAGTTTGGGTTGGTGGAGGAGAGGTGATAAATGCATTTGAAATTGATATATGACAATGACAATACATATTATCTATTATAAAGTGATGGGTTTGAATGTTTGATCAAAGCTATCATAACACAAAGGCATGGGCTGTTTCAGTTGATTGCAATTCCTAAGAGGTCCTAAAGCATGTTTATTGTCATCTTCTGCAACAAGCAACTCAAAATTGTGCCCATGGGTTCTACAACTCCTAGGAGTATGTCCTAAAAGCAATGCCCCAATTTATTTTCTTAATCTGTTTTGATTAAAATCGGACTAACAATTACGGGTAAGATTGTTACACCTGATCCTTTCATATTGCCTTATCTACCACATTCAGTCTTAGGTAGTTCTCATTGCATGAATTAAAACATGTTCATTTAACCATTAGAGAGTCATTTGGGGTTGGCTATTATAGAGTTAATAAAGGGTACCATGGCCCTAAGATGGGGTATAAATTCTTGTTTGTTTATTTAGCTAAGTGCAATGGCATGAAGGAGATAGTCACTTTTCAGTTCTAAACAATGATTTTTCTACTTAGATACCACTTATGGAACCTCCATTGCCGAGTCTCAAAGACTACAAACTAAACAAACGTGATTTTGGTCCTGTTCTTCAGCGAAGTAAGATATTAATAAATAAAGCATAGAAGGTAAATAAAATCGTGTAAGGCCTCGTTCTTTTGTGTGTTTACGCAAATTACCGCAACCTACCGCAAATTACCATTACCTTTTTATTATTTCTACCGCAACTACGCAATCTACCACAACTAATTGCAACGCAACGCAACGCACAAAAGAACGGTGCTTAAGTGTTTCTAGATAAGACAATGTAAATTAGATAAGTTACATCAGTGATATTACTTAAATATATGAACTTTTAAATATATATTTTACAATTTTAATAAGGTAGTATAAGGATATGTCAAATTCATGGTTAAAAGAAATTGGGTAAAAATTAAAATTAGGTAACTTTTGTCAAATTTATCATAAATATATCAAAATTAAAATCTTTTTTGTTTTAAACTTTGGTAAGTTTTTGTAAATTTTGGTAAATTTAAGTAGAAAAACTACCAAATCAATTTTTCTCATAAATTTGACACATCCAACTAACGTAAATCAAATCAGTCACTTCACTTATTAAATATAAAAAAAATTTAATATAAATTTAATGTAAGTAAGATATGTAAAAATAAATAATAAATAAAATAAATAAAAGTGGGTAAGGTAATTTCTTACTTTCCTGATGTTCCTTACATTAGTTACATATGTCTAGAAGGACATTTGTATGGTTTAATTTGTACACCAGGCACAATCTCTTAAAATATAGTATATTATGGTTCAAAAAAATTGCACATCAAGTATTGTCCAATGTCCCCAAAACATAGTTTATTGGCATCCAAAAACCCTAAAAAAAAAAAACCATATAATTTCTTACAAAACAGTAGTTGCCTGGAATTTTCCAAACCATAAGGTTGTACAACAACAAATTTCATTAACAATGGCCTTGAAAACTTATAAAAGCAATTCAATTTCTCCAATTTGTTTTTAGATACGTTTGACCAAGTAGTAAATACACTTTAAAAACTGCTTTTGATATCAAATTCTTAGAGTTGATTTCCAACGAGAAGGCAAACCAAAACGAGTACGTAGCACCTTTGTTCCTACAAACCCATTATATCCCGTTCTTTTGTGCGTTGCGTCTGGGTTGCTGATGCATAATTGATGGCCTTATGCATCAAGGTCAACCATGGAGACATTTAATACTCACCTAGAAGGTAGAAGAGTTCAAGTCTCTCTTTTATCTCTCTCTCTACTTGGAAGGGATCAACTCATGCGGACGTATACTTTTGCTCCTTAATTCAAGGACCGTGAAGCTATCATAGAAGTCATCCTAGAAGGGATTATTCTACATTCCAAGAGCTTTCATATGGTTCAAGAATCTTTGAATTTGGATGAGAATCCAAGGAGTTATTCATATTTGTAATATAGTTTAGTATATTGTTTTCTTTATGATGTAAGCATTAGGATGAATGATGTAAGCCCTTAAGGGGTCTTTTCTTGAAGCTAGGTGACGCCTAAGGGGTGGGTTGGAGCTATATAGACCCCCTCCTAGGTGCTTGTAAGTCATTCAATTCATTCAAGTCATTCACATTGAATTTTTCAAACACATGATGTGTTCTCTCTAGCATTTGTGCTAGGTGTTTTCGCGTCTCTTTGTGGGATTCAAATATCCCCTTCTTCTAGCTAAGGTTGGCATCCTTAGTGGTGAAAGGAAGGAATTGGAGTATTCTTGGAGGTGGTGAGTCAGATCCTTCAAAGAGTCTTCAAAAGCCATCAACTATCCATCTACCAATCGTCCATTATCATCCATTTTCGAGTGCTTCATCAAGAATTCATCAAGAATTCATCAAGCATTCATCAAGAAACGTGAGTTCTTCAACATTCACGTCCAAGCATTCATTCGTCATCATCATTCATCATTCAACATTCGTCCATTCGTTCACTCGTTCATTCATCATTCATTTTGTTCATTGTTTCCAATTGTTTGGTAACTTTCTTTCATAGTTCTTTTCATCCATTTCTATGCCATTTTTGGTTCTTTGGAACTTTGAGATAGAGGATTCTTATCTTCGCTTTTAAAGATCCTTAGATTTTGTGTAATGAGATTGTTCCTTGGTCTCATTATGCATCAAATTTGGTATCAGAGCTAAGGAGTTTGAATCTCTTAGTTCTTGAAACAATCTTATTACAATCTTTTCTCTCCCACACGTTTCCCATCATACGTCTCCCATCACAAATTTCATTCATCTCTACATCACACGTCCCCCTTGATAGTTCTTCCAAGAACTCATCAAGAACCCATCAAGAACTCATAAAGAACCCCAAGCTCCACAAAGAACCCAAAAACCAAACACAAACCTACCCAAATCCGTCCCATACCCACGTCCCATCCGTGCTAACCTTCCTTCCATGAGTTTCTTGTGATCTTTGTGAATCAAGATAGGTTCTAATGGCGAGTGCAAGCTCTCCTACAAAGTCCTCTCCATCGTCCCCAGAAGATGTTGAGAAGATGAAACAAAGAATCAAGTATCTCAACAAACAAGTAGCATACTACATGCGCCTTCAAGAAAGGGAGAATCTTGAGGAAGTATCAAGTAAATCATCAAGTGGAGAAGGAGAAGAGGACGCCCAAGAAAGAGGCATGGACGTAAAGGAGGAAAGGTTCGGCTAAAGTGGAGATCCCGAATTTGTTGGTGATCTTGATCCTAAGTTTATTTGGATTGGATACAAACCGTGGAAAGGGTCTTTGATCTCAAAGATGTGGAAGATGATAAGAAGGTCAAGTATGTTGCCCTAAAGCTACGAAAGCATGCAAGCATTTGGTGGACGAACTTGCAAAAGAAGCACAAGCAAAGGGAAAGATAAGGTGCGTACGTGGGATAAGATGAAAAGAAAGCTCCAAGAAAAGTTCCTACCATCTAGCTACCTACGTGACAACTACTACAAATTGCAAAGATTGGTTCAAGGAGGAAGAAGCGTGGAGGAGTACACAAAGGAATTTGAGCATCTACTTTGGAGGTGTGATCTAAAGGAGGACGAGCCACAAACTTTGGTACGTTATCTTTTTGGTCTTAATGATGGGATTAGGCACGTTGTGGAATTACAACCATACAAAACTTTGGATGAATTGAGCTCCTTGTCCCTTAAAGTTGAAAAACAAAGGAGAAATAAGGGGAAAGAAGTCTCAAGCCAATACCAAACTCCACAAAAAAACGCCCTACCCTACGTCCCATCCAAACCCTCCACCATCCACGAAACACATTCCCACAAAAACTCCACAAAATCAGCCCCCATCCATCCCTAAACCTCACGACCAAGTGACCAAACCCATAGCATCAAGAAGGTGTTTTCGATGCCAAGGGTTGGGACATTATGCTTCGGAGTGTCCAAACAAGCGAGTAGTGTCTTTGGTGGAATACCAAAGTGCTTTATATGTAGAGCCGGAGTATGAGGAAGAAGAGGAAGTTAGGGTTGGTGCCAAAGAAGAGGAAGATGTAGTAGAAGAATATGTGGAAAGGCCAGATGAAGGAGAACTACTTGTGGTAGAAAGGGCCTTGAATATCACAAATGTGCCAAAGGATCAACTACAAAGAGAAGCAATATTTCGCCCTCGTTGTACCATCCAAGGGAGAGTATGCTCCTTGATCATAGATGGAGGAAGTTGCACCAATGCCGCCTCTACAACAATGGTCAAGAAGTTGCAAATGGAGATTAGCCCACATCCCACACCCTACACAATACAATGGCTAAGCCTTGGGCGAGGCATCCGTGTGGATCAACGAGTTTTGGTGAGTCTTTCAATTGGAAAGAATTATCAAGATTCATTATGGTGTGATATAGTTCCCATGGATACTTGTCATGTTTTGTTGGGAAGGCCATGGTTATATGATAGACATGTCATACATGATGGGAGGGCCAACACTTACACTCTCACCATCAACCAAAAGAGGATCACTTTGGAACCTCTTGATCCACCATCTCGGCAAAAGGAGGAGAAACGTCATATTGTGTCAATCATGAAGATGGAGAATCAAGGGTATGAAGAGTATAAGGATCCTATTCTTACACATTTGGAGAAGAAAGAAACGGATCCAAGTATCCACCACCTTTTGAATCTTCCTATGAAGCATATCTTCCATGAGCATCCAAGAGCTATCTACTTGGATCACTTGGTTGAAAGGCCCAGAATTCGAAAGGAGGAAATAGCCCAAGTCATCAAGGTACATTGTTTCATACTAAATGACAAGGGTAAAGTGGTAAGACTAAGTGAGAAGCAACGTGAACAGCCCACGTTCACGGTGGAGAAATACAAGTTCAAGTCTTATGGTGATCGAGGAAGAAAGTTTAAGAAGTTCATCAAAGGGATCTACGATGACTTCAAAGCTTTCAAGAAGAAAGTCGTTGTGAAGAAGGCAAGCGAGAGTTGATCTTCCAAAGTTTGAGGACAAACTTTTCAACCGGTGTATGATGCATAATTGATGGCCTTATGCATCAAGGTCAACCATGGAGACATCTAATACTCACCTAGAAGGTAAGAGTTCAAGTCTCTCTTTATCTCTCTACTTGGAAGGGATCAACTCATATGGACGTATACTTTTGCTCCTTAATTCAAGGACCGTGAAGCTATCATAGAAGTCATCCTAGAAGGGATTATTCTACATTCCAAGAGCTTTCATATGGTTCAAGAATCTTTGAATTTGGATGAGAATCCAAGGAGTTATTCATATTTGTAATATAGTTTAGTATATTGTTTTCTTTATGATGTAAGCATTAGGATGAATGATGTAAGCCCTTAAGGGGTCTTTTCTTGAAGCTAGGTGACGCCTAAGGGGTGGGTTGTAGCTATAAATACCCCTCCTAGGTGCTTGTAATTCATTCAATTCATTCAAGTCATTCACATTGAATTTTTCAAACACATGATGTGTTCTCTCTAGCATTTGTGCTAGGTGTTTTCGTCTCTTTGTGGGATTGAAATATCCCTTCTTCTAGCTAAGGTTGGCATCCTTAGTGGTGAAAGGAAGGAATTGGAGTATTCTTGGAGGTGGTGAGTCTGTATCCTTCAAAGAATCTTCAAAAGCCATCAACTATCCATCTACCAATCGTCCATTATCATCCATTTTCGAGTGCTTCATCAAGAATTCATCAAGAATTCATCAAGCATTCATCAAGAAACGTGAGTTCTTCAACATTCACGTCCAAGCATTCATTCGTCATCATCATTCATCATTCAACATTCGTCCATTCGTTCACTCGTTCATTCATCATTCATTTTGTTCATTGTTTCCAATTGTTTGGTAACTTTCTTTCATAGTTCTTTTCATCCATTTCTATGCCATTTTTGGTTCTTTGGAACTTTGAGATAGAGGATTCTTATCTTCGCTTTTAAAGATCCTTAGATTTTGTGTAATGAGATTGTTCCTTGGTCTCATTATGCATCAAATTTGGTATCAGAGCTAAGGAGTTTGAATCTCTTAGTTCTTGAAACAATCTTATTACAATCTTTTCTCTCCCACACGTTTCCCATCATACGTTTCCCATCACAAATTTCATTCATCTCTACATCACACGTCCCCCTTGATAGTTCTTCCAAGAACTCATCAAGAACCCATCAAGAACTCATAAAGAACCCCAAGCTCCACAAAGAACCCAAAAACCAAACACAAACCTACCCAAATCCGTCCCATACCCACGTCCCATCCGTGCTAACCTTCCTTCCATGAGTTTCTTGTGATCTTTGTGAATCAAGATAGGTTCTAATGGCGAGTGCAAGCTCTCCTACAAAGTCCTCTCCATCGTCCCTAAGATGTTGAGAAGATGAAACAAAGAATCAAGTATCTCAACAAACAAGTAGCATACTACATGCGCTTCAAGAAAGGGAGAATCTTGAGGAAGTATCAAGTAAATCATCAAGTGGAGAAGGAGAAGAGGACGCCCAAGAAAGAGGCATGGACGTCTAAAGGAGGAAAGGTTCGCCAAAGTGGAGATCCCCGAATTTGTTGGTGATCTTGATCCTAAGTTTATTTGGATTGGATACAAACCGTGAAAGGGTCTTTGATCTCAAAGATGTGGAAGATGATAAGAAGGTCAAGTATGTTGCCCTAAAGCTACGAAAGCATGCAAGCATTTGGTGGACGAACTTGCAAAAGAAGCAAGCAAAGGGGAAAGATAAGGTGCGTACGTGGGATAAGATGAAAAGAAAGCTCCAAGAAAAGTTCCTACCATCTAGCTACCTACGTGACAACTACTACAAATTGCAAAGATTGGTTCAAGGAGGAAGAAGCGTGGAGGAGTACACAAAGGAATTTGAGCATCTACTTTGGAGGTGTGATCTAAAGGAGGACGAGCCACAAACTTTTGTACGTTATCTTTTTGGTCTTAATGATGGGATTAGGCACGTTGTGGAATTACAACCATACAAAACTTTGGATGAATTGAGCTCCTTGTCCCTTAAAGTTGAAAAACAAAGGAGAAATAAGGGGAAAGAAGTCACAAGCCAATACCAAACTCCACAAAAAACGCCCCACCCTACGTCCCATCCAAACCCTCCACCATCCACGAAACACATTCCCACAAAAACTCCACAAAATCAGCCCCCATCCATCCCTAAACCTCACGACCAAGTGACCAAACCCATAGCATCAAGAAGGTGTTTTCGATGCCAAGGGTTGGGACATTATGCTTCGGAGTGTCCAAACAAGCGAGTAGTGTCTTTGGTGGAATACCAAAGTGCTTTATATGTAGAGCCGGAGTATGAGGAAGAAGAGGAAGTTAGGGTTGGTGCCAAAGAAGAGGAAGATGTAGTAGAAGAATATGTGGAAAGGCCAGATGAAGGAGAACTACTTGTGGTAGAAAGGGCCTTGAATATCACAAATGTGCCAAAGGATCAACTACAAAGAGAAGCAATATTTCGCTCTCGTTGTACCATCCAAGGGAGAGTATGCTCCTTGATCATAGATGGAGGAAGTTGCACCAATGCCGCCTTTACAACAATGGTCAAGAAGTTGCAAATGGAGATTAGCCCACATCCCACACCCTACACAATACAATGGCTAAGCCTTGGGCGAGGCATCCGTGTGGATCAACGAGTTTTGGTGAGTCTTTCAATTGGAAAGAATTATCAAGATTCATTATGGTGTGATATAGTTCCCATGGATACTTGTCATGTTTTGTTGGGAAGGCCATGGTTATATGATAGACATGTCATACATGATGGGAGGGCCAACACTTACACTCTCACCATCAACCAAAAGAGGATCACTTTGGAACCTCTTGATCCACCATCTCGCAAAAGGAGGAGAAACGTCATATTGTGTCAATCATGAAGATGGAGAATCAAGGTATGAAGAGTATAAGGATCCTATTCTTACACATTTGGAGAAGAAAGAAACGGATCCAAGTATCCACCACCTTTGAATCTTCCTATGAAGCATATCTTCCATGAGCATCCAAGAGCTATCTACTTGGATCACTTGGTTGAAAGGCCCAGACGAAAGGAGGAAATAGCCCAAGTCATCAAGGTACATTGTTTCATACTAAATGACAAGGGTAAAGTGGTAAGACTAAGTGAGAAGCAACGTGAATGTTCCACGTTCACGGTGGAGAAATACAAGTTCAAGTCTTATGGTGATCGAGGAAGAAAGTTTAAGAAGTTCATCAAAGGGATCTACGATGACTTCAAAGCTTTCAAGAAGAAAGTCGTTGTGAAGAAGGCAAGCGAGAGTTGATCTTCCAAAGTTTGAGGACAAACTTTTTCAACCGGGGTGTATGATGCATAATTGATGGCCTTATGCATCAAGGTCAACCATGGAGACATCTAATACTCACCTAGAAGGTAAGAGTTCAAGTCTCTCTTTATCTCTACTTGGAAGGGATCAACTCATGCGGACGTATACTTTTGCTCCTTAATTCAAGGACCGTGAAGCTATCATAGAAGTCATCCTAGAAGGGATTATTCTACATTCCAAGAGCTTTCATATGGTTCAAGAATCTTTGAATTTGGATGAGAATCCAAGGAGTTATTCATATTTGTAATATAGTTTAGTATATTGTTTTCTTTATGATGTAAGCATTAGGATGAATGATGTAAGCCCTTAAGGGGTCTTTTCTTGAAGCTAGGTGACGCCTAAGGGGTGGGTTGTAGCTATAAATACCCCCTCCTAGGTGCTTGTAATTCATTCAATTCATTCAAGTCATTCACATTGAATTTTTCAAACACATGATGTGTTCTCTCTAGCATTTGTGCTAGGTGTTTTCGTCTCTTTTGTGGGATTCGAAATATCCCCTTCTTCTAGCTAAGGTTGGCATCCTTAGTGGTGAAAGGAAGGAATTGGAGTATTCTTGGAGGTGGTGAGTCTGTATCCTTCAAAGAATCTTCAAAAGCCATCAACTATCCATCTACCAATCGTCCATTATCATCCATTTTCGAGTGCTTCATCAAGAATTCATCAAGAATTCATCAAGCATTCATCAAGAAACGTGAGTTCTTCAACATTCACGTCCAAGCATTCATTCGTCATCATCATTCATCATTCAACATTCGTCCATTCGTTCACTCGTTCATTCATCATTCATTTTGTTCATTGTTTCCAATTGTTTGGTAACTTTCTTTCATAGTTCTTTTCATCCATTTCTATGCCATTTTTGGTTCTTTGGAACTTTGAGATAGAGGATTCTTATCTTCGCTTTTAAAGATCCTTAGATTTTGTGTAATGAGATTGTTCCTTGGTCTCATTATGCATCAGTTGCGTTGCGTTGCGTTTGTATTTGCGTTTCGTTAAGTTGTGATGGAAATAGTTAAAAAGTAATAGTAATTTGCGTTATGTTGCGGTAGGGTTGCGATAAGTTGCATTGCGTTTGGGTGCGTTAATGCATAAAAGAACGGGGCCTTAATTATACACAAAATTATAACTTATGTGGAATTGTGTTACACATTGTATATAAATAGAGAAGGCTTAATAATACCATCATATGCTGATGTAAACACCTACCTCAAAACATCTTTAGGAAAGAAATTAGGGGTTGAAGTAAAAATCGTGTTGTAGTGATATCAGAGTTAATGTCCCGAAGTTACATAATTTTCAACTTTGGTGAGTGATAAGATTCACAAGTAACCAAAATTTAGTGTCATAGCTTCGGAGACAGTAACACCGACACCAGTACAACATCCATTTGTGCCTTAGCCCTTAATGAAAGTGGGGGGGGGGGGTAATGGGTGTTTTCCAAGTAGTGAAGAGCGAGGAATTAAGTAAAAATCGTGTTGTAGTGATATCCGAATTGATATCCCGAAGTTAGATAAATTTAAATTTTGGTGAGGTGATAAAGATCTATAAATAACCAAAATTTAGCGTTATAACTTCGGTGATAGCAACACAGATACCGGTACAACATCCATTTGCCTCATGGAAAGAATAGGGTGGGGGTTTAAGGGAGGTCTTTCAAGTAGTGAAGGTTAGGAGGGGGTTATTGGAGTAGGATGAAGGAAAACAAGGGGTTGTATATATAATGGAGTTTGGGTTGGTTAAGGAGGGGGTGATAAAGGCAATATGAAGCTGACATGAAATTGACAATACATATTATTAAGTTATGGGTTTGATCAAAGCTATCATCATGTCACAAAGGCATGGCCAACTTCAATAGGTTATAGACTTGTAGTTATTTCTAAGAGCATGGGCTGCATGGCAGTGTGTGAGGAATTTTGCATGGGGAACTATGCATGCTTATTGTCATCTTCTGTAACAAGTAACTCAAAATTGTGATCATGTGTTCTACAACTCCAAGGAGGCTCTAAATGCACCCCCCCCCCCCTTTTTTTGGAAAGTGAAGAAAAAAAACTAGGGGTAAAATTATTGCATCTAAGTCCAATTGCAATTTATTACATACTTCTAGAGCATGTGCTCCAAATATGTTCATTGTTCATTCTCAAAAGCATAATTGTTCACTCATATCTACCCGTTGTTCACTTTTAGTAGCATAATTATTCACTTATACCTATTTGGAGCACATGCTCCAGCCTCCAGGTGCATGTACCCCTCCATATTCCCCTTATATATTCATTAGAGAATTGTTTGGGGTTAACTATTAAAGAGTTAAAGGATACCCTGGCCTCAGTGCTACGACCGTGCTCCCGGGAGCACCTACTTTTGTGCACCCAGGGGTACTGCGTAAGCACTGCATCATTTTGTTTTTCCTTTTTTTAAAAAAAATTCACATTGATAATTACTTTATACTTCATTAGATGGAAATTATTGTATTATTTTTAAATTATGAATTATAGTTATTATTTTTTATATTAATAAATTAATTTTTAAAATTGATTTAACTATAACAGTTATTGGTTTGGGCTTGTGAGCATTTAAATTTAATTTTATAAGCATTCCAATTTAGGTTTATGGAAATTGAAGTTTAAGTTTATAAGCATTTCAGTCAAGTTTATGAGCATTCAAATTTAGATTTATGATCAATCAAGTTTAGGTTTATGAGCATTCTAGTTTAGGGTTATGATCATTCTTGTTAAGGTTTATGAGCATTCTAGTTTAGTGTTATGAACATTCATATTTAGTCTGATGAACATTCTAGTTAAAATTTATGAGCATTCAAGTTTAGGTTTGTGAGCAATCAAGTTTATGTTTATGAGCATTCTTGTTCAGGTTTATGAATATAATTCATGTTTAGTCTTATGAGCATTCTAGTTCAAATTTATGAGCATTCACGTTTAGGTTTATGAGCAATCAAGTTTATGTTTATGAGCATTCTTGTTCAGATTTATGGGCATTCTAGTTTATGTTTATGAACATTCTTATTTAGGTTTATGAGCATTGTTGTTCAGATTTATGAACAATCATATATGTTTAGTTAGATGAACATTCTAGTTCAAATTTATATGTGCATTCAAGTTTATGTTTATGAACATTCTAGTTTAGGGTTAGAGCATTCTTGTTCAAGTTTATGAGTATTCTTGTTCAAATTTATGAACATTCTAGTTCAAATTTATGAGCATCTAAGTTTAGGTTTATGAGCAATCAAATTTATGTTTATGAGCATTCTTGTTCAGGTTTATAAACAGTCAAGTTTGGGTGTGTTAGGAATAGTGAATATTTGTATTGTTGACAATGTTGTATCTTGTTTCTTTATCTTTGTTTCTTGGATTGTTAGGATGGGAAGTTAGCTATATATATAGCCTTCCTCTCCCTCTTTTATCCCAAGAGTTGAGATAATCAATTACACCATTTCTCCAATCTCTCTCCCTTTTCTCTCTTTAGTTTCCCCAAATTGGGTGAAACTTAACATGGTATCAGAGCGGGTTTAATTCCTCCATTCTATTCCTTTTTTATTTCTCTCTCCCTTCGCCCAATATCACAATCACCGCCATCTTCATCCTCTTCTTCATCCAGTCTTCTTCTTCCAGAAATCATCGTCCATCCTCATCATCATCATCTTCCATCTTCTTCTTCTACTTCTCCCTCTTCATCCCGCCATTTATGTCGGATTTCTTCGTCGAATTGAAACCCTAATTTCGCTGGAATTTTGATAGTGTTCCGGTCGGCAGATGTCATCGGCGGCGGTGGCGTCTCCGTCGTAGTGGTGCTACAGATGCAATCGATTCATTGGGGTTTGGAGCAGTTTCAGAGATTCTTCGATTTCTTGCCCAGATTATCAATTCGGGTTCGTTGAAGAAATCGATTCGCCTCTTTATCATTCGGATTCCCGGCAGCCTCGTTTTTCGAGGTACGTCATCAGAAATACAAATTCCAAGCAAATTTTGTCCAGCCCTAGGATCCGGCGTAATCGGCGCAACGCCGGAGATCGGTCGCCGTTCAATCCGGTGATTGCGAAGCCGTTGGTTGCGGATGGGAGCGCAAAATCACACAAGATGTCGCTTGTGTATAACCACAGTGGTTTGGTTAACCTAAGACCTCCGATTGTTCAGCAAGAATCCGTCGTCCCCGTCGGAGCTCTCTACGCATTCTCGCTATAGCTGTCAATTTCAGTCGGAGTTGCGATCGCTGCGTATGGAGAGGTGAAATTTGATGAATGGGGAGTGACATTGCAACTCCGAGCGGTTGCATTCAAGGCTATGATATGAGGCTTGTGATGATTCAGACCTTGTTAACTTCAAAGGGTATCAGTTTTAACCCTATTACTTTGCTTTACTATGTCGTCCCTTGTTGTTTGATCTTATTGTCGGTGCCATGGATTCTTGTGGAGTATCCTGTGTTGAAGGATTCGTCGATTTTTCATCTTGATTGGTTCATCTTTGGGACGAATCCATTCTGTGCTTTTGCGTTGAATCTTTATGGGGATTTTAGTCAGAATATGTGTTCAAGGTGGTGTTGATTGGGGATTCCGCAGTCGGTGCTCAGATTTGGGATACTGCCGGCCAAGAAAGATACAGGGCAGTTACAAGTGCATACTACAGAGGGGCAGTGGGTGCGATGCTAGTATACGACATGACAAAGCGTCAGTCATTTGATCACATTGCGAGATGGCTGGACGAACTGAGGGGGCACGCGGACAAGAACATTGTCATAATGCTCATCAGGAACAAGTGCGATTTGACCTCTCTACGAGCAGTGCCGACTGAAGATGCAAAGGAGTTTGCCGAGAGGGAGAACCTGTTCTTCATGGAGATGTCGGCCCTGGATTCTACCAATGTCGAGACAGCATTCTTGACAGTTCTGACAGACATTTACAGAACGATCAGCAAGAAGAGCCTATCGGCCAATGGTTCTGATGTGGGCACTGCTGCTTTACTTAGGGGAACTCAGATCATCGTGCCCACCCCAGAGGCTAACAAGCAAGCTCAAGGAGGCTGCTGTGCGTGATCGATCCGTGGTATTCTTCCCCGGTTCGATTTGGGTGATGAGATGCCCTTTGAGTCTGTACACTTGAGGTTAACGCAAGACTGGGATGGCTTAAAGAAAGAGGTCTGTCTGTAGTTACAGGAAGCTTGTTATTGAAGGGTGTATTGTTCTGAGGGTGAAGATTTCCCTTTCAAATTCACCATGTCTGTTAAAAAGATTATGATTGATCGTCTCTTCGTTCTTTTGTCCGATCGACCAGGAAAGTCTCTATTAGGCCAATGTGTTCACCGGAAACAATTTCAATACCTGGAAAAGTTCGGCAATTATCTTTCTTTCGTCATTCGGCTCCACGAAGTTCTTCCGTATCTACGTCCATTTCACCCAGAGTTATGGTGATGGCAAGGAAGCTGTTGGAATTCGAGTTCAAGATTTCAAGGTTGCACTACCCTTCACTCATTCTTTTGGCAGTAAAAGCAACCATGTCAGTTTAATATGTCAACAATGTGTCCAAGACACTCCCTGGAAATGGTTCTTGGCAAATTGGGGGTTTTGTCACCCTCCAATTTGAGGGGGGGTGGTGTTAGGAATAGTGAATATTTGTATTGTTGACAATGTTGTATCTTGTTTCTTTGTTTCTTTATCTTTGTTTCTTGGATTGTTAGGATGGGAAGTTAGCTATATATATAGCATTCCTCTCCCTCTTTTATCCCAAGAGTTGAGATAATCAATTACACCTTTTTTCCAATCTCTGTCCCTTTTCTCTCTTTAGTTTCCCCAAATTGGGTGAAACTTAACAGGGTGTACGAACGTTCTAATTTTTAGCGTGAATTTTCATAAATTTATACTGTAATGATCATAAACTATTTTTATTAAAATTGTACCTAAAAGTACGGAAAAAATTAAATTACAAAACAATAAAAGGAATATATATTACGAAGAAAATTTAAAATAAAAATAAAATAAATAAATAAACAGCATAATTGGATTAGACTAAAAACTCAAACACAAAATATATTAGAGTATTAGATTAAAAGAAAAGCCTTCTTATATTTATTTAAAAAAATAAAAATTGCACTAGGAAAAAAGAAAATAAAAATATAAAGGAAAAGCATGTACGTGCTTGGTGGGCGCATGAAGCATTATGATCCCTCGTTTTTGGGCCCTGGCCTAGCACCAACAAAAATTCGAGTCTGGTGAATTCATTTCGTCAAATTCAATCAATGCAAAGATTCGAAGGAGATATCGATGTCCGTACCTGATTTTCTTCTGGTCGGATAATTTGGACGGAGCTAAATTCGGGTCAAAATTGGGTTCTGACAAAATGCAATGATCCTCATTATATTCCTGTTGACGCGGGGTTCGCACGTATCCAGATGTAGACAGTCTTCCCTACATGCAGAAGAGTGCATGAAGAGATTGGTTTCAGCGGACCCAAAATGAATTCTGACAAAATAAAAAGAGAAGTCTTGTGTCGCACGTCTGAATATTCGACCGATTCGATCAAAATTAAGCTCGAAGCAAATCAATTTTCTTTTTCTTTTTTTTGGGATTGGACAAATTCGGATATTCGAGACGGACATAATTTTGCCCGCACTGCCCTGACCCTTGAGATGGGGTATAAATTCTTGTTTGTGTTTGTATTTCAATGGCTACCTTTGTTGTTTATTAGCTTAATGCAATGCATGAAGGACATAGCAATATTTCAATTCTAAACAATGGTGTTTCTAATTATATACTACTTTTGAGACCACCATTGCCAATTTTCAAAGAACTTCAAGCTAAACAAAGGTGACACAATTTCATTTCACAAAGGTACAAACTCATCCCATTCAATAGTGCCATCAATTACAAGACCAACCAACGCACCTACCACATTGCATCTCCACACCAACCACATACAAACTCTCATACCCCTTCTAAAATATACCTAATCAACATCATTACTATGATACAACAAACCATAATCAATATACTCCCTCCGTTCCATATTAATTGTCATAATTTTGACTTTCACGATCTCCAATATGACTCTTTGATTGATAATTTCTTACATAATACTCCCTCCGTCCCATATTAATCGACACTTAAACTAACTTTTTTTGTCCCAAAATAATTGTCACTTTCCATTTTCCAATACCTAATTGAATTATTTTAACCTTAATAATCATGCTAACCTTTTACTTTTTCAATTAATAAAAATTACTTCTACTCACATTCTCTCACTACCTACGCCTTGGTATCCGAAAAAATACCTTGGAAAATAGTGTTATTTAATTATATGGATAGTTTTTTTTAGTTAAACATTGGTATGTGAAAATTTTCAAAATATGTCAATTAATATGGGACGGTGGGAGTATGTTATTAACAATTACAATATTATACTTTTATAATAGTATTTTTCGTTACGAATATAATGATGGTAATTTTATTTAGCATCTCATTGTATATGATGAGAAATCTACAGTCAAAATTTTTAAAATTTGACTACACAATTTCCAAAGACGACAATTAATATGGAACGGAGGGAGTATATTACAAGCACTCGAAGTTTATGTTCCAGGATATTTGCAAGTGAACGTTCACACCATTGAGAATGAACATCTCGATATCTGCAAGTTAACAATTACAATATTTAGAGTACAATCATGGAGCACGTAATAAATTGCAAACGACAATATATATAGTTGAACAATTTTGATGTTCCCTAACTTCTGTTTTGATATGATTGTCTTCATATTATTGTTTTCTGCACTCAACATTTATAAGATTATGTTGTTAGTTACTACTCCCTCCGTTCTTTTTTATCTGTCATTTACGGTTTTCAGTGTCAAACTTTAATCAATAATTTCTAATATAAATGTTTTGTAAAAAAATATAATATTATACTTTTTTTTAATAGTATTTTTTATTACGAATATAATGACATCAATTTCGTATGATGAATCATTGTATAAATTAAAATATTAACGGTCAAAGTTTTGGCACAATTTCCAAAGACGATTAATAAAACCAAACGGAGGGAGTAATTGCTAGTTTTGAAAACACCCTCATTATATTATTTGTATAGCTCGAGTGAGCATAACTAGTTCTCCATTTGATTGCTTAAAAGTTTGACATTATACTTGGTGGGTGTTAGACTAAGAATTTGGTTTCACCACATAAATCTGATGTATTTAGGGTTGACAAAAATCTGTCTGATTTGATAATTAGGATTTATCCGACTCGAAAACAATCAGGTACAGTTATAAAGCTTTCGTCTTAATTTTGATATTGACCGATTTCACCGAAAATTCAGACGCAATTTTTTTTTTCAAATTTTTATTGTTCGAACCAAATTTTGGCCTGAATTTATGCTTGTCCGACTTGTTCGACCTAAGTCTGGCTCGAAAAACTCGCGCAAAAA
The DNA here is from genome assembly GCA_029582165.1 of Portulaca oleracea. Classification (NCBI taxonomy): domain Eukaryota; kingdom Viridiplantae; phylum Streptophyta; class Magnoliopsida; order Caryophyllales; family Portulacaceae; genus Portulaca; species Portulaca oleracea. Next base: position 19,525,582 of record CM055885.1, read on the forward strand.
ATCGGGTATTATCAAATCTTCGTTCAATGTCCGATTTGTCCAAACCTAAAATTACCCGGATCTGGATTTTTCCGGATCTAGATATATTGTTGATTATGTAGATTGTGAATTCGTACCTTGTGCAATTCTGCCATGGACAAAAGATTAGGCACCTATGCTAGGCAATTAAATGTATAGAACAAAGTATGATAACGATCATATGATATGAAAGAGCTTTGTTCAAATGTTACATGTACATGATACTCTCTAGATGTATGTATATGTCAGTATTTGTGCATATATATACTCTCTAGATGTATGTATATGTATGTCAGTATTTGTGCATATATAATTTATATTTATTGTATGTCAATCTCTTTTATATATAGATATGATTGACATAAGTTAAAATGTCAATAAATATATGGTTTTGTTATATTCAACACCACTTCCATTATTTCCACAACTCACCACAATCTACCACAATCCACCACACCGCAAAATTACCGCATAAAAGAACGGGGGGCCTAAGACGTAGAGATTATTGTACACTCCAATGACCAAAATTCAGATTATGAGAATCAGAAACCCCCAAAAAATTGACCCTTCTTCCAGCTCAAAATTGTATGTCATTTTGGCAGTTTTGATATGTCACACGACACTTGTTACTTCATCATTATCATGCAGAAGAAAATACAAGCATAAATGAGAAGGAAACCACAATCAATCAAGGCTGATAAGCCTCAGGAAGCCGAAGCCCTACACTGGCAGCAGATTTACCCAGTATCCTTTTCACCTCGTCGGATCTATCCACAGCAATGTTATATGAAAACAACAGCTCCTGCAGTACACAACATTCGACCCTAAAATCAGGATTCATTCCACATAAAGATCACGAAAACGCTAAAAAAAAACAAACTAAAAGAAAAGAAACATTGTCATATGATGACTAAAGTCTACTAGGATGCCTAACGAGTTGCTGATGAATAAAAAAGAAAGTACAGAGATATTTTAGTGACACTAACTCCACAACAATGGTTACTCATTTCTAAGTTACAAGGGAATCAGCTAGGGTTGTCAAAAGTTTGGGTCCAACTCATTTCGCTCTGGACGAATCAGATATCGGACGAAAAGTTGATGTCCAATACCTGCTTTTTTTGGGTATTTCTCAGGTCGGACAAGTCTAAATTTGGGTAAATATCAGGTTCAGTCAACAGAAAAATGCAAAGTATTGTGTCTAGCTTTTTGGTCAAATCGATTAAAGCAAAATTCGGACGAAAAGTTTATGACCGTGTTTAGTTTTTCCCGGGACAGACTAAACCGGGTTTTCGGGTCACAAAGTTTTTTGGCAGTCCTAGATTCGGCCTTTTTCGTTTATATGTGATGTTTAAAAGGACATCTATTTAACCTACTATTTAACCTACTTCACCAATCTACTCATGGCCTCTACTGTGCTACCAATAAACTTAGGGTGCACAGGGAAAAAACCCTAGCCACCTCTTTCTACTCTACTAAGGAGGGCTACCATCAGCCATATTTGCTGGCGGTAATCCCTAATTCTCAATTATTTACGTGTTTTTCGGTGTTTTTCAATTTATCAGGGATTTACTATTAGTCTTAGCTTTCAATTAAGTAAATTTACCTTCTGTCACGTGAGAGTTCGTGTTGGTTTTTCATTTCGTGTGCGAGTCTTGGTAGATCCACAAAAGTGGAGTTATGGAAGTTCAATATTATTATGTTGATGCCTGTTTTGATTGGGGAATGCATCAACAATGGAAATTCACACACTTGGATCATGAAGACCTTTCTTAAAAGTATAATCTATTGCATCAAGCAAATATCTACTCATGGGGGTTAGTTAACTATTGCTTGCCAAAGTCTGGGAAAGACACAATGAAGTCAAAGAATGCAGACCACGGCAAGAAGAGTGCTATAAATTAAGTATTGATCGACAATGTATCTACAATTAACCTTTTGGAGATGAGAATTTATCTTTGATGATTTAAAGTTTTTCTTATTAGATAATCTTCATTGTAGATGCCATATGACTTTTCATTAATGAATTTCTCTTATTCTATCAAAAAAGTTTTGAAGATGACAGAGGTACCTTGTGATGATGCACACTATTAAGCAAATAAGTGTAATCATGAGCAAGCTTTAGTTTACTCTGGATAGACAATGCATCGGATAATGCATGGTTTTTTCTGAACTCCTCCATTATGAAATCCCTAAAGTGTTGTTTGTAGTCTTCTTGTCCAATGTGCTTCTTCACAGATTTGAGAAGATGCCTATAGATTTTTGCAGCACGAAGACCTTCTGACCCCATTCTGTTCCTTTCCCTGCAAGCAAACTAAAACTCTTATCTCAGTTATGGCAGTGACACGCAGCAGATTAGGGACTAAGGATACCAATTCAAGATTTGAAAAGAAAACATACAACATTTCCCACTTGAAATACATTTGCCATACTATTTTTCTACAATGGTTTGTTCATCTAGCCTTAGTTCTACATTTGTTAATAGCTATTAGAAGGCAAAACTAAATCGAATTGGAACTTTATGCTATGAAATTTGTGGAGGTATTCTGATGTTGTATGCTATTTGGCGGTGAATTTTGCTGTATTTGAGCTTTGATTTTCATTATGGGTGTTGCTCAAAGACAACTTACTAGGGTCTAGATGCAGAATCAGGGTCCAATCTTTTTGGACTTGATAGGAGACTATTTAGATGTTAGGTATTAACTAACTACTTGTTTTGCAGATTACTCTAAAATGAACATCAATAATTCAGCATCCTTCATTAATAATGGACAACCCAATTTTTAAAAATTGGATCATCCGGGTTGAGTTAATTATCTGTTTGGTCTTATTTGGATGGACGGTATTTGGATACGATTACTTCCATTAACCCTATAAACAATGAATTTTGAAAAGAAGTTATGCAGACTTTGCGCGCACTTTATAATGGGATAACTGTATCTTTATTATCTAAAGATCGAGTAAACTAATAAATCTATACTCATGAATCATGAATTTATGTGTCATGAGATAGCTTTTCAAGATATAGATAAGGAGATAAACGTATTTTAAGTATGCTTCGATTCCCTTATTAGGGAAAGTTATATTTATAAGGTAATTTTTTTGGGGCTTAATTAAGTGACCGAAAAGAAAGACAACTCTATATTGTTACAAATTCACTTAGAGAGGAAGGGAGTGCTTTATTGTTATAGTTTTAATTCTTTGGGGAGAAAAAGATTGCATTGAGTAGTTGTATGCTAGAAAAATAGTATGGCAAATGTATTTCAAATGGGAAATGTTTTATGTTTTCTTTTCAAATCTTGAATTGGTATCCGTAGTCCCTAATCTGCTGCGTGTCACTGCCATAACTGAGATAAGAGTTTTAGTTTGCTTGCAGGGAAAGGAACAGAATGGGGTCAGAAGCTCTTCGTGCTGCAAAAATCTATAGGCATCTTCTCAAATCTGTGAAGAAGCACATTGGACAAGAAGACTACAAACAACACTTTAGGGATTTCATAATGGAGGAGTTCAGAAAAAAAAAAAAAAAAAAAAAAAAAAACCATGCATTATCTGATCCATCGTCTATCCAGAGTAACCTGAAGCTTACTCGTGATTACACTTATTTGCTTAATAGTGTGCAACATCACAAGGTACCTCTGCCATCTTTTAAACTTTTTTGATAGAATAAGAGAAATTCATTAATGAAAAGTCATACGGCATCTACAATGAAGATTATCTAATAAGAAAAACTCTAAATCATCAAGATAAATTCTCATCTCCAAAAGGTTAATTGTAGATACATTGTCGATCAACACTTAATTTACAGCACTCTTCTTGCACACAGGATTTTAGCTTGTTCCATGGACATCCCTATTAAAAATGAAAGTCAAGGGAGCAGAGAAAGGAATGCAGAAGCTTAAAGGCTATGGAATTCTTGATTATCACATGTTAATATTCAAAAGCTTTCCCTTTTGTTAATCTATATTCCATTTTTTTTCTATGTGGATTTTCTGGCAAATGTTTTTGCAAACCAAATAGAGATAATACTCATCTCCATCAGCAGTAGTGTTGGAATTCCATGTAAGATTGAATATTCCCTGCGTTTCTTAAGATAGATAGTTATAGTACTACTTTATCCCTTCTGGATTTATCCCCTTCCTAATCCCCCCCCCCCCTCCCCCCAACAAAAAAAAAATTAAAAAATATTGCAAACTAAGGCTATGTGTAATGATGTCCATGGATTTGAGGGATGAGTGAGATATGAATAGTGGAAATAGTATTATTTTGATGAGTGTTGGAGTATGCTATTGGTAATGGTGTCCTTAGAATTGGAGGATGAGGTGAAAGATGAGTGGGGTAGGGAGTAATATTTTATTGTATTATGGGACCCACTTGTAGAGTATAATTATTTTCAATAAATGATTAAATTGAATTGTTTTTTACAAATAAAATATTAAGATGTAATTAGGAATTTGAAAATTTTTTATAATAATTTTTTTATTTATTCTTTATAAATAAAATATTTTCTTTATTGATTTTTTAATAATATTTTTTATTTATTTTTTATAAATAAAATATTTTTTATTGATTTTTTTATTATAAATGATTAAATTGAATTTTTTTCTATAAATAAAATATTAAGCTAGTATTCAAACATTAAACCTCAACATTAATATAAATACAACAAACCTCAAGATTAATATAAAATACAATAAAGAAAATAAAAATGTAACATAAAAATTAGGATTAAACACACACAACAATAAATGAAAATATTTTTTAAAAAAAGTACATAAAAATACTGAGTACGACATAAATAAAATTAATACAACTTAATTATGGATAGCAAAGATGGTTTGATTAGTTTTGATTGTACGTAGCTCCGTAACGGTTCCATATTTGATTAACCAACGCATTTCGAAGGCGCAGACGTTCCTTTCTACCAGTAGTCTTCAGTTTCTCTTTCAACCATTCTTCGAAAACTCTGGGTCGACCAACGGTGGGTGCTGTAAGTTCTGTTTCGTCTAATGGCATATCATATTGTGGTGTATCGAAGTTGTTGTTGAACGTGTCTCGCTCATCCTCGACGATCATGTTATGGAGTATGACACACGCCCTCATAACTTTTTCATTGTTGTGACTTCCCAAAACCGAACTGGGCGTCGAACTATAGCGAATCGAGCCTTCAAGATTCCAAAAGCTTGTTCAACATCTTTTCTAGCTGCTTCTTGACGAGTTGCAAATAACTTGTGTTTCTGCAGCATCGTTTTGATATGAATTTGACTAGAGTAGGCCTGTACAGATAAATACCATCAGTGGTTTTGATATGGACTTGACTAGAGTGGGCCTATACGGATAAATACCATCAGTAAGGTAATATCCATAATTAAAATGTTCACCGCCAGCAGTGAATTGAATTTTCGGTGCGCGACCTTTGACTAAATTGTCAAACAACGGCGACTGCTCAAGCACAGTTATGTCATTGTTCGACCCAACAGCGCCAAAGAACGCATGTCATATCCAAGTGTCGTACTACGCAACTACTTCTAGCACCACAGTTGTTATCCCTTGGTAGCCACCTTGGTATTGACCTTGCCACGCAACGGGACATTTGTCCCACTCCCAATGCATACAATCAATACTTCCAAGCATGTCTGGGAAACCACGTTGTTCGGTCACGCGTAGGAGACGAAGCATATTCGCTTCGTTTGGTTTCCGCAAGCATTCTGGCCTAAAACATTGTTGGACACCCTCACAAAAATTGTTGATGCACTCAAAAATAGTTTTTGCCCCATACGAAAGTACTCGTCCCACGAGTCCGCGCATGCTCCGTAAGCTAATGCCCGCAAAGCAACGGTGCATTTTGCAAGGGGGGATAGTCCCAGTTTCCCGGTCGCGCCTCTCCTTTGAGTGAAGTATTGGAAACGTTCCTTTAAGGTGTTGACATCGTGGAGGAACAAGTGTCGGCGCATTCTGAACCGTTGCCGAAATAATTCATCAGTGTACACAGGACTTTCATAGAAGTAGTCCATGTACAAGAGGTTATTTGCTTCTTCATGGTCACGATGGATGGGTCTCCGACGTCGACGTGTAGGAGGTGACGCTGGGGGACTACTCGGATAATACGCTTGCACCAACAACTGTGCCCTCTAGAAAGTCGAACCAGAGGCGGCTTCCTCTTCAATGGCCTCGTCAATAGTCACATCAAGCTCACGATCGTGATCATTATCAAATGGATTGTAAGGCGTTTAATGATTTTCGAATGGATTGTAAGACATTTTGTTGTAACTACCTTTAGTCTAGTTTTTGGATAAGTGTTTTCAAAGCGTTTGTGGTTGATGCAAGATGTATTCTTTAACTCTAGTATATATATACAAATGGGAGCAGATTTAGGTGAAATTATTTGAAAGACTGAATTATTGTAATAAATCTGTATAATTGATTGCATTTGAGGATGAATTGACAACACAATGCTCCATTAATGTCAAGTTTGTGGTGGTTTGAATCCTTTTCAGACAGATTTGACAATACAATGCTCCTTTATTTAAAAATTTTCAAAAATTCAAAATGGAAGATCAATTAAACTGACAAAATAATTATCCCGAAATTAATTAAAAACAACAAGGATAGAATTAAAAACATATTGAAGTAAGGGTTACAAGTAATGCAAACACCATACATAATTAAAGAACAAGGAAAGGAACGAGATAAAAGGACAAAATAGTCATCTCTGCTTCATTATTCGTTTCTAAATAATTGCTCCTATGCCACAATTTTCAGAGTTTGACGAAGTTTTCTCGTTCTTCGTCGTCCACAATATGTGAGAGATCTATATTAATGGTTTGGATATCCAACTCTCTCTTCTTAACCTTCACATAATTTCTCTGCTCTTCCAACTCTTGCTGCTTCATCTTCGCATAATTCCTCTGCTCCTCTAACTGTTGCACCTTCAACTCTGCGAGCCTTGCAAGTGTATCCCCCCCTTTTATCATCATGTTGTGACACTAAACTCAGTTGTTCAAGAACAACGGTCGGCGGAGCACTGTTGTATGAAGATGATGCATTGCCTTTGCCCTTCGCTTTCCTTTTTGAAGCATCCCTTCCAGGTGGTCGGCTGGTAGGAGTCTGGGTTGTAGTTTGATCTTCCTCGTCCTCATCAATTCGAACACGATTTGAATTCGAACCGGAACTTGTATACGCTCCACTTGTTGTATTCTTCGTTCTTTTCGTGGACCGTTGCGTCATTTGGTCTACATTAATCTCGTGCATCTTCCATTTTTCCTCATTGCGCAGTAGTTTCCAACATTTTTCAAGCGTGAAATTCTTCCCATGCTTCACTTTGTATGTTTCTTTTGCAAGGTTGATTAAATCAGATTCACTGCAGCCACTCGGATCGCGGCATGCGACACTTGCGTACGCGGAGCAGAAGTTCGTCACAGGCACCTTGATCCTCTTCCATCGGCCCGTCATGGATGATGTAGTCCTCCCTTCTGGCCACTGAACATCCAAGCGTAGCGCTTTTTCTTGGCAAAAGTAATCATACATCCGTTTCTCAAAGGTTTCTCTTTTCTGGCCCGTATCGACTATTGGATCCTTGCTCACATTTAACCATGCGCTGATGATAATTTCATCCTCCAAATCTGTCCACTACTATGCTTCTTTTCTGCCTATTGAGGGCCGTGTTGGAGTGGCCTCGTTTCTGTTAATTTCATTGTCGTCGTCTCGAACAACAAACAGGTGACTCTGAGATCCAAGCCGAACCACATCATTTCCATCGTCGGTCAGCATCCCAACGAACGACCTCGATGGAGGAGGGACATATGTGGGGTGGTTTGGTTGGGAAAAAATTTGTTGGTTCGAAGTCTGAGAGAGATTATGGTAGTAATCGGCATTTAAATCGTAATCATAATAACTACAATATTGAGGATAACAATCTTGAGGAGGAGGAGGTGGTTGGGACCTCCAAAAATTGGGTTGGCTATTCTCAGATCTCTTGTCCATTTTGCTAGGACAAGGGTAATTTTTTAACAGTTGTTAAGATGAATTGAATAGAAGCAAGATTGTTAAAATCGGGATCCTAACTCGAATCCATGAGGTAGTTAGGATCGGAATTAACTTATGTAGGAACGTGGATCGTGTGTAGATAGTAGAATCGGATCAAAGATTTTTTATCATAAAATCGTAGGACCGTAGAGCAGGATCGGGATTTTAATAACTATGAGTAGAAGGAAAGAATAGTTGAGAGTTGTGTGAACCAGCAACACTGCATGGAGCTCTATTTTCCCTTTTTTTGCTTTACCTCTCTCCTTCATCCCTCCCTCAAAAAGCTGCCAATATTGATAGCCTTACAATACTTAGGCTCCATTTAGTGTTGCTGGTTCACACAACTCTCAAATAATCTTTTGTTCTACTCAATTCATCATACCAACTGTTAAAAAATTACCCTTGTCCCAGCAAAATGGATAGGAGATCTGAGAATAGCCAACCCAATTCTCGGAGGTCCCAACCACCTCCTCCTCCTCAAGATTGTTATCCTCAATATTGTAGTTATTATGATTAGGATTTAAATGTCGATCACTACCATCATCTCTCTCAGACTTCGAACCAATAAAATTTTTCCCAACCAAATCACCCCACATATGTCCCTCCTCCATCGAGGTCGTTCGTTGGGATGCTGACCGACGATGGAAATGATGTGGTTCGGCTTGGATCTCAGAGTCAACTGTTTGTTGTTCGAGACGACGACAATGAAATTAACAGAAACGAGGCCACTCCAACACGGCCCTCAATAGCCAGAAAAGAAGCATAGTAGTGGACAGATTTGGAGGATGAAATTATCATCAGCGCATGGTTAAATGTGAGCAAGGATCCAATCTAAGAATATAGTAACGACAATAAATATATATCAATGACTTATAAAGTATTGTAAAATGTTCATAATACAACTTAGTCATGGAATAATAACAACAATATGTCAATGCATACATTATCCCTTATATTATTCATTATTGTTAACATGTTTTATACCTATAATAACAACAATATGGATTCTAATCTAAGAATAAAATTGAATTAAAACAACAACTAAAACCCTAAACCTAAAAATTTACAAAGAACAAATCGTAAATTGTTCTACACTACAATACTAACCTGAATTCACTGAAATTGAGCATGGATATTGATGAAGCTAGTACTGAACTTCCAAAAAAGCTTGAAAATTCAGCTATGGCCAAACTATAGTCTTCCAATTTCCAGAATATTTGTTTTCACTGCTTTCTTTTTTGCTATTTTTCCAGTAAGTAAACCTCATTTTATAAGAAAAATTTGTGGGGGGGGGGGAACAAATTTTTTAGGTTGAATTTGCACGGGAGGATGAATTTGGTGATGAAGTTGAAGAGGTAAATCTTGACCCGTTTACAGTAGGAGTAGCCATTGATTTCAATAGCTTGGAAGATGGAGATTTTTTTTTTTTTTTTGGGGAGAGAGAAATATGGGAATTGAAATAACATCCTCGCTATTTACACCAAGTGTGCAGTTAAATTGGTATCTGTGAAATTGACAGCGACGACAGATATTTCGGGAAGGAGGGAGTATGTGATTTCTTAATTGGTTCTCTGATTTCAGTGCACCACCAAAACTTAAAACCCCTTAGTGGGAAAGAAAAATAATATTTTCCAACATGTCATGTGGATAATCCACCGAGATAGTTTCACCCAATTTAGTGGTGGTGCACTGAAATCCAACATTTTTACGTTTTGGTGCACCATCTGTAAATTTAAAATACAATCTGCCACAATCCAAGCCCCTAAAATACAATGCATTACAATTCAATTTCTCTGTCATAAATTATCTATTATCTATTCACATGGAAGAACTTTTAATGTATATTTTCCGTTTTTTAGAAAAAAAAAAACACATGCCTTAATTTTTTACAAAGAATTATTATTATTTTATTCCATACCTCATAATGTTTCACTTTATCCATTTGATATTATTTGTCACTTAGTTGAGTTATATGACCTCCAATGTCACCCTTTGATCAATAATTTCTCATATAATATTTTATTATCAATTGCAATAATGATAATTTTATACAAAGAATTATCATATATATTGAGAAATTGACAATAAAAATTTTTGAAGTTTGACTGATACAATTTTCAAGGTGACAGATAATATGAAACAGAGAGAGTAGTTGAGAAGGACCCACCAAAGATAAGGTCAAATACATTTCTTTTTTTTATAAAGGTAAATGGACAGTACAATCAATGTCGGACATCTCTTCTCCCCAAAGTGCCCCAAATTACATCATTACTCCCTCCGTCCCAAATTAATTGACATTTTAACTAAAATTTGACCGTTAATTATTCATCAATTACTATGAGTTACAATATGAAACTACCTCCATTGTAATTTTTAATAAAACATCTTTCTAATGATGATAATTTCATAATGATACTCATTGTAATTTGTTAGTAATTAGTATTTAGTCTAATGTCAATTAATTTGGGACGGAGGGGGTAATTAGTTACATTAAACATAAGAATGGGAGAAAAACAAATACTAGAAACAAAGGACCCTTAATTGAATATCCAAAGTTGGTTGGCCAATCCGCCGTCCTGTTACCTTCATTCTAAATATGTGCATATGTGATGTGGATGCCTTTATTTTTTGTCAAAGTGTGAAATCTCTAATAACATTTTGGATTGTCCATGGAATATGAGTTTCACCTCAAATTTACCAATTTTTGCCTATGTTGAATTTTGGACCTCTAAAAGTCTTGGAGATAGGATAGGCCCCAACTATGTGCCTTACTATGAGTACACAAGTAGAAAGCACACCTATATATAGGCTCTGCATCAGTACCATAAACAAAAGCAACCCAATTGGGGACTATGAAGACCAAAATTCAAACCTGAAACATGAATCAATCAAAGATAATTAATAACAAATAACCAAACTGATTCAAGGGAAATCTTTTATTTATCAGACAAACAAAACTACACAAGAACAAGGTTGTTAAAATCGGGATCCTAACTCGAAACTATGAGGAAGTTAGGATCGGAAATTAGCCCATGTAGAATCGTGGATCGTGTGTAAATAGTAGAATCGTATCGAGGATTTTGGACCATAAAATCGTAGGATCGTAAATCAGGATCGAGATTTTAATAACTATGCACAAGAAATGAGCTACTAATTAACAATCAGATGAGATGACGAAAAAAATTGGCAGGATAAACTGTACCAGTCAGCCCCGATCTTAACCGCAGGGCTCCAAGAAAGAAATACGCTCAATTTCTAATGGCTTTGAGTCTGATATGCCTTCTAACTCATTGCAACAGGCATTACAAACCCTAGATTTCTAACACAACAAATGCTCAAAGTAGGCACCCTATCTCAACTGAAGCTACTTCAATAGAAAATTCGCAAACCAACATGACCAATGCTTGCAGCAAAATGAAGCTTCCCTAACTAAGCATGAATCAGATGAAAATTTCAAAGCGACAACAGAGGACCTAAGACATTAAATTTAATTGCAGTACCAGACATAATAATGTATATCCTTAATTCCAGAAGACACGATTCAGAGGAAAACACCAAAGAGAAACATATTGTTCACCATACAACCCTAAATATCAAATTTAAAGTCATACAACATAAAAACAAGTAATTTGAACCTTGTTTGTAGTCCCAACCCTAACAAACCAAACAAATTTCGTAAATCCATTCACTCCATCACACATACCTCCAACAATCAATCAATTATTCACAAGTGCAAACGACCTAGCAGATTCATATCGAAATCAAATCTAGCTGATAATCGAGCAAAACTAGAATGGAAGATCGAAAGAGTGGAGATCGAAAAGTACCACTAGTTGAATAAGCTTCGGAGCTTGGGCAGGGATGAACCAGACAACAAACTTGATGAAATGAGATGCAGAGATGAGAGATGGAAGATCAGAGTGAACTGAAGAATGAAACCGAATTCGAATCGATCTATCCCATGGCTCGGAATGGCTCAGAGTAAGATGAGGTTTAGAGCTTGGCAGCCATGTGAGCACTGAGTAACTTGATGAAATCGAATCAATCTATACCCGTGAAATTGATGAGTCAGAGAGGCGGACCTAGTGCGACATCTTCAGTGGCATTCGGGCTAAATGCTGCGAAAGGATACAGTATTAAACGCAGATTATACATTTTGAGCAGCATTTGTATCGAATGTCGTTGATTAAACGCTGCTAGTGTCTAATTTTGTTGCAGTGACATCATTCACTATATTTTTTGCAGAATAAAGCTCTGATTTCCTCCAAGAAAGCCTTTGATTTTCTACCTCCAAACCTTGTTGTTGATGATATTTATCTCCGGCTCTCTGTAACTTTCAGGTAAAACAGACACGATGTAGTATTTGATCCCCTATGCTGCTAGCTTTTACGAACCCGCTTCTGCAACATGAAGATGCTCATGTCCATTTGTAGCAATGTCATCTGTATTCTTTGTCAAATGAATGACCAGATGCAACAAACAAAGTTTTTCGACGTGAGCCAACAACAATTAAATAAGCCCTTGAGCAAATTAGCCAACACCACTTTGTCCCATGGACTTTGCAACACTTCTTTGCTTCATTAGCACTCTCAATTTATCAACCTCATCCCAGTTTCCTTCTTCTGCATAAATGTTGGACAACAGCACATAATTGCCAGAATTCCAGGGTTCAAGATTGATAAGCTCTTTAACAGCATGTTGTGCAAGTTGAACATCCCGAAAAGTACGAGAAGCACTGAGTAGTGCTCCCCATAATGCAGCATTTGGCTTCATCGGCATCGTTTTGATCAATTCAAATGCATCCCTTACACACCCACTTCTCCCAAGTAAATCCACCATGCATCCATAATGCTCAAGTTTGGGCAAAATGTTGTGCTGAGCCGACATTGAAGAAAACCACTGTCGGCCTTTGTCTAGTAACCTTGCGTGGACACAACACGTTAGGACGCCCACAAATGTCGAGTCATTCAGTCTAATGCCTCTGTTGATCATCTCTTCAAAGACATTAACCCCAAGCTCGCCTTTCCCGTTGAGAGCTAAACCAGAGATCAGGGTATTCCATGAAATGACATTTTTTCTAGGCATCTCTTGGAAGACCCTGTGAGCTGTTTCCAAGTCTCCGCATTTACAATAGAAATTCAGTATCGAGTTCCCAACTGTGACGAAATCACGAAATAATCGGCTGGATTGAGCATAGGAGTGCAGCTGTTTCCCAACATCAAGAGCTCCCAAGCGAGCACACACGGGAAGAATAGTGACTACAGTAGCCTCATCAGGCTCAAAAACACCATCAATTCGCATTTCATCGAATACCTCCAACGCCTCACGATCCCTTCCCTTTTTTGCCAAGGAAGATATCATTGAATTCCATGACACAATGCTCCGTTCTCTCATCTGCCTGAAAAGACACAAACCCATGTCCACATTCCCAATCTTACAAAACCCACGGATCATCAAGTTCCATACAATGACATCTCTCTGAGGCATTTCATCGAACACCTTCTTTGCATCCTCCATAAATCCACCATTCGCATAGAACTCAACAATCCCAATTCTCACAGCATTGCGACCATCAAACCCATGTTTTATAATCTCACCATGAACACATTCACCTACCCTAAACTGCTGCAGATTACAACAAGACTTAATCAATGGAGCAAAAGTGTATTCGTTGGGCAAAACCCCACGATTCTTCATAAAAGAAAAGAGAGCTACTGCCCTCTCGAATGGCCCATAAATGGAGTAACCCTTTATCATGGAGTTGAGAAGGAGGAGATCTGGAAACTGGGCTTGCTGAAAAACAAGCTCAGCGTACTTCATTTTACCATGGGAACGACAAACGGAGACGAAGTGAGAAAGCAGCTGATTGGATTGGTGAAGCCCATGTCGGAGGGAATGAGCATGGATTTCCAGAAGCTGTGCTCTCGATTTCTTGTCATGGAGATGGCGAAGGATCCTCCGCTCCACCTCTCGGGCTGTCCACCTCATTTTCGCATGCACCCACAACCTGTTCGATGAAATGTCTCACTCAACCGGGACTCGAGAGATCAACTTCATAGTCACTATGCTTGAGTCGCTTGACTGCTTGAGGGGTTTCCTCTGCACCGGTGGCCCTTTTGCTGCACATTCATTTAGTATTACTGTTCACTAGACTTGGTAATTTCTCACCCGACCCGAACCCGTCCAAAATTTTTGGGTTTTGACCATGATTTTTTCAATTAAACTCGAATTACACCGAACCCGAAAATTAGCGGGTCAAACCCGATCCGCTATTTGATCCGAAAATTTAAATTTTAAAGTTGAACTTTATTAAAATTTGTTACTTTTTATTGGAATTTTTAACTATTAAACTATAACCGCAACTTATTTATTTGTTATTTATCTTATTTAAGTTAAAATTGTTACAATAATATATCATTACTAGAAGATAATAATATTTTATTAGGAAAATTTATTTTAAAAATCCCAAACTTTTGGGGTTGTTAGTCAGAATATCTCAAACTTTATATTTGAGTTTGTACGACCCAAAGTTTAAAGGTGGTATTTGTGACTGTCCCACCACCGATCAGACTGAAGTTGGAAGTGGCGGCCGAGTGACGTGGACGCCGGAGATGCTTATGTGGCAAGTCAATTGTCCAACTCAACAAAAAAAACACATGCCAACTTCTAAACCTAATTTTTTATTTTCTCCATTGAAATAATTTGAGTTGGGTAATCAAACGGGATGCCACACACCCCTCTGTTTGGTGCCTTCTGTCCATTCATCCGCCCTGTGAAATCTGAACAAGGCATGAGAATTCTATAAAGGTTAGTGAAAACAATGAAAAGGAAGATGAATATAGTGTGCAATTGATCTGGCAATACTTTTCTCTGCAAAAAGGTGTGGTCTTTTTCTCATAACTACCAAAATTTGAATGAATACATATGTTCGATATTCATGCTTTATGAAACACTCATGGCTGTATCAAATTTCTTGCAAAATTTCTTTCAATAATTATGCTATTTGGGAACGAATTAGTTTTCTTGAATGCTACTGGTTTGAATGCTACTGGTTTGAATGCTTTACCAAACACTCATGGCTGTATCAAGTTTAACCTGGAAGAATACTACTGGTTTGAATTTGTTTCCTTGCAAAATTTGTTTCAATAATTGTGGTTTGAATGTTACTGGTTTGAATTCGTTTCCTTGCAAAATTTATGTGATTATTGAATGCTACTGGTTTAGGGTGCTTTATCAAACACTCATGCTACTGGTTTGAGTGCTTTATCAAACACTCATGTTTCAATATTCATGCTTTTTGGTTTGTTTTGCCTTTTTCCCCTTGATGTTAAATATCTAATACATTGATGTTTACCGTAAAGAGCAAATTAGAAATATGATGACTTAATTTAAAATCAATATGTCTTCTACTAATTGGAAGCATGTTTGTAATCTAGGTTTGTGATACCTCAAGTAATGGATGAGATAACGTTGACAGTGTATTATGAGGGGAAGTTTGTGGATGGAGTGGAGTTCATATATGAAGGGGGTGCGAAAAGAAGGTTTACTTTAACTTCGAAGTTGACAAATTATGTTTGTTTGAGTTAAAAGGGATTGCTAATGAAATTGGATTTGAGAATGTCATTAGCTACTACTATGCAGTACCTGGGGAAGATTTGAAGTCTGGGTTAAGAAGACTTCTTGATGACGACGATTCAAGGAGTATGATGAATTATGGAATGAAAGCTGGGTACATGAATGTGTATTTTGGGCATTCAGTCGATGAACCTGAAGTGCTTCCTGATGTGCCAATGCCCATTGAAGGTCCTATTGTGGATGGGGGTAATTTTTTTGATTATATTGTTAACGGGGATCATATGGATGGTAGTGGTCATAGGGAAGGTGGTGATGGAGCTTATCCATCAGTTTCAGAACATCAGAGGAAGAAGTTAACACCAAGGAGGGCAACTCAACCACCAATTGCTATTCAACTTGTATCGACTCAGGAATCCTACATTGTTGATGATGGAGGTCCAACCCAGTGCATTTCATGGGAGGCTCAAGCAGGTCATGAACTTAATTATGATACAAATTATGATTTTGAGTATGACTTGGATGACCCTAGACCCGAGTCACCTACTCCCTTGGACGAGCTTATTGGAGTGCAAGATCAGTTTCATGAAGATAGTGATAGTCATTATGAGCCGAGTGAAAGTGAATCTTCATCTGAAGATGAGGAGTTGGATGATGAACATCCACGGGGGGAAGTCATCCCAGAGGATGGTGACACATCTGATGAAGAATTCGTGCATGGAATGACCAAACTGACAGAAGCTAATAAGGTTATGGCAGCACAAGAATTTCTGGCCAAGCTAAACAAGAATATCTTTACACCTGGAAACATAGGGGGGACTTGTCATGCTGTGAACAAACAGGGCAATACAAGGCAACATGAAAGTGATTATGAAGATTCTGAGGAAGAAATGGACACTGGGGGGGAGACTGATGATGAGAACAGATTGCCAAGGTTGTTGGGAAGGAAACAAAGAGCATCAAGAGTTAGACATGACACTGACTGGAAACGATTCAAATGGCAAGTTGGCATGACTTTTGGTACTATACAGAGATTTAGAGATGCAGTGACGTTGTATGCTTTGAAGAATGGATTTGATCTGACAATTGGTCGATCAGACAAGTCAAGGAATAGGGTTGCAGTGAAGTGTAAAGATCAGTGTAAGTTTTTGTTGTATGTTTAGTGGGACAAGAAAAACTGCACCTATGTCCTTAGAACGGCTTACAATGACCATAAGTGCAATAGAAACATGCTGAGGAACAGGCAATTGAAGTCTGCATTTGTTGCACGATTTTACCTTCTTGTTTTTAAGGCAAGGCTGACTGGCCTGCCAAAGAGATGAGGGAAGAATTAAAGCGTGACTTCGGCATAATTGTCAAGAGATCATTTTGCTACTCTGTGAAGCAACAAGCACACAAATTATTACATGGGTCTATGAAAGACCACTACAATAAGCTTGAGAGGTACCTTGCAGAACTGAAGAGGACTAGTAGCAGTAGCACTTTCCTCCTTCAAACTGATCGCCTGAATGACCAACCGATTCCTGCCTTTCAAAGGTTGTTCACATGTTTTGATGGCTTGAGGCAAGGTCTAATCCAGGGATGTAGACCAATCATGTGCATCGACACATGTTTTTTAAAGACATTCTTAGGAGGTGTACTAATGACAGCAATTGGCATTGATGGGAATAATCAGATGTTTCCCATAGCCTGGGCTATTTGTGAAGGGGAAAATCATGATAGTTGGGTGTGGTTCCTCCAAAATGTTCAGTCATGCTTGCAAGTCATTCCAAACTCATCGTGGACCATTCTCTCAGATGAACATGTTGTAAGAAGTCGTCTAATTGTTTTTCTTTTGCGAAATGTGTTTTCATTTAATCTGTTTTTTTTTTTTGGAAATATACTTTAGGGTTTAGGTTCAGTTTATGTAGATACATTTTTTTTCCTTTTGAACATATTCTAAATTTAGGTTCAAACTTGAGCATCCATCAAATATTTCTAATGATTTATTTGCCTTGTGACCTTGCAGTCAATTCTTTATGTTGTCCCAATAATCTATCCCGATGCTGAGCATCGACACTATGCTCGCCACATTTACTCCAATTGGAAAAAAAACCCATAAAGGTGAAGAATTGAAGTTGTTGTTCTGGAACACAGCTAAAGCTTACAATGAGGTCGACTACAAAGACGCACTTGAAGCACTTGCCAAGGAATCCATCCAAGCTGCTCAGGACTTTGTCGCCTACAACCCAAGGGTATTCTGCAGGGCATTCATGAAGACTAATACAAAGTGTGATGTTATAGTGAACAACATGGCAGAGACATTTAATGCGTATATAGTTGAGGCAAGAGCCAAGCATTGCATTGACATGTTGGAAGACATTAGGGTTGCACTGATGCAGCGTATGGTGACTAAGAAGGTTGTAATGCAAAAGATTGAAGATGAAATATGCCCAAGAGTGAGAAAACAATTAGAAAATGAAAAAGAAAATTCCAGGTTTTGTGAAGCATTCGCATCCGAAGACATGAAGTTCAAGTGAACCATGGAATTGATAGTGTAATTGTTGACATGAGGGCTGCCACTTGCACATGTCGGAAATGGGATTTGACCGACCCGAAACCGCCCGCCCAACCGAATTGACAGGTCTACTGTTCACCTCATTTGGTAATACGGAGTATTTGGTAATTTTTATCAAATTTACCTCTAGTATATCAAAATTAATTTTTTTTGCTTTTTAACTTTAGTAACTTTTAATAAATTTTGTCAGCTTTAGCTAAAAAGTTATCTAACCCAGTTTATCCATAAATTTGACAAACCTTTATTTTGTCAAAAAAGAAACGAAAAGGGTCAGGTGAGGGTTTTGATTTTTGGTATTTTCTTTTTTCCGATTGACTTCGACGCCTGAAACATGCGTGACTTTCCACTAAGACTATCCACATTGGAGTCTTTTTGGGGGAGGAACACAGGAGAGAGAAAGAAAAAAAAGGAAAAAGAAATGAAAAGGGGGTTTGAGGGACGTAAACTCGTCCCTGAAGAGAAAAAGGGAAAAAAAAAGGAGGGAGAGGCGCATGAAGGGGGCGTGCGCAGCACCCACCCTTTTTCTGTCTGGCGCGTGCGCCACACGCACTGCTGGCGCGTCTGGGCGGGTTCCCGGTGGGGCCCGCATGCTGTTTTTTTTATTTTTTTTCCTTTTCTTTTCTTTCTCTTTTCCTTTGTTTTTTTTGTTTCAAACGTTTGTTTTTTTATTTTTGAATTTGTAATTACAATTTTGTAATTTAAATAATTTATTTAATTATAAATATTATAACTCAAATTGTTTTAATGTTTTAATTATGTTTCCTTTTAATGATAATTTAAATAGTTTATTTAAGTATGTGTTAGATTTTTATTTTTGTCTTATTTTTATAGTTAATTAACATGTGATGTTTATGTTTAAATTGGAGCTAAAACTTATCAACTTAGATATATATGTGAAAATGTAATATTATATTTTATTGTCAAATTAATTGTAATATGAAACGATTTTGGTAATTAAAAATCCTTTTAAAAATTATATGAAATTTGACATGGCTATATTTAATATGTATGAGTTTGTTTTTTTCTTAAAAGTTATTATATAAAATGGCATGTAAAATGCCATAAACTGATTTCAAAATTATATTTGTAAAGGATACGAAAAAACGGCTATATTCCAACGGCTACTTTTTCCAACAGCTATATTCCAACGGCTATATTCTAACGGCTAGTTTTTGAAATAACATTGTCTATATATATAGCTTCATGTTTGTTGGCCATTCATCCCCCAATTCTCAACAATTCTCTCCTACTCAATTCATCTTATCATCTGTTAAACAATTTACCCTTGAAGTGTCAGCAAAATGGATAGAAGATCTGGAAATAGCCAAAAAAATTCTCCTACTTCAAACCCACAATATCCACAATATGGTAGCTATTACGATTATGATTTAAATGCAAATTACTACTATAATCTCTCCCAAACTTCAAACCCACAATATTTGTCTCAACCAAACCACCCTACATTTGTCCCTCCTCCGTCAGGGTCGTTCATTGGGATGCTGAACGACGATGGAAATGATGTGGTTCGGCTTGGATCTCAGAGCCAACCATTCGTTGTTGAAGACGGAGGCAACGAACTTAACAGAAGCGCTTCCATTCCAAAGACGCCGGAGAGCTAGAAAGGTGCGTGGAATGGGTGACTTGGAGGATGAAATTGTCATTAGCGCATGGTTAAATGTTAGCAAGGATCCAATAGTTAGTGCGTCGGAAGAAAGATACATTCGAGAATAGGCTGTATCAATACTTTTGTGAAGCGAAAGCAAATCGCCCAGATGTTCAGTGGCCAGAAGGGAGAACTCCATCAACCATGAAGGCCCGCTGGAAGAGGATCAGGGTGCCTGTGACAGACTTCTCTTGCGCATATGCAAGTGTCGTACGCCGCAACCCGAGTGGCTGCAGTGAGGCTGACTACATCAACCAAGCCAAGGAAACATACAAAACGTTGCATGAGGGAAAGGCATTCACGCTTGACAAATGTTGGCAACTACTACGCAATGAGGAAAAGTGGAAGATGCACGTAATTGAAGAAGAGCAAAAGACGCAACACTTCACGAAAAGAACGAAGAACACAGCCAGCGGGGCGTACACAAGTTCGGGTTCTAATTCTCATTGTGTACGAATTGATGAGGACGAGGAAGAGCAACATTCAGACCAAACCCCAACCAGCCGCCCACCTGGAAGGGATGCTTCAAAAAGGAAGGCGAAGGGCAAAGGGAAGGCTTCATCTTCTGACAGTTTTGCTCCACCGAATGTTGTTTTTGAGCAACTGAGTTCAATGTCAACACATGATGACAAAAGGGTGGACACACTTGCACGGCTTGCAGAGTTGAGGCCACATGCATTGGAAGAGCAGAGGAATTATGCGAAGATTAAGCAGCAAGAGTTGGAAGAGCAGAGAAATTACAATAAGGTTAAGCAGAGAGAGTTGGATATGCAAACCATTAATATGGATCTCTCACAGTTTCAGGACGAGGAACAAAGAGAAAAATATGCGAAACTATAAAAATGGCCTGGGAGCGCCTATTCAGTGACGAATGATGAAGCAGGGACGACTATTAACTTTTATTATGCATTATGCTTGTAACATTTTAGTTTCGTTTGATTTTAAATATGTCGATGCTCTTATTGTTTTTTTAATTAATTACGAGGTTTATATTTTGTGTATTTAATTATCTGGCATTTTGGTTTTATGCTAATTTACGAATACATCTTATAGCGTAACTTTCAAGCACAATTTGTATAATGCATTATTGTGTGGTCAAATCTGTCATGAAACTTGACAAATCCAACAAATATCTTCACATGCAGTCAAATTTGAAATAATGCAGCATTGTATTATCCAATCAGTGTATTGTCAAATTTTTCTGAAAAGTTGACAATCCACCACACACTTGACATAATGGAGCATTGTATAGTCAATTCATTCTGAAAAAGCAAGTAATTATGTGGATTTCTGTCAAATATCTTCATGTATAGTCAACCTAACACAAGACATCACAATAATTCAATCTTTGAAATAATTTCACATGCAGTTGCTTCCATTTGTGTATATATACTACTACCAAAGGAAACATATTGCACCAACAGCAAACACTTTATTAAAAACACATATCTACAAACTAGGTTCAAAGTAGTTATCCAAAAATGTCTTTCAATCCATTCGATAAGCAAAATATGTCTTACAATCCATTTGATAATGATCAAGTTCGTGAGCTTGATACTGTGTGAGGCCATTGAAGAGGAGGCCGCCTGGTTCGACTTTCCAGAGGGCACTCATTAGTACAGGCGTATTATCCAAACTGGAGGCCAAGTAGTCCTCAAGCGTCCCCTCCTACTCGTCGTAGGAGACACATCCGCTGTGACCATGAAGAAGCGAATAACTGCTTGTACATGTACTACTTCTCCGAAAATCCAGTGTATACCGATGAAATGTTTCGGCGACGGTTCAGAATGGGCCGACACTTGTTCCTTCACATTGTGAACGCCTTGAGGGAACATTACCGGTACTTCACCCAAAGGAAAGATGCGACGGGGAAACTGGGGCCATCCCCCCTTGCAAAATGCACCGTTGTTATGCGGGCATTAGCGTACGGAGCATGCGCGGACTCGTTGGACGAGTACTTTCGTATGGGGGAGACAACAATCTTTCAGTGCATCAACAATTTCTGTGACGGTGTCCAACAATGTTTTGGGCATGAATACTTGCGGAAACCAACTGAACAAGATATGACCCGTCTTCTACAGGTGGCAGAGCAACATGGTTTCCCAGGAATGCTGGGAAGTGTTGATTGCATGCATTGGAAGTGGGACAGATGTCCCGTTGCGTGGCAAGGTCAATACCAAGGTGGACACCAAGGGACAGCAACTGTCGTGCTAGAAGCAGTTGCATCGTACGACACTTGGATATGGCATGCGTTCTTTGGCGCTGCTGGGTCGAACAATGACATAACTGTGCTTGAGCAGTCGCCGCTGTTTGATGATCTACTCGAAGGCCGCTCACCGGAAGTTCAATTTACTGCTGGAGGTGAGCATTTTAATTATGGATATTACCTTACTGATGGTATTTATCCATATAGACCCACCCTAGTCAAATCTATATCAAGACCTCAGCTGTCCAAACACAAGCTATTTGCAACTCATCAAGAAGCAAATAGAAAAGATGTCGAACGAGCATTTGGAATCTTGAAGGCTCGATTTGCTATAGTTCGTCGCCCAGCTCGGTTTTGGGATGTCCCAACCATGAAGAAGGTTATGAGGACATGCGTCATACTGCATAATATGATAGTCGAGGATGAGAGGGACACGTTCACCTATAGCTTTGGTACACCACAATATGATATACCGTTAGACAAAACAGAACTTACAGCACCAACCATTGGTCGACCCCCAGTTTTCGAAGAATGGTTGAAAAAGAAACTGGAGACTCGTGATAAACAGGAAGGTATGCGCCTTCAAAATGCGTTGGTTAATCATATATGGATGAAATATGGAGCTACGTACAATCATAACTGATCCATCCATTCCGCAATCCATAATTAAGTTGTATTAATTAGTTATGCTGTACCTAGTGTTTAATTGTGTACTTCTTTTTAAGTATTTTCATTTCTTGTTCTGTTAGTTTAATCTTTGTTTTTATGTTGCATTTATATTTTGTTAGGGTTGTACTTTGACGACTTTTATTAATGTAATCTTTAACATGTAATCTTTAATGTAATTATATTTCTGTTTGCTGTATTTTATATTACTCATTAGGTTTATTGTTTAAATACTAGCTATTGCATTAATCAACATATTTATTTTTAAAAATTTTAAACATAATCATTTTTTAAATACAAAATAAAAATTTTATAATAAAATTAAAATATATTAATACAGTATTTTCACATTTCTAATTAATTTTTAATATTTTAATATTAATTATAACTATACAATTTCATCATTGTAGAAAACAATTATAGTCCAATACAAAAAAAAGAAAACAATTATACTCTACATGTGGGTCCCATAATCCAATAAAATATTACTCCCTACCCCACTTATCCCTCATCTCATCCCCAACTCCAAGGACACCATTAACAATATCATACCCCAACACCCATTAAAATAATACTATTTCCACTATTCATACCCCACTCATCCCCCAATCCCAGGGACACTAATGTGGAAAGCCTAAAATGCCTTTCAGTTTTGGTACCAAAAAATGATGTAGCATGTGATTCATAAGTAACCAAAATTTAGTGTTGTAGCTTTGGAGCCGAATGCAAATACCAGTACAACATTCATTTGCCTTATGGATCGTATACGGCGTGCTCTCTGGCGATAATTAATTTTTCTTTTTTTAAAAAAATATAAAAAGGGATAGATTTGATACCTCTCATATTTAGGAGGATTCTAATT
Source organism: Portulaca oleracea (assembly GCA_029582165.1). Lineage (NCBI taxonomy): Eukaryota > Viridiplantae > Streptophyta > Magnoliopsida > Caryophyllales > Portulacaceae > Portulaca > Portulaca oleracea. Next base: position 19,549,145 of record CM055885.1, read on the forward strand.
CCTCCCATTTGAGAGGAATAAGAAACCCGGAGGAATTATAATTCCATTTCAATCTATATTGTCCAAACAAGAAAAGTAGGGATTAGAATCCATCCCACCCCAATTCCATTTCTCTTCCACTCACCAAACAGGCCCTTAAAGGGTATTTTTGAACTAGTAAATGCTAGGAGAGGGTTCTTGTAGTCGGTGGAAGGACATCAAATGGTATTTCCTTCGTTTTTATTTATGTGTCGCTTAGGAGATTGTGCCAAAAACTTTGATCGTTAAAATCTTAATTTATACAATGATTCATCATACAAAATTGATTTTATTAGGTTCGTAATAAAAAAATACTATGAGAAAATTATAATATTATACTTTTTTTGTAAAAATCTTATACGAGAATTTATTGATTGTGTTGAGTTGTTATTAGTTGTTGGTTTATTTTCATTGTTATCTACTTCTTGTATAATCCACCGTGTGGATTGAACATTCAAACTTTGAATATAATATGGGCCCTAATAACACATTGATATTGATAAATTTATATACAAGTAAGAATCTCATGACATTAGGGAATAGTATGGACTTGCCACTTAAAAATCCTACATTAGACTTTAGAGCACATGTTGGTCTAACACATCTCTTTGATGTACATCTAACATATACTAAATCTTCATTCAACATCATGCATCTGCTAATTTCAGGCGAGGCACAATGTTCATTGCTTGCAGTTCCTGAAAAATACCAGCAGTATATATAGGCCACCATTAGAACCTCATTGCTACAGAAGACTCAAATATATATCAAAGAAAAAATCCGGTTTATTGGACGCTAATATATTATACTTTGGGGATATTGGACTATATAATTTTCTTGTACAATAATATACTGTACTTTTGGGGGTGGGTGTTGCGTACAAACTGTACGGGTGTTTTTTGGACAATTATGCACCAGAATTAGTCGAAGATTCTGTTAAAATCTAACACCCCCAAAGTATAGTATATTATCATACAAGAAACTTGTATGGTGTAATATTATTCAACATTCTCGAAGTATAATATATTAGCATGCAAACATTCTATAAAAAAAAAAAATATATACCCAAACATCATAAGAGGGATATAGAGGGCATGGATTATGTCTCAAACACTAATGAGAAAAAGAAAAGTCATGAACAAATTAGCACTGGCGAAAATTCAGGTACGGGTTAATCCAGGTCGGCCAACGTCAAAATTCATATGGGAAATTGACGTTGGGCCCAACTTTTTCCGGGTTGGAAAATTCAAACGAACTGAATCCAGATCAAAATCGGGTTTGGATAATAGAAATAAGAGAAATATTGTGTCAATATCAAAATCGGGTCTGGAACGAACTGGATTTTTCCGGGTCATATAAAAGTTTGCTGGCGCTACGATAAATAATTGAATTAGTGAAGGGGATAAAATAGATCACAATTCACAGGCATGATTAATGAAACATGAAAAATACCTGAAAAAGGAGTTTGCAGGCGTAGGGTAATTGCATGGTAGATACATTGTCCCCATTTTTACAGGCACTACAAATCCCAGCTTTTAGCTTATGGTTGTAGTAACCCAGTATTCCACAAGCTCTGCATACCTGTACACAAACATGGTATAAGAAGTTTTTTTTTTTTTTTTTTTTTTGTGGCCCATGCAAGATTGTTAGTAGTAAGATACTTTTTGTACTCAAAGGAAATACCACTTTGAGGTTTAAGTAAAACCACTAACAAATGTTTTCAAATTACTTTTACAAATTTGGCTCTTTGGGAAATACAGTATACACTTTGATAATACATGCATGATTATCATAAACCTATGCCACAGTCAGGTCATGTGGTTTTATCTCGGTCCGATGAACACCCCTATCAATGTTAGCAGCAAACCATATAAAGCTTACCACACACAGAGTTATGTGCAATTTGAACAAAATACCAAAGAAGCATATGTAAATGCTCACATACAAGACATTGATATCTCTTAGGGTGTGTTTGGTTGGTCAATAACCCCGGGGAAATGGTCAATTTTCCCGGGTTGACTTATTTTCCCCATGTTTGGATGTGGGTTGACCTTGGGAAAAATTTCACGGTGGGCCCACCACTTTCTCCATTTTCCTAGGGAAAATTTTCCTTAGGGGAGCTAAGGGAAATTTTTCCCATGAAAAACTTCTCATGGAAAATTTTCCCCAGGAAAAATTTCTCCGGGGTTCCTACCAAACGCTCCCTTAACAAGTTTTTTAACACAGGCAACGAGGCGCGACTTACCTGAACTTGAAATGGATCACTTGAAAGCATCAAACGCTCGTATATCAAGTTACTGGCACCGTATGCAATCAAACAATCGCGTTCCATTTCACCCACCCTCAGTCCTAAGATAGAAATCTCGAGTCAGGTAAAGAAAAAAAAAAAGAAAAAAGAAAGAAACTTAATCGCATGAGGTCAGATTAACACCTCCATTTCGAGCCCTGCCCTCAGTTGGCTGCCTGGTCAGCATAACACGGGGGCCTTTACCTCGTGCATGCATTTTATCCAAGACCTACATATAATGCAACCACCATAGAAACTAAGTTTGTTAGGATCAGATTCAGACTTGTCGCCAGTGATTAGGGTGTAAATAGAGCAATATATGCAACCGAAGGAAATACGGGATGATTACGAAATCGAGGATAATAACAGAGTTGCACAGAGATTATAAGACTGCGTATTTGTGGCTGAGAGATAAGACCAAATAATCAACCATCACCAGTTACAATTCAATTCCCTCCTCTCTTGAATGAGAATGTTTCAGAAGTACTTATTTTTGACATTGTGGGTTTGAATTACACATCAAAATTTTCCGAAAAAGCCTAGACTACCAGTAGGTTATGTGTCTACACCATAACAAATTTATAAATATGGAAGACTACTGTGACCTCCACCTTTCTTAAAATGTTCACATTTCAAACTTATGTATAATTCGTACATTTGTAGTTGCGCGATTTCAACATTGAACCGAAATATATTTTACACACATGAGAACACACATATTTATGTACAATTCATGGTACATTCTGAAGCTAGTTCTTTGCAGACAGAGAAACATGCATATGTATTGCTCCATGATTCATGTTGCTGAGGCGTCAAAAATAACACATCATTTTAAGAACTAATCTTAGTCTTGTTCTGTTGTTATGTTATTCAAGAGTTTCATTCCTTCAACAAGATTTTTGAGACTCTAGTTCAGGACACCAACTGGGTTCATGCACAACAGAATATTGATAAGAATCTCACTCACCATGTGTTTTAGCTTTTGATAGTAAATTGGACCCATGAATACGTATGCCTGGAGTGGGCAACCAGTGATGCCTGGAGCAGATGTAAAAATATCATGTTAGAAACATAAGAACAATTTGCCATTGCAAATCCACATAAAGAGCAGTTACAAGCAACAAATTTGGTCTCAAATGCTGGGCGTACGAGAAATTGTGAACATGCCATGCAGAAGGTTGTTAGAATCGGGATCCTAACTTGGATCCATGGGGTAGTTAGGATCGAAATTAACCCACATAGGATAGTGTATTGGAATGTAAATAGTAGAATCGCATCGAGGATTTTGGATCATAAAATCATAGAAACGTAGATCAGGATCAAGATTTTAATAACTATGGTCATGCCCATTAAGGCATAGTTCTAACCATTAGAGAGTTAAATATGGCTCAAATACTGCTTGAGTAGCCTTCTTTGATCATCCTAAAAAGACCACACCAGAATGGCAAAACCTCTGAAAATATTTTGATACACTTTTGCCACAGCTCTGGTCTTTGAACCAGTCTGTTTTCATCTTTCAGAACTCTGAGGAAGACATTTCAGGAAAATTTTTAACTGCTGAACTAGAACACTATATAATTACGAAATTCCATGGATTAATATACTAATTTCATTTTTGTGACAATTTGTTGCTTTTCATCTCTAATTTAAGTCCAAACTAGGCAACTAGCATAAGTTGGAACCCTAAGTTTGAAATATCATATATCAGTTCGAGATAATGGGATCTTGCTTTAGTTATGATTTAATATTTAACATGGACAAATTTATTGGTTTGTTGATCCAGGATTTAGAAATCGTCCGCTTCAAAAAAAAAAAAATAGAAATCGTCCATTACCTAATAGACAATGGAAATAAGCAAAGGAGATTAACATGATGGCCCATTAGCTCAGTTGGTTAGAGCGTGGTGCTAATAACGCCAAGGTTGCAGGTTCAAGACCTGCATGGGCCAGATTTTTTCTATTTGTTTAATACGCCTGCTTTGCAACTAGCATAGGTTGGAACCCTAATTCTAAAATATCATATATTAATTGGAGATATGGACTTTTGCCTAAATAATGATTTAACATTTGACTTCGACAAATTAATTAGTTTATTGATGCGAGATTTAGAAATAGCTCACTACTTTTACTGCTGCATTAAACGTCCTCTCCTTCGTTTCCATAGAGTATGTAGCAAACGATTTCTAAAGCTTGGATCAATCGGAACCAGTCTCTTGCAATATTTAGGGGCAAGAATAAGATTGCTAAATCCGACCCCTCCATACCTTGCCCTAGCGGTATTCCAAAGTATTGGTTTTGGTTTTGATTTCGGTAGTTTTAAATGACAGTATAATTACTTATTTTGAGGATGATGTTTTTAGAGAGTATCCAATGGGGATGTCATTCTTCATTCACAAAACATGCTTATTCACGGAGACAACTACATAATAGGCATGTATTAGTTGTGTAATTTTTTTGATAATACAAAGTTTAAGAAAAGAATTGGTGCTGCTTTTCCCCCCTTTTTTGTGCTTTTGAAGTTCAAAATTATGAGTACTATCTTCTCAGAAAGCTCACTGTTTCAGCAAAATGTGAAAAAGAAAAATATGATCTTTTTATATATTCTAATTTCTACATACCAACCTCTAACACGCAGCAGAAAGTGAATGCAAGCATGCAATGAACACAAAGAAGTCTCCGTCTATTGATATCATTGTATCATAAATATTACAAGTTCTACATACAAACTCTAAAACGCAGCAGAAAAGGAATGCAAGCATGCAATGAATACAAAGAAGTCTTACTCTATTTTATATAATTGTATCATATATATCATAATTTCTATATATCAACCTCTAAAATGCAGCAGAAAATGAATGCAAGCACGCAATGAACACAAAGAAGTCTCACTCTATTGATATCATTGCATCAGAATTACTAAGTTGAAAGAAATAAAACCTGAATAAAGCAAGTCTTTCCCGTTGTAGCTGAATCCATGCTTCACTAAGGTTTCACTAAGAAAGCGCACACATTGTAATCAGAACAAAGCTTGGAGGGATGGCATTAGTAGTTAGCACCAAAATGCAACGAGGAAGACAAACCTTATTGCTTCAACTTTATCGGCATGGCCACTTGGCTCGCCAAAGGCACTTCCATAGTGGAATCTACCGCATGAAACTCCCGCTTTACTCCCTAGAAGCTCTATCATCTTCCCAACAGTCATTCGACTGCAGAGAACAAAAATAAGAACAGATTAGCATTCTGCAGAACGGTGCGAGTCTCATCTACTACTAAGGCCCTGTTCTTTTATACGGCTAGCTGGTTGCGGTGCCACAACATGCCGCACTTTACCAAAATCCATCACAACATACCAATCCACCACAATTTACCACAACCCACCACAATCCACTTTTTCACATTTACCAATACAATTTACATTTATAAAAAAAAAACAAAACCCACCACAACTTACCAATAACCCACCACAATTCCACCACACCGTACCGCACCATACCGCAGTCAACCGTATAAAAGAACAGGGCCTAAATGTCCAATGGAAATGGGGAGAAAAAACAGCAAAAAACTCAATGCAAACTCTAGTATGAAACCGTCCCATATAAACTTATCACGAGACAAAATCCTTACAATATTAGAATGAATTTTTAATATGCATGTGACTAGTAATTTATTGAGGGATGACTATTATTATACTTTGTCCATTTTAGACTCGAAATCAAACAGAGGCGATTCAACTTTCAAGTCCATGAGCATGATCATCATCATGATCGACCAGGTTAAGAAAAAATCATGATCATCATCAGTATCATTATTAATTTATGGTGAGACAGTCTTGCATAAGATTTATGGAAAATTGGAAATGACCGAGGTTGAAGATACCTTGGAAAACCATGGGGGTTCATAATCAAATCAGGGCAGATGCCACGCTCAGAAAAAACAAAGTCCTCCTGCTGAACGATGATACCGCATACACCTTTCTGTCCATGTCTGCTGCTGAACTTATCACCAAGCTGAGAGATAAAATTGAAGAGGTGTTATATTGGAGGTCTAGAAAAGAACTGCACAAAATGCAGGTTGTTTGCATTTGTATAGCGTAATAAAGTTTGTGACATTTATCTTTTTGCCCCTTCATTTTGAAAGTTTATATTACCTACCTCATGGTTTGTGTCATGTACTTCAAATAGGCAGAATCGAAAAAATGAATGCCACTAGTTTGGGGCTTTTTAAGGAAAATTCCAGAAATTGCATATTTCTGTTCTTCACAATTTTTTTTTTTAAAGGATACTGACATTCTCTTCACCTTAAAAACTTCCAGAAAATACGCACAAACCACAGCGTAGGTAAATATAAACTTTCAAAATGCAGGGTGAAAAAATAAACGCCACAAACTACAAGGTAGATAAATGCAAAAAAACGAAAAGAAACACAAAATACAGTACTAGATTAAAGTTACCTCTGGTCGGCGAGTCTGGCGAACTATTAGGTTAACACATAAATTACTGTCCTTGTCAGAGAAGAGCATTGCTCGATCTACCACTGTTGTCTCCCCAGCCAAGGCACTATGTTTGTGTGGACTGGGCCTGTATTGACTGGCAGGAGAAAAGAAAGTTGAGTTATTTCATATTGTTCAAATATCTGTAGACCCAGATAGAGCTGGCAAAAACCGAACCAACCCTAACCCGACCCGGTTTTTCAAACCTGAAATGTAACAAACTTGGAATACGGGGCATACCGAACCCGACCCGACCCATCCGAATTGATAGGTATAGACCCAGAGTCTACAAAGATTCTCTTTATAAAAAAATAATAATAATAAAAACATTGACAAATGCATCAGAGCCGAGACAGACTGAATGAGGAGACGAAGGAACAGCTTAAGGTCTACCTGTCCGGTATTGTTGTTGATGTGCTCAACCCTCTCGGGATTTTTGCTCTCTCCTTGTTCACTAAGTAGTCATCTTGCCTAATAATTTGTCCCGGAGATGCAATACCATCATCATCTAATGCCTGCACTTGTAAGAAAAAAAAAAAAAAAAAAAACTAAGTAAATAAACTGGGACGACTAACTAAAAGTATACATATAAAGAAGTGCAGGAAAAAGTAGAAACAGACAGATGAGAAATCACATTATGAAAATGTCATCAAGCTGGGTGTCTGGACTATAACAAAAAATTATAGGAATTAACATAACCCGATAGAACAGAACACCACACTGTTCCTATTACATTGTTGAAGTTTCTTTGTTTGAATTAAGAAAATGATACTACCTTCTTCCCATTTCATTTGTCGCTAATTTTATCAGAAAGTAGAACATCACATTCTTATGATGCATTTTTCATTACAGATCTAATGATAGTAGTTTCATATAGAGATCGTTGTATACATTGAGAAATTAATAGTCAAAGATTTTAAAGCATTACACAAAGTTCAAAGTGACAGATAAAATGGGAAGGCAGGGATACTTCATTATTATATCACTCGACTAAATGGAACAGAAAGGAACACCACACTCTTCCCATTGCACTGTTGCAGTCTTTTTGTGTGACTTAAGATAATGATACTTCATTATCATAAGCACAGATGTAACATGCCACTAACTTATGTAGTTATGTGCACCAAAAAGTTTCCTTCCTGAAAGTAAAGTTTCACAACTTTCATGAGACCAATCTGAAAAATATAAAACAAAAACCTTCACATTGTCAGGCAATAACTTCACATCTCATAGGAATAATGGGGCATCTTTTCATAAGATGTGAAAGAAGTTTGTGAATTATGCTGATAGACGAGATCAGAGAAGTTTTACAAATGGCATTTCAAACTGAAGAATAGTCCAGAAAAGTCCAACGTCAAAGGGGAAGACATTATTAATAGAATATAACGTGCTACCTGCATACGTTCAGCCTGCCATCCCTCCCTTTTTGGTGGAACTATTCTTTCACATGCAGTATCAGACCTCAGCAAGCTTGTAGCGGTCCTATTTATGTTCAAAAGCAAGACACAACACCAAGAATGTCAATTACTTTACAGAAAAAAACAATGGGGAAAAAAAACCAATTTGCCATCATGCAAAATTGTTTCTAGGAACTGAACAGTACTTCTTCATCACAATACAACGTCCAAAACCACGGTCTAATGACGATTTGTTCATAACTATAGCATCCTCTATATCATATCCACTGTAGCTCATTACAGCAACAGTTGCATTTTGCCCAGCACCAAGTTTATCATATTGTACCTGCACATAACGAGTACAATGCTTACATTGAGACATTATATGACTTTCATCTACAAGAGTACAAAACTACAAGCTACATCACTGGTATTAAAAGGGAAAGTAATGAGTTTTGTTTCTGTTGGGTTAATGGCCCAAATTCTCTTGACTCATTATTTGGCAAGTTTCCTAAACACTCCAAGTTATTGGTTGCTACTAGGAAATTATTTTATTTCCTAATTGTATTCTAAAACCTAATTGTATTTGGAGTAGGAGTCTAGCCAGATTTATAGGAAGTTTACCCCTATAAATAGAGGTCTTTATTCACCTTGTAATCAGCACCAAGCAACCAATGTAGTTGATGTGAGAGCCTAGGTACGGTGTTATTTCCACATCTTCACCCTACTCATCCCTAGGTTATGAGAGTCTACGAGAGTTTACATATATGTTTTACCTCTTGTAATATCTCCTTTTTCTACTAGTGGATATTGGTTGTCGCCCGTGGGTTTTCCTCCGAGTTCTTCGGTTTCCCATGTAAAAATACTGTCTCACCCTATTTATCCTTGCCTCTCTTTATTATTATCCCCGATTCCATAATCATCCTATATTTCCTTCCGCTGCATATATTGCTCTATTTTACACCCTAACAAGTGACTACCAACTGGCAACAGATCTGAATCTCGATCCTAACAGTTTCTAACAAACTCAGTGTAGGACGGGCCATCATCTCCCAATAGTTTCATATGGAGTAAAATAGAAAGGAGAAAAAAAAACTGAGAGAGGTGAGAACAAACCAACTCAATTGTTTTTGTTGTCAGCAGAGGCCGTTGTGGGTATACTAACAGATAAAGCAATGAGTCCATCCGGAAAAGCTGTAAAATAAATGAATAACATGTTAGAGAACATGGAATATCATTAAATACCAAGATAAATCATATATCAGAGAAACATCATATGCAAACAATGTTAAAGCTCAATAAAGAAAGCCTATAAGGTTGTGAGCCGTAGCCGCTGTTTAGCTATAAGATAAGTACATGTTTAAACCATAGTTACCGGGAACGCTACATATGCTGCCGATCCCCATTCCGGAGTCAAAACTAGACTAAATTTGTCCAAAAATTAGCGATCCACGTTCCTGAACTAACGACCCGGGAAGCGTTCCTGGTAACTATGGTTTAAACAGGATGAAACTTGTGAAGGTCAACACCTTGTTTGAAAAGGCGCGCTGGATCAGAAAGGCTACGGATGAAACCTGGGGCACCTAAGAAAGGGTCAGACAAAAGCCCCCAAAAAAACAAAAAAAAAGCCCCTAAAAGGCGTTCCTTTTGCATCCTAAGGTCCAATACTATCAATAACAGATCACCTCGGTAAAGTATGGATCATAAGACATGGCTAATAAATCTGAAAACCTCAAACTAGATTATACCACATGATGTCTAATAGAATACAGTGCAGCGCTTTCCTTTGGCAACATGACAATATCAGTTTGCCTCCCGAAGAATCAGAAACACCAGACAATATGCTCATGTACACAATTATCAAGAATAAGTTTATGGAAAAACTTCTGACATGGCAAAATATAAAAATCAAATAAATTTGTATGTTGCTTGCCTGATTATATGCAATATTTCCCATCGCTTGCTTTCCCATAGCACACTGGAGACACAGAACAATTTTTTTGATAGAGAGAAGAATAAGAAAGCGCCCTACTTCCATTCTGCTTCCTGGAAAATACGCAGGCCAGTAGAACAAGGGAAAAATGACTACTCTACCTGATAAGTATTTCTGGGTGACTGATTGTGATGGGGATAAGGGATTAAGCCAGCACAAACACCTAAGATTGTAAATGGCTCAATTTCAATGTGAGTTGTTTCCGGTGTTGCATCTTCCTCATACAAGGCAATCTAGCAAATACAGAAAGTCATACGTCATTTATAAACGAGAAAGATCTACTAGAAAAAATGAAAATGATTGACGGAGGACCAAACCAAGGCATTATTTTCCTCATTAACGTCAAGATACTCAATCAATCCCTCTCGCAAAAAGTCGTGAAAAGTGCGCACTCCATCCTACAAGGGAAGAAATATTTGTGTTACAAGGGAGAAATGCAAACTTGAGCACTTTATTTCTTTGCGATTCCAGTAGCACATCTAACTCACCGCCAACTCTTTCATATGATGCTCTTTAACCCTTGAAACGCCTTTATCTGCAATGACCAATGGACGGCATACACGGCCTCCATCAGAAGCAATGTACACAGAACGCTGCACAATGCAGAAGCCTCACAATATAAAATCAAAAGAACTGAACCTAGAAGCAATTACAAAATCAAATGACAGGCAGAACCGGGAAGATTTGTCAGACTTATTATTCCAGGATAAAAATAACATGGATCTCTTTCACAAACTGATGTGTAACTACTAGTTGTCCAACATGGACCTTATTCTGGATCAGACATAAGACTCTAACCTTGAAAATTTTCCTCTTACTCAACTTAAGGCTGGTTTTAGCTAGCAAATTTAGGTATGTTCCTTTCTTTTAGGTAGTCCAAAGATGTACTATTTGACAGTATGACACCAATGGATGTTTTCCACGTAATACAAAAAAAAAAAAGGGCAAAGGAGACAACATTATGTCCTCCACTTCCCACCATAATGTAATCAACAATGTTTAAATAAAACAAGGGTGGAAACATAGTGTGAAATTCTGCTTATTAAAGACAATACTTTAGCTATCTTTGGTTACATGAGGAGCAACCAATGAACCATTTTTCTAAAACAGACACTAACCATCATTTTCCAACCCCCCTTTTATAGGCAGGTCATGATCCGTTATTACTCTTTAATCTTTACACATAGTCATGGGTTTTCCAAATCAAATCTAAGCCAAAGATACTGTTATCAGTCTATTAGCATGGATACACGTGAATGTAGACACATATTCATGAGATAAAATCTCCATATGTTTGGCATTTATAAAGCAGGAAACAAAGCATCAATCAGCAAATTTTAGCATTGGTGATTCACCTGCTTCTCATTCACAAAAACACTAACAAACTCGCCAATAGTTCCAGCTCTTCGCAATCTTCTCAAGGCAGAGGCAAAGCGCTGACACAAAATAAACACAAAAAGTCATATCACAAAACAAAAATTTCCTTGCACAACAAGAAAAAAAAATTATTATTTCTTTTCAGAGACTGCATGAAAAAAATTTCATATTTTCTGCTCTGCAGGGAACCATACTAAATATGTGCAAAAAAGTAGCGATTCACATTCCAGAATTACCGACCAGGGAAGCATTCTTAGTAACTATGATCGGGATGGGTGTCCCTCCACAAGTTAGCCAATGGAAAATGATTGGTGATTCTCAGATGTAAAAATCGAAATACCTGTGGTCTTCTATGCTTTCCAAGAATAAGTCCATTAAAAATAACAAGAAATGAATTTGGGGAATGCAATTCTTCTGCAGAGAGCAGCTCCAAGTCCTCGACTCCCAGGCAATCACACTGAAGAGAATTTCATAGAAATGGTTATCCATGATTTTGCAATTGAATCATACAAGAGCAATAAAAACATGGACATAAATGTAAAATAATAGAAAAAGGAATGTAATTAATAGTTGAAACAATGGTCCTAATACTTGCCATCCTTTTTATCAAAGCCATATTCACACATAAGGAATAAGAACTATTTTTTTCAAATAACTATCCACCTAAGGAAGAAGAAGTACCATGGAAGTAACGCACTAAAACACAAAGAATATTACAAACAATTAAATATGTCTATCAACAAAATGTCGAGCAAGTAGAAATACCGGGAAAGCAACTAATCCAAAAAAGGTAGAATTAATCAACTGCAATTGCTCACCTGCCCCCCCCCCCCCCCCACCCAAAAAAAAAAAAAAAAAAAACCACCCCCACCCCAAAAAAAAAAGGGGGGGAAATCCCCAAAGTACAATTCAATACCCAATACTTCTATTGTTGCAATAGAGCAAGTCAATGGCTTACAAATTTAGGATGTCGAGGAAAAAACCTCTTTGCAACTCCATGTTTAGGGGCTAGGGAATAAGGCTGGACATAACTGAACCCCACTGGCGAAACACACACCATAAAGGCAAGAAGTCGTCCTCACCATGACATCAAGGTATTATTCGCTGGGCAAAGTCATTTATTACTCACAGTCGTCAAATGAAGTGTTACTTTTGAACTATATAAAGAAAAACTGAGAACACTTTTGGGACATCTAAAATATAATTTTATGACAACAGTTTGGGGACTGAGGTAGTAGTTCAGTAAGGCTTGGATTTAGGTAACAATGTAACCAGGACTCACATGACAACATCGACGAAGGAGATGGATAGCCAGGAAAGAAAAACATACCAAGGACTTCAAAGGGCCTTCCTCTTCATCAGTTGTAACATGAGCCATCAATGCCAAGTTTTTTACCAAACCGCATGATTCACCTTCTGGAGTGTCACAAGGGCATAGCATTCCCCACTGTAAACGACAGAAAACATTGTCATCCAACAATGAACTAAATCTAGGCAGAATTCCGAACTACAAACCACAAGCCTAAGGTACTTTCTTTAGTACTTTTGGAAGATCCATTACCTGGCTAGGCTGCAAAGCTCTAGGTCCGCTAACTTTTCTGGATTTCTCAAACTGCGGTTGAATTTTCGTAAGAAATCCCATGGTTTGAATGAAAGACAATCTGCCAAGTACCTGCCAGATCTCCATCTTATGTAAATCTTAAAATCTGAGTACTGTATGATAGAAGAATACAGAAAAAGACATAGATTAGGAACCTGCGTCACGCCTTTTTTGTCGACCCTGAAACGTTGGACATTCCAGTTGCCGGTTGAAAGAGAAATTTCTAAGCCCTTCGTGATAACATCGGTAACTATGTGCTGGAAAGATTATGAAACATATCCTTGACAAGTCAACTTCATCAAATACACAGTCGGATAAATTACGACAAAAAAATGCTGAGCATGCAATGTTGAGCCATTTAACAATGCAAGAGGAAGTTGCAAGATTCTCCCCTTTTCACCCCCTTTTTTTTTTTTTTACAGATGAGTAGCCAGCAGGAACTTACTAACAAGAGAAACCAAATGGAAATATCAATCCCCAGCGACTATCAAATCCAAGACCATATTCATAATGAAAAATCCCACCAGAAGGTTGTTGGGAACCAGATGCAGAAGCCTTAACCCTCAGTAAAGAATTTATTCTCATTTGGGTTCCATATTAAAAATGGGAAAATTGGATTAAAATAGTACAAGCTTTGGGGCATTCCAGAAGGTTGTTGGTTTTTGCCCCACCATTTATGGAAAACTGCAGGAGGCCAAGTTGTGCTGAAAAAAATTGCCGACTACCATCAGCCGTGCCACAACATTGAACGGATCATCTATATGGTAAGCATAACATCATCTCTCGAGTAATCATATCCTAATTCCTAAATTATTACCTAGCTGACTGCTAACCACTGACTGAACAGGAACATCATCTTCTATTACTGACGCAAACATAGAAAATATTGGTGAATCTGAGGAAGCCCATAATGACAATAGATGTGCTTTACCTGGGAAAAATCAAATCTGCTAGATCTACTTGGTTTTGACAAGATTTTATCCACTTTTACTCTAGTTGTTGCTATCAATGTCTTGAATAAGTCCTGTAATCAGCATTTTCTTACAACGTTAACAAAGAAAGTACCTCAACCTTGAAGCAAAGATGTGAAATATCAGACCACAGTACCTCAAAAAGCAGAGAGAGTAGCTGACCAGAAAGCTCAAACCGTTTGTTCCCAACATAATCCTACAAGATATCAGAAAGACTTGTCATATTGTGCTTAACAACTGAGGTTTGAGATCTGAGAAATTAAAATTTGGCCAGATGACTGCCTAGTGCGTACAGACCAAGATTGCAAAAGTTTAAATCCAATTGACTCCCTTAAAAGATACTTACTTTGTCATCGACGGCATCTTTATTTAGGAAGGCCTCCAACATGCGCCTAAGCATCACAGCAGCGTATATACACTTGGGGCGGAAGTTATTCCCCCGCATCTGCCAAAACAAGTAGAAGATGGTGCATAACAATTTCTGAACAGAAAACAACTTATGTAAAATTGAGCGCAGGAACAATAGATATTGGGGAGACAGAAACCACAACTTACAGGAACATGAGCAAGGAATACGTCACGAAGGGCAGCGAAAGCTTTGTTTTCCTGCAAAATTTTCAAGTGATCTCTGTGAGGTAGTGTAGAGTGAGAGCACAAGTCAAATGGGCTACAGTGACAGCACCTTTTGAGGTAAGGAACTGGGATACTGTGGTCTTTTAACCTGAAACAAGTAACAACAATTTTAGCCAGAGAGAGAGAGAGAGAGAATTGCTATAAGGTACAGCCGTTAGTACCTTGCAAGGTACATACCCTAAAAGATACATTAAATAATGGATAAGATACATCGTGAAAAGATACATTGTAATGTAGAAATGATACACTACGTAAAAGCTACACTGAAAAACAGAAATGATTCATTATGTACACATTAAAGATACATTTTAGAAAAGCTACAACACTTATGATGGAAAAGATACATTATAATGTAGCAATAAAACATGACGTAAAAGCTAAATCTGAAAACAGAAATGACTCATTACGTATGAATGGAAGATACATTACATCATGGAAAAAAAAATATAGCACTCATACAGCAGAACAAATTACAACAAGATTCAAGCCGTAGGCCTCTATCTTATTCAATACAATTAGCATTGCGCCATTGTGTTGTTGATGAAAAAAGAAATGATTCATTACGTATGACTAAAAGTGTGCATATTTAAGGTGATCGGGCGGTCATCTTGTCAAATGATGCTAGAATTATCCCAATTACAGCTAAGAAAGAGTGCAAAACAGAACTGCAAGTTGATTCCCATTTATATAAGGAACATATTGTTGATCTACAAGGACTCATTTTATGAGTTACAAGAAATTACTAGTCACATAAATAGGTAGGCTAATTAACAAACAAGCAAAGGTACCCGGAAACAATACGTCAGGAGTTCAGCACCCTTCCCATAGTTACTGGGATCACAGTATACCCGTGCAATCTGCATTCTTAGTAACTATGATCATGCCAGATGAAGTCCAGTTATGGTTACAGCTACACTGCTAGTTGTGCTACAGCTACAATGCTAACATATGCCTTGCTGATGGTTAAACAAGGGTAGATCGACATCTTCTCTGAATGGATTGGCAAACCAACAGGATCCAATTGAACATACAGCTCATTCTATTGATTGAAGAAATTTTTTCTACTTCTAATTCATGGGCTCATCCTGTTTCCATTGAGCAGCATAGGGAAAATCTATAGGTAAATCCCCCTTCCCTACTCTGAAATATTGGGATGAATTGTTGAATAAGAGGAGCAAAGAGTGACGGATGACCCGCCTATGACTGAGAAGGGGAATTCTTACTGCAAACTGAAACTAATATAAGGGAATGCAGCCAGAGATTACTGGGAGAAACTTATCACTGCAGCAATTAAGCATGTCTGATGTGGTTCATGAAGCTGATTGTCGGGAATTCGCCCGTGTAGAGGGTTTTACGCCCTGTTTTGCTCCTATCAAAGCCATTATAAATTAATTCCGGAAAAAAAGTTTGCAGAGCCTGGCACTTCGGCCAGGGGGGGGTAAGGACTATGAAACCATTCATTTCATGTCGTACAATGTCAAACTCTTGAATGGTTAGGCATTGGAACAAGGAATCATGCCAAACAAATAAAGCTATCTAGTCTAGAGATTAGAGATGCTCTTATTGTGCAGCAATGTATGAATAATGGAGAGTGAGAAACCTAAGTATTTTGCAATAGAATACATCCCCACAGCTGCTACTATTCATAGGATTAAATACATCATTTCCATCAGGTTCCGCGAAATGTTTGGTGAACACGAGCTTAACAGTTAGCTTGAGAATTTAGCAGATTGTGACTCACCTATTTCCCTGCTGTGTTATGCTCAAAAGTAAGAGAAATGGCTACTTAGTTCTAATAAAAATATTGAATGATCAACAAAGTGAAAAACCGAATTTTTGGTTATAAAATATCCATCTTTTGTTTTTCCATTGTGTTTAAGGCAAAAAATAGTCTCCCCCTTACAGATGAATTAGGTGGAAGAGGCTAGATTTCCACTTCACTAGGTACAGAGTCAACAGTGTGTATCTGATTTTTCATTTGGCATGATTCCTTGTTCCCAAGCCTAACTATTCAAGGAAAAAGCTATCTGGTGTATACAAAATATAGCACAAGAGCATCCCCTGCATGATAAGCACACAACTATAGATCAAAGTCCCATGCAATTACTAAAGCTACATCACAATAATCAACTCCTCAAATAGCAATGAGAAGTGCAACAACACTGATAACATACAACCAGTCACAAGGAAAAATGTAGACGGCAAAAAGAGAGGGCCTCAATTGTGAGAATATAACAGATCTTAAGGATGCAGTCCTAACTAACGACAGTAAGAACAAAAACATTTAGATCCTATTAATAAGATTCTATTTCAAACACGATATGTCAGCATTCAGACTTCAGAGTACTATAAAATGATCACACATGACAATGTAAATGGATTCCAGCAAGATTACACACCTTTTTCTCCAAGTAATCGAGCGCTTGTTGCTGCGTGTTCACACCACAACTTACACATTCCTACAGTTGAAATGGGGGAAAAGGGAGTCAAGTGATGGAGGATCAAGCAAGAGCAAGAGGAGTGAAACAATCCGAAGTATGTGGAGAACTTAAAGCTCAACTAGCCATGAACAAGTAAAACATTAAGCAAGAATTAACTTGCACTTGAAAGCACACCTATCAAATTATAAGTACCTCGATAGAAGGCAACAACAAAGAACCATAACGTGGATCCCTTCCAACCATTTGAATAACTTCTTGGTCACTCTCCATTCCCATTGCCTTCATCACCACCATCATAGGAACCTAACCGCAAAAGGTATTAAATAGATATATTCAACATGCTAATCAAATAAAGCATCAAAGCGAAGTGAGGATTTTTAATGCCTAGAGAGTACCTTTCCCTGAAATTGATTGAGCTGCAGATAGATCTTCTCTTTTTCCATTACAATGACACTTTTGCTCTTGAGTGTTGCACTACTACTCGTAACAGATGCTATCAAACTGGGACAAAGATAATCAAAATTAGAAAAGAACTCAATGTGGCAATGTCCCGGAAAAAAACCAATACCAGAACAGCAAACCAATTGGAAGTTTGTCCCTTTTGTACATGGATAGACCCCCTCGTTATCTCTAATGCATTTATTTATTACTTACTAAAAGAATTATAAAATAAATTTAGAAAAAGAAAAACAATCAGAAGTATTTTAAATATACACTAAAGGCTACAAGGACAAGTCATCTTAGACCAAAATCACATACATGCTTGTTGAATAATTAGTGAAAGTTAGTGACGGAAATACATGTTGCTCCTAGTAAATGTCCCATATGGATGGAAAAATGTAGTTTCTAGCTCTTTATAAGTTAAAGAGAACTATGAGCTTAAAAATAAATCAGCCATTCAGTGAGCTAACCAATGCTTGCTTTGCATTGAAATGCACACGCGGCACGTGAGTAGTATGCAAATCTTATCTTAAAGATTGTGATCTAATCACTCCTCAAAGCCACACTCTATCCATTTTTCCTAACAACTCTTTCATGATTCCCTTTAGAAAGTCATAAGGAGGAAAGAATTCAGGCATATAGGTGACATCCCTTCTTTAGAAGATAAAAACTAAAGCAAATAAAATTCTGACGGTCCATCCAATTACAAAAGGTCATCAGGCTATGCCATCAGATGGGTGTTTTCTTTCAAGAGGTCAAGTGTTTTGACTTGGCCTTTACAAAGGGAAGGAAGTGCTCTTTGATTGAAGCAAATAAACATAGTGAAACTAAGCTGCTCATCTACATCCTATAACCAAATCAACAGGGAAAAAAATTGGTAAACCAAAGGTGAAGGAAGTGCTCTTTGATTGAACCAAATAATCATAGTGAAACTAAGGTGCTCATCTATATCCTACAACCAAATCAACAGGAAAGGAAAAAAAAGGTAAACCAAAGGTGAGGAATAATAAATAAATGGAGAAAACCAACAAAAGAGGGGAGAGAGCACTCACTTTCCCTTTTTATCAACATCAACTATTATTCTGTTATTTGAGAGTTGTTCTTGCATCAAAATCACCTGGATTATGCAAACAAGGAGACAATTATATGCCCATAATGCAAGAACATGTAACTTATCAATAACTGAATCAAATGAGAATTAAAATACCAATATTGACAAGTACATAGAAAACTTGTATACAATGGCAACAAGTTAACCAAATAACTATAGCCCAAACTCCCTGACATCTCACTGGGACTCACATGGTGACTGACACAGCAATTTATAACGACAGAGTTTTGATAATCCAGAACTAATATTTATCCCTCCTACAACTCTTCATATATATGGAGCAATGAACCCAGTTCCTTTTCGTGAAATATTTAAATCAAATAGCGTAAATACTTCAATCATAACCCGAGCAGGAGGGGTGCTGCTCCTCCTGGGATATGAAGCATCTTTTCGCTTTTGGGAATTATATTTGGAGTCATCATGCTTTTGCCAGGGATATCGACATTTTTCAAACGCAAGGTATGTCCTTCAACTCTTTCCATATGGAAATCATGGCTTAAGTCATTACATTCCCTGCCAAGATGCTAAGTATCATATTTTTGTAACATGACAAAAAGAAAAGGGGTCCATCTAGTCAAGAGCCAAACATATACCTCAAAGTCTCACTTAGACTGAACACAAGGTGTGTAGCAGCCTTTTGCCTAAACTCCAGAACTCCAAAGCCCAAAGTCCACACCCCACCATTTTGTACGGGGTTATTCTTCAGAAATTGTTTTTCTTTTATTTAATCTTTTCATCTTAAACAACTAATCTCAATAATGTTATGCATAAAAACTAGGACTCCTATAGACTAAAAAGGTAGGCTTGAGCATGTATTTGGCAAATTCATCAATTTTTACGGTTTTCATCCATTGGATGGCTCCACCAATTTCATCATGGTTATCATTGGATGGCACACAGGTACCTAAGTTTCCAAAAGTGTGACAAACGTCAAGGAGCAGTAGGCCCTAGAGTGAAAAACGTGAGTACGGGTCATGCATTACAAATACAAAGCAAACCTGTCTAGAAAATAGCTTAAATTATTTTAGAGGAAGTTACAAAAATGAACTTTACAGCCACATCAATGAGGTGATTAGAGCTCAACATACAGGTTATAATGTCGAAAAGCATGCAAAATAGTTTAGATTAAGGTAAAAACACTATCATAAATTGCTTAAATAAAAATCAAATAGCTAAACAGTAATATCACCGACAGTACCAATACTTCTATATATGTCAATAAAAAAAGTAATATCATCGACAGGTTATAATGTCGAAAAGCACATAGATTGTGTACAATGCCACAAGAACGCAAATTGTTCTATAGATGTTAATAAAAATGTGTTGGGTGGAGGAGTCATTCACAAAGCATGGATACCTTCTCTGTTCCTTTCACCACAAAATAGCCTCCAGGATCTAGCGGGCATTCACCTGAAGAGAGAAGAAATGAGTTCATGAGAATTGTAAGGGATTGGGTGTGAAAAGTAACCGAGTAACATGCAATCAGGTTTCAGGAACAAACCAAGTTTTGCTAGCTCACTCTCATCCTTTCCATATAGAACACAGCAACAACTTCTCAACATTATGGGCATTCTTCCTATAATTACATCTTTCTGCCAACATACAATGAGAATAATCAGCAATGCAATGATATTATTCACAAATGAACGGATGCATATTCCACATGGATACCTTCTCACGTATTTCCTTTTCACCACGACTTCCAACGACGTACTCAATATGGGCTTCTATAGGTGCTGCATACCTGATACAGTGAACATGAAAATGGAAGAAAAAAAATTATGTTTTAGATGCTATCTTTGATCAGGTTTATTGTGTCATTTACTTTCAGGGCAATTGCATTCTGGAACACAAGATTTCAGACAATGTACTTTGAAACATCACAGGTATGATGCACAGGCATTTGACCCGCCTTCCCATCCACGACGTTTCAATATACTTTGAAACAATGTACCCAGCCACACACATTGGTGCAGACTGCAATATATGCATTGAAAGAGAAAAAGGGCAAATGTGCTATAGACAAAGCCAGAGGCCAACCCCATCCCCCTTGAAAACTCTATTTGGCAGGCAGAGGTGTACTCCCATTACAAATTCCTTACCATAACAGAAATTATCAACCACAACATGGCCCACACTACATAGGGAGAACTAGATACTTTACACTCTTCCTGATTCTTGAACATAAAATCCTAAAGGCTTAACAGGATGTAGCACCCTAAACAACCCCCCCCCCCCTTTTCCCCCCAAAAAAAACCCCGAAAGAATAAACTAAATAAAAAGTAGAAAAGGCATAATTACTGCCTTCCTCCTGATTTGTAAAGGCTCAGCCAAAGGAGACAACTACGATAACCACATCAACAAGAGGCAATCAATGTAATTCAATTTACATACGTCATGTCTGATAGCCTGCAGGAATGAGGGACGATCTTCTCAGCAACACCATCCAACACAATGGATGGTTCACCTACTTTGACATCTTTAAACCTGTGAAGCACAAGCAATGCACACATTATAAACTGTAAAACTAAACATCAAACCAGACAGAGAAGGGGAAGCAGAAAAAGATACTTGAGATATATTTCAGGATCAATAGTAGATCGAATTTCACTATTAACTCGCACAATCTTCTTTATCCCAACATTCACAAAGTAGTTGTAGGAGTCCAAGTGTTCCTTCACTAGCCCTCTGACCTACAGAGCAACCAAATGACGACATCAATTCAAAGATGCTTCTAACTAAAAAAGGTGTAAACTTGACCCCAGCTTCATTTCCTTTTCAGGGAGTTCAAGTTTCAAAAGCATAAATAAAATTCAAATATCAATTCAACAAACCACTAACCTTGGTTAATCAACATAAAAAAAACTAAAGAAAAGCGATACGTCTCAAATTCAACTTACCTTTAAGAACTCAGGAATCAGTTGAAATTTATCTACAGCTGATTTTATGGGAGCTGAGAGGAACTGCTTGTCCACACTGAATTATCAACCACAGAAACCCCAATAAATACCAAACCATCAACATAAAAAATCAAAACTTTACCCTTTATTACAGCATATTTGGGCGGCTCAAAATCAATGGAAATATGAGAAGGCAACAGCTTAAATTTTGAACCAACAGAATGGAATATGCATGAGAAAGACGGAGAGTGAGGATACTCATGGGTTTGGTCTGTTGTTGGCAGGTGATCTCGCTTAACCACCATCGCAGAATCAATCTCAGTGTCACAAAGTCTTTAACCAACAGCAGCCTCGAGTTTCTGCTGTCATAAGAGTCAAACAAAAAGCAATTACATATACAGTGAAGCATCCATAGAATAATTAAAATCTTACTCTATGCAACCATAATAGGATGCTACTGAACTTAATCAACACACTTCTTTCATGCTATATTTTTCATTGTTAATCGTTCTAACGATGAAAGGTACTTTCAGCTATTCAAGCCACAAACAAATTCATAAATAATCGCATCAAGTTCACTAGAATTAAATTGCATTTCACATAGATATCTATTTAGCTCAATGGATGTCTATGTTCATTAGAATTAAAGTTCAAGTTCACTAGCATGGTTGCCTCATTCACATTATGCTCACTTCATCTAGGCTTAAGAAATCAAACTCATATACTTCAAATTTCAATTAAGTCTCTTGGTGCTCAAGTGTCTCTATAACATTAACACCCATTATCAACTAAAAAATTTTATTTTTAAAACAAAAATATTCAATCTTGCCAAAATTGAAAGGCTAACAACTTAGCAAAATTCAACTGAAGTGACATTCCTCCACCCACTTCACTATCCAAAATTTCATAACTGCAGATCATCAGTTCACAAATTACACTAATCAGGCAAAGAGAGAACACAGAATTATGCAATAAAAAGTTATGATTATCTTGGATTGAACTTTTCGAATTTCAGTTCTTGAAGCTCTTCGAAAGAAGTTGATAAAAACTAAAAGACACAAATCAAATAACATCTGAGAAACAAGTATGTAACGGAGGAACTCACGTTAGAATTGAGAAAGAAACAGAGAAGCAAACCACGGCGGAGTAGTCGGCAAGGCTGCCGGAGTAAATGACCGGCACCGGCGGCGGCTGCTAGGGTTCGGAGAGACTTCAGAGAAGAGGTAAAAAAGAAAAACCGATTGTTGAAGAGAGCCTCGAACACGGAACGTACACGTGAAGATGTGCTGCCACTGCCGCTAGACTGCTAGGGTTTTATGATGTTTTCTGGAATTACAAATACTTGATCTAACTACAATATTTTGGGTTTTTTATGGAAATATTTTGGGTTTTGGAGTTGAATAATATCAACTTTGGGCCATGATATTGCAAATAATCTAAATGCTTGTTTGGCCTAGTTTTTAATAGTTTTTTTTGGCTTAACAAGTACAAACTAATCCAAACAATAATTTTTTAGAAGCTAATAATTGTTTTCCAAAAATAGTTTTGGCCAAAAACAACTCTAAAAGCAGAAGCAATAAATTGTTGCTTCTTCTTCCTAAAACCTAATGGTTGCTTAATTTGTGGGATTTTTTGGTGATAAGTTTCCATAATTTCAACATTCTAATTCCTATAAAAATTATACTTAAATATTTTAATATTATTTTATAACTTTTAATAATTAATATTATGTTGGACATTTTAATATTATGTTGAAACTCTTAAATATTTTTAATTAGCTTATTTCTATGAAGATGGTATTTATTAAATTATTTATGTATAAATACTTAATTTAAATAATTTTATAGTTAAGTATATCATACATAATTATAAATATAAATATATGGTTATAACTATAATTATAATAGGATAATCAATTTAAAAATTAATAAAAGGAGAAAAACATAAATAATCGCATGATAATTTTACTCTATAAAAACACATAATTTATTTTGAAAAGTTACGCTAAAAATTAAATTTAGTAAAAGCACCTATATCACAAGTTTAAGGTTCAGGGTTTAGGGTTTGCCAAACACTTTAATTTAATCTCTTATGTCATAAGTTAGGCCAAACATTTCAATAATTCTCCAAAAATAACTTTTGTGAAAACTAATTTTAAGAAGTAAAAATAGTTTTTCAGAAAATTAGGCCAAACATACACTAAATTTTTAATATACAAGGCAATCATCTGAACTTTGTATATGTTGAATTTCGTTAAACTGTAACACCCCCATAATATTTTCTTATAATAAAATATAATTATAAGCATTAGTCATCGTCGGAAAAATCTCTATGAGATTACTTATGAAAATTATGTTTATCAAGGAAACATGGACCCGGAAAATAAATGAAATACCGGTGCTATATGACAAGGGTCAAATAAGGATATCATTTTAGTAATATTTATTCTTATAACATGACAATTATGCCAAGATATACATGTCTTTGTGGTTCAAAATTTATGAAGCACATAAATTTTGAAAACGGAATTTTTGAGAATTTTATCTATCTAAGAAAGTTGTATCTTTTTAGTTAGCAAAATTCTTTATAGTAATCCTCTAATGTGTTGTTACCTATGGGAAAAAGAACAAAAGAGAATTCAGCTCATACCCATTAAAAAGATTAAAGGAAATAAATTATTGTTAGTAGAGTTCTAGGGGAAGCATCTAGGTGTAAAATACCAATTAAAAACAAAACCAAAGCCACTCATCCTCACCAAATATGCGGCCCATGGTTTTATCTACAACTTGCTAAACTAGAAGCATCATTGCACCTAGGGGCTAGAAGACCCAACACAATCCAACCAAATATTTGCTCTATATTTTGTTTGATCTTACACTCCAAATCTCACACAATCATCCTCATTCTCTCTCCACTCAGCCAAGTCCCTCCCTTCTCACTATTATAAAAACCCCTCATCCATCCCAAATCAGTCCAAGAACCTCACTATACCAAACATTCCCTTCAAACACAAAAAGATTTGCATTAAAATAGAAGAAAAGAGTTAAAAATGAGGTTTTTGTTCTCAAGCATCCAAGGAATCTCTTCCATCCACTCTAGTCACTCTCAAAGGTGTCTTTTTCTTTCAACATTTTCAGCTTTCATGGTAGATTACATAAACAAGAACAAGAGTTGCTCTAAAAACCGGTAAATGGCTAAAAACGATTTAAAATGGCACCCTTTTTCGTTAAATACGAATTTTATATTTTTACTCTTGTTTTAGGTGTTAAAATGGTCTTAAAAAATTGAAAAAAAATGTTCATTAAAAGCCTCACTAGATTCAGCCACCATGGGTGTTCATTAGATGAGTTTTTCTTGCTTAAACAACCAAGTTTCCGGGTTTTTCGGACTCAAAATAACACCAAGATAAAATCTTATTTTCGAAAACCTTTCAACATGAAAGTTGTATGTTTAGATGTCTAGAATCCACTGAAAAATTCATGTTACAAAAAAATATAAAGGCAGTGAGTTATAGAGCAAAAACCAGACCTTATCCAGATTCGCGTCTACTCTGACATAGGTTCGGTTTTTGTAAACTCTGTATTAATCGGTAACTCTTAAAAATAAAATAAAAATATGTGGTTAAACTAGACTCATAAATGGAACATTTCCAAGTGGAATGAGCTTCAAATCTTTTGTATCGATGGAGAACGAAAATAAACAAAACCGAGTAAAAAACTGATTTTTCTGCCCCAAAACGATTTTTCCCTCAACTCTAGAAATAGAAAGTTTAGAGCTGATTTCTTCATGTTTTAGCTAGAAAACCACTAGTAAAAGAGTTATAAGACCAAAGAGTTAATTATTTGTTAAAAGTAGCTTTGTTTGAAATTAAAAATAAGCTTTCTTTTAGTTACACTTTTGCTAGAACCCAAGCAAAAGCTAGAATCATTTCTTTGAAAATTCCAGCAGCTCAAAACAAAATAAAAGTGACTAAAATGAAAAGCTAATGAAACTTTTTATGTAGGATTATGGTTCTAATTATAGTTAAATACTCTAATTTTCAGGATACCCAAAAACACCAAGGAAGTCAAGGTATGGAGATCTAGTTTTTCAGCCCCAAATGGATGTGTGTTAGCTGCCTAAGAGAGGGCCATAAGGGCTGAAAATCATTATATTTATATAATGTTTATTTGGTTGACTACTTGCACTTGCTGAGATTTATGTTCTATGTATTCATGATGTATGTGAAGTATGATATTACAAGTTGATGATACTAACTTATGCTAACAAGTCAATGATAAAGTATTTTTATGAAATCAAGTAGTATTATTCCATCTTTTATGTGATAATCTTGATGTTACCATGGTTATATGACAAAGAGATATATGATTCTAAGTTTATGATACTACTTATAATACTACTTTATGATACTTATGATTTAAGGTTATGATGCAACTTATGGTGCTACTTTATGATACTCATGATTTAAGTTTATGGTGCTGCTTTATGATGCCACCACAAGATATTAAGTTATTAGGACATGTTTTATGGAGATACTCATGGCACTAACTAACGATTAAAGTTATAATACATGTTCTATGTGTTCTTTGCATCATTTAGCATTTCATGCATTCATGGCATGTAGTAAGATGATCTTGAATCATCTTTAGTAAGTCCCCTTGGGTATATGATTCTTTAAGTCCTACCGGGCAAGAGTGATGGTCTATAAGGCACACTCATTTTATGGTCCTTCTATGGTTCTTTTATGGTCTTTTTATGAGCTCTCTATGGATTTTCTATGATCCTTTTATGATCTTTCTATGGTTCCTTTTATGATCTTTCTATGGTTCCTATATGGTCCTTCTATGGTTCCTATATGGTCCTTCTATGTTTCCTTTATGGACATTCTATGGTTCTTTTATGACTCTCCAAGTCCCATGGGCAGTATGACAAGGTATGATAAGTGGTACCACTAAGTCCCGTAGGCATCATGGTTTATGGTATGAGGATCCTCACTATGAAATCCCATAGGGGCGTCATGGACATCCAAGTGCTTGGCCAAGCCATTTTATGAGCATTAGGCATCTAGGTCATAGAGCATATGCACACAAGGATCATGATATTGTATATATGCATATTTATGTATGTATGTTAATGATTATGTATGGTTAAGTTTATGTATATGAATATTTATGTATGGTTATGTTTATGTGTATGTATGTTTAGACACGTTTAGGTATGTATATGTATGTTCATATATGGTTGTGTAAGTATATATATGGTTAGGTATGTTATAATCTCCATACTTAGCTTCGGCTAATCCATGTTTATGTCCCCCTCTTAGGACCAATCCATCTAAGAAGGCATGATGTTGGGAGATCTTCAAAGGAAAAGGAGGCATGGAGGCCAAGGGATGATGATGGGGACCAATGGCTTACTTCAAGAAGACATGAATAAAGACTTAAATTAATTAAGTACATGTAATTTCTATTTCTTCTATGACATGACTCTAGTTTACCTTTCATTACTAAAGAATCTATATGTAAAGTGATTAATGAGAAAGTATTTCTTTTCCTCCGATCCCTTACTACAAATCACCTTAATAATGAACTAAGGGAGGAAGCTCAAGCTAGGGGTGGATTTCCTTGGGAGTTATGTAGTGAGGACTACCCACCTTACTCCTTAGGTAAGATAAGCCCTATTTGGCCTAAGCTTAATTCATAACATGACCTTATTAAGAAATCCTTAATTTGAACAAGATTATTACCAAAGCACTTGATGATGTATGGACTTTATGGACCTATATGGATGTTATGGACATGCATGACCTTTATGGACAATATGGACTCAAATTGACCATATGCACTCATGTTACTAAACACACTAAATTGGTAACTAAGACAACATGACACATACTATTAAAAAAACAAAAAAGTACGGACGTTACATAAACTGACACTAAATTCTAACCACGTTAATTCGGTGATAGAGTGATGTGATCATAATGGATGAACTATGTTTGTGCTACTAAAATCAAAAAAACTTTGTCACTATGTCACTCTACTATCAATTATAATAGTAGGAACTTTGGTGTTAGTCTACTATAGTTGAACAAGCCTAAAGTCCAAATTATTGCCACGTGTATTGAAAGTTTGGATTATTCGACATGAAATGGCTCAAAAAAATTACGATTGTTCAAATCCAACAAGCTTGTTATTTTTAAAAACCACAACACAAACTACCAAAAAATATATGTGAGAGGTGATCGGTATTTTTGAAAAAAATAAAATCTAAACAGGCCCAAACTTTTGGAAGCTTTTGGAAACATGTTGAGAGATAACAATATTTTATTTTAAATTTTTAGAAGATGAATTAACACAACATATTCAAATTACTTAAGAAGGATAGAGCAGCAAAACAAAAATATTTATACAATTTCAAACTTACACCTTAGAGAGAGGGGAAAAAAAGAGACTTTGATTTTTAAGGGAGAAATAGAAAACATATTAAAGGCTCCTTGCCACCATTACCTAACTCTTTATTTTAACTTTTGGTGACCCTTTTTTATGAGCAAAAGTTTTTGTCTCCTTCTTTATTTCATAAGAAGATGGGATCCGTCCTACACCCAATGACATCCAAAGCCCCATCTTGTTCATTACAGCACATAAGGCTAGAGTTCGGTTGCCATCATCACCAATCAACTTTTCCATTGCGTTTTGCTAGTAAGGGTGTTATTTTCAGTCATTGATGACCAACTTTCATCAAAATCAATTTCTTTTTTGTGCTTACTTGATAATGGTGTTTATTAGTATCATTAGAGCATTTGCAATGTGCATTTCAAATTTTTGGAATTTTAATAGGGACCCACCTTCCACATCATATACAATT
This sequence comes from Portulaca oleracea, assembly GCA_029582165.1. Taxonomy (NCBI): domain Eukaryota; kingdom Viridiplantae; phylum Streptophyta; class Magnoliopsida; order Caryophyllales; family Portulacaceae; genus Portulaca; species Portulaca oleracea. Next base: position 19,577,669 of record CM055885.1, read on the forward strand.
CCAACTTTTTGAAATTTTATTTTATCTATCTTACACCCATTAGAAATTCATTCCACCTTTTGAATTTAAAAGTATTTAATACAGTACCTTTTTTTATAACTTGTAATTGAATAAAAAATGAATAAATCATATCTCACAAAGATCAAGAATTCCACCAATTCCACCACGAGAAAGAACGGTGCAATGTTCCTTCTCATGTGAATGTAAATTTATGTTATTGAGTGTAGTGTTTCACCTTGGAATGAGGGCAAGAATTCCACCAATTCATTCCACGCTGCGTATGCTCTTAGTCTCCTTAATGAGCACTATATTCATTACATTTTCTGAAAAGCTAATATAGCGACCGATTGAATCACTTTATAAAACCATTGAGTCCCCCTTGATTTTGCATCATGACAACCTTCAGAGACATCTTATTAAAAGGGCTCTTTGAATCATTCACAATAAGGATACTCTCACTTTATTCTTGTTACCTCGACATTATCAATAACTAATTAAAAAAAATTAAACATTAAGGTACATTTGGTTCTTTCCCAGGAAACTTTTTTCTGAGAAAGTTTTTCCTAGAAAAGTTTTTACTGAAAAAAATATTTCACAGTGTTTGGTTAACATGGTAAATTTTGTAGGAAAGTTTATTTGAAATTTCCAAACTATCCTTATATATTAATTTATAAAATATTTTTTTCAAGGGCATTTTGAGAAGTTGAGTTATAAACAATTTTTCTTTCTCATGGAAAAGAAACTTTCCCATACCCCCTTGTAGGGCTGTTCATAGTCCAGTCCGGACCGAAAAAGGGACTGGACCGGATTGGATCGAGGACTGGACTGGACTGGACTGGACCGAGGGAAGTTCGGTCCAGTCCTCGGTCCAAAAAAATTTGATGTTCGGTCCTCGGTCCAGTCCATGGACCGAATTGAAGGACTGAAGTTACTAAAATTATAGGGTTTCCCTATGTTTAGTCCAGTCCGGACTGGACCGAGGACTAGACCGAACAAAGTTCAGTCGGTCCAGCCCCGAACTTTATGTGAAGTTGAATGTCTGTTTTGAGTGTTGTGTTATAATTCTTTTGGTTAAATAAGGACATTAATTTTATGAGGTTGTTTAATGTCTTTTGGGATTGGTTGATTGGAAACTTGAAACTTGGAACTTTTTGAGGATTAAACCGGACTGATTAATCAAGTGAGACTAAATGCGGGTTCGGGTAGCGTTTCCGGAGACAGGGCGGATCCCTGTAGGGACGTTATCAAGAGATCAGGAAAACCCTGATAGTTTGTGCTAAAAAAAGGTCTTCCCGGGGGTTAAGCAAGCACGTGGTGTAAATTTTGGATGGTCATCTAGTGTATTGAAATTGAAAGAAAAGTCGTGATGAGTTTGTGAAAGTATGGAATGATGGGAGTCTGTGACTCCATGTTGAAGGGAGGTTTGTAAATCCCCGGCCGCTTAATAAAAACTAGAATTATCAAGTTGTGTTTGGTGGGTGTGAACTACTTTGTAAAATGGTTTGAATTATTCTTCTCTTCCTCTAAATTGTTTGAAATGAATTTGTAACCTGTTTTGACAGTTAGGGGTAGACATTATTGAGTTTCATCTCATGTTTTTAAATGTTTTGTTATCAGGTACTGATTTCGTTGAAGGGGATGAGAATTAGAAGTGAGGATGCGCCGGTCTTAGGAGTTTATTAAATAAACTAGTGTGGTTAAAGTCTGAACTATTGTGGTTTCAGTTTTCTTTCTATGTTGGTTCAAGTTAAAGACAAGTGTGTTTGGAGTTGAACAAATGTTGGTATTTCCTTGTTTAACATAGTTGTTAAGTACTATCTTGCCTTGTGTTTCTTCGGAGACACGACAGTAACGTCCAAATAAAGTTTGACTTCCGCTGTTACCGTTAGTTTGACTGTTAGAATTTTATAATTGAATTTCCAGGGCGTTACAATTACCAACCATTGTTTCCAACCAATTTAAAATGGTTGGAAAAACCAACCATTTTAGCAACTATTTAATATTCCAACTATTTTCCAAAAAAATTTGTGGGAAAAATGGTTGGAAATTCCAACCAATTTTGCTAAAATGGTTGGAAAATTTTGTTACCACCCTTTTTCCTGCTATTTGAAGATGGTTGGAAAAATGGTTGGATTACTAACCATTTTTCCAACCAATTTCAAATAATAGGAAAAAAGGATGGTAGGGAAATTTTCCAATCAGTTTTAGCAAAATTGGTTGGAATTCCAACCATTTTTCCCACTAAGTTTTTTTGAAAAATAGTTGGAATATCAAATGGTTGCTAAAATAGTTGGTTTTTCCAACCATTTTAAATTGGTTGGAAAAAATTGTTGGTAATACACATATTTTTAGTAGTGCATGTTTTTGTCGGAACAATTTATCATTATGTTTTCCACATAACAATTTCATTAATATTTCGTTTGGTTTATTTATATGGACAGTTACTTATCCATGACTTTTATAAAATTTCAAAGGTAGCTAATCGAGTTCGTTCCATGCATCGCACGGGTTGAAGCCTAATTTTAGTAATTTTTATCAAATTTACCCTAAATACATTAAAATTATTTTTTTTCTTTTTAACTTGAGTAAATTTTGATAAAAAAAAAACTACCCAATCCAATTAATCTATAAATTTGACATTTATATAAGAATCTATTGCTATTGTGGATGGTCTTTAGGAGTCTTTATCCATTTTTACCCAAGTACAAAAAAAAAAAAAAAAAAAAAAAAAAAAACAGAGTCAGAGAGTAGCCAATACGACGCCGTATCAATGGGAGCTTTTATCCATTGGCAGTTTGCCACCATTTCCAAAGAAGAGTTGGTCTATCCAAAACCTCCCAAAAACCTCTGATCTTGTTGCATGTCTACAATGTCCCTTCAAGCTTTCCCCTTTCTCACTCCTCCCGCCATTAAAATCCTCCTCCCAACTTCTCCATCTCCTTCTTCCTCCTCTCTCCTCTTCTCAAACCCTAAACCTCTCTCCTTCCTCCGCCCCTCTTTCTCTTTCCTTCCACACCCTCAACCCCCATCCGCCATTGCCAACCACCAGCACTTCCCAACTCCCTCCGACGACGACCCTCCCGAAGCTCCCGAGGACACCGCCCATGGCGTCTCCAAGTTCTCCCAGATCGAACGCCAGGCTGCCCGTGCTCGCAAGCTTCAGGAGGAGGATTTCCAGAACAATCAATCTCTCTTCCTCGACGCTGTCCGAGACGTCGAAGATGCTCCCGATGAAGATAATTCTCGTATGAGGAATCGAAATTCTGAGGAGGATGATTTGTTTGGGGAAATTGATAAGGCGATTGCGCAGAGAAGGAAGGAGTTCGTGAACAAGGGTTTGCTCCCCCCGAATCCACCGAAATCGGAGAAAAAAGACGCGGGGGAAGATGTTCTTGATGGAATCGAGGAGTTGGAGCCGCAGGAAGTGATCGATTTGGAGGAGATTGATGAATTGGAGGGTTTGAGAGTCGTCGATGAAGATGAACAAGTGCAGGGTGAAGAAGATGAGGTTAGTAAGAGGATTAACGTTAACAATAATAGTAATGCGAGTTTGTTTGATTCTGATTTTGATAGTTTCAGTAGGAATAAGGTCAGAATTGTGGAACCTAGGTTTAGGACTACTCTTGCTGAGCTTTTGGATGAGTGCAAGGTGGTTCCGATCTCGGTTTATGGTGATTTGGAGGTCGAGATTACTGGGATCGAGCACGATTCGAGGTTTGTTTCTCCGGGGGATTTGTTTGTTTGTTGTGTAGGGAGGAATACTGATGGGCATTTGTATCTGACCGAGGCGGATAAACGCGGTGTGGTGGCTGTTGTTGCGAGTAAAGAGATTGATATAGAGGAGACTTTAGGGTGTAAGGCATTGGTCATTGTGGAGGATACGAATGCCGCTCTTCCTGCCCTGGCCGCTTCATTTTACGGGTTCCCGACGAATCATATGTCAGTTATTGGGATCACGGGTACGCATGGGAAGACCACGTCCGCGTATTTGATCAGGGCGATGTATGAGGCCATGGGGTTGAGGACGGGGATGATGAGCTCGGTGGGTTATTACGTGCATGGGGATAATAAGTTGGAGTCCCCGGAAAATAGCCCGGATGTTGTCGAGGTTCAGAAGTTGATGGCTACAATGCTTCACAACGGGACTGAGGCGGTTGTCATGGAGGCGTCGACTAATGAGTTAGCTCGTGGGGGGTGTCGGGAAGTTGACTTTGATATTGCTGTTTTCACGAATTTGACGGAGGATCATGCGGGTTTTGTAGGGTCCAAAGAAGAGTATCGGGAAGCGCACGGTAGATTGTTCGCTAGGATGGTTGATCCGCAGAGACATAGGAAGATTGTCAACATTGATGACCCGAATGCGAAGTTCTTTATCGCGCAGGGGAGCCCGGATGTTCCGGTTTTGACCTTCGCACTGGAGAATAAGGAGGCTGACGTTCACCCTTTGAAGTTTGAACTCTCGCTTTTTGAGACCACTGTTTTGGTGAACACTCCTCAGGGAATACTAGAGATATCATCGGGATTGCTCGGGAAGCATAACATATACAACATCCTTGCGGCCGTTGCAGTTGGGATTGCAGTTGGGGCACCTTTGGAAGACATTGTCAGGGGTATCGAGGAGGTCGATGCGGTCCCTGGAAGGTGTGAGTTGATTGATGAAGAGCAGGCGTTTGGGGTGATTGTTGATCATGCGCGTACCCCTGATGCTTTGTCTAGATTGCTTGATTCCGTGAGGGAATTAAAGCCAAGAAGGATAATTACAGGTATTATATTATTCTTATATTCCTTATTATCCGCTTATATACCTTTAACTTCAGCTAGAATATCCCAGTAGATAGGAGCTAATGTTGTCTGCTTGATTTAGCTTCTGTTAAAGTTGGCCAATCTGTGCTTTTGTAGTGTCATAGGGATCTATAGTTTCTGACAGCATCAACTTAAATTGTATCTGCTTGATTTAGTAAATGTGGTCAATTTGCAAATTGCTTTTTATTTGATTAAATGGGTGAAAATCTTGAACTGAAGTTCTTTTGAACTTGGTTCACTTGCAGAATAAATAGAAAACATGCTTCAGGTTTCATATATGGAAGAAACATATTTACTGAGCTAACACTGGCGCGGAGATTTGTGATGGTGACTACTGGTTTCCTCATCTAACTCGATTCTGTTTGTTCATGAATAGTGATTGGCTGCTGTGGTGAAAAAGAGCGTGGAAAGAGACCAATGATGACAAAGATTGCTACCGATAAAAGTGAAGTGACCATGTTGACTTCTGATAATCCAGGGAAGGAAGATCCATGTGAGTATGCTTAGTTGTTTAATTCAAATAAGATCAGCTTAATGTTGAACTGATGATGGTGCAAAGACAAGTACTATTTGCTGGTTATAGATCCGCTATCTGCATGTCGATACTTTTGTCTTTTGCAATGATTTTAGTTTTTTTAATTTATGGGTTAGCTGCTTGACAATGATCTCTAATTGATTTCAGTGGATATCTTGGATGATATGTTGGCTGGAGTTGGATGGACTATGCAAGATTATTTGAAACATGGAGAGAATGATTACTATCCTCCTCTTTCAAACGGTCACAGGCTTTTCTTGCATGATATTAGGCGAGTAGCTGTGCGTTGTGCTGTTGCCATGGGGGAAGAAGGTGACATGGTGGTAAGTTCAGTAGCTCGCTAACTGGAAGTCTTTTTTTGTGTGAGGACAGAATGCCTAAATTTAAACCTGGTTGAAATATTGTCTTGCTTCTTAAAAGAGTAGCATTGTGCATGTCTGTTTAAAGAGGATACTAGAAGTGGTGTAGAAGTTCTCACAAAAATCACAATTCAAGTTTCACTCTGTTATGCATATCCTGGGAGTTTAAACATCAAACCATGGCTTGCACGATTGGGAAACTAGATATTGTGATAAACAAAGATACTAAGCAATAAAAGAAGTTAAGCGAAAAGATAGTGCCTTCCTATGTAAAAGATTCCCAAATATCAAAATTTCCTACCCTTCTTGGAATATTCCTGCCATGATAATTGGCTGCATCCATCACCATAGACCAACTTGTAGAAGTTACGTTTTGAAAGATATCCGTCAAAATGAGTTTGTTAAGTAGTTCACTGAAAAGTCTATTATCTTTTTGGATTCAAAGCTGGACGCTCTAGTTGTTGATCACCAACTTGTAGAAGTTACTTTGTTTGAGAATGACACAATTTGGCTGTATAATGTTAATCTACTTTTATAATGTTTTCCACTTTTCCAGAGCTGTTGGCCTTCAAAGTTGAGCCATGATTGTGGGAAAGGAACATATCTAATTTTTGGCTACATGAGATGGGACCATCTTCATCTTTCCATGATATTTCTGCAGTTGTCTATAATTTTTACTAGTGATTGGGTCCCCTACGGCAGGTAGTTACTGGCAAGGGTCACGAGACGCTTCAAATAGAAGGTGACAAAACGGAATTCTTTGATGATAGGGAGGAGTGCAGAGAAGCATTGCAGTATGTCGATGAGCTTCACCAAGCAGGAATAGACACAAGTGAATTCCCATGGAGGTATGAGACAACTTGTTGTCTATCTTATCCTTTTCTTTCCTGCTTTGCGAACAACACTCTTCCGTTTCGATCAATCTTCCATTTTGTACAAGAATTTTTTTTCTGATACCTCCTACAATTATGGTGTTGTAGGTTACCTGAGAGCCATTGATGGACTTGTTGTAGCCATGCCAAAAATTAAAGCTCATTGTCATACATTCTTTGAAACGGGGCTGTTTTGGAGGAGGCTTTTCTGTATGAATGAGAGTGTTAGCATTTTGCAAATTATTGTTTCTGCTACAATCCCTCCTCCCTGAGCATTTCGATCCTCTCAAGTTTTAACAGAAGTCAGAAGCTCTTAATGCACATTTACCAAGGTATGTTCTCTCTGACCGAGCAGTGCTAGGTTCAAACACCAAAAAGATGCTTGCTCGTTATAACTACTTCTGTGGGAAATGCACCAGGGTTAGAGTGCATTTGGTTCATTGGTCAATTTTTCCAAGTTGACCTATTTTCCCCATGTTTGGTTGTCATTTGCCAATGGGAAACATTTTACGTGGGGCGCATAATTTTACAATGATCGTTAGGAAAATTTTCCTACGGAGGGAATAAAAAAGTGTGGAAATTCCCAAAATGCCCCTACTATAACAAACCCAAACAATTATAGTATGGGCAGTTCGGACATTTCAAACATTTTCCCAAGGAAATTTGCAACCTCAACCAAACATTGTAAAATACACTTTCCCAAGAAATATTTTCCCATGAAAAATTTTCCCGGGATTCTACCGAATGCTCTCCAAGGCACACACCCAAAAACAGTGAGAACAGAAAGTGGGAAGAAAGCATGAGGTTGCTCTTCAGTCACATTAGCTTGACACTTGACAACCCTTTGTTACTTGTGAATGCAGGGTGTAAAATCATGCACGATGCATTGAATGAATGGTGGGGGAATTTCGCCGACATTCTGACAATTAGGGAGCCTGCCAATTTTGTAACTACTAACTGTATGCAGTATATGTGTGCCTCTTAATAGTAAGTATGAAGCAAGAATTGCATCCTCCATGTTCATATATATGCCTTTCCTTCTAGTGCCCTCGTTCCGTATAAAATATCCCTATAGAGACTAGAATATATGATTGCTCGGTCGATGTTATATTTGCTCAGATGTGGAATTCAAAGTAGCTATTAACAGGCCACATATGTCTGATTGCTTGTAATGTTATGAAGTAGCAACATTTTTTTGAGCAAATGCTTTACAAGGGCACTGTGGAAAGCACAAGGTTTTGGTAAGGTATGGTTGGATTGGAGGATGTAGACCTGTCAATCTTTGACCCAACCCGAAAATCCGACCCAAACCCTCCGGGAAATTTTGGGTTTTGAACATTGATTTTCTCGACCCGAACCCGAAATATACCGAACCCGGAAAAACCCGCAAATTAGCGAGGGTCAAACCCGACCCGTCCGTTTGACCCGGAAACTTTATTTTTTACGTTCAAATCTATTAGAATTTGTGACTTTTCGTTGGAATTCATGACTATTAAACTATAATCGCAACTCATTCATATGTTATTTCTCTAATTTAAGTTGAAATATTTACAATAATCTATCGGTATTAGAAGATAATATTTTATTATATATATTTTACCAAAAATAATATTTAAAGACAAATTTTTTTGAAAGATAAAGTGGAAAAATTTGGCAATCATAAGCCGTTGGGTTGACTTAAAATCGGATTACACTGTCCGTATTTACTCGATTTTGAAATATATCCGACCCGTATTTACCCAAACTCGATATATGACTTGTAACCCGTCCGTCCGCCCGAATTGACAGGTCTAGGAGGATGTCTTGGGATGCTAATAAGTTTAGTGGTCATTCTTAGGACCGTCCAAGAAAAAACAATACCAAGAATGGAACCACAAAACTGTAAAACCGAACCAGTAAAACAGGTGAACCATTCAAACTTTTTGAATTTTGCGGTTTCGCTTAACTAAACCAGGAACCGGTAATTAACCGTAAACCGAACCAGAACCAAACAGCGGTTGACTGCATTTCGATGTGGTTAACTGGTAGTTTCGGCTTCCAACTTCCATATGCGGTTGACTGCTTAATGCGGTTTATGTTCTGTTTTACAGCATTCGGAAACGCGGTTTATGTTCTGTTTTACAGTATTTGTAAATACGGTTAACAGGTTTTGGATATCCCTAATCATACCACCTACCGTAGGCATTGGCTGATCAAACCCTACATGCCTGTATACAGTACTGCTCAATTCCAAACTTTTTTTCTTTTGTTAAATGTTTAATTATTAATCTTTACCAAGTTTAATAAAAAAAAGTTAATATTTAAGTTTTAGAAAAATTATGAGTCAAAATACATTTAAATTACGCACTTTTGTGATGAGGAACATCTATTCAAAAAGATAAAATCAAATAAAATTTATTAATTTATTTTTAGAATAACTTTTAACAGCATACGAATAAAAATGATATATCCTACAATTGTATCTTTTGACTCTACATATTATATGTACTAAAAAAATCAGCAAAAGGTCTCCGGTTTTAAATCACAATTTTGAAGCCCCGTTCTTCTTTTAGGCGGTAAACGGTGCGGTGCTTCACCGTATTGTAATTTTTTAATTTTTACCACACTTCATCACATTTCACCACATCACATCACACCACAATCATTACCAATATATCTTTTCATTTTTCTTTCTTCTCACTTTTCTCCTCACCTATCCCATTTGCCATAATTCCCACCACAATTCACCACACTTTTTCAAATTCCACCACATTGCACCATTACCACACTGCAACCAACTGTATAAAAGAACGGGGCCTGAGTAACCTACGATACTTTAGTGTATAGCCTTCAACCCTTTATAGATAAATTTCAATCTGGCTGTTTCCTGTACATTTAAAATTAATTTATGATACCTAAAAAGTAGCGTGCCCCAAAACTCATTATTTTTCAAAGGGGATGTTACAAGTCTTGTCCCAAGACAATCTTAACGCGTCTTACCCTTTACTAAATTGATATTTCTGATAATTTCTAATTAATTATTAATTATAAAGAAATTTGTGATATATAGATTATTACATCAATGAGCACAAATGATATATGAATTTCAATAAAAAAAAAAAGTACTAACAAGTAAAAAGAAAACCCAAATGACATGAAAAATAAGCAAGTCAGGCCGCGAATGAACGATGACCATATTTGGAACGAATGAACGATGACCATATTTGGAGCACGTGCTCCAGAAGCATGTAATAAATCGCAAATGCTATGCAAAGTAGGGAACTTTGAATTAGTTTTATCAAAGTTTTTTCACCTCAATAATCTTCACAGTACATATACTCAATTTTAATCATTCACCACTTGCAAACAGAAGCCTAAAATAGAAGCTAACTCTTGTCTTCTCTTCTCAACTACTTAGGGGTCATCACAAAGCTATCACCAACCCCGAAATGTTTTTCTTCTTTCTCCCTGGTTTACCACAGGGTTTCTCAAAGGGTTGTTCTCTCATTCTGATGTATGTTTTGAGTCAAGATACTAAGGATTTACTACACAACGCGCTAGTATAATACAATTACAGACAAACTTAGGAATGCGCCTCCAGCATCCGTTTTACTTTACTGGGGCGAAGCGAAGAGTAGAGGGTTGGGCCTTTTTCGTTTGTGTCGGTTACTCGGATGTACGTAGATGTAAGTGAGGGCACTGTCTTTCCGGTTCGCCTTTGTTCCACAAAACCTTTAGTTCGCGTCTCTTCTTCCCCAACATCAACATCGTCCCTGTCATTCGAAGCAAACATGTCATTCTTAGTTGTTCTATGTCACTTGGAATGCGGCTTAAGTAATGAGAGGACCGTCACAAATTCTAAGATAAGACCATCTCACGTAAAAGTAGCATGCGATGGACCTCCTTAGGGTGATGTTTTAATATTTGACTGCGACTAACAAGTCATATTAGAATGACTTTTCAATACGAATGTGACTAATAATTTATTGAGGAATGACTTATTATTCACTGACCATACATATCCTTACTATACAATGCTAATGCTAGATTATCAAATATCAACCACTTGATGTCAGGAATGCTAGGTGGAATGTAGAGTTCTACAACACAACTGTTTCCAATTAGATGATAGACCGGGCAAATGGGTGAATCAATTCGGGTGAAGATCGGTTTGGGTTGGCGTCTGGTCAACCAATTTAGGTTCAGGTGAGGTTGGGTTCAAGGTAACTCCGGGTGAGCCTTTTCGGGTTGGTTCGGGTGATGTTCTTTCAGATTGGGTTCTGGTTCAGTTTGGGGTCATTCACATAATCAGCTCATTTTTCGGGTTGCTGTTCAGATCAGTTTCTGGTCGGGTTTTCTTCGGGTTCAGGATCTTCCATCCAAGTGTCGTTTCGGGTCTCGGGTCATTTTCCTCAGGTCTAGATGATATATTCTGGCCTTTAATCGTAATCGGTCAAACAGTTTGCCTTAAATAACTCCCACCTACTGAATGGACAAAATTAATGATTCGACATAACACAAACACATGCAGACACTAACCCGTCAGCATCGATTGAAATACTTACCAAGCGTAAAGGGAACAATGTAAAGCAAAGCAGGTTGGCCATGTCCATCCATCAAATTCAATGCCACATAAGTAATGAGAAGACCTGTTGATTATTATGCGCGAGAAATTTCAGCCGTTAATTCAAGCTAACGTACATGGTAAAAATACACAAAGGGAGGTTGATTTACCTAATCCATAAGCAATCATCACCCATAAAAAGTAGCCAGCTCGAAGGCTCTTCTTTCCCAGCCAATCGTATCTGCCAAGCATATACATACATATTACATAGTCATGTTTTCACAGTCTACATTTGCCACTTCCTCAACCAGGGAAAAGCAAAATGTCAATTTAGTTCCCAAATGAAAAAAGAAAAAAAAAATTACGGCCGAAGAAGTGACCTTAACCACGTAAATGTAAACTATATGTGTGGGGAAAAAAGACCTGACAATTGGGTCATTTGGGTTGGGTTCAGGTTGGGTCAGTTTGGGTCAATAAGGTGTGGGTAGGGCTTTCTCGGGTCGGGTTGATTTTGGGTTGCTTTATTTTTTGTTAGATATGATTATAGCTAAAAAGCGAACGACTTTGGCAAAACATAAAATTTAAATCGGGTTTTGTGTCCACTTCGGGTTAATTAGTTTTGCCATTTTTATGTCTGGGATGAGTCTGGCTTGGGTGGGTCATTCGGGTCGGGTCAATTTTGCCAGGTCTACCTATTTAATAGAAAGCGGATTTCTTCCCATGCCATGCATTACGCATCATATTGTCACGACTTCTACAAGGAACTCTTTGGTGAGCCTACATCAGTTAGAAGGAACTCTTTGTTTTAGAAAGTGTTTGGTAGATCAAAAAACGCCCGGAAAATTGATCAACTTTCTCAAGTTGACCTGTTTCCCCCATGTTTGGTTGCATTTGAGTCTTGGGAAAAATTATATAAGGGGCCCACAATTTGCCACCTTCACTCAGAGAAAATTCATTAGGGGGGGGGGGGCATTTTTCTCACGAGAAAATTTCCTGGAATTTTTACCAAACACTCTCTTTAGTCTAGAAGAGGATGTAGCATATAAGAAGACAGGTTTATAACACCAACCACGGGAAGAGGGAATTAAAGACATAATTCAAACCTGAGAGCAAAAGCTACAAGCAAGCCTGGCAACAATATGTCACCGAAACCAATGATGCTATAACCACCCCAAGGATCGAACATGCGTGGGATCTTTAGCAGCATCGGAATACCATCTTCCCCACTTTTGTCACCACGAGCCACCTAAATAGATGTCAAGAGCCTTTTCAATTACAACTTGAGAAGTGAATTCAAGCAGGTCATTTAGCCAAGAAGTTGTAAATAAAGCTTACTTACCACGATCATCACACTCTCATGGAATAACTTTTTCGAAACAAAGACCCAAAATATGTCGTACAAAAAGGAGCAAGACAGAAGAACCGTTCCCACCTGATTCACACAATAACAAAATAGAAAATCAGCAGGAATTTCAATACTCAAAACTTACCTTTATTTACCGATAGTTACCGAAACTTAAACTTTTACCATACTATCCATTTACCAATGGATTTTACAGGCGAAAAGTATAACTTGGCCTTTCCCGTGTTACCTAGTTACTTTCTTAGTCTCATTGAGGCCGGGAAGGGGGGGGGGGGGGGGACATCAATATCATTACCTTGAGATTGGGAATTCGAACAATCTGAATGACAGTAATTATCAATGCGATTCCCTGAATTCAGAAGAAAAGCAAAACTTAAAAATATTACTGCAGAACCACAAATGATAGAAGAGAGATCCCAGAAAGTTGTAGGCAAGATATCTGCAGAAAAATTTGTCTTACAAGCACATCTTGCCCTATCCATGCAAACTTTAGATCCCGATAAACACCCCAGAGTGCAGCAAATGTGATGCCGAAGGGAGAAACAACCAAAGTAAGGTACGATACAGCTCCAAGAAGAGGTACTTTCACGTAAGTTTCAGCCAAGGATTTGAACCACCTGCAAAATAATACAATGTTTCAGACATTATAACAAAAGAGGAAACCACGATGCTCGTTGACAGAAATTTCGTGATTGTGATTATGTTAAATGGCTGAAGAAATCTGAAGCATGGAAACATTTTATGACTCTTCATTTCCCTATCGTATCCGTGTTGGACTCTTGACACCCAGACAAGGATATGATGCTCAACACTTGCAAATTACACTAAAAATCAGCAAAAAAGTTTCAAAATAAGATGAATCCGATCCTCGTAGCACTAGCAAAATTTTGTTCCGACTCGAATACCTGAATTTGTCCGACCAAGGAAAAACCCAATTTGGTTTGGACCTGATTTTGACATTGACCGAGTTGGCTGAGTATTCGGACACAATATTTATCGTTTTTCTATTATCTGGACCAGATTTTGACCGAATTTAACTCCGTCCGAATTGTCCGACTCGGTCCAACCCCAAAAAAAAAACCGGGTTCAGACATCAATTTCTCGTCCGATTTTTTAAACTGACCGAATTTGACCGGCTCAAATTTACACAAACCCGAATTTTGCCAGCGCTAGACCCCTGTATCCATGTCCATGTTAGACACACTTACTTGTGCCTGAGTAAAATGCATAGCCACTAGAAAAATTGTGAGAAGGGTATATTCTCTTCATTTGACACAATCTCTAGCCTGAGCTAACAGTGGTTCTCTAAGCTGTTACTTTCACAGTCCACTACACAATGAGTTATTATCTTACCGGAGAAGAGTTGAAACAAACAAACATGATAAGAACATAGTACCTGGATAGCAATGCAACAAAACACGTTTGTAATCCCTGAAAGCACAAAAAGGGAAATAAAGCTTATTAACACTAATCTTAATAGACAACAGTAGAGAGACTATTACACCTTATTGAGACTCCATTCATCATGGCTGTGTTTTCAACACCAATTATTTCTACATATCGAAAGTATCTACTGAAGTAGAAAAATTAGATAACCACACGTCAACAAATCCTAGCAATCTCAACGTAACTGGTAGGTCCATGATTACATCTTGGCCCTTTAACAGTATGAATGAACGCTAACCAAGGAAAGCACATCTTCAAAATCAAAGCCTATATTGTATAAAATATCTATACAAAATAGCACTCACCTCTGCACCACCAATGCAAAAGAGAACCACCAAGAGCGTGATGAACCAGGAAGACATCAGTTTGTAAAGTACGATCAGAAAGATTGAAGCTACAACAACGAAGAGTACTGCAGATGTTGTGGTGATGTTCACCACACCCCCAGAGTTCACATTTGTTAGTTCAGCAGAATCATCCTACAAAAAGAAAAAAGTGTGCAACGAAATCAGCAGCCAACCACAAAGAAATCATCTCGAGATCAAACAATGTACAAATGCTAATTCCTGCTATCCACGGTAAAAGAAATGATAACGCATAGCATTACTGGACAACAAAGCACCATAAGAATTAAGCTTGCCTTTAATAGCTTTTCATGTTCATTAACTGATTCTCTGGCACTCCAAGCGGACCAGTATGACGCACAAAGAATCGTACCGACAGCCATGAGCCATAAGAACACTTCCGCAATGTCAACCACAGGACGTTTCGGAGAGTATAGCTGCACAGATACTGACACAAAAAAAAAACAAAAAAAAAACAAAGCGCGCAGCAATTAGACATAGTTATTGCTTTCACTTCATAAGAGCTGGCACAGAAAAGAACTTTTACGAAAAGCAATGAAACAGATAGAGGATATTTGTGCTAAAGAAAAGAAAATAACCGTGCCCCATAATTGTTGCAGGAATGCAGAAGACGGGAATGCTAACCTGAGGAACCATTTGACAGCATTTGCTCCAAGCTTGATCCAGCATTCTGGGGGAGCATGACAGCAGGGATATGTATATCTAGATCGGTCTCATCCGGTTCACAAACCATCTTGTAAAGCTCTACACACAGTTAAATAAGTTTAGTTGAAAACTGAAACATTGAGTTCCATATCATTTCATTCTCATGTTAAGAACTTTCGAGGAAAAAATAGGAGATATCCTACAAAGGTACAGTGTAGGATGCTTAGCCTGTATTTTACAAGGAATTGACCACCCCTGATTCACTAGGTTCATCACATTGGACTTATGAGAAACATTCAAATTCGCATCTAAACCCATATGTTGGATTCTTATTTCCTGGCTAAGTAGATTGTTGAGAGAGTCCATTCTAATCCAAGTTGACATAAAACAAACATCAATTTGATCTCATATGAGGTAGCATTACTCCCTACCCTATCTATGTCTATATCCCACTGTTCTTCAGCTAAAATTACTTCAGGGATCCCTTCAACATCATTTCTCCATTTCGTAGGTTTCCCACTTCCGTATTACCACAAAAAAAAAAAGAAAGAAAGAAAGAAAGAAAGAAAGAAAGAAGTCTTTCTCCATCCAGATAAGACAGCAATTTATTACATGTTCCTTGAGCTTGTGCTCCAAATAGTGTGATTATTCACTAGTACATATTAGGTTGTTTACTCTTAATAGTGTAATTGTTCACTTGCATATGTCCTTGAGCATGAACTCCATGCACATGTAATACATATTGAGATAAGACAAACCCCCCCCCCCCTTCTCTCTCTCAAAAAAAAATAGAAAATAGAAAATAGAAAAACTTCAATCTACCTAACTAAGCCAATCTGACGCAATTTGAGAAAGTACGCTCCTTGGTGAGAGATTGAGACATTAAGCACAGGCTGTGACGGAAGACTAATATATCAATATCAGACATTGTACCTAAGGTCCTTAAGTTCACAATGAATGTATAATCTAGGGGGCACTATAGGGATCAATAATTGTCTTCAAACTCATCATAAGCTACTGCACTAGTTTCCACCCTATAGTTAGTTATAAGTGCTTCCCACACGAGTAGACATTTTAGGCAACAACCCCACCCTCTAACTAAAACCCTCATCTATATCTACTTACCAATATCGAATCTTTCCACATCACTGCTTCCTTGCAACTAATTCTTAAGCTAATGGTTCCATGCAAAGATCAATTTAAATTCATGGGTCAAAATTCATCTAATACTGATAGAATGTTTTGAAAAGTTTCCTTCACAGTACTTTAATGTCAAATTCAGAAAGGATTGCATATTCACATCAAACAGATCGCCCCATAGCCAAGCTACTAAGAGGTGAAATTCCAAAAGATAAGCAACCTAGACTAAAAAGAACAAAAATGGCTCATAGGTGGTATGCCCTACACATAAGAAACGCACATGGTCATCTACAAATAGCGAAGTTAAAAAATACGGCTTTCATGAGCCTCTAACAGCACCTAGCATGAAGATGATTGCATGCATGAACCTTCATGCACACGAACTCAGAAAGTTTTCGGTAACAACCTTTTGCAAGTTAACTGTCTCCTCCGCAAGAATACCATGCACCCTTAAGAAGGTGTCAGAACTGAAGACCGCAGGACATGAGCATGTTTATGTTTTAGCTTTATATCAGGTATGGGTGTATATCCATATGTGCCCTCATATAAGCCCTAAGTGAGAGCTTAAAAACTAATAGACATTTCAATTTGACAAAACACCGAATCCAGTTATGGATGAGAACCTACGGTTAATTACCATTTTGGTCATTTATGATCAGAACAGCAGAGGCACCAGCAGCTTCTGCGATGTTTGCTTTGGCGGTGAATTTGCAATGGCCTCGGTGTACCATAATGACATCTCCAGCAAGCTGACATAACAAACTCATGAATAAGTAAAATCTAAGACAAACATAGTCTCAAATAACTTGCAATGCCATTCATAGGACAAGCATTAGAATGAACCTGGTTCTTCGGTTTGCTACAACAGTCCCGAGGATTAGAAAGAGTGAGACGAGAGTAGTTGGCATTTTTCTCCTTTGAGACAATGGTGGTACCGAATCTAGCACCAACCCCAACAAATTCCTCAGCCTCTCGACCATCAACCCAGGTCTGCACTTTCACCTAATAACAAAACCAGAGTTAGACCCATGAGCCTTTTTTTTTTTTAATAGGCAGTAAAAGCTTCTAACATATCATCCTTGCTAACAATTCTAGCCTATATAGTTATCAACTCAAATCACATCCCACCCAAGTACACTCGTCTAATTGAAATATTCTTACAATAACAGAAAATTATCTTTCAGAAATAATTGCTGTACAACCTCCCACCTCAAACTTGTGCAGATAATCATCAAATCCAGAGTACAATTCCAAGTGCAAGAAAGAACATAAAGCCTTAGGGTTCTAAACTGCTAACAAGTTGTAAAATTATGATCCAATCTGAACCACCCACACCCCACTCAACGAAAATGGAGAGGAAAAAAAAGGAGAGACCAGAAGACACCCCAAAAGAGGAAAGAAAATTAGTGAAATTCAAGAAATAAGTGGAGATAAGTAACTAAATTAACAATTACTGAGGGAATTAGAGGATACCCAGATGAAAATTCAGTAAAATACGAAGTGGGCAGAAGAAAAAACTTGAACTTTAGCTTACATAAAAAGCTACCCCCAAAAGAGGAAAGAAAAATAGTGAAATTCAAGAGATCAAGCGGATATAAGCAACCCAAATTAGCAATTACAGAGAGAATTAGAGGATACCCAGATGAAAATGCAATAAAATATGAAGTGGGCAGAAGAAAAAACTTGAACTTGAACTTGAGCTTACATAGAGGACCCCCAAAAGAGGAAAGAAAATTAGTGAAATTCAAGATATCAAGCGGATACAAATAACCCAAATTAGCAATTACAGAGAGAATTAGAGAATACCCAGATGAAAATTCAGCAAAATATGAAGTGGGCAGAAGAAAAAACTTTGAAATTGAGAGACCAAAAGACACCCCCAAAAGAGGAAAGAAAATAGTAAAATTCAAGAGATCAAGCCGATATAACTATATAAAGAACCCAATTTAGCAACTATTGAGGGAATTAGAACATACCCAGATGAAAATTCAGTAAAATATGAAGTGGGAAGAAGAAAAACTTGAAATTGAGCTTACATAAAGGAGACACCAAAAGACAACTCCACAAGAGGAAAGAAAATGCATGAAATTCAAGAGATGCACATATAAGTAACCCAAATAAGCAATTACTGAGGGAATTAGAGGATACCCAGATGACAATTCAGCAAAATATGAAGTGGGCGGAAGAAAAAAACTTGAACTTGAGAGACCAAAAGACACCCCCCAAAGAGGAAAGAAAAATAGTGAAATTCAAGAGATCAAGTGGATACAAGCAACCCAAATTAGCAATTACAGAGAGAATTACAGAATACCCAGATGAAAAATTCAACAAAATACTAACTGGGCAGAAGAAAAAAACATGAAATTGAGCTACCACAAAACTCACCAAGATGAAATCATTCTCACAACCAGGCTTCTTAGGAGCTTTATCATCATCATGCACAATATCTCCAGCTCTAACACTGAGAACAACAAGAGCAAACAGAGAAAGAAACAAGCTCAGTCTGCTCAGATCCATGTCTCAGATTCTACGTTTTCTTCAGCATGAGGAAGCTTGGAGCTTAGAGATGGAGAATTGAGACAAACAAAGGAAGGAAAAGTAAAGTTGTGGGGGAAAGTGGGAAAGTGGGGAAGTGTGTTGGATATGGAAACCTTTTTTGTTGGCCGGTTTTTGGGGTCAATCAATGAAATTTGGTAATGACTGAGTAATGATAGTGGTGAATTTCAACATGCAAAATCATAATTCCACCGTTTTCTACTATCCGTACACCTTGCATTCGAAGACTGTAGTGTCCTTGATTCGTTCCCTGCCAAAAATTCGAGTCCGGGTAAATTCGGACAAACTCAAAATTTGGACGAGAAATTCTTGTTTGGACCCGATTTTATTTCGAGTCGGTCAATTAAGACGAAGCTAAAATCGAGTTCGGATAATAGAAAAAAAGGATTTTATGTACGAATATTCGGTCGATATCAAAATTCAGAGCAAGAATCTATGTCCAGACCCGATTTTTTCCGGGTCGGACAATTCGGATAATCCGAGTCCGGAAATATTTTTGCAAGCGCTAGTTTACTTTGAATGCAATACCTCAACTTGTCAATTCTTGACCCGACTCAATAATTTAATCTAAATGTGTTCAAAATTCCTGAGTTTTGAACATGATTTTCTCAACTCAGACCTGAAATAAACTAAACCTGAAAAACCAGTAAGTTAGGCCCTGTTCTTTTATACGGTTGGTTGCGGTGTGATAATGGTGCGGTGCGATGAAATTTGAAAAAGTGTGATGAATTGTTATGAGAATTATGGTGAGTGAGGTAGGTGAGGAGAGTGAATGTGAAAAGTATGGGAGAAAAGTGAGGAGAGAAAAAAGTGAAGAGAACAGCGTGGCGTGGTTGAAATTAAAGAGATGCGGTACGGCGTGGTACTGCACCGCAAAAAAGAACGGGGCCTTACTAGTTAAACCAGACCCACTCGTTTTACCCTAAGTTGAAACATTTACAATAATTTATTGTTATTAGAAAATAATGGTATTTTATTATATAAAATATATTTTTTTTACAATGGTAAATAATCCTGCCCATTGGGCCCCTATCTCAGGGTCTAACCCAACGGGCCTTTATTGGACCGAGGGACGGGGATGTTGATTCCTTTGTTCAAGGCCCACAACCTTCTTGCACAAGAGCATTCCCGTACACTAGTAAGCCAGGAATGCTCCCCCCAAGATTCGAACCCTGGTGGGAGGGGAGAGAAGGTGGTGTTCCTTGCCACTATGGCAAGTGGCAAGGACCCAATCGACATGGTATTTTATTATATACGGTGTACAAAACATAGTATTTAGAGAACTTTTTTAAAGAAAAAAGGGGGAAATGTTGCAATTATAACTTGTTCGGTTGATAAAAAACCGAAATACACCGCTCATATTTACCCAAATATGAGATACATCTGACTCGTATTTACTCGTCGATATACATCCGACCCGTAACATGCCCGCTTGCTTGAATTGAGTCAATTGACAGGTTTAAATACTCCATCCTTACCTAAATATTTGTATATTTGTCACTTGGAAGATTGTGCATATAATTTTTAGGAAAATTGGATTCTAATAATACCTACTTTTGCAAATTGGATGGCAATAATTCCTACTTTAAATTTGTATTTTGATGGGTCCAAAAAAAAATGTATTGTAGTGGTACCAAATCAATCACCACATTCTTTTTATTTTTTTTCATGTCTACCCTATATTGTTTTTTTTCGTTCCTGCCCCCAGATAGGTAATGAAGTGTAGTTACTAAAACATTTTTTAAAATTATTTTTTTGAGATTTCTAGCGATTATTATAATTTTTTAAAGGAATAAAAATGAAAAAATCATAAAAATAGAAAAAAAAATAGAAAAAAAAATTGGAAGAAATCCTGTAAATTCATTAAAAATCGTGGTAAAGTGTTATATAAAGTTTTGAATCAAATGCAACACAAAATTTATGATATTTAGGGTATACTCTCGATTATGTCCCACTACAATACAATTTTTTTTTTGGACTACCAGAATACAAATTGAAAGTAGGGATTATTGTCATCCAATTTGTAAAAGTATGGATTATTAGAATCCAATTATCTTAATTTTTAAAAGTTTTGATTCTAAATTTCTCAATATAGATAATGATTTATTACATGAAACCAATATGATTATATTCGCATTGAAAAATATTTTCATAAACATATAGGTTTACACTTTTTTGAAAATATATTAGAAAATGATCAAAGTCTTACATTGGAACATGTTAAAAGTAAAAAATAATAGATATTAGGGAATGGAGAGAGTACTACATACAAAATCATAGTTCCTTTTTTTTATCCTCTTTCCATGTTGTTTGATAATACGGGTCGGGTATATTTCAGGTTCAGGTAAATATGGTCGGTGTATTTCAGATCAACCCAACGGGTTATGATTGTGAAAATTTCCGTTTTTTCTTTCAAAAAATGGTCTCTAAATACTACTTTTGTACAATATACATAATAAACTATGATTATCTTCTAGTAATGATAGATTATTATAACTATTTAACTTAAATTAGAGAAATAACAAATAAATAAGTTACAATTATAGTTTAATAGTTAAATATTATAATAAAAAGTCACAATTTCTAATGAAGTTGAACTAACAAAAACTAATTTTTCGGGTCAAACGGGCTGGTCGGGTTTGACCCGCTAATTTTCGGGTTCGATGTATTTTGGGTTTAGTTGAGGAAATCTTGTTCAAAACCCAGAAAATTCGGGCGGGTTCGGGTCGAGTTATTTGGACGGATCAGAAATTTTCAGGTCGAACCGCAAGTGTGCGATGTAGATGTAGTAGTTGCAAGTATCACTGTCATCTCCACTAGGCCTATGGTATGAATCAGATAAGCAATTTAAACTTTGAACAAATTAAATAGACAAACACCAATTCCAAAGAAATTATACAATTAAAATGGAAAAATATCTAAGTGTTACACAACTCCCTCATAAATACAGAAATTACAGATCAATATTTTGTGATACAGATGAAACACTCAATCGTAATAGAACAAAGCTTGACACTAAGACCCTACTCCCTCCGTCCCTTTATGATTGTCAAAATAACTAACTTTACAAGTCCAATGCTCATTGGAAATATAGCAAAACATTTGTTCAAAGACAAATATACCCTTCCACTAATTTTGATGCAAAGAAAGGAAAAAAGGAGAATTTTAAAAGGTAAATAAAACTCAAATTCATTAATTAAGGGTAATTTGAGTATTTTAATTATTGAAATTGTAAAATTGACAAATAAAAAGGGACAAGGTAATTAGAAAAATTGACATTCATTAAGGGACGGAGGAAGTATTTAATATACGAATATAAGCTCTAAACCACCTAATGCAATAACTCATTGTTATTAGGATTAATAGTGTAAATCTTAGCACCCACTTATTAATCCACTACACGATCCTCATCCCACTAAAAAACACATATAGTAGCTGGATCTTTGGTAAGTGTATTTGGTAGTTTTCTGAGAAATACTTTCCTATGAAAAAGTTTTTGGGAAAAGACTTTCTTTATGGTCCCTTAGGAAAATGTTTACCAAGTTCGAGAGTGAAATAATGGACTCCTCACTAAATCTTTGTCATCTATTTGTCACAACCAAATATAGAAAAATTTGTCATTTATTTGTCCCGACCAAACATAAGAAAATTTGTCAACTAGGGGAAATTCACTCACTTTCCTGGGAAAATTTAAAAACCAAACGTTCCCTAAGAATTTGCACCACCAATAACTTGCTTAATTCAGCCCATCAATTGACCATGTTGAGCTCCACATAATATCAACCCCAACACTTCCATGCAATGATTGTTTAAAAAGCAAATTACTCAAGGTAACTACGATGAATATAAAACAATACTCGCTCAGCTGGTGTAACCATTCTAAACCTTTCAAATTGATCAACTCGTCTGATTCGTTCAAATTGAGGATAAACCGATTATTGAGGCCCTGTTCTTTTCTGTGGTTGTCAAACTGAGGTGTCACAGTCTACCGCAATTTGCCATAATCCACCACAAAATATCATTCTACCACAACCCACCACAAATTACTTTTTCACAATTACCAATACAATATTTATATATATATACAAAAAACCCACCACAACATACCAATAACCCGCCACAATTACACCGCAACCCGCCACAATTTTACCACACCATATCGCGCTATACCGCAGAATACCACATAAAAGAATAGGGCCTAAGTTTTATATAATGATGATTTTCCCCAAAACCTACCTACTCTTCATTCGCTATGCCTACACGTCCTCTAGGACAAGACAATTGTATACTTGTAGATATCCTACTCTATAATATGACCCAAATTCAACTCCAACCCATACTTTTAATATCCCTAGCCCACATTAGTATATCTTTGAGGCAAGGTAAATAGGTAATGCAAGAATCGCAAGTGGCAAAGGGCAGTTGTGGGCAGTTGTAGGATCAGAGTAGTTTAGTGCAGCTTATTAGATTCACTTAGAATATGTGTTCCAAATATTATAATTGATCACCTACATATATTATGTTCATTATGATTTTATGATTGTTCACTCGCAAATATATAGAGCACATGCTTCCAGTGCAAGTAATATATATTGGTAACTTAGGCATGACACCAAAGAGTTTGCTAGCCCACATTGAGGTAAATAAGGTAATGCAAGACTTGCTAGTTGCAAAGTGCACTGCAGTTGTGGAATCACAGTAATTTAGACATGACACCAATGAGTTGTGTACATGATTATGTCAATTCACTCCCTTTACATCACAATTGTATTAACCCAAAACATATAACATAAAAAAGCAGAAAGCTACAGAGGCACAAGGGAAGTCCTCCCCAGCCAACTTACACCATAGAAGGCTCGCTTAGCCTGTATCATCACCTCGCTCTACTTGGTTATCATCATCATCACGATGCTGATAAAAATACCCCCTTCAATAAATACCCCGACGCACCAGAGTTTACAGAATTGGTTCGGTTCATTCATCAAACATATCAACATGCGGCCAGCTCCCACAAATGATTACTAGTATAACAAGAGCTGCCCAAGAAATTCTCCTGCTACAAACATAATCTAAAACGTGCCGATAACCTAACCATCAAATCCCATTCAATCCAAGGGCAATCGATCAACCCCTGTTCCATTTTTTTTTCCGAGTGGAGGATTTTTTTTTCTCCCCCGCGTAAATCCAGGTAACGGAAAAGAAAATAAGCAGATGCCTAATTGAATGACTAAAACTGGGTGGCTATACATCAACATCAAGCGCTGCCGCCTCCCCTTCTCTGGACAGGTTTGTAGAGAACGACGGTGACGTACTTGGCGCGGAAGCGATGAGTAAAACCGAGGGCGACCACGGATCTCGGAGCATCTCGATTTTCAATGTACATGTGGTTCACAATCACATTTTGAGGGAGCGGGAGCGATGTCTCCATGTCTCGGGCTGCAGGGTAGCTCAGCAATGTATGGTGCAAGTGTGGAGGGACGAGAGGCGGCTCGCGTGCGTCGTCTTCGCTTCCTGGGTATGCATTGTTATAACTTGAGCTCGGGGAGTCCGGAGTTTCGAATCCCACGACAGTGACTCCTTCCTGCATAGAGATTTGTGTCATATACTTCGATCAAGCGATAACTGTAAATAAAAGAGGATGTGAAGCTTAAGCTTACATGTTCATCCCTGTATGTGGTACTCATGTTGATTGAAGTAGTGACCACCTATTAGTCAGGTGTAGTGAACAGGAGGCGAGCTTCGCTGAATAACCTGTAAGAAAGCTCTAGACCTTCACTAAGATTATATTTATTTATTTCTGAAGGGAAAGAATACAAAAAATGGAAAGTAGACAAAATGTCATACACATATCAGATCAAATCAGGGTAAAACCTTAACGATGTCATGGGCAGGGATTCCCTTCTTTTTTTGGTCAAAAGATGAGAAAGGGAGTCGGGTTATATCCATTGCATAATAAAACAGTGCTCCCCACAAATACATCTAGCCAAAAAGTCATCACATTCACAGGGAAAGAAAGAAAAAGTAAACCCGAATTAGAAGCAAGTTCCAACCATATAAAGTAGCTATTTCCACTAATGATCGTTTCTATGTTATCTTTTGTCGTTTTCTCAGTCCCCTTCAAGGAAGCATTTGCTCTGATGAGCCAGATGGGGATACTGCAGATTTGAATGAATACAGTATACGGAACACATCAAGATCCTCTGCTCTCTAAATTTTATATGTCAAGAATGTGCTTGATTGGAAGCTCAACATCACCATGACAAACTCACATCAAGCAGTATTATTATAGCCTTGGAAGATATTCCACAAGTAGGATTCACAATTGTTGCTTGCACCAAAGAACAATACCAAAGAGGAGCCTTTCTAAGAGAGACTAAGAAAGCCAGGCCTTACGACCACTGTTTTTTGATAAGATAGGCCTTAGGATCACTTCAATCAGCAAGATAGAAGACAACCTTGGGTCAGCAGAAAAATGAACTTAAGACCAAGAACATGATGAGAAGGGGACATGTCAACAATAGCACATGCTAGCAGCCACTGGCCCACTAATATTAACTCTGCTTTCATGACACGCTGCATGAAACTTCTATTGACAGGCTTTAACTGAACCCGATTTTATGCAAATTGATATCGGTCATAAACTTCTATAAATGCTGCACTAATTTGACACTTCATGCCAGGTAGGAGGGGATACCAGATATTGGAACCAATTACTTAATAAATAAGGCTGACAGAGAGACTGCTACTTGGTTAGTAAAAGTTGGATCCCTGATTCCCTATGCTACAGGTTATTGCAGCAGTCAGCAGAATAAACTCCACAACCCCCACCCCACCCTTTCTCTATTATTGATTAAGAGAAACTGGTTTGCAGCAATCCATCAAGAAGGTACAGTCACTGCCAACTGGTCATAGAGCCATGCAATACTAGCACCAAAAAATCAGAATCACATGCAAACGAGATTCCATCGTTTCCCAAGTTGACAAGCACGTACAGACATCTTCACCTGATTTGCAGGTATTCTTCCAGATCCTTGGGCACCACTGAGCTCACAAATGGGACCATGCAGGAATATATAGATGCAATTTCGTCCATGAAGACCAGACTTCAGGCTGACTATAAGTTGTTTCAGGCTGGTACCAAACCTCCTGGACTATATGAACTCAGAGCATTCCACAATCCCAGTAATTAGATTATACACCCTGAGGTCCATAAATATTGTAAACTCTCTCCTTAAAAATTAGTCTAGTTTCATTAAAAAAGATTGCCATTGGCACATAAAAAAATGCCCATGCCATTCTCTATCTGCTGGCCTGTTTTTGATAAAAATACAACTATACCTTAATGTTGTACACTCTCTCTTTAAAAATTAGTCTAGTTTCATTAAAAAAGATTGCCACTGGCACATAAAAAATGCCTATGCATTCTCTCTCTGCTTTTGTCATGAATAGTCAATCCTATTACAGATCACAGATTAGGCCTCCTCTTCTTTTGTCATGAATAGTCAATCCTAAAACTGGAATTGCGCGCAGATCACACTTTTCTCTATTATTCATTAGTAGTATATTACAAGTGTTTGAATCATGTTTGTACTCACGCATATATGCCTATACAACCTCAGCCTATACATTCTAGTAAATTCTAGCTCTATTTCTTGCTCCCAAGTCCCAACATTAGTATTAATCCACATCTCAAGTCATATTCACTCTCTTTTATTTTCTAAATTCTTCGCAATGCTATTACGTCTTTCTCAAACTCTTCCAATCATACTCTTGAATTACCAAAAAAAATTAATAATCACAGGCAATATCCTGAGACCAATCCATAGGTTAAGAAAACGCCTAAATATGCAACTCCACACTACTTTGCATTGTTGATTGCTGATCTTGTAAAATGAAATCCCATCCAAAATATTTTCTGACTACCATAAATTATTCTCTAAATACATCTTACGCACTTTACTAGCCAAGCCAGTATCATACTCCTCAAGAACACAAAAACAACCCAAAACTCTCTAACTGATCCAAATTCCCAAATAATCTGCCTAGACAGCTAAAACCACACCAAATAAATGCAGCAAAGAAACTCAATGCCCTTTACCTTCACTGAAAAGCACCAAAGCAAAGTCAAAGGGCTCTGTATTTTAGTGAAGAACCTCTGATGTGAGGAATATCTGAAGTGGAAAAGGCCAAAGTGAATGAAAAGTGGGACATCCAATGTAAAGATTATAGAAATACTCCAGGAGCCTAATCAATATTGCTATGTGAATGTGGGAATGATGAAGAATGTTATGGAAGGTTAGCTCACCATCTCTTGGATTCAGTTGCAAAACACCAAGCCACTTGACGCATCCACGGCAATTACAATCAATGAGTGCTACCGCAAGTTGCAAGGAGTTCACCCAGAGCTTTCAAGAGATCACCTGAACTCTACATGAAGTCAATTCCAGTAACCAAGCACCAATTATGCCAGGTAGTTCTGATCTAGCCTTAGTCTCAAGTCTGCTATGGCTAGCCCCACAGCAGACTGTGCTGCTATACTTTCGAATTGGAAAGATGTCATAGGAGTCTAGTAAATTATCCCACTTCTCTCCACCAATCTTTGAACCCTGTGCCAGTGGCAACGTTCAAAGCACTCAAAGCCAACACTTTTTCTTCCCTATTATCTATCCTATGAAGAGAAAGGGGATCCAGAAGAGTGACAATTAACAATAAACAAAAGGCTAAAAGCCATTGCCTTAAAAAAAAATGAAATAATAGACTTGTTGGATATATGGGTGACTCTAAATCTACACTAGCCTCCAATTGTAATAAATAGCCCAAGAATCATAAGGGCACGGTTCATAGAAAACCATGTAGAGGTCACTCTTGGCCACAATGACTACTCTCAGGTTAGTAAGAATTCCCATCGGGCTTAATAAAGCACTTTAACTTTCAAAACTCCCATAAACTACATAGCCAAAAAGACTATCAAAAAGTCTTTATGAGGCTTTTGGTGATAATTGTGGATTCAAAATGAGGCTACCTTGCATATAAACATCCATAATAGAAAAGTTTAAGCTAGAATGGAGTTCTTTTTATGTTTTACCACATTTTTGTCACATCCCCCAATTCTCAACAAGTGGGAGGGATTATCATTCTGAAATGAAAAACCGATCCTATACTAGCTATATGCCCATAATGTTCATTCTAGAATTAGAAGGATGCCTGCATGTTAACATTATCTGACACACTCTAAGTAAAATATGCCAATAATGAGATCAAAGTCAAGGTATCCAAGCATAAGTGAGAAACATTTTCTTGATAGGAAGCATAAATGGGAAACATTGTGCGCGAATCATTTCAAAAAGTTCATCCAGAAACTACCACCAGGTGACTAATATCATCAATTAGAACCGATTGGTAAATTACTGCAATTTTGAGATCTCCCAAAACCAGAACCAAAAAAGAATTTGCATGCTGGGTGATATCCAAGTTTTCCATCTCTGCATGTATAATCAAATGGGTCGAACAATTATAGCCTAAAATCTAATCATATTCCTTCCAAGAAACTAAAAGCTTTGTTGTAGTAAGCAAATGTAGAATGAGCATAGTCATATGGACAAAAAAAAAATACACCTCAGCTCCCACTACTACCTTGCTGAAGCAGTTACAAGCACTCATAGCATGGATCTAAGAAGAACCACGCGGATATGAGTCACAACTTACAATCAAATGTTCAGACACGATTTTCAGAAAAGTAGGATACAACACACATGATGACACTCAATGATTAGAAAATATAAAATCTATTACTTACGGGATTCTAACTTGTTTCATGATTTTAGGCTTGGAGAGGTCATGTTTGGCTGAGAACAACAAACTATTCATAATGTGTGCTTCCTGACAACTAAGACTACCAATAAAAAAACCAAATTTATTTGTCTAACCTATGTGCTTGACATGCACTTGGGAGCATCCAAATAACGTCTGATTGCCTCTCGGACACGGATACATGACTGCCACAAAGCCATTGAAACTACCAAACTTGGTTTGCTTAGAGCAAATCTATAGTTGTGCTTGTCACACACTTAAAACCAAAAAGAAGGGGTGGAAGTGATGCAGTATAAGTATACAACACCGGCACAACACAATGTCCGATGAATCTATCTAAAATCAGAAACTCCAAGAAACAAATCACTGAAAGCAGATCTAGATAATGTGAACCCTTGATTATATAGCTCATCGCTCATTCAGGGTTATACAAAAGCTCTGCCCAGCTACATGCTGTATTCAGCATCTCATAACTTAAATGCATGCTAAAATCCATCCATTTATATGTCATTAGCTCATTCTGGGCTGATACCCACCTGACTACAGTTCTTAAGAAATAATCAAGAAACGGATAGCGAAAAGAACCAGCCATGCGGTAGCTAAGATTCTTGTAGTGTACGTGTACAGTCATTCAAGAGACTATCCAAAGGTTAGATGGCACACAATCATCAGCTTTCTGGATTCCAACGCATCAAGACAATAGTCTTCTCAAAGGGGAAGATCCAATGTCTCATGTCTCATGTTGGCAATTAAAGAATCATGAGATTAAATTAGCTTATAAAAGAGCAAACAGGCAGTCTAAGAGCCTTAGTGGACAGAGTAATATCCTGTCAGACACAGCATATTCCATAAATAGCCAAACTGACTTTTACTGAATCAACAAACTGAAGATTTCCATAATTTTCTTTATTAAGAGTTGTGATCAAAATTTACATTAATTACCCGTCAATTCCTAAAAACCTCTAGCAATCTTCTAAGTTCCACATTTACTAGCTGACTTTTACAGAATCAACAAACTGAAGATTTACAAAGTTTCCTTTATTAAGAGTTGTGATTAAAATTTATATTAGTTACCCGTGATTTCCTAGAAACCTCCAGCAACATTCTTCCAAATTCTGCATTTCCTAGCTGAATTTTACTTAATCAACGAACTGAAGATTTCCATAGTTTTCTTTATCGAGAGTTGTGAATAAAATTTATATCAGCTACCCATGAATTCCTAGAAACCTCCAGCAACATTCTTCTAAATTCTGCATTTCCTAGCATTGATTTCCCACGCTCAAGCTTGGTTAAACCTTCTCCAACATAATGCAAGAAAGCAGCCTCAAAGTCCCACCCAATCCCTAACTGTCGACCACCGCCATCATCATCCTTCCTCCCTTCCTTTCCATAGACTATTATCATAGGACAATCAAAAACTTAAATCCAAATCGTAAGCTAATGAAAACAACATTCAAATCATTCATACAAACAACAAATTATATGAACAGAACCAAACAACATAATAATTCATCCACAATCGCAGCGCAGTTAAACGACAAACATCCTCAAATGTTGAAAACCCTAACCTGGAGAAACAGGTAAATTGGCGAAAATTGACGAATGATACTAGAAACCTGAAGGCTGCACCTATCTGTTATCCTCTGAATTGTTTGATACTCAGATTTCGGCGTAGATTCCTCGATTCGATAGAACCACGGAGGACGGTGCTAATGGCGGCACCACCGGCGAAAAGGCGACGTCGGAAATGACAACGACGATGATCGGCGGAGCTAAGGGCTGCGCCGGATAACTGGCCGGCGGCGATCGGCGGAGTGCACGGCAAAGGTGGACGCCAGGACCACAGGTTAGAGAGAGAAAATAGAGAGAGAGAGAGAGAGAGGTCCAAATTTGGCCACAAGGAAAAAGAAAGAGATACAGCTGACGTTTTCACGTGAGAGAGAAGGCTTTATGTGTGATTGTGAATGAGAGTGGGCCTTTTCTTCAGGAGGTTTGGGCCCCCATTTTGGCCCGCTAATTGTGTTAGGGTTAATCAAAACCTATTGGGTTATTGACCTATAATGACGGCCCAGGAAAGCAATTGACACTGTGGTACTATGTGGACAATAAAGTCCTTATTTGTGGTTAAGTTAAATTGTAGGGCTTGATATGCTGACATGGCTGGTTGGATTTTTAATTTATTTTTTTGTTTTGTTATTTGGGTTGTTGCCCGTAACTGTTGCTGTTGCCCAAAAAAAATACAGTAACTTCAATCTAATTAAAGGATGAGGTTCAATTGTGAAGAAGAAGAAGAAGAAGAAAAGAAAGGGAAAGAAGAAATCGAAGAAGAAGAGGTTTTCATACTAGTTTTTTTTTTTAAAGTAGATTTCAGATGCTAGTTCCAGTTTATTTTCAAATGGGTGATTCTGATTTTGAAGCTGGGTTGTTTTCATAGTAGTTTTTTTATAAAAAAAAATCATTGTAATTTTTGTCTTTGTTCGTCGAGGTTTGAAATTGTTCGTCGAGGTTTGTTCATTGCTGTTGATTCGAGTGTTGGGTACAGTCTGTATTATCAGTTCAGGTTTTGTTTATGAGGAAGAAAGCGGGAATAATTGTAAAGCACAGGTTTTTTTACGGTTTACAAACAAGAACAACTCAGGTTAATACTTAATATCGATCCTTGTGATTTGCTTATATGAATGTGATCATTTGATTGTAGTTCTTATTTGTTTTTTCTCTGCAAATCTTGTCCCATTTAACCATTTGACCTCGATGACATGGAAGGTGCTGTCAAAAATGTCGCGATTGATATCCTCGGTCCAACTTTGTCAGCAATCACACGATGATAAATGCTTTTGTACTTGTCGTTTGAGATCATCTGCACGCAACCATTAATCGTAAGTAAGATTTTCAATTGTAATTCAAAGAGTTGAGTAGTTAATTTGGTAGAAAAGTTAACCTGAAGAATATCTCCAATATTGGCAGCCAAAGCACTAGGAATAGGCTTAACATTAACCCATTTGTTTTGTTGAAGAAATTGTAGCTCACCAATGTGATCTTGCAAAAGAACAGTTATGAAAGTGGGATTAGTATGGTTGCTTATTCCCAATGTCAAATCTGGCTGTGAACATCTAGGTTAATAGTGTCCAACTACAATCAAATAAGAACAAATAATAGTGTCACCGAGGTTAATTGGTTAAATGGGACAAGATTTGCAGAGAAAAAAACAAATAAGAACTACAATCAAATGATCACATTCACATAAGCAAATCACAAGGAACAATATCAAGTATCAACCTCGGTTGTTCTTGTTTGTAAACCGTAAAA
This sequence comes from Portulaca oleracea, assembly GCA_029582165.1. Classification (NCBI taxonomy): domain Eukaryota; kingdom Viridiplantae; phylum Streptophyta; class Magnoliopsida; order Caryophyllales; family Portulacaceae; genus Portulaca; species Portulaca oleracea. The sequence goes on from CM055885.1 coordinate 19,609,412, forward strand.
AAAACCTGTGCTTTACAATTATTTCCCGGTTTCTTCCTCACAAACAGAACCTGAACAGATAAATGATAATACAGACTGTACCCAACACTCAAATCAACACCAATAAGCAAACCTCGACGAACAATTTCAAACCTCAACGAACAAAGACAAAAATTACAATGAATTTTTTTAAAAAAAAAGAAACTACTATGAAAATAACCCAACTTCAAAATCAAAATCACCCATTTGAAAATAAACTGGAACTAGCATTTGTAATCTACTTTTTTTTTTAAAAAAAAAACTACTATGAAAACCTCTTCTTCTTCTTCTTCTTTCCCTTTCTTCTTCTTCTTCTTCTTCTTCTTCTTCTTCTTCTTTTGCTATTGCTGATACCTTCTTCTTCAGTTGTTGTTGCCTTCTTCTTCTTCCTCTTCTTCAGTGGCAGTGTAACGCCCCGGAATTTCAATTCTAAACTTAACGGTCAAAATCAAACGTTGACTAACATTAACAGCGGAAGACTCGTTTTTTTTCTTTTACTTGGGCGTTACTGCCGTACCTCCGAAGAGATACAAGGCAAGGACAGACACTAACAGAATAAACTAAGAACTTCAAGTTTTAACAAACGAAACAAACTTCGAATTCTAGAACAACATAAACTCAACATTTACTAAACTTCAAGTCTAAACATAAACTAAACTTTATTATCAAACGGCTAACTCCAACGTCCTCACTTCTATTGCCCATCCCCATCACATAATTGATCTCCACCTGAAAATAAAACATTCACAATATGAGGGGGGGGGAAACCTCAATAATGTTTACTCCTAACTGTCAAAACAGTTCAGAAATCTTTTTAAACCATTTTAGGGGAGGGGAACAAGTCAAACATTCTCGCAATTCAATTGAATCCCAACCCAGTAGTAACCAGAGTTCAAAAATATCAAAACTTATAAACCAACAGTATCAACTTCCAACTCGGAAAAACACAATGTTCCAAAACTACAATCGAGCTTTCAACCTAATCGGACATCGTAAATCGTAAATCGAAACTGAAGCAGTAATCGAAACAGAGTAAACTTTTCCTCGTAAAACATATCGAATTTTATTACGCGCGGATTTGCCTATCCCGAATATCGTAACTCGAATCGTAACGATCTCGCATCCTCGTAATCGTAATGGATGGCGGTCCGAAGCGAATCAGATGTGTGCACAATCTCAGAAATAATATCGGGACTCCCCGATCTCTTGATAACTCCCCTGCACGAACAGATCATGGTCTAAGGGTCGTTACCCGCAACCCGCTTATGGTTTCACTTTGATTATTAGTATCTTATGAATTATCAGACGTCAGATCTCAAATAAAACCCAACCCTGTTTTCAAAACTGACAGAATAAAACTCAGAGTTTAAAAGACTCCCACGTTTTACTCAACTCAGAAAAACAACTCACAGACATCCAAATCAGACAGTCTAACTTTACAGAAAGTCCCCGTGCAGGATGCAAGCTTCATAAAACATATTAAAATCACAAAACAGATAAAGAGCATGCCAAAGGGGATTAGGACATAGACATTACCTGTAGAAAGTCACTTCAATCAAAAGATGCACACGGAGCTACTGGTTCGTGTCCTCGCTCAAACCTAATAAAAGGTTCTAAAATCAAAAAGTGCTCTAACGATTTCTTTAACATCCTAACTACCCTTCCCAAATTATATTTTATTCCTTCTAATCACAACCCACACAATTTCTAACATAAAGTCTTTAACAAGAACTTATACTCATTCATAATATAAAATTAAAACTCTACCAAGGCCTAACAAAATATTTTTAACTTAACATTAACGTAATAATAATAATAATAACTTTAAACATGACTTGTAATATAATAATACTTGTAATAACACACTATCGAAATACCCTTGTAAATAATAAAATGAACCCACTTTAAGAAGATATTATTACTAGTAATATTGTAACAACATTAACTTAATATTATGAAAACATAGGATATAAAATAAACTAAACTTTGTAATAATCACAACATATAATATAGCAATATATTTGATAAACTTGACATTAACATACTAATATATAAAAAGGTAGTAATACTTTGTAAAACTAACTTTCAAAGTAACAAGGACTTAATAATATAACAACTACAAGAATAATATAATGAACCTAATTTTATAATAGTTCCAACATAAGATATTAGCTTTTATATAATATGCAATCAAGACATAGTATTACCACATTTAGATAGTAAAATCATGTATTAAACATTAGGTAATAATTTTTACTAAATAATATGGAAAATATTAATAACTTAATATTATTGTCAAAATAAATAATATACTTGATATATAAACATACAAAATAACAAGATATTTACTAATACTTAACTTAACATTATTACACTAATATTCATGAAATCATAACATGGATATTAACATCAAAATTCCACATAACATATAAACTATATATATTAACTTATAACCCTACACTAAACACACCCTAATAACCACTTATTAAACTAACATGTATTTAGTCAATATTAACAGTAAATATACAAGTTTATTTACTCTAAAACACATTAGTAAACTTAATACATGATTAACTAACCCTAACACATAATACCCATATTATTGTAGAGAGAGAAAGAGAGAGAGAGAGGGCACAAACAAAGCGTCCAAGCTAGAAGAGGTGGGGCCGGGGTGGCTCGGGGCGGCGGCTGGGAGCCTCGGCGGCTGTTAGGGGCAGCGGTGGTGGCGAGCTTTGGTGGCGGCGGATGGTGATGGGTGCAACCAGGCACAAGGAGAAAGGGAGAAAAAGAGGGAGGCTCGGTGGAGCTCGAGGTGGCGTGACCAGACTCGGTGGTCGGTGGCGATCGACGGCGAGAATGATGTGGGGCGCTGGGGTGGTTCGAGGTGGTGCGAGAGTGGTGGTGGGGTTGGGATGCCTGGGTGCAACAAGGGATTGGGGTCGGTTTTCCGCGTCGGTGGCGGAAAATGGCGCTGAGTCGGGTGGTGGTCTGAGGAAGGAGGGAAGGCAGGAGGGAGGTGATGTGGTGGTTAGTGGTGGTGCGTCGGTCGAGCAAGAAGCACAAAGAACAACAAATGAGTTGTAGAAGGAGGAGGAGGAGGAGAGAGAAAGAAAGAGAGAGAGAGACACGAGAGAGAAAGAGAGAGGAGAGGGGAGGAATAGGGCAAGCCAAGTGGCATTCTCCCATTGGTCAGTACAATTTGTATGCATGGGTAGTGGTGCAAGAAATGGAATTCGTTGGAGAAACTGACGAAAATCACAAAAATCGATAAATTTTGATGAATGACATCACCCCATGACATCATAATCCCATCTAGCAATTTCTAAATAAACATATATTACCTCATAAACCCTATAACAACAAAACTTAAGAAAGACAGATAAAACTCTCTCAATGATAAAAGATTTTTCACCAAGTCCCAAAAATTCCTAACTGATATTTTTAAGACTCTAAAAATTTCTACGAATACACTCGCGGTCCTAAAAGCTCCGTGTGAAGACAGATAAATAAATAACGGAATAAAACGTTCGTTAGGAAATTTAACGGCAACACAATAGCATTTTTTTCGGGGTTTTACAGGCAGCTTCTTCTTCTTCTTCTTCTTCTTCTTCTTCTTCTTCTTCTTCTTCTTCTTCTTCTGCGGCTGCTGCTTTCTTCTTCTTTTTCCTCTTCACAATTAAACCCCATCCTTTAATTAGATTGAAGTTACTGTATTTTTTTGGGCAACAACAACAGTTACGGGTAGCAACCCAAATAACAAAACAAAAAATATATATAAATTAAAAATCCAGCCAGCCATGTCAGCATAGCAAGCCCTACAATTTAACCACAAATAAGGACTTTATTGTCCACATAGTACCAAAGTGTTAATTGCTTTCCTGGACCGTCCTTATAGGTCAATAACCCAAATCTATTTCTCAAATCCTAGTATGTTACCCTTTTTTAAAAAAGTATAGATGTGGAAATTTCAATTATTCTTTTTATTGATCGGCGACAATAACGTACCTTAGTATAGTTACACTAATGTAGGGTTTGAGACAGTTTGGATGTAGGCAGTCTTCCCTCATGTATGGGTAATATATATTGTTAGGATTCACTCATGAGTAAAATGTCACACGTCGGAAAAGTGAAGGGAAAGAACATGGTATATAAGTCAAGTGGGTTACTCCTCTTAACACCAATTGGTTTTAAGTTGGAACCTCACTTAACTTACGTACCATGGGCCTTGGTTGAAGTGGGCTCCCGCCTCGGATCTCCCCAACATATATTACATGCATCGGGAGCGTGTACTCTGAGTTTGTGTAAGTGAACAACTATTACGCTATTGATAATGAACAACGTAATATATATACAAGTGAACAATGATCATTTTTGGAACACATACTCTTGGAACATGTAAAAAATTGCATGCATGAGAGGACGTGAGGATGCTGATTCCAACTGACCAAAAAAAAAAACTTTTTGGATTTCGGATATAGCTTATCACAATCAACCATCACATAAACAGTACAACCAAATATACGAAGAAATGAATAATCAACTTTCCTACCACTCCATACTTCCTCGGGTACCTTCATATTTAATGGAACTGATGGACTCTGGTTGATTAGATATGTTGTTGTGTTCACTGCTTCTACCCACAAGTATGTGGGCAACCCATCACAAATCCTCATGCTCCTGGCTATCTCGTTCAGAATCCGGTTCATCCTCTCTGCTATCCCATTATGCCCTGTTGTCCTGAGAACAGTTCTCAATAATCTATTGTCGTTTTGTTCGTAGTATTTCATGAACTCCTTCTTTTCATACTCGCCTCCAATGTCCGTCCTCAAACACTTCACCTTCAATCCAATCAGTGTCTCAACTTGTGTTTTCCACTTTAAGGAAACACTAAATACATCAGATTTATTCTTCAAAAAATAAATCCATACCTTCCGTCTGTGACCATCAATAAAGGTGACATAATATTGAGCGCCACTCATGGAGTTGACTGGCGCTCGCCCCCACACATCTAAATGCACCAACTCCTACCTCTCTGGTTTTGGTTCCCTGCCAAATTTTGGTGAAACTGACCCTCTTTAGCTCACCGAGGACACAACAGAGCTCCATGTCTACGGTTTCAGATACTCCAAAACGCCCTTTGAAGGTAGAATCTTCATGCCCTTCTCACTCATGTGACCAAGCATACGATGCCATAAACTAGAACAAGAAGCATTATTGACATTAGAAATCACATTAGTGTTGTCCCTCGCAAAGTACAAAGTACAAGATCTCAATCCCTTTGCCACTACCATAGCACCCTTCACAATCTTCCATTTATCATTCTCGAACCCTGCAGTGTAGCCCATCTCATCGAGTTGATTTACTAAAATTAGATTCCTCTTAATACCAGGAACATATCTCACATCCTCCAACTTCCAAACACAACCATTAGCAGTTTTAATAGTCACATCTCCTCTACCTCTTATCTCATAACACTTGTTATTAGCAAGATACACCTTGCCAAAATTCCCGCTCCTGAAATTACGAAATAACTCCTTATCGGAGGAAACATGAAAGGATGCATCAATATCAACTATCCATGACTCTTCAGGACTAGACACACTCAAAATTAGGGATTCACAAAGGTCTTCAGTAGAGTTGATAGAGTCACAATCATCATTGTTACCGTTCCCCTCCCTAGGTCAGTCCCTTTTATAATGACCTTGTCACTACAACCATAACACACAACTTCATCCATGTTCCTAGGCTTGTCTCTACCCGGCCTTCGACTGTTCCTTAGAATTATTCGAATTCCTATTGTTCTTCCTACCCCTGACACTTAAGGCACTTCCCGAAGATTCATTACTAGAATTCTTCATACGAAGGCCCTCACTGAGCAACACAGATTTAATTAACCTCATCAAATTTCATCTCATGACTACTCTTAGCACTACTAACAACCGTTACAACTGTTTCCCAAGAATCAGGCATAGAAGACAACAATATGCAAGTTTTAACATTCTCAGCAAAAGTCATCTTTACGGAAGTAAGTTGTGATAATATCTTAGTAATCTCATTTATATGATCAACTACATGACCACTCTCATTCATCTTACAACTGGTTAATTTGCGGAACAAATATACCTGATTTGTTGCGTTTGGCTTCTCATACATCTCCACCAGTGCCTTCAACAATTCATTCGTTGTCTTTTTCTCCATAACATTAAACCTGACATTTCGAGTCAATGACATCTTGATCAAGGACATCGTTTGTTCGAGCAGATCGTACTTGGCCTGCTCCATGGCATCTGACTTCTTCTCTAGCAGTGGAACATGCAGCGACTTAGAGTACAACAGATCCTCAATCTGCAACTTCTAGTGGGTGAAGTCAGGTCCATCAAATTTCTCGATTTCATACTTATCTCCCCACATTGCTTGAAAGCGAGTTCTCTTTCAGCAACCTGCAAGTTCTGATACTAGTTGTTAGGATCGAAGAGCACTCAAGCAACCACAAACAATGAGAAATAATAGCGGGAAAAAAATAGAAATTTGACACCAGATGTTTAACGTGGAAAAAACACAAAACGGAAAAAAAAACCACGGAATCGATGCACTAGTAATATGAAGACTACAATTACAAATGTTGTGTTTCTCTCTATCTCATTGATACAAGAGATTAATAATAAGGGGAAACTGGAGTCAAATATTTATCCGACGGCTCAAAAGGGAACTAGGTTACATTGACAATAACCTACACTAAAAACGCAACACAAAGAACTTGGGCCTCAGGCGCGAGCATGCCCAGCGTAGGCGCGGGTGGTAGTCCCAAGGCGCTGGTCGTGACACCCGATTCGTGGGTTCTGTTCGAGGCGCGACTTGCGATTGCATAAGCGCTGGCAGCGCCTTGCTTGATAGGCGCGGGGGAGAAGAACGGAGGGAGACGCTGGTGGTGTCGACATTCAGCGCTGGTAGTGCCCAAAGGCGCTAGTGGTGCCCCGGAAACGTTGCTTGCGTCTCACTTCTTCGTCTCACCTTCTTCCTCGTCTTCCCGTTTTGCTTTCTCTTTCTCCTCATTTGGTCTCCACACACAACATACTTGACCTTCGTCAAAGTTAATTTTCAGAACTTTGTGGACTAAGGCCTTTCAATTTGTTTCCAAGTTCAATCCATATCCTGCTATTCTTTTTAATATACTATCTCATTGTAATATTTTTTGCCCTTATGGGCTATATTTTTTTTCTAAAGTAATAAATAGTCCAAATATTAAAATTATTTCATTAACATTCTTCAAAATAATGAATACGCCACAAACATTAAAATTACAACCGTTCAAAATACTTACAAAAGTAAATTACTAAAGATGAGTCTCAAAATATAATTGTTATATAATATTACCAAATGATCCTTAAAATTAGATTGTATTTACCCATTCTAAATGAATTACATCACTTTTCAGGCTCTGTTCCTTTATGCGGTCGGTTAGTTGCGGTTCCACACCACGCCACAACTTTCTATATTCCACCATAACCCACCACAATTTACCACAATCTACTTTTTTAATTTCAATTTATCTTTTTATTAAAAGTTAAACTTTTATCAACCCACCACAAGTTTCCCCAATCAATCATGATTTTCCACAATTTTTCTCAACATAGTACAATTCACCGCATTTTTTCTCATCGCATCGCAATCAACCGCAACCAGCCATATAAAATAATGGGGCCTTGCCATCGATTCACTCAAACTTGGGTTGTCTTTCATATGACCTCGAGATAATGGAGGTGTTTGGCTACCCAGTTTTTTGGGTAACTTTTAACTTTTTGGATAACTTTTAGCTTTTTGACCAAAGTTAAAAAACTACTTGAGCTGTTTGGTAAGTAGCTTTTTATATTAGTTTTTTGGACTCAAAAAGCTAGTTTTCAAAAAACTAGTTGATGAAGCTTTTTGAGATAGCTTTTCACAAAAAGCTACTTTACCAAACACTTTTGCTACAATCAGCTAACTCAAACATCTAAAGTCAAACAGCTAATCCAAAAAGCTATCAGCTAACAGCTACCAGCTGGTTGCCAAACAGAGTCAATGTGTCTATTTTACAAATGAATCAAATCAAATTATATGAAAAATTAAAATTTTATGTGAAAGAGATAGTAGTAGTCTGACACCGTTTGACTAAACATCACAAAAGTCAAAAGGAATATAGTTCTTTAATGTGGATTATGGAGTGGACACGAAATTTGAATGACTTAGGCTTGTAAAAAAAAAAAAAATTAGTAAAATGGATAAGGTAAGTTTTTATCAAAATTTTTTGAAACTAAAAAAGATCTAATTTTGGTACATTAGAATAAATTTGACAAATTTACTAAAATTTATCAAATTCACTAAAATTTATCAAATTTTATCAAAAATTACTGAATTTTAACTTTTACCCATAAACTTGATAGACCCTGGTACTTTTTTTCCTTTTTAGTGAATCAAACATGTTAATTTTTTTACTAAAAAACCATATTTAAAATTTGGACATGGTAAAAAAAAAATAATTCTAACTTATGTTCATTAAAAATCAATATCCTAAAATTCATATTATTGGATTCCATCAAAATTCATATTATTGAATCCAACGCAATTTATAGTATAAGATCGCCTCACATAAATTATTAGACAACCTTATATTCATAAATAGTCATCACAATATTATATATCTTATGATAAATTAATTGTGAGACGGTCTTACATGAGAATTACTATTATATATCAATATATTCCTTTCGTTCCATATTAATCGTCGTTTTTGAAATTGTTCAGTTAAAATTCAAAAATATTGAATATAAATTTCTCAATATATAAAATGATTTGTTATATAAAAGTACCCAATTATATTTGTAACAAAAATACTATTAAAAGTATAATATTGAAATTGCTAATAAGATATTATATAAGAAATTATCAATTAAACATTGATATTAAAAATCGTGAGAGTCAACTAAATGATAATTAATATGAAACAAAAGGGGTACGTTAAAAAATTTATAATCAATAATTCTAATAATTCACTTTATAATTTCCAAATGAGGAATATTTAAAAAATTGGGGACGATTGGTGAAGCCCAACAATCAAATAATAAATAAATATCAAATCTCCCTTCTATATTAATTGTCGTATTTGAAAATGGTATAGTCAAACATAGAATTTTTTGACCATGAATTCATTTATACTCCCTCCGTTTTTTTTAATTGTCGCCTTGGTAATTGTGTTATAAACTTTGACCGTTAAGACCTTAATTTGTACAATGATTCATCATACAAAATTGATATTGTCAGATTCGTTATAGAAAATACTATTAAAAAAGTATAATATCGTAGATATTTATAAAAGTATTATGTGTTAAATTGTTGATTAAAGACGGACCTCAAAAAGCGTGAAAGACAAATAAAATAAACGCAGGGAGTACATACACTAACTTAGGGTCTGTGTTCGGCGGTAGCGTTTAGCGTCTTGACTAAGTCAAAACTCTAATTGCATAAATATTAGCGTTTGGTAACCTAGCGTTTTGAGGAACGTTTAGCGTTTTAAGGAGCGTTTTGCGAAACGTTAATAAAGTTAACGTTTAGCGTTTGGAGTATCGTTTCATATTTTTTAGTCAAAAAATAACCTTTGAAAATTTTATCTTTGAAAATTATTGATATCTTTTTATGTCAATTCACATTAATCTGCTAATTCAACCGCTAAATTTACCGAACACAATTCTCGTGTGACCAGTCATCCACTATCTGCTACTTAAACCGCTATCCGCTACCTAAATCGCTATCCACTACCTAAACCGCTATCCGCTATCTAAAATGCTAATTTTGCCGAACAGGGCCTTAATATATAAAATTACTATAATTACATTAATAATGAAAAATACTATTATAAAATATAATATTGCAATTATTAATATAATATTATATAAATAATTATCAATCAAAAATAATATTGAAGATCATGACGATGAAATACAATTAATATGGAATCAAAAGGAGAACTAATTCCGTCCCAAAATATTTGTCATTTGACTAAATTTTCATTATTGATTATTTTCAAAGTACAATGAGTTATGATATGAAATAACAGCTATTATAATTGTTACTAGTGTATCTTTCTATTGACGATAATTTTATATTATAATTAGTCATGTAAGTAATTCACAGTTATTATTTAGTCAAATGATAAACAATTTCGGAAGGAAGGGAGGTGATAATATAATATTATCACGTCCCCCCAAAAACCTACCAAGAAACACCACGGGCAAAACGACAACCTTCATTTTCTTTTTCTCCTCGTCTCCCTCCCCCCAAGCCGGTCTAAGCCGAAAGCCAAAAACAAAAAAACAAAAAAAGAGTAGCCGGTGCATAAAACCGGGAATAGCCGGTGAACAGCGAGTGGAGCCGGTTATAAAGACATGTTGCCAGCCGTACGATTATTGCAGGTCGTTTCCATGGCAGTTGGTATGCATTTACTCTCTCTCTCTCTCTGTTTTCTCAACTCTGATTTGTCAAGTTCTTCCTTTTCAAACAGAAAAAAACATCATCATTCATCACTTCAATTTTGCTCTTTAAAGTTCATAATTCCTTCAAAATTTTCAATTTGAGGTATTATAGTTTGTGGGTTACATTTTCTACTCTACATTTTGCTGGTTACAGTTCATAATTTCTTCAAAATTTTCAATTTAAGGTATTATTATTTCTGGGTTTTTCTTTCTGGGTTACATTTTCTACTCTACATTTTGCTCCTTGCAATTCATAATTTCTTCAAAAGTTTCAATTTGAGGTGTTATTATAGTTTCTGGGATTTTCTTTCCTTGACATTTTCTGCTCTACACTTTGCTCAGTGCAATTCATAATTTCTTCAAAATTTTCAGTTTGAGGTATTATAGTTTCTGGGTTTTTGACATTTTTTACTCTACATTTTGCTCTTTGCAATTCATAATTTCTTCAAAATTTTCAATTTGAGGTAATTTAGTTTCTGGGTTTTGCATGCAATTAGTTCAAGTTCTATATTTTCCTGAATTTCATGCTTTTTTTTTCCCCTCAAATTTCTGACTGATTGTTTTCAGTGCATCAAAAGGATGTAGGGGTCTTATTATTCCTTATTGGGTTTATTAGTTCTTGCTATATATTGAGCTTAATTTCTTTCTAAATCCATTTTTTTTGTGGGTCAAATGTTGGGATTGAAAAATTGAAATTGATGTTTTTGTATGCATGCAGTTGTTATTATCAGTTAACAATAATTCTTGTTCAGAAGAAGCTTCAGTCTCAGTTTTTTGCATATATACAGGTCAGAACAACTCATCCTTCCTCTTGATTTTGATCTCAATAATGTTGCATTTCATTTGAAATATAGTCCCAAAATATTTGTCATTTGACTAAAATTTGATTGTTGATTACTTAAAAATTACAATGAGTTATAAAATGAAATTACCCCATACCTTACTAAAAATTACAATGATGACAATTTTATATTGTAACTCATTATAATTTGTGAGTAATCAATGCGTCAAATTTCGTCATAGAACAAACATTCTAGAGTCTATCATAGGTTTGTTCACAAGTGCTCTGCATCTCGGTTTGCCATTCCTATTCAATTACTACCTCCGTTTTTCATGATATGTCGTCTAGAAAATTGTTCCAAAAACTTTGACTGTTAATATCTTAATTTATATAATGATTCATCATATGAAATTGATGTCATTAGATTAGTAATGAAAAATAATATTAAAAAAGTATAATATTATTTTTTTAATTAAAATTTTATATTAGAAATAATTGATTAAAAGTTGACACTGAAAACTGTAAATGACAGATAAAAAAGAACGAAGGGAGTAATTAGTACTAACTCATCTTTCCCTAATTTATTTGTTACTTTTAAAATTTCAATAACCATCATTCCCATTTCGCCTCCAATTAGTAGATTTATTTAAAATTTCAATGGTTTTTCTTTTTTTATGCAAAGATTTTACAATCGTAAATTGGGCAATTTACAAACTTTTCACCAGATTTCCAATATTAGTCGGTCTTGCAAAAGTAGTTATGGTGACTAATAGTTTGGGACAGAGGTATTGGTTTGTTAGTTATTGGGTAACAACATTGATTTGTTGGTTATTGGGTAACAACATGGATTTGATCTCCTTTATAAGTATCTTCTTTGTTCCTGTTTGTTTGTCACTTTCACAATTCTAATACTTGTCATTTCCGTTTTACCCCTCTACCCCTAATTAATAAATTGATTTAGAATTTCAATAGATTAGGTTGCGTTTGGTTGGTCAAAAACTCCGGGGAAATGATCAATTTTCTTGGGTTGACTTATTTTCCCCATGTTTAGAAGTAGGTTGACCTTAGAAATTTTTTTATAATGGGCCCACCATTTCCTACATTTCCTAGGGAATGTTTCCCTTAGGGAAGCCTAAGGGAAATTTTTCCCATTCCCTAGGGTTCCTACCAAACGCTCCTATCTATTTTTCCCCCCATTTTTTGCAGACTTCACAAGGGTAAGTTGGTCAACTTACAAACTTTTCACCGTGCATTGGTCTTGTAAAAGTAGTAACAACATTGATTTGATCTCCTATATCACTACCTCCTTTGTTCCAGTTTGTTTGTCATTTTCACAATCTCAATAATTATCATTTCCATTTTTTCCCTGTAACCCTGAATAGTAAATTGATTGATTCAGAATTTCAATAGTTTTTCTTTTCTTTCGTGCAGAGACTTCACAAGCGCAAATTGATCAACTTACAAACTTTTCACCTCATTCCCAACGTACATTATCGGGGGATTATGGTACTTGATGGGCAATGGTTATTCTAATGTGGGTGTGGAAGTTAAGTTTTGATTGAGGAATTTGGGGAGATAGGGTGAAAATTGAGGGGTTGAAAATGAATGAAATGATAGAAACAGAGGTATGTGGGACAGTAATTTCAGGATATAGGGAAAGGGAAGAGAGTGGTGATGAAGAGCTAACAGTTTTACCAAGGCATACAAAGGTAATAGTGACTGGAAACAACAGGACAAAATCTGTTTTGGTGGGTTTGCAAGGTGTTGTCAAGAAGGCTGTTGGACTTGGTGGTTGGCATTGGCTGGTATCTATTCTTCTTTCTACTCTCAGTAGTACATTCATAGATTCCTCTGTTGTCATGACTGATTTTGCTTTTGTTTCTATGTAATATTTGGCTGGTGTTGCTTTTTTTAATCCAAAAGGTGCACCCTTGCACCACATTACTCTAGTTTATAGATATGTGTGGATTAGATTTAGACCCGTCAATTTTTGATCCGATCTGAACTTGTCCGAAAGTTTTGGGATTTGAATGCGATATCTCAACTCGAGCTTGAATATGGAAAAACCACAAACTAGTGGGTCAACCCAACTCGCTTGACCTGAAAATAAGCTTGAAAATTCTGAGTTTTGAACTCGATTTTCTTGACTTGCACTCAAAATAAGCCGGACCTGGGAAACCCGCAAATAAGTGGGTCAACCCGACCCGCCATTTGACCCGAAAAATTTATTTCTGAAGTTTAGTTCGGTTGAAGGTTGTAACTTTTCGTTGGAAATCCTGCCTATTGAAGTATAAATGCAACTTGTTCGTTTATTATTTCTCTAATTTAAGCTAAAACATTCAAAATAATCTATCATTACTAGAAGATATTGTATTCAATTATCTATATTGTACAAAATATAGTACTTAGAGATAACTTTTTTCAAAGACAAAATGGAAAAAAGTCACGGCCAGAACCCGTTGGTCTGGCTCAAAATAAAAATACACCGCTCATGTTTACCCGGATCCAAAATAAATCCGACTTTTATTTCCTCGAACTTGATATTTAACTCGCCCGCCCGTCCTGCGTTTTCGGTGGTATCCTTCAATTTTCATGTTAGTATTGTTCTCTACATTTCTGTATTATGAGTTGGCTTTTCTTTCTACATCATAAACAAAAAAAAAAAAGGGGGTTTTGTTACTGAAAGTAAATAAATAATTTTGAAGGTTCTGAAGAATGGGATTGAAGTTAAGCTGCAGAGGAATGCTCTGAGTGTGCTAGAACCACCTACTGGAAATGAAGAAGATGATGAGTTTGATCACTCTAGCAGCAGCTCTGATGTTATTGACAAAGAGCCCGATTTTCGTAAGCCATAATGCTTCTTCATTCATGCATACATACAACTCTGTTCTTTTGCACCGTAAACTATCCACATTCCAACCTTACCTACTTTTACCTACTTTTACTTTTCTTAGCTAAACCTCGCTAAATCTATCTGAACTTTCTTATTTTCTTATTTCAAAAAAAAAAAAACTCATCACCTACTTTTAGAGAGCTTTTGGTTGATTGAAATCCTTGGAACTTGGTCAATTTTCCCATGTTGACCTAATTTTCCCATATTTGGTTGCATTTAAGGTTTCGGGAAAAAAATATACGGTGAACCCACAATTTCGCACCTTTGCTCGGGGAGAATTTTACGTAAGGGGTTGGGAAATGTGATAGAGAGCAAATTTCGAAAATATCCTGCTAATTTTACAAGCCCTAGGCACAGCTCAGGAAAGTTGCGATAATGAGGGTAATTTGGACATTCTAAACATTTTCCCCAGGAAAGTTACAATTTCAATTAAATACTGTGAAACTTGTTTCAGGATTTACAAAATATAAACCAAACGTTGTAAACTACAGTTTCCTAGGTAAATTTCCCTAGGATTCTTACCAAACACTCTCTTGATTATTTCTACTAAACTGACCCAAACATACTTAGATCTACCAAACCTTACTTAACCCAACTCCTACATACCCATTGAAAGTACTGAGCCTGACATTGACAAAGTAAGTGCAAATGAATGGACTTGGCAAAACTGATCTAGATGGATGATCTGATCTTGACACGACCCCGAAGGCAACCCGACCTGACCCTGAAAAGTGACCCGATTATCAACACCCAAATGACTCTAAATTAAACTAGAATGCAATCTGAAAAGCACTTCACCGAACCAATTTACATAAGACTCACTCGAATCCGATCCTGAAAAGTGACCTGATTATATCAACACCCAAATGATTCCAAATTGAATTAGAACGCAATCTGAAAAGCACTTCACCGAACCAATCCGTATAAGGCTCACTCGAAGCCGAAGCCGAACCCGACTCGAACCGGAATTGATTTTCTCGAGACCCGATTCAGCCGTTTGTTAGGTTTAGAAATGAATGAAAGTTTTTGCAAAAGTCCTCATTTGTTGGCTTCTTGCTCTCTTGTTTCAGCAAGAAGTATGGAGTTTCACAAAGTGAGCAAGCCAAGAGTGCGTCATACCAGACCATGGGCTCAATCTGCACTTGTAAAGTCAAACAATCGGTGCTATTTTAAGGATTTTGAGTACAACATTCATGCTCCTCATTCTGTAAGTTCCTACTCCAACGTTTCATGATAATAGTGCTTTAAGAATTTTGGAGTTAAGTTTCAAAAATTCTGACCATAAATTTCTCAATAACATTCATGATCTTCGTTGTGTACAATGATTTTTATATAAAATTATTACCATTTGATTAATAATGAAAAGTATTATCGTAAAAGTATAATATTGTTATTGTTAATAAAACACCACCTCTGTCTCAAAATATTTGTTCATTTAACTAAATTTTGATCGTTTATCATTCATAAACTACAATGAGTTACAATATAAAATTAACATTATCTTAATTTTTATTAAGATATTTTTTCAATTGCATCAATTTCATATTGTAACTCATTGTATTTTGTAATAATCAACGGTAAAAAATTTAGTCAAATGAACAAATATTTTGAGATGGAGATGATATTTTATAAGAAATATCAATCAAGTAATATTAAACACCGTGACAGTCAACTAAATAACAATTAATATGAAGCGGATAAAGTAATTAATTGGAATAATAATCTTGTTGGCCCCTCGTATCTCTTGTGAAAAGGACCATTAGATATTGTTGTCGTAGAATCATGGCTAGTACTAGAATTGATTATTATTATTAATCCGTTAAAGTTGCACCTTATCTTAACCTCATGTTTCCCTAAATCATTAGGTTTTGTTGGACTTTTTCTTTCTTTATTCTTGTCTTTTTTGGGTTCATTGCTTTCCAGGTAATATTCTCCTGTCCATTTGAATTTAAGACAGTGTTTGGCAGAATTGGACGAAACTGTTTCTGGGGAAAAAAATTGGGATTATGGGAAAATTTTTATTGCAAAGGTGTATTTTATAATATTCTGTTAAGGTTGTAAATTTCTTTGAAAGACCCATATTTATAATTGTTTGGATTTATTATAGTCTGAATATTTTGGGAATTTTCATATTTATGGATCACATTTTTTATTGTGAGATTTTTTCCCTTATTATCAATTTTTCCAAGATTTTCATGCATGCAACCAAAAATATACTCTTATAATATATACTCCCTCAGTCCCTCCCATTACATATTAATTGTCGTCTTTGAAAATTGTTCAGTCAAACTTCAAAAACTTTCACCATAAATTTCCCCATATATACAATGACTTGTTATATAAAATTACTGTTATGATATTCTTAACGAAAGATATTATTATAGAAGTTTAATATTGCCATTGTTAATAAATTATTGAATAAAAAATCAATTCTTTGAAATGCATAACAGTCAACTCCCTCAGTACCTCCGTTTTGTTTTATCTGTCGCCTAGGGAATTGTGGCAAAAATTTTGACCGTTAATATCTTAATTTATATAATGATTCATCATATAAAATTGATATCATCAGATTCGTAATAAAAAATACTATTAAAAAAGTATAATATTATATTTTTCTATAAAAGTTTTATATTAAAAATTATTGATTAAAAATTGACACTGAAAACCGTAAATGACAGATAAAAAAGAACGGAGGGAATATATTTTGGTAGCTGAGGTAGGGCTTTTTATTTTTTTCTTTTTGAAAGTGGTTCCCTTTAAGGGAGGATATTATGATTGCTTGTGATTGGTGGTTGAAATCAATTTGACTAGAGAATTAATGATTGATGACAACCTAAATCTCTTTTTCCACCTTGCTTGGTGGATTTCAAACACAATCACATCCTCACCCATATTATGTGGGATTTAATTTGCTTAATTTTAGGCTTTTGGAGCCTAATTATCATCACCTGTGGTCTTATTCTTTGGTTAGGTTATTTTTCGGTTTAGATGGATAAGTTGGGATAAGTTATGATTAATTATGATTTTTTTGGGAAATTGTGTTTTTGGAGTGTACGGCTTTTCGGGAAATTGTGTTAAGTTTGTATAAGTTTGGATAAGTTAAATAAGTCGTGAGAGTTATATTCAACCTAACCGAAGAACAGGGCTGCTGCGCTGTGAAAAATCTATCCGACCTGATTATTCGTATTTGACCAACTCGGAAAAAACCAGGTACAGTTAGGGAACTCTCGTTCGAATTATGACATATAATGGACCTATTTGACCAAAAATCAAACACAACTTTGTTCAAATTTCTATTGTTTGAATCCGGCCGATTTAGACCCGAATTTATGCTTGTTTGATCCGAAAAAACTGGGAATCTGATATCAAATTGTTGTCGGATGGCCGATTTGTCCGAACTGGACCCGATTTTTTGCCAACTCTAGGCCTGTGCAAATTCTTAAGCTAAGATGGGGATTTTGTTAAATATATTTTATATCCTTATGCTCTCCATATTTGTTGCTGTAAATGGTTCTGATGTGTTTGTGTTGTTGAACATGTATGTTTGTCAGAGGCTGAACTTCAGTAAGCTAGGAAGTGATTCGCTGTGGAGATACTTGACCCGCTTTCATCTTGTCAGTATAAATACTCTACTCTTCTATGTTAGATTGCAATCAGAGCTCGCAAAAGTTTGTCCGACTAGAATATTTGAATTTTGACATTGAGTGATTTCACTGAGTACTCAGATGCAGTATTTGTTTTTTTCTATTGACCAGACCCGATTTCAGCCCAAACCCGATTGCGACCGGAACTTGAGTCTGTCTGTCCGCATTGTCCGGCCTGGTTCCACCCGAAAGTGTTTGAATGACCCGGAAAGATCCGGGAACGGTCAAAGACTCTTCGGCTGCATTTTTACATTGACCGGTTTAACCAAATATTGAGACCGACTGGTTATGACCAGAGCTTGAGTCTGTCCGCATTGTCTGAACTAGTGCCACCCGAAAAAGTCTGATTTGGTGCCACCTGAAAAAGCTTTGTCCGACCTAGATATCTGAATTTGTCTGACCCGGAAAGAACTGGGAACGGTGTAAAGACTTTTCGTCGAATTTTGACATTGATCGGTTTGACCAATTATTTGGATGCAAACTTTTCTTTTTTTTTTTTTTAAATTTGTCGAACCCGATTTCAATTCGAATTTAGATCCCTTCGAATTATTCAACCTAATTGTAGAATTTGGGATACCCCCAACCTTTCCATACCCCGTCCCAGCGGATCTCAGAGTATTAGTATTGGTTTTGGGCTTTTCCGAATTGTTCACCTGGCTTTGCTTGAATCGACTGCTCGTTCGAGTGTTGACCTTGATCAACCCGAGTTTGGGTCAATTTCGGGTTTGGAAATTCCGAGCTTAACCCTAAACTCTTGGGCGGGTTAGGGTCGATTTTTTGGTTGGGACAAATTTTTTTCCGACACTAATTGCAACCCCACCCCTATATTAGAGCATCATCTATCTATCTATCTTTGTAATTGTCTAACACAGTGCAGCATGAACTCACAGGGCAACATGAATTCTTCAAGTCCAAGCAAGGAGCACTTGGTTAACATAGTGCAGCACCATTTTGCATCACAGGTCTCTTAATTTACTTACCCTATCTATTTCTCTTTTTTTCCTTCTTTCTTTATTTTCGGTAATTCCGGCTAAAATAGTCACGAAGTTAACATTAAAAGATGCATAGAGCACAAAAGCAACAGTAAAACATCGAGAATAAAACAACAAAGACCCGCTTAAACAGCAATACAACATAAACAATAGGAAAGCAACACACAAAATCGGTCCTCCAAACAAGTTTTTCTTTATTTCGCTTTTTATGTCATCAATCTTTCCGTCTTCCTAAATCCGCCATTGATGCTTGGTGACAGTGGCAGCAAGTCGTGGAGGACGAGGTGCAAGTGATCGCGGACTTTGTTCGTGCAGCCAAGAAGCTAAGGACCAATTACGACACGAATAGCAAGTGAAAATGATGCTGTGTTGCTTGAAATGTTGTATGTAATTAGTGTGATATGTACTAATATATGCATCAATGTTATAGCCTAACTTTTAGATGAAATCTAACTCATGGATAGACCTCCTAACTCTCATGTAATGTTGGGGTATTTTTCCTAATTGATATTCACTACCTGGATTGTAATTTGTGTCTGTTATATATTCCCATTTCAATGCTTGATTATTGATTGTCACACTTAAATTAATTCTCAACTTTATGTTTGTGTTATTACTCCCTCTGTTTCATATTAATCGTCGTCTTTGGAAATTGTGCAGTCAAATTTACAAAATTTTGACCAAAAATTTCTCAATATATACAATAAGTTGCTCTATAAAATTACCACTATTAGATACGTAATGAAAAATACTATCATAAAAGTATACTATTGCAATTGCTACTAACATATTATGTAAGAAATTATCATTCAAAGGATGACATTGGAGATCGTGAAAATCAAAATTATGACTATTAATATGGAACGGTTATAAGTTCGAAAAAATTCATATACTTTTCGAAAAATAATTACTAAATTTCCTCATACATTAACTTGATATGAGGTATCAACTTATTAGGCCCATACAACTTGATAAACAAAGGGCCCAATACTTAGATAAAAGAGCTAGTCATACACAACACCAAATGTTTTGCAACTTTAGATGATAGATAATTATATACTTCCTATCTGTTTACGAAACAATTCTAAATGTCGTTCACAAAATTAAATAAAGAAAACAATTGCAAATTTATTGACACTTCTTGCATTGAACATTAAACAAAGAAATGAGCAATATAACTAAAAAAAGAAAAATAGGATAAAATTATCCGTGCGTTGCATAGGTATAAGAACTAGTTAATAAGATCAAAGAATTAGTCAAAGTTAATAATAATAATTCAAGAACGTAGATAAAGGGGAGAAAAATTAGTTAATATGGAGGTCCAAATTATGAAAAAATCACACGCGACAACCAATCTTCACTATATGGGATAGAGTAGGAGTTGTGAAAAGAATGTACCACACTTCCCTTTCTGTGGGAGTTTTTATGTTAATTATTAATGTATTTCATATTATTGTTGTGTGTAGTTTTATTTTGCTTTTTCTAAAAATGACTGAATAATTCTTAAGAAAAACTTCAAATTTTCCTTCACTCGGTAAAAGAGATAGACTCGAGAGGATGTGATTTATAAGAAAGAGTCAGTGAATCGGATTTCACCTTTTTTAACATGGCATCTTATCTAGAGGTCCTCCCAAGATTAAGTTAGCAAAGAGAAGAAAGTGATTAAGTGAGTTAAAGAGTATAAAAAGAGAGTAGTCACGTCAAAACACTCTTTTTTTTTTTTAAAAACATTAGTAAGTCGAGTTATCCATTGAGCCCCTATCTCAAGGAGAGTTTAAAGGGTCCACTAATTCATGGGAAATACGGAAACCATGTATACACGCCTATTATTGCTCTCAAAAATTTATCATGGGGTCTGCCGGATACCACAGTACAGCAGGTATCAATTGAGCTAGTAGCGCACACGTATTATCTTATCCTATCAAGTAATTTGATGAGTATTTATTGGGATATGTGCCAGGGTTTGTAGTGGGTTAGATGATTGCTATTGGGCCTTAACCATGTAGTTGGAAAGTGGGTTGCTTTAAGCATACTAGGCATTGGATTATTGTGAATTATTAAGATGCAATTTCTACCTTGAAACAATAGTTACTTTTTATTATATTTTATGTGAATTTTTTGGTTGTAACTTATTTATTATAAAACAATTGAAGGTTATCATTCAATAAAAATAACTAAATATTAGAAAGGGTTTAATTATATAATAAAATATTAACTTACATCTCACTTGTCCCTAGACCTGTCAATTCGGTCGGTCGGGCGGTTTTGGGTCGGTCGTATATCGGATTCAAATAAATATGGGTCGGGTGTATTTCGGGTTTGAGAAAATACGGGCGGTGTATTTCAGTTTCGGGTAATATTTTCCAACCATTAACAATAGTCATACTTCTGTAAACACTAAACTATTATTATTTATACTTGATGTACCTCAATTTGATGATTACCAGTAATCAACTAATCATATCCTTATACAAATATTATTCACTTGTATATTTATATAAAAAAAAAGTCACCTCAAAATGGGATAAATTTAAATGAGATGGTATCACACAAATTGTACTATATTTTGAATGTGCTTGTAGTTCTTGTAGTTGTAAAGATATCAAGCAATGTAGGGACCATCAACATGTTAGATGGCGTGTATTCCTGTATATAAGTAGAAGACTATGTATATCTGAATCCCTCATGCATCGTATCAGCAAGACCTCAATAGAGCTTTTTTGTAGTTGTTGTATTAAAAATCATCCAACTATATAATAAAATATTAGCTCACACGACACTTGTTTCACCATGTTTCATTGTTTCTCAACAAGTCAACCATTATCAGTCTACCAATACTGCACCCCCCTGCACATTAAAACATCGGTGTTTGTATTTGATGTTCCTTAATTTCAGAAACACCAATAATAATAGCCTGAGAGTCTGAGACCATGTACGACGATTATCTTTCGAGCATTGAAATATGTGAATTGAGTTCCACTTTGCTCCAACAAGAAACAAGAAAATTGAAATCACGTTCACAGAACGCTGCAGAGTTCTTGCTTGCACCCTCATTTTCACATTTTTATTTTTATCTTTTCTAATCAAATGTTGACATATTACCTTCACATAAATTAAAATAAAAGGAAAACTATGTATATTTTAAATAAATTGGGCTCCACAAATAAATATTTTATTGAGAAAAAGTAGGAATGCGTTTTTATTGTTGTAGGAAGAACATAATGAAGTTCTGAAAAATAAGAATGATGAATAATGTGGAACGAATGGACCCCACCCGCATTCCAAAAATTAAGACTGCAACTGCATTTGTTGTTATAGAAGTATTAATCACTTGTTATTTATATAAACAAAAAATTGGACATAATTATCTCTACTTTCAACTTTTGGTGGGATACCACCGAGTCAAGTGGGTGATTTGGTGAAAAGTTGTCATGTCAAACACACTCATTTCAATACATATCAGCTTTCGATCATTCAGTTATACGTACTATAGGTGGTTTTACCCCATTACATCTTATATTATGTAAAACTAAATCATATAATTATGTTTTAGTCATTTTGCTAAATAGTTTCAATGTATGTCAGAAACAAGTATTTGTTCAATCAATAATAATATTTATTTTAAGGTGTTGTTCATGTCATTTTATGATAAGGATGAGTAATATGGTTTGAACATGTATTTTACTTTTTCATAAGGAAATAATTGACTAATTAAATTAATTAGCTTAATTTTCATGTTATATATGAAATTTTTAATTAATATTTGAAAATTAAAATTAGTATTTATTATTATTGGATCAATGCAAGTATTTATAAATAGTCATTACAACATGTGTATCCCATTGTAAATTCAAATGAGACCTTATCACACAAATGTACTATATCTTTAATATGGTTGTGGTTGTAGCAGCTGTAAAGATGTCAAGCAATGTAGCGACCATCAAAATGTTGGATTATGGCTACTAAAAATCTGTCTGATGTGATAATTCGAATTTGTCCAATCCAGAAAAAATCAAATACAGTCATAGAATTTTCGTCTGAATTTTGACATTGACTGAAAATATAAAATTAATTTTTTTTAAAATTTCTATTGTTCGGACCCGACTCAGACTCGAATGTATGCTTGTTCTATTTGTCCACCCGAGAAATACGTGAAAAAGCCAGATATCGAATATCAAATTTCTGTCCGATGTCCGATTTATTCGTACCCAAAATTGTCCAGATCCGAATTTTCACCAACTCTAAATATGGTTGTAGTTGTAGTACCTGTAAAGATATCAAGCAATGTAGGGACCATCAAAATGTTGGATTAGGGCGGGTAAAAATATCTCCGATCTAATAACCCCGATTTATCCGACTTAGAAAAAAATTAGGTACAGTCATAGAATTTTCATTTGAATTTTGACATTGACCGAAAATTCATATTCAATTTTTTCAATTTTCTATTGTCCGAACCCGATTTAGACCTAAATTTATACTTGTTCAATTTGCCCGACCCGAAAAAATGTGAAAAAACTGAATATCGAAGATCAAATTTTCATCTGAAGTCCGATTTTTCCAAACCCAAAATTACCCAGACCCGAATTTTTGCCCGTTCTAAATAGGGTTGTAGTTGTAGTAGCTGTAATGATATCAAGCAATGTAGGGACTATCAAAATGTTGGATGGTATGTACTAAATCTCCAAACCCTTTTTTCCCCAATCTCTTTTATTTTCCTTTGTACATCTTCTCATGGTCCACTAGTAATAATGCTCTTGTACCTTAGTTTTTTTTCCCCCACCCCCTACATTCTACACAACATATTTCCAAGAATCAATGAATGGTTGATGAATATGAAAGCAAAGGTACATTTGGATGTATCACAATTGCACTTGTTAATGGTTGATGAGGTTAAAATTTTGTCAATTTTGGGGGCTCCAATCTCTGTTTTACCATGTGATGTTGCAGGGGTAGGAGACCAGTAGGCTTACAACCCAAAACTAATTTGGCAGAGGAAACACATAGGGACCATAAAAATGAACAAAACACGACCATAACTCAATTCTGTAAGGTTATAGATCAAACAAGATAACTCATCTCAAAAGATTAGCTTATCGTCGTTTTTTTCTGCGGTCGGTAAAGTGTGGTAGCGGTGTGGTATGGTATGGTAAAAATGAGAATAGTATGATATGATGTGGTACAGTGTGGTAAGTTATGGTAAGCATAATTGGTGTAGTATGCGAGAAGAGAGAAAAGTGAAAGTAGTGAGAAAAATGAAAATAGAGAAAAACATGATTGGTGTGGTAAAGTGGTAATATGTGATGGTTTGTAGTTGGTGTAGTAAATTTGGTAGGTGCGATATGCCGGTATGGTACCACACAAAAGAACAAAATTCAAGTAAGAGAGTTTGCTTGATCAGTAAATCTCTCATCGATAGCCCATTCTACCAATGTGGATAAGTCGAGTTAAATAATCTTGGTCCCACATAACTCTTGATTTTCGTCAGCTTCGCCACTGAACTTTCAAAATTCACTTCATTTCCAAAATTTGTCAAAAATGCCACAAAACCTAATATTGACCTACTACTCCATGTGGTAATTTTGACAAATTTTTGAAGTTAAATGACATATTGACAAATTTAAGAAGTTAAACGACATACCTGACAAATTCGAAAGTTCTGTGACAAAATTGACAAAAATTAAGAATTATGTGGCACCGATAGCATTTAACTTGGGATAAGACCAATACCTTGCAATGATATAAGAACGAAACACGTAAAAATTGAAGTACTCAATTTGTATCCAACTTGGATGCGTACACAATATCCCTTATTTGTATTTATCTTGTGCATTTGGGTCTTTCCCAGGAAAATGTTTCTAGAAAAACTTTTCTTCGAAAAAGTTCCTCTTGAATTTTTTTTCCCTGGGAAAGAATATATTACAATATTTGTTTTACGTTTGAATACATGAGAAAGTTTGTAGGAAAGTTTATAAAAAATGTTCAAACTACCTTCATTTACTAAGGCCCCGTTCTTTTATGCAATAAATTTGCGGTGCGGTAATTTGTGGTGAATTGTAATGGATTGCGGTAAGTTGCGGTGGAAATAATAAATGGTTGTTAAAATAGAAAAGTAATTATTTGAATTTATGGAATTTTATTAAAAAAGATAAATGAAAAGGTGTGGTAGATTATGATAGTTGCGGTAAGGTGCGGTGCGATAACTTGCAATACCGCATAAAAGATCGGAGCCTAAATTTATAGGAGTAGAGCATCTTTCAGGGATATTTTAGAAAAATATACTACAATAGTTTCACTTGCCCATGAAAAAAAAAAAAAAACTTTTCTAAACCCTCCCATGGAAAAGTGTCTCACATCAACCATGAGAAAATATCTAACCCCACTCAAAACTTCCTCATCCTCGTTCAACCAAACATGCAAAAGTTTAGTCAATTTAGAAAAATTGACCAACTTTTCGAGAAAACATCTTCAACCAAACACTCCCTGGAAGCAGCATCATATATGCATAGTGCTAACCATCTTCCAAACTCACAGGATGCAATCTTTTCCACTTTGTTCTCTTCTGTTCTGCTTTCCTGCATCAATAACCCAATGATTTTTTTATTTTTTATTTTTTTTGGGTGGTCATGGAAAACCAACACAAGCAGTCTGGCTTAAGCAAACTGATGAACTACACTATCCTACAGCTTATCCTACATCCCAAGATTACATATCAGATTGTATAATGTAATTGATTCCCCACAATATGCAGAAATACAAAGACAACTTCTCATTGCCTTCTTTTCTTCTGATTGTGAATCAACCGAATAACCCGGTTCTCAAGTGTTTCATAACATGAATGATACTAACATGTATCATGCACTTCCAAACTTACCATTTCAAACACGGAAATATGATGTTTCTATGGTGTTAGCTGTCTTGACGCTGTTTTTTTTTCTTTTTTCCTTTCTACAGTTTTCGCAACGTTATTGCAATCTCATTTGCAAGGTTTGAATAACCCAAAAAAAAAAAAAAACACTGCAATATGAACATGGATATCAGATGCAGAATCTGAGTACATGCCACCATATGCACCATCATTTTGTTAACAACAGAACATCTCCTGTTGTACTCCCTCCATCTAGAGTTGGCAAAATTTTGTCGGACCCAAAATTCCCGAATTGTCCAACCTAGAAAAAATCGGGTCAAAACATAGATTTCTCATTCGAATTTTGATATTGACCGAATATTCGGACATAAAATTTCTCTTTTGCTATTGTCCGAACATGATTCGACCCGAACTTAGCTTCGTCCGAATTGTCCGACCCGAAATAAAACCGGGTCCAGACATGAATTTCTCGTCCGAATGTTGACATTGACCGAATTTGTCCGACATATATTTTTGACAACGCTACCTCCATCCCATATTATGTCTTTTTAACTAACTTTTTTCGTTTTCATAATATTTGTCATTTTAGAATCCCGATGACATATTCCCATTTAACTTTCCTTTGACATACAATGACAACTGACAAGAGAATACAAATGAGGGGTTGTCAGTATATTTTCTAACCTGTCAGTTGTGACAACCATCACTGATTGCTTACCAACTTGATTCATCAGCAATGCAACCTCCACCTGCAAACCAACTGGGAAAGTAATTCTCAATCTGACAAAGATAACAAAAACAAATATGAAAGGTTACAACTGTTATTTGGAAAAAGAAGGTGCCTTTCACACTTGTGAGTGTCCCGGCAAAAGCTGATCCGACCCGAGACCGACCCAATTTTTCAAACCTGAAATATAACAAAAACACAGAATACAAGGCATACCGAACCCCACCCACCTGAATTGACAGGTCTACCTGTGAGTGTCCTGGCAAAAGCTGACCTGACCCAAGACCGACCCGGTTTTTCAACCCTGAAATATACAAACCCGGAACACGGGGTATACCGAACCGGACCCCACCCGCCCGAATTGACAGGTCTACCTGTGACTGTGACACTACTTCATCCCAAGTTCTCAGCATTGATCAGCATAAGATAAACACATTATGTTGCAAATGGAAGAGCATGTCATTGAGTATTAATTAACTTAGTATTAGATAAAGAATAATTCATTCTCTGAGATGTTCCAAGGAAAGATTATTATTCGAAACACTATGTATACTCCTACTGTAAATTTCATCTCACAGAAAGGAAAAAAAGAAAGAAGAAGAAAAGAATGAAAGACTATGGTGAGGTATGTGCTTTAACATTAGCTAAGAGCCTAGTGATTTTCGCCAGAGTCTCCTTGGCAGCGAGCGTGTCAGGATGATTTTCCCCAGATATCGAAGTCCTAATAAAAATCGCCTTCCTAACTAAATCATCGGCGATGTCAAACTGTCCTCCTCTGATTACCAACTTCGCCCTGGTCTCTAAGACCGTCGCTCGTGCCAATGCCATGTCTTGCCACAAAGACGGGTTGAGCTGGGCGTTCGTGTGGACCGGCCTCCAACATATCGACTTATCCAGCCATTTTTCGACCGGAGTCACGAATGCCTGGTCTGCTGTCTCGAGTGCATTCGTGCACAACCGGAGAAGTTCAAGGGCGGCATTGCACCGGGAAAAGGTGATGAATGCTCTGATTGCAAGCGGCAAGACGACTTCTTTGACAAGGATTAGTAAATCTGACACCTTGAGTTCGACGACAACCGGGTCATTTCCAAATCCAAAGATCAGAAAACATGCAGCCCAGAGGTGTTCGGTGTGCTGCACTACGGACCCACGAGTTATGACAGCCTGGACCATCGCGTGGGCCCCTCCGGTAACGCCCTTTCTCCGGGCATACAGCTTGACGAGCTCGTTGAAGTGGATGTGCCCTTGTTTTGTGCAACTCCTGGCAATGTTGAACCTCAGCAACATCGAAGCTGCTTCGAGTTCAGTTCTCTTGTTATACGAAGCAAACCCACATGGGAAGGACCGAAGGATCCGTTTCCATAGCCGGGTCCCTTTGTTTCTTTCCGGGATTTTGCATGCAGCTGCAGATAACAGGGTGACAGGAACCGGTGCTGGTGCGAACCAACCGCTGGCCTGAACCATCCTCGTCGCCAGGCTTCTTGGACCGTCTGCATGGTCAAATATCGAGAAGCAGACCTCGAATAGTTGCAAGAGGAAGGTGTTTCTCCTTAGAGCACCGATTTCCTTCCCGTTCCACGAGAAGTCTCGCAATGGCATCCGGTTGATGGTGTCGAGGAGCCTCGTTGGGGTGATGGGAAGTTCGGAGAGGATTGCCCCGACAATGGCTAGGCCTAGCGTTATCCTTCCGAGTTTCTCTTCGATTAATCTTAGAGCATCGATTTCAGCAAGCGGGTAGTCCGATGTTGTAGTACTATTTCCCTGCATCAAGGAAAGAGCCTCGACACCGGATAAGTAGGAGAGCTTCATGGGCTCCAAATTCATCACACGAGGCAAATGCGTCGAGATTAAGAAGTGGGTTTCGCCACCAAAGCGAGGAAGAAGGTCCATGACGAGCCTGTGATCCCACCAATCCTTTTCGCTCTCCAAATTGTCTATGATCACAAGGTAAGGCAAGTTCCTCATGAGTTCCCTTCGTACCCTGCAAATCGCGGCGTCTTCTTGCTCTTGGAAGCTCTTTAGCTTGCTCTTCTCCGTCTCGATTCCAACATCAGATTCGAGAAACGGCCAGATGTTTAGATAGTTCTGCCTAATGTACCGGCTTTCCCCTCCAATCCACAACACCATCTTGTACTTTTGATGGTATCTATAGGCAAACTCGAGGAGTAACTCGGTCTTGCCAATCCCGGATTCCCCTGACACAATTGCTACCCCCTTGCCATACACAATCTTCATCGATCGTTTTCTTCTACCACCATATTTCCTCCCACTCTTCGCCTTTGGCGAATGATGATGATGGCTAAAGCTTGTGCTTTGCATCTCAATCTCTTTCACCGATTCTTTCCACACCACGGGATCTTTCCCCTTTACCTGTCTTTCCAACGAATTACTCCTACTCCAACTCATTGTGATACCCCGGCGTCTGTTCCTACTAGTCTTGATCTCGAAATAATCCCCTTCCGAATCCCCGGTGACATCTCCAAATAACATGAATTCCAACTCGGCCAACTCCTTTTTTCGACCAATGAAGTTCTCGTTCCTCGGAAAAGGGAACTCGTCTTTCTCAACCTTGTCCTTCCACTTACTCAACCGCTCGACAACACTCCTCCTTCCTAATCTCATACCGAGCAACGTCACAGTCCTAACAATGCAGTCCCTCCAATTGCCATTCTGAGCCTCCAACTTCCAATCATCCACCCTAGAAAGCCCGTGTATCGCCTCCTTCCATTCCTTCTCCAACCCGCCATACAACTCCCACAACTCGCCCCCGTGTTTCTCCCACAAATCCCCACGTCGCTCGATGATATCCCTGACAAGGCAGTCGCTAGGCGCGACATCAAAGTAGACAGGAACGAGATTCTTCTTACTGGCGAAAAATCTCAGCTCCTCGATCGTGCAAGGATTCTTAAACGACTTCTTCGTGACAATCACTATCCCGAAGCTGCAGATGTCCATGGCTCGCTCCACGATCCGCTGCTTCCGAGAATTCCTGCACCTCGCCCGGTCAGACGCAAAGCAGCTGAGACCCTGCACCTCCAGCTCAGCACGTAGCCAATTGGCGAATCTCAACAAACCCGGCTTTCTCCCATGCAAACCGATGTACACATCACAGTTTCTGATCCTACTGGTTGTCATAGAAGCTGCTGCACTATTCGACGCAAAGGGCACTCCATAGTTCCTAGCCGCCTTCTTCCGCCTCTCTCGATGCCTCGAATACTCAGCCCATCTAACCTGGCCCCGGCTAGAGGATGTCTCATTTGCTACCCCGGTAGACGACGAAGCGTGTTCGAGGATTGGGACATTATTCACTCCAACAACATTCATGTCTGGTTCAATTGTAGGGTTTGTGACCACTTTGCTGCTAGTTTCAGCATTGACATCTTCATGTGGGATGTCGGTCCGTGTGGAGTCCGAATACTGTGACTTTGACGAGCTCGGTGAAAAGAAAGGAGACGGGTTCGCAGAGTAGAACACAGAAGATGCAGATGAGAGCCTTCTGGATGTAGTTGTTGCTAAGGATTCCAACTTAGAACTCTCTTCTTGGAGATCCATACTTAGAACAAGGTTTTATTCTGTGCCATATATGAGCAAGAAGAGCTTTTTCCTGACATCATAAACCAGCATTATATCAGAACATATCCAAACAACACAACCCAACTACAAACATAATTTCAGCCAAATTTCAAAAATTTCTATAACCTCAAAGCATAATTTCAGCCATATATGAGCAAGAAGAGCTTTTTCCTGACCCGACCCGGTTTTTCAAACCTAAAATATAACAAACCCGGAATACAGGGCATACCGAACCTGACCCGACCCACCCAAATTGACAGGTCTAATAACCAGCATTATATCAGAATATAAGCAAACAAAAGTTGGAAAGACAACTGAGAAGCATAATTTCAGCCACATTTTCTCATTACACAAATACTCATAGATTCATGAACAAGGTGGAGTAGCATGAAGGAAAAAAATTGTACTGTTGGACAAAAAAGATTAGGACATATCAACAACTTTACAACCCCATAACTTTGTCATTACCACCTCCCATTTTTCAAATCCATGTTTTCTGGTTGATGTTTGACACAGTCACAACAGTAGTGAAGAAAAGGACACAAGGTCAATGAGAATAAACAAACAAAAGCTAAATTTAAATAATATCTTCAGCAAAAAATTGAAAAATACCCAATAAAAGCATAAAATTAGGGCAAAATTAGATCCAACAACAAGAAATCAAGATACCCATCAATAATATCAGCAAGAAAATGCAAACCCAGAACTCAAATTCAGATCTGAAGAACTTACTTACTTGGTTCAAAACTCGAAACATTGCCTCAAAGATTTGACATTTCCTTGCTCACATTAATCATACCCAATTTCAGAAACCCAACAAAAGCTCCAAAAAATGTCAATTTTCTCAATGTATTGGAGGAAACTTGGTTGAATATGAATGAAACTCAGACCAAAAATAATAAGCAAGCATGAAAAGTTAAATGAAGGGGTTTCCTGTTTGTAATGATTTGAGATACTAGGAAAGTGGTTAAAGACAGATTTGAAAGAGACCCTTTTGAGAATAATATTAAGAAGAGAAGAAAAAAAAAGGGAAAAACAAACAAAGGTTCAAACTCTATTTGATTGAGATGGGTTGATTAGAAATGTCTTAACCTTTTCACAAAAAAGAAACCCTTCTTCACAACTAGTAGTAGTAGTAGTAGAGAGAGATACCCTCTAATATAAACTAAACTCTGTGTTTCTCTCCCTAGAAACAGCTTTCTCTCTCTAGAAATGGCTCCTCACAAACTAAAAAAGAATTCTTTTGGGTTTTTGCAGTCTGGTAAGAAGAAAAGAACCCAGTTTTTTTTATATTTTTTATTTGTTTATGGAAAGATTTTATTAGTAATTTTTGAAGTGAGTTGTGTTGGGTGAGGGTCCTATAAAAATTGAAAATTGTTTGACAGGACAAGGACACATACCGTTTGAGCAGGACATGGGGCCAATGACCGATCTGAGTGAAGATTACAGCAGAAAAAAAAAAGGGAAAAAAAAGTAACTCACCTCATCTCATCTCATCTCATCTTCATCTTTGCATCATCATCAACATCATTGTCATCGTCATAATAATAATCCCTTGTTTATATAATATTTTAGCTTTGTTAGTTAAAACATAAACTAACATGTATAATAAGAATATGAAACATGTATAGACAAATTCAACATTCATTTTTTATGGAGGTCGCTTAATGATAAGAGTTCTTTTTTTTGAGGTTTGGATGCTACCATACTGAACCTTCGGGATATTGGACAATAATACATTGTACTTCGGGGATGTTGGACAATAATACACTGTATTTTGGCGGTGGTTGGCTCGATGAAAATTCTACATGATCCGCTTGCTACATAGGATCACCACCAAGTCAGCCACTGTCATAATTTTTTCAGGTGCATTTTGCCCAACACCCCCTAAAGTACAGTATAGTATGATTCAATGTCAAAGTTCATTGTATTATTGTCTAATACCCTAAAAATTCAGTACATTAACGTCCAAAAATACCTTCATTTTACACTGCCCAATTATAATGTTTAGTAAGCGTTTCATTAATGCATATGTTTTAGAAGGGGAACTAAGAATCATTGATGTAAAATTATACGAACCTATTCCCAAATAAAAATGTTCTATCTCCATTCCATTTTATTTGTCACCTTGAAAATTGTGTATAGTCAAGCTTGTAAAACTTTAATCTTTAAATTTTTCCATATATATAATGATTTCTTACATAAAAATACTCTCTTTAAATTTATAACGGAAATACTATCATAAAATTAGAATATCTTAGTTGTTGATAACAATATAATATCTTAGTTGTTGATAACAATAGAATATCATAACGGAAATACTATCATAAAATTTTCGGTCCACATATATAACACGAATTTTTCATATTCCGCCACATTTTATAAAAGTCAAGAATACATCAACGAATTATTAACCATATTCTTTTATCAATATTACCAAATAAAATACATATTCACATACCATATTTTTGTATCATTCATTATATTGCAGAAAGCAGAATTGTGGTAGTACAACTCTTTTAATTAATTAATTTACTAAATACTTGGGTATATGCTTTGGCAAAAGTTTGGTAGGACTGCAAAGTTTTTTATTTAGTTTCAGTTTTTTGAGCCTCTAAAATGGGCAGCAAGATCTAAGAATCTACAGCTGCCTATTTTATGCTTTTTGAGTTCACATTTACATCCTCAAGTTGTTTTTGTATTTTGACCTTTTCACCTTTCCCTCCTGGCCCCCCTCCTCCTTTGTTTTGTACCATTGGATTTGACATTTGAGATATGGATGAGAGGAATATTATTATTATTATTATTGTTATTATTATTATTATTATTATTATTGAAGTTTAGAGTTATGATGTTTTTTTCGATGATGGAAAGTCAAAAGGTTTGAAAGTTCATATAATACAGCAAATTGTATACAAAATAACAAACAATCACAACCAAAAGAAAAGTGTTACAACCAAACTGCTAAAAAAAAGTAACACAGCAAGGACTTTCGCGCACAACAATCAAACGAAACCTTCACATCTCAAATACGATGAAAGATTAATAACTTCTGTTTGGTGGGTCATTGAAGACTCTCACGCCTATAACATTGTCAATAATCATAGTCTTTCGGTCTATCTAAGCTTCAAAATCATCACGCCTATAGCATTGCCAATAAAATATTGGTTTAATAGCCACTGATGTCATAATATAGGCCTTGTTCTTTTATGCGGTATGGCGCGGTATGGTGTGGTGAAATTGTGGCGGGTTGTGGTGTAATTGTGGCGGGTTATTGGTATGTTGTGGTGAGTTTTTTTGCAATATCTATTATATGCTACTGGAGCATGTGCTCCGGATCCTACGTGGCATATGACATTGTTCATCAATAAAAGAGTCTTTGTTCACTCATAACCAGATAGGATAGTTCAATACATATGTTGAGATTGTTCACCCTGTATATCGAGATTGTTCACTAGATATGTTGAGATTGTTCACTAGATATGTTGAGATTGTTCACTAAATATGTTACAATTGTTCATCATGTAACTAGAGGTTGTTCATTGAAAATATTTCCATTGTTCACTATGTCATTATTTACTAATTCATTGTTTAGTCATTCACTCCTGCAAGTTCAAGTACATGTTATTCGATAAGTTCTAATGATAGAAATTTTGTCACATAAGAAGATTATATATTATAAATTGATTTCATGAGTAAACGATCTTAATCTTTCAACTGAGCAAACAAGTTATAATGAACAATGATGTTATCTTCAGTGAATAATTCATTTTAACTGACACTGATAACCGATAAGTAGTTACTGATTTTTTTTTTAAAAAAATAAAAAATCTAACATGGCTGTCATGTCATATCTTGGAGCACATGCTCCAGGAGCATACAATAATTTGCAGTTTTTTTGTATGTATATATAAATATTGTATTGGTAATTGTGAAAAAGTAATTTATGGTGGGTTGTGGTGAATTGTGGTAGAATGATATTTTGTGGTGGGTTGCGGCAAACTGCGGTAGATTGTGGTACTGCAGTTTGCCAACCGCAGAAAAGAACAGGGCCATACTCCCTCCGTCCAAAATAAATTGTCTTAGTTTGACTAATGAGGTCAAACTTTTTAAATTTTTAACCATTAATTTTTCAAATTATATATTGAGTTATTGTACATGATTATCACTATAAGATTTGTAATAAAATATATTTATACTTAAACATAATATTACAAGTTTCGCTATAATAAAATGTGAAAAGTTAATAATCAAAGTCTTGCTTCGAATACCATAAAAAAAGGACAAATTATTTGAAATGGAGGGAGTACTTTGCCTATATTTACTTAAAGTTGAAAATAATTCTTTTGTAAGCCTCCTTGTATATAAACTGAGCATTAATGAGATATCTTCACTTTTGATGTAAGAAGATATGTTTTTATTGAGAATTTTCAAGTTTAATTTTGTTGATTTGTCAAATTAAATGATAGCAGGATTTCACTACATTACAATAAGTATTACTCCCACTGTTTGGTTTTATTAATCGTCATTGGAAATTGTGCCGAAACTTTGACCGTTAATATTATAATTTATACAATGATTCATTCTATAAAATCGATGTCATTAGATTCGTAATAAAAAATACTATTAAAAAAGTACAATATTATATTTTTTTTTGCAAAACATTTATATTAGAAATTATTGATTAAAAATTGGCACTGAAAACCATAAATGACAGATAAAAAAGAACGGAGGGAGTATTACTATGGGTGATGATATGTGTCTTATCCCAAGATACTACTTAAGTGTCTTCCTTTTTATAAAACTAATACATATTATCATTTTTAACCTCAAATTATTTTACAGATACTATTAATTATCAATTATAAGAAGCTTGGAACGTGTTGGCTACGCCAACAATTAAAATTGACACCCTAACGAATGAACCCCGTCCGCTGGGTATATTTTAGACGCCTTTTTGTAAATTTTAAAAATATATATATAAGTGTGATTTTATACCATTTATATATATTATTATAGTTATAGAAGCCAATTATGTAATTTTTTTTCAACTTAATTTACAAATGTATAGATTTTATACTATAGCAAGATACTTAATATATATCTTGCCCAAGATATTTATCATTTCCGTGTTACTATTTGTGTACATTGTATTGTTAAGTTTGGTAGAAGAGTTGAAGATAAAATTTATATTTAAGGAATATCATGGACTATATTAGGGGACAATAATACTAAAAATCTAATCAATTCCACAAATTTCATACAGTAGTGATGTATGTATGGTTGATGGGGCCCATGACCTAGTGCTAAGGGTAGTGTCATGTAGGAGTGGAATTCAGATTGGGACGGGAGGGAATGAGAGTAAGGTCATGTTATTTGGGTTGGATAAAATAAGGTTTGGATGGATTGGATTGCATTGGATTGGATAAGTTATAATGTATTTTTTTTTTTTGAATTGTGTTTTTAGTGGGATGCTTTTTTGGAAAATTGTGCAAGGTCTGGATTGGATTGGAAAGAGTTACCAATCCAAAAAACAAGACCTGAGGAAATCTGGTCACGAAGAATAAATTATGTATGTATATCTAGGTTTTTGACAAACTAAAATTATAAATATGTCCCTAAGATTATATATATATTTAAAATAAGAGGGATATTTATGTATTTTAGTAGAAATTAGAGACGAAGATGCGAGGATGTGTGGCAAATAATTTTTCCTATCTAGGAAACAAGGACGGCGGTGGGTGCAAAGCTCATGCATAAAATTGTCAACAATGAAACTCTAACTCACACTTGACATATGTGGTTATTAAGTCCTAAGTTTAATTGTTGACGACGTTGTGAGGTGATTAGAGCATAATTTTTTTTTATGCATCCTAAGGTTAAACAGTGCTCAAGGATCGTAATGTATAAATTGTTTGGGTCTAGACTCATTAAGGGACTTTGGTTTTAGATAGGGGCTCTATTACATGAGGTGTTAAGTGTGTCTATGCAAGGAAGTGAAGTGGGTCGCTTCAAATAGCCTAAGGTTAGGCTCGATTGTTTTTGTGAGGGATGAACACATGGACATTCGTAAAAGTGACATTTATTTGAATAAAGGATAAGTTATTGTCTATTATTGCATTCAGATACACTACATAAAAATTTAAGTTAAAAGACACTTTCATAATGCATGTTAACTCAACTTCGCGGGTGTTCAAGTTCTCTATATGATTTAAATGGTGGAGTTAATTTTACCCAAGTATTCTCGATATATTTCAAGTAGTATTATACTTTTGAAATGATGAATGATTGTTAAATTATTTTAAGAGTACAAGGGTTAATTAAGATGAAAAATTATAAATATAAGCTTAAAAGTTGATACATAGCTAGAGTGTCAACGGATGTCATTTAAGCTAGAATTAGGTTTATATGACCCTTGTCGAAAGTGACATGGATCGTGTAACTGTCCAAAGAGTTTTAAAAGGGAGAGTCATACAAACACACTCGTGTCCTCACTGACATGGACCATGTTCCGTACAACACAGGTCGTGTTGTACAGAACATGGTCCATGTCAGTGCCCAACTCCCTTGATATTATGATTTTCCCGATTTTAGGTCCCTAAATGATTCTGCGTGGAGATTATTATGGATCTGCTTTTTTCTATTGATTTCTTCTGTCAATGATGACCCCTTGAGGCCTTGATCCATGTAATATTCCCTTTGCTATGCCCTTGAATCAAGTCTTTGATTTGAAAGAACTTATTCTCCAAAGCTCCTTTGAATGGTGACACGAATTTTTATTCATCCTCACTCCACTTTTCTTCATCTTCTTTAGTTCTACAGAGCATCAATACACTTTTTAATATGTTGACTGTAGCAACATTCTTTGATAGTCCTTTTAGAGATCATGTGCTCTTATTTACAAGAAGTTAAGTTTTACTTTTGAGTTTTTCACAGTCTAGTGAATAAGTTTCAAGGACATACGAGTTTTGACCCTCAACACCTAACCACTCAATTGAAACATCAGTTTGGTATATGTGACTGTTTGAGTTTTTAAGCCCCATTTCCTCACCTCGCATATTATTGAAGAAGTTGCTTCTGTTGGACTTGTTCAACTCATAATATATAGGCCCCTGTCTTGCAACTTCCTCTTGGTCGTAGTAAAACAATTCGAGAAACTACTTGATGTTCTCAAAAACAACAAATATTGTTTTTGAGGACATCAAGTATTGTTTTAGGGAGCATCGAGTTTGCATTGTGAATATCAAGGGGACATCAATTATCCATGCAAACTATTGATATCCCTAAAACAATACTTGATATCCTCAAAAACAATATTTAATGTACATTTCTCTGCTTATCTGTTCGCCAAAATGTCATGCTTACTAACAATGTGCTGCATTAAAATGAGGAGGTCACCAGAATATGATATAAACTAGACTAGAAGAAAAGCTAGTGCTGGTTAAGAACAAAAATGCAATAGTATAAGCTTTGAGTGTTGTATTAACTTTATGAAGCAAAGATACTTGGTGCTAAATTCCCAACCAACACAACACACAGACTAGTACTATAGCCATCAATAATTCAAGAGAGATAATTAATTAAAACTAGCAATGATTGATTGAATATTGAAGTTGATAAATTTGAAATAAAATCCAAATGTAATGGGAACTCAAAATAAACTTAGCTAGATTTGTCAAAAATCATTGAGACTTGATGGGTATGGGGCACCAATATATCCACTATCTCACTCAGTCTCAGCCACTATGTGTACTCCCTCCTTTTTAAAAAAAAAAAATTATTACAGTCGGATTCGTGTCGAAAATTTTGACTGTTAATTTCTTAATATACATAATGATTTATCATATATAATTTACATCACTAGATTCGTAATGAAAAATACTTCTCCATCCATTCCATATTAATTGTCACTTTGTTGGTATTCTCAACTTCTCAAATATCATTCTTCGACTGATAATTTCTTAACTGCTAATTTATTAATATATATAATGACTTATCATATAAAATTTACATCACTAGATTCGTAATGAAAAATACTTCTCCCTCCGTTATGTATTAATTATCACTTTATTGACCGTCATGGTCTTCATTGTCACTCTTTTCTTGATAATTTTTATATAATATTTTATTAATGATCGCAATATTATACTTTGAGGATAATAATTTTCGTTATAGATCTAATGGTAGCAGTTTTATATAACAAGTCATTGTATATACTAAGAAATTTATGATCAAAATTTTTAATATTTAACTGTATAATTTCCAAAGACGACAATTAATATGAAATGGATGAAGTGTTAGAAACGTTGAAAATTATATCTTTTAATAAAATATTAGGTGAGAAATTATTAAATAAAAATGGGTCTTTTTAGCAAAAGTGGTTAGAATTTTCAACCATTTTCGAACAGTAGGAAAATGATTCGTAGGAAAAATTTCACACCATTTTAGCAAAAGTGGTTGGAATTTCCAACAATTTTTCCCACTTAAAAGTAGAACAATATTTGAAAAAAATTGAAAAATATGAAATGGTTACCAAAACAGTTGATTTTTTCCAACCATTTTAAATTGGTTGAAAAAAGTGGTTGATAATACACATATTTTCAGTAGTATATTTTTAAATGGATGGTATTTGAATACTCCCTCCTTTTTTATTTATCTGTCGCCTATGAAATTGTGTTACAAACTTTGACCGTTAATATCTTAATTTATATAATGATTCATCATATAAAATTGATATCATTAGATTCGTAATGAAAAATACTATTAAAAAAGCATAATATTATATGTTTTTTATAAAAATTTTATATTAAAAATGATTTATTAAAGATTGACACTGAAAATCGTAAACGAGACATAAAAAAGAATGGAGGGAGCATATGTATGTATGTTTCCATGATGTACGTGTAGGGTAGTGAGTAGTAGTGGGTGTAAGTGCCAAATAGGAAGTGGCACTGTTGGTGTTGACTAGATGCACCTTTGCCTTAATTTGGCTTTCTATTCACATACAATTAACTATCAACATCTTTCAAAAAAAAAAAAAAAAAAAAAAGAAGAAGAAACTATCAACATCACCCAATATCATAACTTTGCCCATTCCCTGCCTTTCTTCCATGCCACTTCCCTACTGCATGAAGATGCATGTCAAACAAACCTAACACATACTTGTGTTGGTGTTGTAATCTTTTGGGGAACGTTTGCTTGGAAAAAATTTTCGAGAAAATTATGGCGCGTTTGGTAGTTTTTCGGGAAAGATTTTTTCAAGAAAAATTTTCTCGGGAAAGATTTTCCCTAGGCCCCCCTTGGGAAACTTTTTAATGAGGTAGTGAGAGAAATAATGGATCGCACATCAAAATTTTCCTCTATATTAAAGAGAACCAAACATGGGAAAGTTTGTCAATTAGAAAAAATTGATCAACTTTCCCGGGAAAGTTTCTCAACCAAACGCCCCATTAGTTGATTTTTTTCAAATTGATGTAAAAGTTTTAATGTGGAATCTACTATTTTCCTCACAAATGTAGTAAACTTTTTTTCCCAAATGAGAGTTAGGAGAAGCTTTTGTCGGGATTTTTTTGCTGAGAAAATCTTTCCCCGAAAAACTATCAAACGTACCATTGACAAATCTTATATATTAATATTTCATCTTCTTCTTTAGACTATGAGAGTCAATCCTAACATAAAATAAGATATCATAATTATATATTTTTGATCATTAACTATATTGACATTAAAACCTACTCACATAGACAACACAATCTTTTTTCCCATCTTACATTACAATGGTCATATTTGGCAACCAATTGTTAGTTATTAGTTATTTGGAATAATGGTTAGCTTTTAGCCGTTTAAATAAGTTGTTAGTTAAAAAAGTGTTTGGTAAACTACTTGTATGTGAAAAAGTAAGTGGGTAAAATTTCATTTACACCCATAACATGCATATGCAATTTTTAAGGTCTATTTTTTTCAAAATGAATTGTAAATTTATAATTATGAAATAAATTTCTTTTCGTATACATTTTCATATTTAATATTCTACACTAGTTATATATTATTATTCAATGTCAACTCTATTTTTTTATTTATTATTAGAATGTATAACATTAAAATTTCATTGTATAGCTAGAGCTAGTAAAATAAATAAATTGTAAACTCTATGGAAAACTTAATTAAAATAATTAAACATGATAACACATACTACTCTTGCCAAATGAAAAACAAAATCAAATATAACAATAGTAATATGGTATTTAATGTAATTTTTTTGAAATATGAGGGTATTAAAGTAATTATTATATTAAAAAATTGAAAGCTGTCTCAAAAAACTTGCCCGAGCAACCTTTTGAAAAGTTGTTGTTCAGATCCAAAAATTAATGTAAAAAAAACTATTTACCAAGTAACTAGCATTGACAAAAATTTGAGTCGGACAAATTCAGCCAATGTCAAATTCGGACGAGAAATTCATGTTCAAACCCAATTTTATTTGGATCATACCGGGTCAAATAATGAAAAAAGAGAAAGTTTGCCGACTCTACGAATATCTCATTGAACTTTTTGACTTTGGTCAAAGAAATTGGTAGTCAAACACCTGTAATCTCTTGTACTCCCTCCATCCTTTTTAGGCACCGTTTTTTTATGCGTTTGGTATGCGTTGCGTTGCGTTTGCGTTTCGGAAAGTTGCGTTTGAGTTGCGTTTGGGTGCGTTTGGGGAATAATAATTTGGGGAAACTTTTTTATTTTTAAGAGAAAGGTGAATAGTACATTACATTAAGGTGCGTTTGGGTTGCGTTAAGATGCGTTAGGCTTTGTATATTTTGCGTAACGTTTCGGTGCGTTAACGCACAAAAGAACGGTGCCTTAGTGCTCTCTCCGTTCCATATTAATTATCGTCTTTGGAAATTGTACAGTCAAATTAAAAAAAATTTGACCATAAATTTTTTAATATATACAAAGGGTTGCTACATAAAATTACCACTATTAGATTGGTAACGAAAAATACTATTATAAAAATTAATATTGCAATGTTAATAACATATTATTAAAAGTTATCAATCAAAAAGTATTATTGAAGATCGTGCAAGTCAAAATTATAACAATTAATATGGAACGGATGAAGTATTTGTTCACTTAACTAACTTTTTTTTGTTTTTTATTATTTGTCGCATTTACCTTTCCAATACCAGTTTGACTACTTTTTCCCTTAATAAATGACTTTGAAACTAATAACTTAACAATAATTGGGTGTACTCTTGTCATTTTGATTCATTTCAACCTAAAGTTTATGTTGCATTGATTTCTTCATTTTTTTCCAAAGTACTTCCTTCGTTCTTTTTTACTGTATCTGTCGCCTAGGAAATTGTGTTAAAAATTTTGATAATTAATATCTTAATTTGTAGTATAATGATTCATCATACAAAATTCACATCATTAGGTTCGTAATGAAAAATACTATTTAAAAAGTATAAATGATATTTTTTTTACAAAATTTATATTAAAAATTATTTATTAAAGATTGATACTGAAAACCATAAATAATAGATAAAAAAACCCTAGAGGGAGTAACAAATAAAAAGATACTCCATCCATTCCTTAATAATTGTCACTTTGGAGTTTTGGGGAGATTTTAAGAAAATGATATTGAGAATGATAATTATATTGGGAATGATAAAAGTAAGAGTTAAATTTCTATTTTAGTTATATACTAACTCCGTCTCAAATTGTTTGTCCATCTACTTAATTCCCTTATCCCAAA
This sequence comes from Portulaca oleracea, assembly GCA_029582165.1. Taxonomy (NCBI): domain Eukaryota; kingdom Viridiplantae; phylum Streptophyta; class Magnoliopsida; order Caryophyllales; family Portulacaceae; genus Portulaca; species Portulaca oleracea. Next base: position 19,651,156 of record CM055885.1, read on the forward strand.
ATGTTTGTCCATTTTATAATTCCGATGATTGTAATTCCTATTATACCCCTAATAAATACTCTTTGTTTCTATTTGATTTTTCTTAACATGAAAAAGTAAGGACAATTCTGGTACATTACACATTTTTCACCCCATTTCCCATGACCATTGGACTTTTAAATATAGTTGGATGGACAAACAATATGGGACAGAGGTAGTAATTGTATTGGGAATTATAAAAGTAAGTTGAAAATTTATCATTAATGTTACATTGAAATTGTAAAGTGACAGATATTATGGAAAATAGAAAATTGATCAAAGTGACATATATTAAGGAATGGAGGGAGTACATATGAAATATACGGCAAGTCTCTTATTTGTTCATGCCCTTTGATCAAGAAGACAACATACGTGGTTACGAATATCATTAGATGAGTATAGTGACCATTTCTCAGTTCTCACACAAATTTGCACCAATTAAAAAAGTCACTATTTTATTTTATCATAAAACTAATAAAACTCAGTCAAATAAATCAAAATGAATTTGTGGGAAACATAAGCTATTCAATATATTCATTCATATCTATTTCTATATATATATATATATATATATATATATATATATATATATATATATATATCCATAAGCCTATACTATTACCTCCGTCCCTAAATAATTATCAATTTGACTAAATTTTGACCGTTTATTACTCACAAATTGCAATGAGTTACAATATAAAATTATCACCATTAGAAAGATATTGTGTTAAAAGTACAATGATATTAATTTTATATTGTAACTCATTATAATTTATGAGTAATCAACGGTCAAAGTTTAGTCAAATGGACAATTATTTAGGGACGGAGGTAGTATTAATTAATTACTAATTTTAAAATAGAGCAATTTCCAGTACTTAGGCCGTGTTCTATACTGCGGTTGGCAAACTGCGGTGCCGTGGCACCGCAGTTCGACACAACCCATCACATTTCACCGCAAATCATTACTTTTCTCTCTCCTCATTTTTCTCTTTCCTCACTTTTCTCCTCTATTTTTTACATTCTCTCTCTTCACCTACCCTACCCCACATACCAATAACCTACCACAATTCCACCACACCTCACCGCAAAATTCCAGCACTCCCGTACGCAGTAAGCCAGAGATGCTCCCCTCAGGATTCGAACCCTGGAAGGAGGGAAGAGAAGGTGGTGTTCCTTACCACTAAGGCAAGGACCCAATCGACTTCTCCTTCCTATGTATGTTATCGAGAAAAAAATGCTAGCCAACTTTTGATCATTAATATCTCAATATTATATATATAATATACTATTATACAAAAATATTATCATTAGATTCGTAACAATCATAAGAGTATACTATTGTAATGTTGACCAAAGAACAATAACATTTTATGTGTTAAAAATTATAAATTAATTATTTTCGAATAACTTATTCATTATCCAGTTTTTCTAACACTAATCTGTGATCCAAAAATATTTGCCAAATCAATTTCCAATTTGCCAGCTTCAATAATATATATGGCCCTGTTTTTTAGCTTAGTTAGATCTAACTTAACTTAACTTAATTTAAACTATACTTACCTTACCTAACTTGACACAACTCCCTAATTAAAAAACACTCAAACCAAAAACAAAATTTAAATAAAAAAGAAATACAAATAATATTATTTTAATCTTAAATCGATCCACTTTTTCCAACGCCCTATAACTTTTTCACTTATTTTTCTCATATATTCAAATTTTATTAATAAAATATTTTTATTCAACAACTAACCTAACTCAAACCAATTTTATCATTCCATATCATTCGCTTTCCTTTCCTCTCCTCACCTAACCAACATAATATGAACTTAACTAACAACATCTATGGCCCTGTTTGGCAACCAGCTGATAGTAGGAGTGTCTAAAACCGGTTAACCGCAATTTCGGTTAACCGCATATGCGGTTAACCGCCTTTGCGGTTTACGAATTTTATAAACCTAAACCTAAACCGCTTTATGCGGTTAACCGGTTTGTGGTTAACCGCTTTTGGAAACTAGAAACTGAAACCAAACCGAAACCGCATTGATAACATGGTTAACCGCTTTTTGGGTTCGGTTTATGGTTAACTGTCGGTTTCTAGTCATTTAAAGTAACAAGTAAGGAAGAAAAATTAACATTTTACTTCAAAATTTCAAATTTTGCACCTAATTTAATCAAGACCGGTTAACCGTGATTAACCGTTTGACAAAAATGCAAAACCGAAACCTAAACCTCTTATACCGGTTTGGTTAACCTAAACCGCAATTTTAAAAAAGTCCAAATGGTTAACCGCTTTAACCGGTTTGGTTTATGCGGTTTTGCGGTTTGGTTTTTGGTTTTTGGTTTAGGTTTTTGTTGGACACCCCTAGTCGGTTGGAATAGAAGCAGATAATTTTTTGGACAATTGTTTGATTTTAGATGTTTGGATTAACTAATTGCAGGGAAAGTGTTTGATAAAGTAGCTTTTTGTGAAAAGTTACCTCAAAAAGCTTCATCAACTAGCTTTTTGAAAAGTAGCTTTTTGGGTCCAAAAAGTTAATATAAAAAGTTACTTATCAAACACCTCAAGTAGTTTTTTAACCTTAATCAAAAAGCTAAAAACTATCAAAAAAGCTAAAAGTTACCCAAAAAGCTGGATAGTCAAACATCCCCTATATCCGTTAATTATTTGTTTTTCAAATTGGATCTTCGAACTTTCGGACAAGATATTAGATTAGGGATTTTTTTGGACACCCCTATACAAAGGTATGTAAATGATGCTGACTTCTGAGGTTGGGATGAAAACTACGAACAATCAAAATGCTGATAATTGAATAAGAGATGAATGCATGTCGGGTTGCAAGCTACCAAAATACAATACAAATCTATGGCTTAATTTGTAGATGTGAAATTAGACTTCATAGCTCATACGTATGTTTTAGTCATGTCAGTATGTTTGACAACGAAATTTTATCATCTTTCACGTGCTCATTGTATTTATCTATTTTTGTAACATTAGGCTCCCCTTTTTTTATACGGTGCGGTGTGGTGTGGTAATGGTGCGGTACGGTGGAATTTGAAAAAGTGTGGTAAATTGTGATGGGAGGTGTGGTATGTGGGGTAGGTGAAGAGAGATAATATAAAAAGTAAAGTAGAAAAGTGAGGATAGAGAAAAATAAAAAGATATTTTGGTATGATTATGGTAAAGTGTGGTGGAGTGTGGTGGAGTATTGAGTAGTGCGGTATGCAGCATGCAAGACTATTTGCGTGATAAAAGAATGGGGCCTTAATATACAGGTGACTTAGGCCTGTTTTTTCTCATGCAAGAACATGCAGATTACAACATATCGCAGTTTACCACAACTCACCACACTTTACCACAAATCATTACTTTTTCTCTCATTACTTTTCTCTTTCATCACTTTTCTTCTCTACTTTTTACATTCTCTCTCCTCACCTACCTCACATACCAATAACCTACCACAATTCCACCACATCCACCACAATTCCACCACACCTCATCACACCATACCGCAAAATACCGCAGAAAAGAATAGGACCTTAATAAAATTATGAGAAATAATAATATTTTATTGATTATCACATCTTTTTTCTATATTCAAATAACGTTAGCAAAAATTTGAATGGGGTGAATTCGGTCAATATAAAAAGCAGATAAGAAATTGATGTCCAAATTTGGCTTTTCCCAAGTCGGATAATTCAGACATTTAAATTCAAATCAAAATTAGGCTCAAACAATAGAAAAAAGAGAACTATTGTTTCCGAATACTTGGCCAATAGGTTTGGACCAAACGAGGTCTTTTCCCGATTGAACGAATTCGGGTATTCAGGCAAGACAAAGTTTGGCTCGCACTATCTCAAGTTATCAACCTAATTTTGACCTAAATATCGGTTCGTACGAACTGTCCAACTCAATCTAACTTGAAAAATTCACAGTATAGAAATCAACTTCTCATCTCAATTTTGACATTAACCAATTTAACAGACCCAAACTTAACCAGACCTGAATTTTTACCAGCAGTGTATCTCACGAACTTGATTACTGCAGCCTGGAATTTCAGCTATAAAAGAGAGTGCATTGAGCATTCAATCAATTACCTCTTATTGGTGGTTATCGGAGATTGGAAGCTATAGCATTTGCCACCATACACACATACATCTGAAGTATATGCTCCGAATATGTGTAAGTGAAGAATAATACGATTAAAAATCAATGTAGTGCATGTAAATAAACTAACATGCAACTACAAGTGAAATCGTGTACCGGGCAACAATTCAAATTCGCATACTTGCGTTCAAATGGGTACCACTGCTGGCTGCTGCCAGGCACAAACTAAATGCAATATCATCCGCAGTGTGTTCTTCACTTTACATTGCTGTAACCCCAAAACAAAAAAGAATCGAAACGAAACAAAAAAATCTCAACTTTCCATGCATAGGATGGATGTATTCTGACATACATCACTCTCCGATGGCTGCCATGGTTTCCTCTAAAAACCCATCTCGACACCGCAATGGCAGAGAAGAGGGTCAGCTTTTGCATTATGCATACCAACATACTCTTTTCTTCTACTTCTGGTTTTCCGGGCAAGGGTAATAACATCTAGCTACTTATTATTAGGCTGCAAAACTGAGTGAATTCATTCGTTCGTGCATGCCATATTGCCATGCTATGCTGACGTCGACACCTTTTTCCTGACGACCCTTTTCCTTCGAGGCCTAGGAGGAGCGTCTGTCTGTGTGGCAGATGAATCTCCTTGTTGCAGCCCCAGAAGGCCGAGACCTGAGACGATGGTGTTCTTCGATATGAACCACTTGGAATCCTGCTTGGATGTATTTGTATTGGCTTCAGGAGACTGATTGTAGGCCTTCAAGAGGTGGTCTGATTGAGCAAGTGGATCAGGCTCGATCCCCAGCCATGCCAGCCTTGATGTCTCCCCGACTTGTACATTCAAAATCCTGCCATTCAACAACAAACCTCTCTCAGGTCATGCACGACAACAACAATTCAACATTCATCAGAGATGTCAAAGTTTGCATTCAAAATCATATCTGTATATCAAAATGTCGAAATGTTAAAATCAAAACCAATACTCTGAAATCCTGTCCACGGGAGTATAGAGGGGTCGGGTGTAGTAGCAGTCTTACCTCTAAATTTTGCAATTTAGAGATAATGGATCCAATTGACTCAAGATTTAGAAATCGTTTGCTACCTACTACTCCATGGAAAAAAAAGCACAGGAGGTTTGATGAAGCATTTTACTTTAGACCCATTACAATCTAAGGTGAAAAACAAACAAAACAAAAAAATTTCAATTATCCAAATTACGGACATAGAATGTCAGAACGTTGACTCGCTAATTCGGACATCCTGGACAAAGCCTAAATCATGAGCACGCTTTCAAAGGTTTCAAATTTTCAATACCAGCAAAAGGATGATCCACTTCCAGTCAATTAATCTCGTGACGAGAAAAGAAAAGGTTAATTCAAATATTCCCAGGAAAAGAGACAAGAGAAACATTGTCTTGATAACATAACTAACAATGATTTTCGTTGGGTGGTTTACGGTGATTTAGGATATATATATTGGGAGGAGGGGGGGTATAAAAGCAGAATCTTTTTGGCAATCCAACTTCTCTTGCAGCCAGAGATTCTCTCTGTTTGAACTTTGATCTATAAATTTTGGCGGAGAAGGGGAAAAAAGATTGCAACGGTTTTTCAATGTTTCAAGTTAAGAAACATAAACAATTGCATGCAACACCATGATAAAATGAATTGACAAGGAAAAATACCAACACTACAGTTTTGCTGTTTCAGTTCAGCCATGGCATTCATAGAATCAAAAATGCTCATTCATTTTTTCCCCTTCACAAAAGCATAAATCAGGGCTAAAACTTCCATATTTTCCTATTGGAGGATCTGCTGCATTCTTGAGAAAATCTCATAATCATAGTTTCATGTAAAACTTTGTAATCGCACTTGGAGTATTCAAGACCTTTGTATTGCAATTAGGAAGTAATCAAATGGAAACCAGGATGTGGTGGACCATCGGGACGAGGCTTTGCTGTAAAATATTCAGGATTACCCTAGCCGGTTTCAAAAAAAACTCTCTGATATTCGACAACTCAAACCCCCAAATTCACCAACTTGAACATCCCGGCCCGATATAATGAAAGACTGCTACCATGCTTTTCCGTCGGTCAAGATTTTTTCATAATTATTGAAGTACTTAGAATATTCGGTTCTAAATATTCGATTCTCAGGCCACTGTGCTTTCTTATGGATCTGTGGCTGATTGAAGGGATCTAAGTTCTTGAACCCGATCAATTTAGAAACTAAACATTAAGGATTGGGGAATGATTCTAAAGCATAACTAACTACATACCTGAGAGCGGTGCTGAAAAAGAGGGAAACTCCGATAACATCAAAGTAGCTGGTAAATGCTCCATCAATGCCACATAACAGCTGGTAGCGCAAATTAGCATAAAGTCCAAGGAAAGCTCCGGTACCCAGTGCGTAAGTCCTAGTAGATGGAACTGTCGCTGATAACCTGTCCCAACAAGACAAAGAAACAAACTATCAATAATTACTGAGCCACAATAAATATTTTAGAGGATCTTCATATGCTAATATACTGTACTTTGGGAGTGTTGGACTAGTGCATCAAGAATGATTCCGTCAGTGGCTGACTCGATGCCGGTCTTACATGGCAGGATGAGGAGACGAGTTGGCCAAAAAATAAAATAAAATTTTTGATCACATTAATGCCATGTCAGTAAGCCCAAACAATCAAATACGCACAAACTTATTTGGACTCATCTTTGCTAATTTGGACTTGCTGACGCGACATTAATTTGATCAAGATTTTAATTTTGTTACCAACTCATCTCATCCTGCCACGTAGGACCGCTACCAAGTCAGTCGCTACCAAAGTTGTTTCGGGGAATTATTGTCCAACACGCCCAAAATTCAATATATTATTGTCGAAGAAAAAATTCGGTGCACCATTGTCCAACACCCCCAAACAACAGTATATTAGTGTCCGAAAATCCTATTTCAAATTTGGAAAGGCTAATGTAAGAGAGGACTTGTGACCTTCCATCCTTTTTCTTAGCAACGAGGTTTGATAGGCCCCCTTGCACGGCCCCAGCAGCAAGTCCCACCAAAGACAATTCAGCAGCCTTGTAGAAGAATGACTGGATCCTCTTCTGCATATCAAATTCCCTAAACGGGTAGCTCTTTTCGAACACATTGTTAGGGAGCTTTTGCAACGTGTTCTGCAAATCAAAGCGGAAAGTATTTCCATATGAACGGCAAGGAGCAAGCGACCACACAACTGCTGCGTTGCATGCTGATGCTGTGAGCACATTAAGAAGGGCCAAATCCCACTCCTGCTTTAACCTGAGGTTTGCAAGGCGTAATATTTTCAGAATAAGCTCAAGATTATTTAGGGAGAAAACTGAAAAATACTCTAAAGCAATTCCGACAGAATGAGCGAGACTGTCTACCTATCCTTGCGGTTCTTTACCTCCCACCAAACGGAACACCCGATGGTAGCAGCCTGCTCCAAAAGAAGTTTATATAAGAAAGCTGGGTCGGCAATCATCCTGCACAATATGAGTGAATACGAATTACAAGGCTTGATGTGGTGCACAATAGGCAACATGATCAAAATTTTATGGCACTTCTCAAGCTATTCAATTTGGGTCGGCAATCTTTAACCACATCTTTGCAAGATTATCTTCACAAATTCCATTCTTGTTCTTCTTTACCATATAAAGGCACATTGTGAGCTTGAGCAAGAGTTCGAATATCAATAATTTGCTCCCGCTGTTACTACTGGATTAATGAAGGAAGTTACAATAATAGAGAGTCATTATGAGATATAATAAGCCTGAACGACACAAGGAAACAATAATTCTTACGAGTAAAGAAACATGATGAATCCAAAATATGTGGACATAGTCATTCCATAAAAAAGGTTCGCATAGCTCTTCAGTTTGACAATTTACTCCCTCCGTTCCGTTCTAATTGACAGAGAGCCACAAATGAGGAACACCAAGGCACCAACTGCATAAACTATCGCCTAATATTGCAATTCACATTTATCTATTTCCAAAGGAACTTTCACGCTCTCAAAAAAAAAGGGATCAAACAGGGGTGGGGGAGGCTCTTTTTTTGTAGTTTAACAGATTAAATTAAAAAGTAAATACGTGGGTAGCATTAAATTAGGCCTTAAACTAATTAAATTAGATGCAGCTGATAATTAAAATAGTTAAATTAGGCATTGGAAAATGTAAAGCGACAATCAATTAGTAATTTGGAACAAAAAAAAAAGTTAGTTAACAATTAATATGGAACAGGGAGAGTATGATTTTAGAATCTACTAGTGAATCAAGGAACCTTACCTCCCAATAAATGCTCTAGAAATTCCCTGAGGAAGGGCACGAGATATAGCTCTAACAGTTGTTGGCCTAGCATGAATCGATAAAAATCTAACCATCTGAGCAGAGCTAACCAAACCCTGCAAGAAACAAGAAATTGGTATGCGAACCTTCACAATCAGACAACCAAAGACTAGAATGAAGTGCAAGTACCATCTCATAAGCTTGCCGAAACCCAGCAGGAAGATCCATCATCGTTTTCTGCCACTCATTCAAGACTGCGTCTACAAACTTACGATCAAATAGCTGAAAAAGTACACACAGACACAATTATGAAAGTAAAATATCTCTTTGCTCCAAGCTAATAGGATCACAAGACATTACGTAAGCGATTCATGTATATGTTTCACCAACCTCTTGAAATATAATCCGCCTCCGAAAGAGCCCACCCTCATCTCCTTCATCCCCATCATCAAAATCGTCAAAGTAATCATCATCATCCCCACCATCATCACCACCATCACCACCACCGTGATTGATTTTCTTTCCTATACCACCATCACCACCTCCTGTTGCTAGCTGTAGGCATCATACAATCCAAAGTGCATCAGTTAAAGATGACTATGCTACTGAACAGTATAGGCATTCTGCATAACAATATCTCCAAAATGTGCCTCAAACATATGGAAATTTGAACAATTAAATTCACTGTCTGAAAAAGCAGTTCAATGAAAAGCTTTAATCAGAAAATTATAGCTTATGATTCAAAGTCACAGCTAAAAAAACAATAATAATAATAATAATAAAGTCGAAATATGAGCTATAGGGCAAACATCTAATGTAATTTCCATGGCTCCCAACTTGAATGTATCCTCAAAAAGATTTGAATTGAAGGATCCAATGTGAGCAAAACCCTTTCTGTGGCAAATCAAATTTGTAACTTTAAACCTTCTTATGTTGAAGGTACAAATGCACAACATTAGTGCAGCCCACTTAATGAACATGTAATATCACTTCCATAGAGAAAGCTAACAATCCGACAAAGTCCTCTAACGGCCCAGCTCTCCGTAGATTGAATAATTCATCTAGCCTGAACCTGCTGGAGTCGGCCATACACAACTACGATCTGGAATCAACAACTAAGCTAAAAACAGAAAAGTGAACTTCTTTCAAACTGTTCAAGCCTGAATCCTGGGCATATCCATACTGAGAACTTCATACACACCCAACCCCCCCCCCCCCCAAAAAAAAATAAATAAATAAATAAATAAATAAATGGCCTACCTAGTTCCATCAGCGCAGCTATGTTTTACAACCCTACACTTGAGACACTAAATAAAATGCTGTGTTCTGAACCTATACTTGAGATGTTAAATTAATATAAGCTCCATTCAGAAAGCCCACAACACTCGCATATTTTGATTAATAAGTGTTGACACACTAATGAGCTTTTGAAAGGAATTCCCTTGTATATCGAACAATTTGAACTTCCAATTGATGTACTCTAGCCATCTAAAGAACCTGACAATGAGGCCAAATACAGCACTTTACAAGGACATCCCTCAATGCCAAGAAAACTAATCTAGATTACCAATTTTAACAAGAGATGAAAGCATGATCCCATACATTGACAGCACCTATACATAAGCTATGTACAACCAAAAAACAAACTGTGTACAAAATCTACCACATCAAAAGAGGAGGAGCAAAACTTCCGCTCACCAAAAAGAAGATATACTTGACAAAATTGTCTTTCAATCTCTTATGAGGGTTTCAACTTTCAACCTCCTCAAAAACCCTTCGGTTCCCTTCTCCCTAGATAACCCACTTCTTCTGAGTTAAATGATCTGGGTTCCATGTAACTCTTAATTTTTATCAGTTTTGCCACTGAACTTTCAAATTTGTCAAATATGCTACTTTAACTTCCAAAATTTGTTAGAAATGCCGCAAAACTTAATCAGATAATCTTGAACTGCTGCTCAATGTGGCATCTTTGACAAATTTTAGAAGTTTAATGGCATATTTGACAAATTTGGAAGTTCAACAGCAAAACTAACAAAAATTAAGAATTTTGTGGCATCTAGATCATTTACCTCCACTTCTTCCTGGGTTTTCCGCCAAAGAAACTCTCTCAAGATACGAGATAACTCCTACTTGAACACAACATAACCCAAGAAACACGAAGACAACCAAAGGCTAAACCCCAAAGAGACCTCGCAAAGTCGCAACGAACCCAATAGATGTTTTGGAGATTCAACATCCCCTCTTGCACATTCAACAACCCAAACCAAGTCATTTTCATAATCATTTCAACTCATCCTACCATAAACCAAACCAACTCATTCCACTCATTCCTTTCAAACCCAACTCATTTCAACCATACTACTACAACTTCACTAGTTTCAACCATGGTGACATAAAACCATAAACACGCAAACAAACCCCATTCAAGATGAACCCTACAACAACAGAAAGAGCTAGAGATTTAACATCCCCTCTTGCACATGCAACAACCAAAACCATCTCATTTCAGTCATTCCTTTCAAACCCAACTCACTTCAAACCATACTACTTCACCTTCACTAATTTCAATCATGGTGACATAAAATCATAAACACACAAACAAACCCCATTCAAGATGAACCCAACAAAACAAAACCATAAATCTATCAGGAGGAGGGTTTATTACCTCGGGGGTAGAAAGAGTTTTCTTCTGCGTTAAATCGAGTTTAGATTTCTCCAAGGTAACAGCCCCAAAAGCACCATACTGACCACCCTTCATAGTGGGAGCAGCCATTGAAGGAGAAGCGAGAAAGCAACGGTCCAAATGGGCAATGGAGTCCGCACCTCCATCAACAACAACCGAAGAAGATGAAGACGAAGACAAAGATGAAGAATCCCTGATTATCAATTTACCGTGTTTGGGTAAGGTAGGTTTGGTGGGGAGAATTCGGGTGTTAATGGGCATGATTTGCGCAGACTGAAACACAGCGATTGCGTGCGCCATTGTTGAGGGTTTGTAATTTGTGATGGGATTTCTGCAAAAAGAATAGTAGGGATTGAAATTTGGGAAAGGGGATAATAATACGAAGATTGAAATGAGAGGAAAAGAAGGGAGTCTCTCTCTATCTCTTCGGAGAAATCCAAACAACCCAATCCGAGCTGATAGGAAACGACTCGGTGGCTCAGACCTGAGTCGACTCGGGCGGTTCTCCCAGGGGGAAATGTGTGTGTATGTGGGGGTAGGGATGGAAAATAAAATAAAAAGGAAAAAGAAATCTCTGGAAATTTGGAAGGTCGGTTGGCCGAACTTAACGATTTTTTAAAGTGAGGGTGTGTTGTTTTTTTATTTTATTTTTAACAAAGGATAATTACACCTTCTCTCAAAGGATCATTCAAGTGATAAATTTTTATGAAAACTAAAGTAATAACAACAAAATGAAACTAACGAAATCCCAAATTTAACTAACCAATCTGCCATCAAATTTCTTTCATGAAAGATATGTTGAACCTCCAACTCTCTACACAACGCTATAAACGCTTGGATATCTTCCACTAATTTAGCAATCTCCTACAGAACCTTGAAGGATCGTTTAACAGCATTAATAAGGACTAGGTTGTCCCCCTCCAATATGATTCGCTGATAGCTATTGAGAACTGCATCCCTAATCCCTTTACGCATAGCCGTAGCTTCAACAACTAGAACCGAAGATGTCCCCAAATTAAAGGACGTCGTACGAAGCACACCCCCCTTCTCATCCCTGATGATATAACCGCCTCTTGCTCCCCTATTACTCCTAACACCATCAAAATTAACTTTAATCATCCCCCTAGAAGGAGGAGCCCAAGAAACCCAGTTAGAGCAGTTCCTCGTTGGAGAAGAATGAACCACCAGGCCACCCAAAGAGTCTGTCAAACGCACCCTAGTCCTCCATTCAGCAGACGCACGTTTAGCACGTAACAAGGTACAACCAGGAGGTGTAGACTTTTGGTTGAATACCACCGTATTCCTCGTTTTCCAAATACTCAAAAGCATGACCCTGTCAATGGCAGACCACACTTGGAGCAACTTACATCGATTAAGAAAAGCTTCAAGATTATCAGCTATCTCTTGGATAATTGGCACCCAAGCATGTTGTCTAGCAATTTGCCAGACCTCAGACACATACTCACACTAAAGAAACATATGGTTCTCACTTTCTTCAACAAAATTACACAAGGGACATGATGGAAGCACATCCATGTCTCGATAAACTAGGTGTTTTTTAACAAGAAGTGCATCTTGAAACATTTGCCAGAGAAAAACCTTTAATTTGGGTTGAATGTTTAGCTTCCAAATCCATTTAAATTTTCAACTGCTGCAAAAGTTAACTCCTTCATGGGCTAACCACGTCGCTGACTTAGGCCCCGTTCTTTTGTGCGTTGCGTTTACGTTGCGTTGTGTTACGTTTAGTTGCGTTGGAAATAGTTAAAAAGTAATTATAATTTGCGTTATGTTGCGGTAAGTTGTGTTGCGTTTGGGTGCGTTAACGCATAAAATAACGGGGTCTTAGTAGAAAAATCCCCAGTACTTGTTAGCTCCCAACAAAGGGAGTCTTCTTAATCACAAGTTATTATTTATTGGAAGGAAAATACTTGTGGAATAAATTACTTTTTTATGGATGAAAATTTTTTCTTTAGTTGGTAAAGGGAAATTATTTTTTGAAAAATTGAATTATATGTATTATTAATTAATATAATAAATTGAAAACTAATTGGATTTTTGGATTTAAGTAATTTGAGTTTTGAGCAGTGAGAGTTTTAATAATATGAACTTTTAAAATATCGTGGAATAATCTAAATTTCAAGGCTCTTTAAATAAGAGGTCACCAAGTTTTTCTAATAAACTCGGTAAAATTTGGATTATTTAAATAAAAAAATACTATATATATATATATATATTTGGAAAAAACAGATAGTAATTTCCATTAACAAAGCAACTGAAGTTTACAAAGAAAAGGGGGGGTGTAAGACAATACATCAAACACCCCATAAAAACACTACACAGCACCCAACAAAAACAAAGCCAGAAGCATCAAAACAAAGGTTCAAATGAACCTAAACTGGACATCTTGATGAATCACAAGCGCTAGACTATCATAGTCTCTCTCCAAATCCTGATAAACCCGCCTATTACGTTCATGCCAAACATGATAAATCACAGCAGCCAAGATTAGAGCATGGTGCTCTCTGATCTTCTTCTTATATCCAATCAACTGGAACTATCCATTCACAAGCACAGGTTGGCCCAACCCAGCAAGATTGTAAACAGCTTCACAAAGCAACAATGTATAAGAACATTGAAAGAATAAGTGATCGTTAGATTCCTCCTGAACTTTGCATAAGAAGCACCTATTAGCAATGGAGAAGCCAAATTTCTTCACCCTATCCAAAGTAGATAGCCTCCTGTGTTGAAACATCCAATGCACAAAAGAGAATTTAGGTACATTTTTCTTATGCCAAACCAAGCTATGCCAACCAACTTCATCAACATGTTCCTTCAAATGATTATATCCATCTTTAATTCTGTATTTGTAACCCTTCGAAAAACAGTTGAGAAGGAGAGGCTTTAAAGCTTCTTTTATGCCCAACAATCTTCTCCAATACCAACTCACATTTTGCTTTATCTCACAAAGCCAAATAGTTTGCTTCCTTAGATATAGATTTTTGACCCACTTCACCCACAGTGCCTCTTTATTCATTATAATCTGCCATATCAAACTGCCAAGTGCCGCTCTGTTCCAACTATGTGCATCCCTTATATTTAAACCTCCCTTCTTTCTAAATAAACAGCATGAGGACCATGCAATAGGAGGAGATTTAGCTTCCTTGCCACCCCAAAGAAAAGATCTGCAAATTCTGTTTATAGAAGCAATCACACTTTCAGGTATGATGAAGATTTGTGCCCAGTAGGTTTGAATTGCCATGAGAATACTGTTACTAATTCGACCCGGCCTGCATAAGTGAGTTTTTTGACAGCCCACCCTTGCAATCTCTTGGTCATCTTTGAGAATAGGATAGCACAATCATGTTGATTCAACCTTGAAGGTTTAAGAGGAACCCCAAGATATTTTAGGGGTAATTCTGCTTTTGACAACCCAGTTAGATTCAGAGCAGTCTGCACAAAATCATCTTCACAGCCGGCAAAAAAGATCTCAGACTTTGAAATATTAGGATATAAGCTAGAACAGGCAGAGAACTGGGTAATGGCATCAAACAGCAATTGAATACTTTCCAAATCCCCAGCACAAAACAAAAGCAAGTCATCAGCAAAGCACAAATGATTCAGTTTCAGAGGCTTACAAAATTGATGAAATTTGAAATGAGGATCAGATGTAACCTCTTTTAGAGGTCTCCCTAAATAGTCCATGACAAGAACAAACAGAAGAGGCGAAATAGGGTCACCTTGTCTCAATCCTCTCCCACTTCGAAAATGCCCAAATGTGGAACCATTTAAACATATTGAGAAAGAAGCAGTTCTGACACAAACCATAACCCAATTAATAAACTTGGCAGGAAATCTGAGAGCAAGGAGTAATTGCTCCAAAAAATCCCAATCCACAGTGTCATAATCCTTCTGGATATCAATTTTCATAAGGCAGCTTGGCTTTGCTTCTTTCCTATTATAGAATCGAATCAAATCTTCTGCAATGAGGATATTATGCATAATGGATCTTCCTTCCACAAAAGCCGATTGTTCCTCATCCACTAAGAATGGCAACACTTTACTAAGCCTTACACACAGAAGCTTAGTAATAACTTTATAGATCAGATTACAACAGGATATAGGCCTTAGATCAGTGACTCTTTCTGGATTCTCTACCTTAGGAATTAAGGTAAGTAAAGTAGAATTTATTTCCTGAAGAAGAGAACCAGAATTGAAAAAAGAATGGACAGCAAGGCATACCTCCTTTCTAATGATTGACCACGATTTCTTAAAAAATGTGGCATTGAAACCATCAGGACCCGGGCTTTTTTTGACCATTCATAGAGAAAATAATATCCTTGATCTCCACATCTGTAACTGGTTTCAGTAAGGTCTCCCCTAACTCTTCTGTCTGAATATTGCCATTCATACTAATGACCACTTCACTTTACCAATGCAATCTTTCTTCGCAAAGAAATCTTCAAAATGAGAAGCAATATATCTCCCGATTTGATCCTGATCAGAAATCCATCTCTCTTCTTTGTCATAAATTCCCAGAATTCTCTTTTGATAAACTTGAGATTTCAACGTAGAATAGAAGAAGGCAGAATTAGTATCACCATCCTTTAACAAATCTACCTTTGTTTTTTGTCTCAACAGTTTGGTAGCATTGGATAACTCTTGATAATACAACTTCTTAGTTTCTTCCATCTGCAATTTAATCTCAGACTTTGAAGGGTCAGCCTGGAATAAATTCTGCAAATCACAAAGAGCAACATATTTTTCCTGAGCAGATTCTAAAATGTTTCTGTAAAAAGTTCTATGCAAGGATGAAAGAGGTTTCTTGACCAATTTCAATTTCTGCGCCAAAATGAACATAGGAAACCCCAAAATTTCTTCACTCCAAGCATCCCTAACAATAGGTAAAAACCTCTCATTTGATACCCACATATCACAAAATTTGAATCTCCTCCTGGATGGACAAGAATTCTGTTGAAGATAAACCATGAGAGGAGAATGATCCGATATACCTGGAGGAAGATTATGATAAAAGATGTTCTCAAAATTCTGCAAACAATCAGCATTCATCAATCCTCTATCAATACAAGAGAAAATAGATCCATTGTTCCAAGTATATCTGCATCCAGTTCTTCTAATGGCTATTAACTGATGATCATTAATAAAATATTGGAAATCAACTGTTTCTTCAGCAGAGATAGGATTTCCCCCAACTCTATCATCCATTTCCAATACATGATTGAAATCACCAATAATAATCCAAGGTTCAGCATATGTTGTAGCCATTGAAGATAGAGAATCCCATAATTCTTTCCTGACCCCAATATCATTATCACCATAAATGAACGATATCAAAAGTGAAATAGAATTATCAGAAACTCTACATAATATCACCTGATCAGAGATATGCAGACATGTCACAGAAATCACCTCTGGCTTCCATAAAACCCATATACGACTTCTTTTATGTTGCTGAGAATTATTGATCTAAGAGAATCCAGGGCAAACAGACTGTTGAACCTCCATACAGTTTTGCATTGTAACTTTTGTTTCCACTAAACATAACATATTCACTTTATTCATAGCCAAGAAATGCTTCACTCCATCTCTTTTCCTAGGGCCATTGAGCCCTCGAACATTCCAAACCAAAAATCTATCCATTTGAATAGATTGTAGTGCAAGGACTAGCTGTATTTAACTCAACCATATTCTCTTCCATTATTGGAGTTAAGTACTGAAGAACATATAGGGGTAACAGGCAGAGAAGAAGATCCAGAATTAGAACTATGAGTAGAAACCGAGGATTGACATGTCTCTTTCTTAGCCCATGTTTGTTTCTACTTTTTGCAGTTCTCCTCATCATGTCCAAACATTTTGCACCCATTACAGCGCAAAGGTAACCACTCATATTCAACAGATTGAGTATAAACATACCCATCTTCATCAACCAGAGGTATATTTTCCGGAAAAGGTTTGGATATATCAATATTCACCAAAATTCTAGCATACTTCATCATAGCTTTCTCCTGTGTATATAAATCAGCTTCAATAGGTTCATCCAAAATACTACCAATTTTACTCAACCCAGATGCACTCCAATATTTCCAATCTAGACCACGCAATTTGATCCAGATAGGTACCTTTACCACCTCATCTGGTTTGGTAGATTGACCCAGAGACCAAGCCTTCATAATAACTGGCTTCTTATCGAAATATACAATCCTTCTTGCCAGAATATTATCTCTCATAGACACAGAAGAGAAACGTATAATGAAAGACCCCTTAGGTTGCCATAAGATCTTGTCCAAGCCTTTATCTCCCCACATCCTTTTAGCAAATTTCTCAAAGACAGTTAGAGGAGGGTGACCTCCCAAAATAAAAACAAGTATAGAGGACTTCTAGAAATCGACTTCCGAATTAACATCTTCTTGAGTGAACTGGTGAGTTTTAATACCATTCAGCTCAATAGGGGAAATATAAGTCAATTTCAATGGAGCTTTGATACCTGATTTCGAACTCAGATCTACCTTCTCCCCATCCGCTACCTTAACCTCTGGGATTGATTCCGAAGAGGAGGAGGGTGCTGAAATAGGCCTTTCTTCAGGATTCTCTCCAAGAGTCAGCAGCAAAATAGGAGAACCATTGTCAGGTAGAGAATCCAAACAATCAGTATCAGAAAGAGAATCATGCCTATCCAAGTTCAACTCCACCGGAGATGGCTGTCGTCCGGCGGACTTCCGAGCAGATTTGGCGGCTTTTTTTCGATTCCGCGATCGCCCCATCGATCTCTCTCTCTCTAGGGCATGACTTTTTTTTTAATATATATATATATATATATATATATATATATATAAATGATTCAAGAGTCTTGAAGTCTAAATTATTCAATGGTGTTTTTTAAAGTTCAGATTATTGAGACTTTCATGGTCCAAAGTTAAGTTTATTTAAACTCAATAATCCAAATCAATTTCAATAGTTTTGATCATAAAATTTTTCCTATCAAAAAAAAAATTTACGATCAAAACTATTGAAATTGAATTTTATTGCTAAGTTCAGTCAATTTTAGCAGTGAAAAATGACGGTATACGTGCTGACATATGCTATCAGATGAAAGTATTTAAGCTCAAAATTCATATTCAAAGTTCAATATATTTTATCATATTATAAAGTTTTAAACCAAACTATTAAAATTAAATTTTGCTATTAAGTTTCAATTTTCAGTTAGTTTTGCTAGCAAAAAATGTTTATATAAGTGGTGATATAGTACAAATAAGGATATTTGAGCTTAAAGTTCATGTTTGAGCCTTTACCGATGATATTAGTTCTTATTCATAAATTGGGTGAGAGACTAAATGATAAGGTAGAACTTTGGCGTGATACATTAGAATCTAAGGGATTTAATTTAGACCAAGTACGCCGAAGACAGAGTATATGAGGTATCACTTTAGCAGGGTTCATCAAGATGATGACAATCAAACAGTGAAAATTAGAGGATCAATATTAATAGGGTGCAGAAGTTTCGATACTCGAGATCTATTGTGTAGAGTAATGAAGATATAAATGAGGATATAATACATTGAATTAAGGTGGGTTGACACAAATGGAAGGCTGCTTCGAGAGTTTTGTTTGATAAGAGGATCTCACTCATGCTCAAAGGTAAGGTGTACTGTATGATAGTTAGAACAATTGTGTTATATGGTTCAGAGTGTTGGGATACAAAAAGGGTGCATTGTCAAAGGTTGAAAGTAACAAAGATGGGGTGGTTCAATGGATTTACGGCTTCACCAAATTTGACAAGACTAAAATAAGGTGTGTCACGAAAAGCTAGGGATGGTCTCTATTAAGGATAAGTTGCGAGAGAATAGGCTAAGATGATTTGGTCATGTGTACATGAGGGGTGCAGATCCGTCCCTTCGAAGATGTGAAAAGATTACATTTCCACCACATTGTTGTGGACGTAAGAGGCTTCTAAAGTTCATGAGAGAGGTGATTAGAGTCGATTTGAAGCACACAGGGCTCGTCGAGACATGACACTTGATAGGGGTATGTGGCGAGCTAGGATTAAGGTGATTGGGTGAGGGCATGAAAGGTTACCGGTAGGGTTGTGCTTTGCCTTTTCTGGCTATTTATTGTACTTTCATTGTGTTTGTCTTTGCAGGTACATTTGCAGCATGACTACTCAGTGGTTGGACAACACAGGTATGAAATTTTCTTTCTCCATGCTTCGACTCTTCAATTGGTTTCTAAGCAATCCTCCTTTTGGTTTTCAAAAGTCTTTATTTTTTTACTGTCAATTTGTTTTTATGGGTCCCACGGAATCAATCTCTTCATGCACGCTCATGCACTAACATGTATAAGGGGAAGATTACCGACATTTGCATCCCCTCAAACCTCGCCTTAGTGGATGTATGCTGGGGCATGTTGTTGTTATTGATGTTGTTTCATTTTAGTCAACTTGGGTTGTAAGGAATAGACACGATGTAACGCCCCGGATATATAGTTAAGTGTGGTTTAAAGGGTTTGAAATGACTATTTATATTACCAATGTTCACATACCTTTTTTGGAAGCTCGTTTGTTGAGAACTCTCTAGTTAAGTGTGCTTGGTTGGGAATAATCTCGGGATGGGTGACCTCCCGAAACGTTTTCATAGCCAGTGTGTGAGCGATGATGAAGCACACAAGAAGAACTCCCTAGTTAAGCAGTTGTCGGTAATGTCCGCAGTTCGAGAGGGGTCAAGGCGTTACATACAGGTTTACACTCAATTCATTATCACCTTAACCACGATTATGTATACTTTAAGGATAAGGGATATGAAAGGCGTTATTAAGCCCTTAAAGAATTTCACCCCCTCCTAAAATTTGTAGATTGTCTGTGTCATCGAGTTTCCCACTTTAGGCCATAATTTTCAGGTGAAGAGAGCACTAGGCCTTGTTGGGATGCACTGCAAAAATGTCTTTCGGATTTCCTTCCACACTTTATGCCCTCTGAATATTGTAATCTTCTGAACTAATAGTGGGAAACATCCCTTCATGAGGAAAACTATTTTGACTAACCTATTCATCCAAAGTAGAGAGCCACAAAGTAATCCCTCACATGAGTCTGCACATAAGTAGCAATCTCCATCCGTTATGGCATCCACCCTAGACTCTGGAACCGAAAATTGTCTATTTGGTTGAGAATTTCATTAAGCTCCATCTTGAGAGTCCCTTCGAGCTTAAAAGATGATAATGTTCTCATGATTGCAACTTTCATTGGATACCCTAAAGTCTCGCTCAAACACGATTTTTCGTTCTGAAAAGATTGCCAAACACTTCTCTATTCCACTTTATGAGATCGTGGGATAAATCCAACAATGCTCCCATGCAGGGTCTTTGAGTCCCACTTAGATTCAACAAAAGATTTGAAACCTTTGTGGGAGAGCCACGCCACTGGAAACCTGATAGATTTTGGAGTCAGCGAATCTGAACCACTTTTCGAGTCAATGAGGAGAAGAGGTGCATGATTGGAAATTTGGAATACTTAAACAAGAGGCGTGTCACTAAGCCATCCGGAAAGGTGTTTCACTAGTTAAAATTACATAGAGTTCTATCAAGGCGGGCATATTTCCTGGTGGTGGAATCATCCTCATTACCAAGTGTGTTACAATCCCTAGTAGCCTAAATCAATAAGCCTATTATTACTAATCCAGGTAGAGAACTTGTTATGCCTTTAGACTATAGCAGAGTCCCCATGATCTCTCTCTTCAAGAGAAATAGTTTCGTTAAAACCCAACCATCACCACCGCAACATTGCAACCACTATTATCATCTTTGCCGACAACGACATCTATAGAGCCCATCAACAACTTCTACAACCACTACCACCTACCTGACATACACCACCACCACCACCACCACCACCACTCACTTTGCTCTTTGTTTCTATATCCTCAACCACCACCATCGTCGTCGCTACTAGCACCACACCCATGTACCACCTCCACCACCACCACCACCATTACCACCACTATAGGGGTTGTCTCTTCTATTTTGGATAAACCTAACAAAAAATTGGGGAGAAAGTAATTTCTTTTTTCAAAATTCAAATTGCATGTCCCCAAATCGTAAACACGTGCTCGCTCAATTATAACTAAATATCTTCTAAATTGTAATTACATGCCCCTGTGAATACTAACTTGTAAACTAAAACAAATGAAATAAACATACATAGACTCATGTTCACCATTACATTAGGGTATGCCCCCTCCCCCGCATAACTACATGTTCCTCAAATTGAAAGGGGATGTCTCCCAAATTATAACTCCACATCAACTGAATCCCCATTATGAGGGCGTATTTTTCAAAATTCTAATTTTGAAAAAAAGGGTTTTCCCTCCAAGTTTTCAAGATTTGAATTTTCAAAAAAAGAAAATTGAACAAGACTAGGGGACATGTAGCTATAATTTATGAAATATGTATTTATAACTTAGGGGAGACACATTTACAATTTAGGGGATATGTAGCTATACTAGGGATAGGCAAGGCTTGATGTAGTAGGATTGGGAAACATGAGTTCAATTGAGTTTATTTCATTTATTTTAATTTTTGAGTTAATATTTCATTGAGGATATGTACTTATAAAGAGTTAATTACATTTACCCTACCTGACTTATGTGGTAATAATTTTTGCACACCCGACATTTGGGAAATAATTTTCACCCTACCTGACATTTAGTGAAAGTGATTTTTAGTATTAGAATCCGGTAACTTGTCATCGGAAATGGAAAAATACAATAATACCCCTATATCACTATCTGAAATTACGATGCTACCCTTTAATTTGAGAAGGAAAAGACTATGTTGGAGAGTAGAAGACAGACATGGTGGTTTGGGAGGGGTTCGGCTTTCATTTTCTGTATGGGAGGGGGGGCTGGGGAGAGGAATCAGTGGAGTGGTTGGGTTTTAAAATGTCATAACAATTAATACTAAGGGTACAAAAGTCATTTCACATTTAATTGAAAGTCAAAGGAAATAATAACAAGGGCATAAAGGTTATTTCATATTTATTTTTTTACAGCTCAACAGAAAAGTCACTAAAAAATCAATTATAACATACCTGAGGGGCTTTAAATTTATGACCACTTAAATGTCAGGTAGGGTGAAAATTATTTCTCAAATGTCGGGTGTGCAAAAATTATTACCACATAAGTCAGGTAGGGTAAATATAATTAACTCTACTTATAAATTAGGGGACATGCCGTTATAATTTAGGGGACATACACTTACAATTTCAAGGACATTTAATTTGAATTTTGAAAAATTGGATTTCCCCATTTTTTTGGGGTTTTTTCCAAAATAAAGAGACAACATCTGTAGTGGTGGTGTTGGTGGTGGCACGGCGACAACGACGCTGGTGGCGTTGCTGGAGGTGTGGGGTGGTTTTCTGGGGGAACAAATCTAAATGCTTTGATGAATGATGGATGACCCAAATTTATGCTCACGTGCTCACTTTAGAGTCGTATCGATATGATTTCAGTACTCTTGTGTATGTATGTATGTATGTATGTATGTATGCATCCAACTATTTATTTATTTGTCCATATATGTAAGTTTGGAAAATGGGGCAGCTTCAAAAATCTCATTGGGCAGAGCAATGTGGTTTGGGTAATTGAGTTAAACATTCTTAGGCACCCTTTCATTTTTTGGGTTGTAATGAAGAGTAGTCTTCTGGTCATGATAAGAATAATCCATTATAATCCTAATCAAAATATTGTGCATTATTTGCAACAATATTGAGGAGCCCATCGACCACCTCATCATAAACTTCAGGTGTTTGGAACCCATTATAGAGTAACCATTTACAGTGTTCGGTCTGAAAGAACAAACAAACTTTTCAAACGAATTTGCAAGTCTTAAGTCGGTAGTCACGAAAACTATCAAGAAGCAAGTGATTACCGCGATCATTATATTGTAAAGGGCGGGAGACACCAACAAATGATTAAGTATCTATGTAATTGATTTGATTTTCGAACTTCTGATCTTTGGTCTTTATAAGTCGCACACCTCTCTTGTATATGTTTTTGGTATACAAATATAGACATTTTGTTTTTCACAAACCCGCGTATAGTTTTTTTTTAATTTTTTTTTATTGAGGGGGGTGGGATCATATTAATATGACATTTTGGTGGACATGTGAACATGAATGGATGATTCATTACAAGACTTGATGTCGCAAATACTTTTAGATATTGTTTCCATTAGGATTTGATGTCCTTTCATTTTTGTTTAGACATGATTTCCGTCAAGCTTGATGATTCCTAGCTAAGATAATATTTTATGTCCCCTTCGCAAATTTTTGATGTTCCTCTTGCAAATATGATGATTCCCTTGCATACTTGGTTTTGTCTAGTACAATGTCCCCTTAGTATCCAGTCATACTCACTTGCTCATCAAAGTACACACAAAGATATAACTTTTACAATGAGAACTTAAGGACTATTAATTTAAGCCAGCGATGCTGTCGACGACAGCCAGCGACAGTGTCGACGACACTGCGACTGTGTTGTCAGCACCCTAACTTTGAGTATCTGGTTTTGCACCCCAACTGCGGTCGACAAAAACTCCTACTCAGCAAACTATGACCATCTACACACTGACATTGCTACTTGTTTTCCAATTACTTTCAAAAGAAAATTAACTATAGAATGTACATTTGATTTTTTTTATTTGTCGACTACTTCTCAACATTATTGTTGGTACGGTGTGCCACGCAACAACATCAATGAATATCGTTGGTTGAATTGCACTTATCTATCGTCTGTTTGTTTCGTCCAGATTCTTAAGGACGAATCAATATAACTTCATTGCCCAATCAATTTCATGGGTTAAGATAAGGGATGCATATTAGATGCATGTTGAAAGTATCAAACTTCTACACTAACATTGCTGGTGACGACTAGGGTTAAGACTAGGGACAAAAATTGAAACTCAAAACTGGAGGTGAGAAGTTTAAAAGATCTACTAACATGAAATAATCTGAATCTTTGAATTAAAAATAAATCATTTAAATTCATAGTTCTTAAGTTTTTATTGTAAATAGTACTTATAGGAACTTTAGGCAATATATATATAATACTATTTCTATAAGCATATTAGATATGGATTTGCTTAAAATTTGAATTGGATGTTAATTTCTCTTTTTTCCCCTTTAACCTTTCTTCTATTTTGGTCCACTCTTCTTCGCTTTTTCATCGTCCGATATTCGCCGTCCGCCGCCGGCCATCTCACTCATCGCCGGCAATTCAGGCGTCGCCGTCTGCATCACCGCCAATATTGCGACCTCGAATTCAATTCGAGATCGTCCTGTATCTGTTCATATGGTAATTCAATGTTCTCCTTTGATACTTTGCAAAGCAAAACTTACTTAGGGTTTCTTGTTCTAGTTGCAACCCTAAAATCGGATTTTCTCTGAATTGCTTCGTGTGATGTGCATTTGATGCTTGCGTAATTTTGTCTAATGAAACTGAATGTAGATATTAAATCAATTACCGAACATTTCCAAGGTTAGGCTTTGAATTTCCATGGATTATCGTCTTTACTGATTTGTTCGTCCTTCCGATTGCAGGGTATAACTGAATTATATTTTTTCCATTGCTTAATACTAAGTCATATTGTCTGCAATAGGAGAATAACGAAATTTGATCAATTGAACAAAAAGATAACATTTGCAGAGAAGAATAGTAAATTGATTACTAGTCTACCAGCGTACATCAGAATTGGGTACTGGTTATGTATGAGGTCTATGCATTTGAATCAAGAAAATGGTAAGAGAAAACAGTAATTGCTGGAAACCCTTCAATGCAATTCAATGCAACCTTTGTTGTTTTTAAGCTCATTATATTTGTTTTATGTAATTGAAAATCATTCTGGATTTCCTCTATCCGGTTGCAGGCTACTATTGAATTATATTTTCCCCATTGCCTTATACTAAGTTATATTGTCTGCAGTAGGAGAATAACGAAATTTTATCAATTGAACAAAACGCTAACATTGCAGAGAAGAAAAGTAAATTAAATACTAGTCTACCAGTGTACCTTAGAATTGGGCACTGATGTGTGAGGGCTATGCGCTTGAAGCAAGAAGAACCATAAGAGACAATTGTAATTGTTGGAAACCCTACAATACAATTTAATAATGTAGCCTGTGTTGTTTTTAAGTTCATCAAATTTGTTTTAGGTCATTAAAAAGCGTTCTGGATTTGCATTGGGTAAATGATTATCGTTTATTGAAATTGGATTGCATATGTGATAACCAATTGTGTTCAGTTATTTCTGTTTTTGAGCTATATTTCTCTGCTGAATTGGTTTTCAACTGATGAAAATTGGATAGCATGCCATTGATATGTGATTAACCTATGACAGTGGTTTCATGTCATGATTCTCATGATTCTATTAGCCAATAGGGATTCAGCCAATAGGGTTTGATGGACCTGATGAAGAATTGTCATCTGTCTAATGTCGTGCTACCTAAGTATCCGTGTTTGTATTTAACCTTTTATTGCTCAAAAATCTTCTCTTTTATGACCAATGAGCTATGTTATCATCAGAAGTTTAACTGGTGCTTGCTGATTTGGTGGCTGTGTTGGTAGCAATCAGAGTTCGAGGGTACTTCAGGAAGGTTTATCTAATCATGCTGTAAGCATGCTGACAGAGGAAAAGGGTACTTTACAGTGCGCGGAACACCATTCTCCCAATATCAGTACTGTTGATGATGGAAGAGTGCCTATGTTACCATCCTCATCTGACAATGTTGTCCCTCCACAGCCTGGTATGCTATGTTTATATTTATTGCTCAGTGAAAGTCTGCTATGGTCAAGCGTATTCCCTAATTGGGTGTTTATTGCAGCGAAACGCCCAACACGACAGTGGGCTGCATGGACACGGGAGGAAGAGGAGAGTTTCTTTACTGCGCTGCGTCAAGT
Organism: Portulaca oleracea; assembly: GCA_029582165.1. NCBI lineage: Eukaryota > Viridiplantae > Streptophyta > Magnoliopsida > Caryophyllales > Portulacaceae > Portulaca > Portulaca oleracea. Next base: position 19,677,221 of record CM055885.1, read on the forward strand.
TGGCAAGGTAACATCAACACCCACACCCCCCCCACCCCCAGGGCCCCACCCCAGCAGTGTAATTAAAGTTAGATGTTATTCTTCTGACATTGTCTTTGTAACTTACAAATGCAGAATTTTGAAAAGATTACATGTCGAGTGCAAAGTAAAAATAAGGACCAGGTGATGTGATTGGCTGCCTTTTTTTTCATTTAGCTCTTTGTTTACTTACTGAGATCATTTGAGTAAAACCCATGAATACTAAATTAACCAGGTCCGGCATTATTACTACCGGCTTGTGAGGCGTATGAACAAGTTGTTGGGACCTGGCCTGTGCCTGGATGCCAAAAACTCCAAAGACACCAATGCTGCCATGCTTCGTTGGTAATCTTTTTATGACTAATATCTTACTTCCATTTATGTCATTACATCTGAATACCTAATCTTGTTATTATTGCCTTCTAAGTACACTTGATCTTATTATTATCTTTCTATAGCTGTTCTGTCTCCATTATGCTGCTTGCGTCCCTTCTATTTGTAGTTGAAGTTATAAAATTCTAGTGCTAACTTCGAAATGTTTGGGACTCATTTTTAGCATATATTGTGGATAGTTGCATAAGTATTGTTATGCAATATTCTATCAGTAATTCAGACATTTGTTTTGATGAATAGAATATAGCAATTGGCATCAAACATTTTCTTGCGTACCAGCAAATAATCGATTATATGAAATCAATATCGTGCACCATATCATTTGAGCTAGGAAACATAGAATTATGGATGCATCAAATAGATTGCTCAAAGTCGGTTGATATTTTTGTAACCGTTGGGTCGTTTTTAATACCCTCTAAGAAACTAGTTTTTTTTAATGTTCAAATATAGACATTGTTTGGCATATGATATCATGCATGCCACTGCATATGTTCAATTAACAAAATTATTGAACTAGAAACAATTACTTATGAAAACCACATCAATAAATTGGAGAAGACTAGAAAAATACATCAATAGCATTTATGTGAAAGGTTAACACCTGTTGCCAAATGTTTATTCTAGTCTTTTTGGCAATTGGGAATTAAAAGAACTGACAAATTATAGGTAGTCAAGACTGAAGGGAAGAAACAAAACATGACTACCTTAGATGGTGATGGCTGCTCTTTTAAACCTAGTCAAATTGGACGAATTAGAATGTCAATCCATGAGGAAAATGTGAGGATCTTGAAAATTTCAAAGTGGTGATTAAGGTTATCTCTTGGCAGTTCATTGAAATTAGTTTCCGAAGTTTTAATTGATGGTCTCTGCGAGGAAAAAGTTCATAATAATAATAGTAATAATAATAATAGTAATAATAATAATAATATACCTGTTTTGACTGGGTTTTTTCGTTTTCGTAGCTTTTATGGACCAAGGGAGTGTATAATATCATTGCTGATAGCATATTACTTTTCTAAACGTTAGTGTGCTTTTTCTTTCACACAAAATTTTGGGGGAGATCTGGTGTTCTCTACCCTGTTTAGAAAATTCCGTTTTGAGTGTGAGCACATCTGGTACCCTTCCAGTAATAAGTATGCCTGATGTGGCACTTTTCACTAGTCTGAGCACTAAAGATGGCATGTTATCTGATTGCAGGATGATAATACATCTGTTTAGGTTTAGTCCTCTATTTAATCATTCCTACTTATTCTGAGTCTAGTTTTCTGATGAGTAATCAAAAGTTGTGTTACGAGGATTGGAAGGGATGTTCAATCATTTTCATGGAAGGGATGGTTTGTGGTTAGTGTGGTAAATTGTGGTAGGTGCGGTGTGGTACCACACAAAAGAATAGGGCCAATCCTCTTGAGTTTATTGATTGGACCATTCCTTAAATTTCTTTCACTGTCTTGCCAGAGACAATGTCTTTTCATTGTCCGTAACATCGTATCTCTCTATCTCCCTTCATAGTCGGATGTTTGGCTTAGTTTGCAAAAGCGTGCTCCGGGTGCAAAAGAACGCACCCAGAGTGCTCTTTGAGTATGAAAGCACAATGCATTCTGGAAGTGCCTGGTTTTCTGCACTTAAGTGGCATATTTGCCTCACTTAAAAGTTTGGTGGAAAAACTGAAAACGACTCTGACTTATATGGCATAGAAATCATTCAACTCACAAAAGTTGTGCCAAACTGAAAATATGGCTATTTGGAAGAATTATTAGTGTTTTTCTTTTGGTCCGAACTTGTTACTTGCCCGTCTGTTTTGATGTTTGATAATGCCTTTTCCTTTTGGGTTTCTAGTTGCTGGCTATGGCTTGCTCTTGTTCTTGTTCTTATTTTTGTCTCTCCTTCCACTTCCTCTGTCGACTTTTATGTTGACTAATCTCTATTTTCTTACCCTGATTTTTCGCTGATTAACACTCAAATTCCTTCTCTTTTTCCTTTTTCTGTTTCCGCACTTTGGGTTTTTGGTGTTTGAGTCCCCAGTGTGTTTAAGGCTGTTGTTACATTTATTTTGTCAAGAGTATAACCTGAAAGTGATTTTGATCCAAGATCCAGCTCTTCACGTTCTTTTAGTCTATAACATGTGCTGTGACGTGGATAGCAAACCTTTGTACAAATTAGGCTAGTTTTGGCCTTGGAACACATGTTCAAGGATCAGGGATTGTACGGGTCTAATGATCCCAGTAACTATGGTCACAATTTTTGTCAGATGGTGTTGCTAGTTGCTACCTGTGTTGACATGTGATAAATAGTGTTTATCTCAAAGAGAATGTTGGGAATAATGGCTGACCCAAGTAAATGTTTGTCCTGAATTAGGACTTTGATGCAATGACACAGTGGCCTTTTGAGGTCGAATAGGGAGAAGTTGTCATTTGCATCTGCTTAAGCACCATCACTTACCGTGCTGGGCTTTTGGCATTGGGGAGTGGCAACTGTATTTGTTTCCACAATTTTTGGCTGCTTTTGTCATTTACTAGGATTGTACTTTGTATTGATGATGGTACTGAAGTAAGTTTTTTTTTTTTTTTTGGATTTATTTGTGTTACTGATGTAAGCTTTTGGTGTACATACAGAAAAAGATGGATTGGTGTTACATTGTTTTTGGTAGTATCATTGCAGAATATTATTGCTTGTCACATCTCTGTAATCCTGGAACTGGAAGTTTCTAAATTTGCATAATTTATGTTGTTTTAGGTGGTCTTTACTGGAGAAGTACAGCTGCAAAGCCTCAAAACTTCATCTCAAGCCGCGTAGGTTCAAAATATTTGTAGAGGCGCTGGTGGGTGTGACTAGTACTTATACTGTGCTTCCTGGTTGCCTTCACAAAGCAATGTTCTGTTTAAAGTGCGAGTTTTGTGCTGAAAGGTGCCCTTCTACTTGTAGGAACACCAACTTCTTAAAGACAGAAAGAAGAATGTGAGGAAAAGACCATCTCAAGGGGAAACTTTTACTTCTTCATCAGCCCCTTTTCCAAGTCAGAACAAGTCATCTGGAAATGATGCCAAAGCTGTTAAAATTGTTGTTGTTGACAGTCATAGCAGTCCTAGAACAGGACAGGGAAAAGGATCTTTGGCACGACGCAACTCAAATATGGGTGTTAATCGCAATAATGCTAAAGGGGAATCTACTCTGACAAAATCAGCAAGACAACGTCGAAGAACTGGTACATGTTATTCGTGGTCTTGAGTTTTATAATTTTCTTTTCTTCTCCTTTTCGTTGAACAGACTTGCTTCACATATAGTATAATTTAGAGGCAGGCTGTCCATGAGCGTGTGACCTTTTGTTAACTTTCTTAAACATTTATCTATAATCATGTGAGGTCAACTTGAATTGCTTTAAGGTTATTTGTGTAAATCAAAAGTTGTATCAGGAGGCGCCAAGGGAATGCCACCCATTAATTCCAGTTATTTTGCTTTCAATAATTCCAGTTATTCATCATTCTAAGTGTGCTGCATTACTTTAGCTTTTCATTATCACCTCTGATCTGTAACAGGTGCTGTATCTGCTGCTGCGATGAAAAGATGGGAAAAGGCCGCAATGGCTGGCGTCTCATTGGTTGCTGATGCTGCTGAGCACCTGGAGCGTGCTGCTGGCGGAAATGAGGCTGACCCTCATGTTGGATTGACGTTGCTATCTATTCATGCAGTTGATTGTAACATGGGTATGTTCCTGAGATAAGCTGGAATGACATGCTAATTGCCGATGCCTAATTTATGTTTGTCAATTGAACAATGCAGAGAAAGCTGGTTCAGATCCTTCTGGGCAAGTCCAAGTGAACTTGCAGAGAAATTCTGAAGGCTGTGCTGCTGAGAAGAATATTCAAGCCAATGTCAAACTTAAGTTGCAGTTGTTCCCAATTGATGATAGTACGAGAAAAGCTTTGGAAAAGGTGCGAACGTAGTGGTCCCTTGACATTTTAAATATAAAGTAGTTTGCATAAGCTAATAAATTAGACTTTCTTGACTTCATGGTTGTGCAGGATAAGCATAATCCACATCTGGAGCTGACTCTAAGCAGTCGAAAGAAGATAACTTCTGTTCTGGAGCATCTTGATCGAAAGTGGGGCTGTTCCAGCGTAGCCTCTGGGGACCTCATGCTTTTCCCCTTTAATATCCAGAGAGAGAATCTCTTACATTATCAGAGGTGGACCCGGGATTCTATTGTCACTGCTGCAGATGTCTATGCTATGGTTGGAAGCCCATCTGTATTTCGATTAAGGTTCTCTCTTTCTTTCCCGACTCTTTATGTTATTGTTCATTTGAATGTTTAGCAATATTCACATACAGATTTCTCACCCCCCCCCCCCTCTTTCTCTCCTTGAAGATATGGCTGGATTTTTGGACCGGAGCTTGAGTTGGCTGCATCGAAATCACCTTCAGTAGGTTGTGGTTGTCATGCATATGATAATGAAAGGCAGGAAGCACTTGTGGACCAAACATGTCCAGCTGCTGTTGGAATAACCAACCAATCTTCAGGAAGTGACAAAGATTCTGATAAAGAGGCAGCAAGGTTCGCTTCTGGTGAAGCACATAGAAATCCATCGCAATCTTATGATGAAGCTACTTTGGTGAACTCGGTAATTTTCCTGTCCTCGTGCCCATTTTTAATTTTTCTTTCTTTAATATTGCTTTTGCCATATTCAACTTTACAACATATTCTGTCTTTTCTTCTCTAAGACTTTGCTCCAGTGCTGGAGATCTGATTATTTATTTAGTGCACCTGGTAAACAAAGTAATTTGTGGAAGCAAGCAATTTTGTCAGCTGATTATCCTTCCTGGTAGCTTTGGTCTCCAGCTGGTTGGTTATCTGTGACGCTATAGTCCGATATTAACTAAAGATACATGAGTTCACTATTCTATGCTGTCAATGCATGCATGCAATATAACAGAGAAAATACATCCTCCCCAGAAAAGTATTTCTTTGTCTCTTGTGGTATTTCTTTGTCTCTTGTGGGGCGAAGGATTGTGGGGAAGATTAACTACCGGGAAACTATAATTTCAAATAGGGATACGTGTGATGGAGAGAGTTACTTCGATATCTGGCTCCTTTAACCTAATATATCTGCTTAAGTACAGATTTCTGAATGTTGCTTTTTTGTATGGTTGATCAGAGGGCCCGTAGGGCTTCCACAGTAACAGATGGTGAGTGGGCTGATAGCCTCACCGATGTTAGCTTTGGCGATCTATTAACTGAAGTTCCAGAGGACGTGGATGCCAACTGTGTTGAGACTCCTGTTCCCAGCAGTTCTCAGTGTCATGGAAGCATTCCATTTTCCTGTGATTCGTTTGATGCAGCAATCGCTGCTCATATATCAAGTCAAAACAAGACGGGGATTTCTGGGTTCACACCACATTCCTCATCATCAATTTGGGATGCTGAAGAAACGTGTGACGCATTTTCATTTCAGAAGGGGAGTGTAACTTTCAAGCCGATTCCAACTTCATCCGATACTGCTGCTCCTTTGGTTCCTGGTAAAGGGATTATTGGTTCAAGCACGGCATGCTCTGGCAACAACGTTCAGGTTTTCTCACTAAACTCACGACAACTAAACACGCAATTGCTCCTTTGCTTTGTCAATGCCCGTTAGATCCTTGGTCGCAAAACTTCTGATGAAGGGTTACTGGATACTAATATACTGTACTTTGGGGGTGTTGGATGTAAAGCAAAATTTAGTCAAAATTCTGGTGCATAAATGTCCAGAAAGATACAAGTATAGTTCGTATGCAACACCCACTCCAAAGTATAGTATATTATTGTATAAGAAAACCGTATAGTGCAGTATTGTCCAACAACCCTGAATTGTACCAGTATTGACCCAAATCTTTGTATTTTTGTAGGATATGCCAGAGGAACCCATGGCCTTGGATACTGTGGAGGAGGAGGAGGAGCCAATGGAAGAGAGTCCATGTGAAGTTTGTGAACCACAGGAAACAAAAAGTTCCACTAAAGATCTTAGTAGCTTGACAGATATTTATTGGGTAATTAACTTTATAATTTTGCCATTTCTATACAACATACATTTAAATTAGGGCTGTCAATAAACTGTTCAACCCATAAAGAATAGGTATGGTCATACATTTTTCATCCGAATTTTAACTTTGGGTGATTTGACTGAAATGATATTGACCCGAATTTAGGCTTGTCCGAACCAGGAAAATCCCCGAAGAAACTGGGTATCAGACATCAGGCAGTCGTCTGATGTCCGAAATGACCCGAACCCGAATCCCTGACAGCCCTAATTGAAATGTTGGGCAGTTTACTGTCTAAGTACTTATTGCTCTTCTCTTTCTGAAATGCAGCCTGACTCATTAGGACCTTTAGAGCTTGACGTTCCTTCGTGTAAATACTATAGCGAGGACATCTTCTTGAGCGACAGCCTGAGCGGGCTGAACCGTCTAATAGCGAGTAGTCTGGACGCATTCCAGAACTGCTCTTTCTTCAGTTTGGACGAGAAAGGGCCGCCTTCAGCACCAGCAACCGGAACTCAAGGAGGAGGTGCTTCCTTTGCCGGCAAAATTACCACAGCTGATAATAACACTGGTGTGCAGTCTCTTCAAGCATAGCATAGCTTTCTGGAACCCGCCATGACGCAGAAAAAACCCGATGTAGATGGAAGGATACTCGTCCTGTTCAATATGATCTAATCGATCTTTTTCCTTTTTTTTTTCCTCCGTTTATAATTGGTGGTTTTTCCCCGGGGGGTGTTACATGTTCGATTCAGGGATTTCCCTGGACAGAGGTATATAGGTTCTGTTCGAAATTCCCGTTGTACAAAACCGTATGGGAAGAACTCGATACTGGTTGGTTAATGCTTCATCGTCGAAGTTGCTTTGTAATTTGTGAATGTTGTGTTTGCTCGCTGACAGACCTAACACAACGATTTACTAAACACATAAAAGTGGCAAAAAGGTTATGGTCCTCATTGGAAACATCATGGATTTGTCGAAATTGACGAGTTCTCCGGGTATGTTTGGACTGCAAAAAAAAAAAAGAGTGAAAAAGAAAATTCGCGAAAGAAAATTAGCAGGAAAGAAAGAAAGGGTTGTGTAATTTTTTTCCCCTCAATTTGGTTTAAGAACCATGAAGGGAAAATTGATTTTCCATTTGCATTTTTGCCCTACTTGGTTAAAGGAAACAAAAGTGTAAGGAAAAATAAAATTCTCATTCAATTATCACAATTGCATAGAACTATTAGCATATTCAGGGTGGTTTAATTCAAGAAAAGCTGATGTCCATGTAAAAGGTTCTAAAGTCCAATATTTGAAACACCACATCTAACTTTTTGATTTATCATAGGGAAATTGAAAAAAAAAAAATCCATACTTTCCCTCAAAGAAGTGATATGTTATTCAGACATAACACTTTTTCCATTACTTACTACCTTTATTCATATGGTGCGTTTAACAGTTTTCTGGAAAAGACTTTTCCGAAAAAAACTTTCCCTAGGGCCCCTTTGGGAAAATGTTTATTGAGCTTGAGAGTGAAATAATGGGGCACACATAAAAACTTTCTCATCTATTTGTCAGAACCAAACATGAGAAAACTTGTCCACTAAGAAAAATTCATTAACTCTCCTGGGAAAGTTTGGGAACCAAACGCACCAATAATAAAAATAACCATGACTTAATTTTAACCATACCATCCATTTACCAACATATTTTATAGTGTTTGTCTCACAAATCTTGTTGCCATGAAGTTGCCATAGTCTCCTTAAAGGCTACATAATTAAGATCAATGCAACTAGACCATATCAAGCTATCAAGCCTATCATGAGTTTACCAAGATGGAGAGTCACTTGAACAACGTAAAACTAATTTCATGTTTGTATCCAAAACAAAGGGGAAACTACAAAAGTATAGCTACATGAAGAGGAGACTTTTTTGATGAAGGCTAATTACTCTACTTCACAAAAAGCATGGGGTTGAATTTTCCATACAATCAAGGAGGAATTTGAGGGTCAATTGGAGTAGGTATATATCAAGAGATCATTGCATCCCCATCAAATTCATGAAAATTAAATGAAGCAATGAATAATTGAGGATGAGTTGGGTTGAGTCATATGAGCTTCTTCTTTTGAAAGAATCGCTTCAAATATAGTATCTGCATGATTGAAACAGCCACACAAACGGCCAAAGACATGATGCTGCACACTGCTACCCTTGTGTTTGTTACTTCACTTTGCGACCTCATATCAGCTTCCCTGCAAATAAGTGACCGATCCAAACATTGAAGTTAGGACATTCACTTAATAATAAGTTTTTAAACTTTTTTTTATGAATAGTCGGGTTGTTGTACTAAATTGTACACTCTTACTAATATTTTGGATCATTTTAAGGTGTTCACTCAATATATATATATGATATCTTTACGGTATGTCTAATTTACAATTAGACTATTTAAATTTTTTTTTTTTTGGATTTGGAGTGTCCATAAACATCCCTGATTGATATACAAATCCATTTATGCCTACAATATTGTAGTTTCCATCCAATTGGTTTTAAAACACACACATGGGGTTAAAAGTAGTAAACAATCTTATCGTTCTAATGTGAAATCTAGGCATGTCAATTTAAGCGGATCGGCCAAATACTAGTCACATGTATTTTGGTTTCAAGCGGGGACGAAGCACTATTAAGGACAATAGAGGCCATAGCCCCCGACCTTAACAATTTTATATATATATCTACTAAAATTGTCACGAATTTGAAGTTATTATGGTGCGTTTGGTAGTTTTTAAGGAAAGATTTTCCCTAGCCCCATTGGAAAACAAATTTACTGAGCTTGTGAGGGAGATAGTGGGCCTAAATAAAAACTTTTCCATAAATATAGAAAAGTTTGTCAACTTGGAAAAATTGGCTAACTTTTATAGGAAAGTTTTCTAGCCAAACGCAATGGTAATATTGCTATAAATACTTCTAGAGGTCTTAGGTTTAAAACCTTTTATTGGTTTGTTTTTTTTTTCCCTTTCACTTTCTTGATATTCTAAACTTCTCATTTTTTTGTTCTTACTTTAAAATATTATATATAATCACACTTTTTATCGTATATAAGACTTTAGCACCTAGCAAAATCTAATCTGGCCCCACTTGGCTTTCACGGCTAGCTTCGCCTATGGTTCAGGTGAAACTAGATAGGGTTTTGGTCGAATCTATTTATACCTCTATAACTATTAGCTTGATATCCAAGGCTTTCAGGCCTCAATGTTTAGCATTGTTCAACTAATAACAGATAGTAACAGTAAAAGAAGTTGGAGGATGATACATTACTTGTTTCTCAAAGTCAATAGATTTTCATGTACTGCTTCTATTGATGCTTGGATTTTTCTCAACTCAAGCTCCACACCCTACAGCAAAATAAAGTTGCCACAAAGTTATCCAAATAATGAAGCAGTGGATATTGCTGGCGGATGATGCATTAGGGACAACCTTGGAGCGAGTTAAATGATCTGAATGCCACGTGATTCTTAATTTTTGTTAATTTTGCCATTGAACTTTCAAATTTGTCAAATATGTCACTTAACTTATGAAATTTGTTAGATTTGTCGATTAATTTCTAAAATTTGTTAGAAATGCTTAAAAATTTAATATTGACCAACTGCTCTATATCACATTTTTGCGAGGGCTAGGACTAATTCACAAGAATGTGCCAAATAATGATATGTTTGAAAAGGATGGTACCTCAATCTTGTCCTTCTTGGCAACAGACTCCCAATCTTGAGCAGCAATACCAGTTCTCCAATTAAGGCTGACACTGACATCAGAACTTTTTTTAACATGACCATCCAACCAAAAACAAGCCAAATAGTTGCCAGCTTCATGTGTTGTGAATGCAAATTGCCCATGTGTTACATTTTGGTTGAAATGAAGATTGTTTCCTTGAGGTGAGTTTACCTGAGAAAACATATACACATACTTCATTAACTCAACAGACAAAATATGATCATGTTCTTTTCTGTAGTGGGTAATGTATGATAATTGTATGCTATGGTAAAAATGTGGATAGTGTGATATGATGTGGTAAAGTGTTGTTAGTTATGGTAAATTTTGTGGTAAAAATGGTCGATGTGGTAGATGAAGAGAGAAAAAATTAAAAGTAGTGAGAAAAATTATGAGAGAGAAAGTTATGGTTGTTGTTGTAAAGTGTGGTACGGTATAATAATATATATTGATTTGTGGTTAGTATGGTAAACAATGATAGGTACGGTATATAGTACCACACAAGAATAGAGTCTAAATCTAAACAAAAGCAAATACTTAAATTACTAGTGTAATGAATTCAATGTCCAGTGTGAAAAAATGTCCAAGTTATTTATCTTTTAAGACCTTATTGTTAACTTTTAATTGATTTGATATTTTCATTTTCAATATGTGAATCATATTAATTATCTAGCAAGTTCGGAGTATTTGATTTAGGAACTCAGTTGGATTCGATAGTTTTGTAATGTGTAGAAGAAATTAGTCACACCCATAGTAGAAATAATGGCATGGAAAGACTTTTTGGAAGGCTAAATAATCGAGGCCAGCTGAGAAGGAAGAACATGTTAAAAGATGAGGATGTTTGTTTTGTTGAGAAGGAGAAGCAATAGATCATATGTTGCTCAAATGCCACTTTTCTTGGAAAATTCGGGAGATCATGTATAATATCGATTGTGTTCTTAACCAAGCCAAAACTCTTGGGTACATGCATGAAATTTGGATAAACACACACTTTAGAAACAAAATAAGAAAGGCAATTTGAGTGGCTTGTTCGTTTGCAATTGTATGGTCAATTTGGAGCCATAAAAACAAAACAATCTTTTAGGGTAAAGAAAGAAATGTTGAATTACTCTTGCACTCAATCAAATGGTGTGTGGTGAGTTTGTATGCAATTGGGCGAAAGTTGTCATACTACCCCAGAGCTTTATCTATAAACTTAAGCTTGATCCCTCAATTGCTTGTTTAAAATTTGAACAAGAAGAGGGACCACCCATTTTTTTGATAAAGGAACGTTGGGTTTGTGCAATGGTTAAAGATATACAGTTGTTTTCTTTTAAATACAATCACTCACTATCTTTTGTTTTATAATTATCATACTCTTTGGGGATCAACTATGTCCTCTAACAACAGAAAATTTTGCTCAACTTTTTGAGTTGTATGGCACTACAATGCTCATGACACTATTACCTTCACTGAATAAAATTAAGACTAACCAACTAATTATCGAAAAGAAAATAGAAACGTTCAATTTGAGAAGTGAAAAAAGTACAACACATCAGCAATGAATTAAAACAACAATTCATCCTCAAATTAAAACAACCAACAACACACAACCAAAAACTATGAAACTATTTAACTAGATTACCTTAATAGAGATGGTGGGTTCATAAGGAACCTGATCATCAGAAATGACATAGTAATCCGCCAAAACAACGACGTTGTTTTGAATTTCTTCAGAAACACACTTGGCACCAGAAGATGGGAGACCAAGCCATATTGCCATGCTGAGTTGGGGAAGATTAATACTCCAACAACATATTAACCAAATTGTTGTTGTTAATGTTAACCCTAATTTCTTCCCCATTAATTCCATTCTCTCTTTTTCTCTGTGATCCTTAATCCCCTAGAGTTTCGAGGATGACTAACCTAATTAATCTAACAAACTCAACAACTATGGTTGCATATCCTTCTCAACTTAATTAACCTTGTTTTCCCCCTTTTTAATTGATTTTTGGTTTTACACTTTTACTTATTATTATTTTGTTGGCTTAATCATTAAAAAAATGATAAATATTACTTCTCATGGGCTATGCTCGTTAAAACATTGCATTATTTGGTTTTGAACCCGAAATACTGAACCAAACCAAATCAAAACAAACCGAACGGTTTATTCGATTTTCAGTTCGAGAATTTTATTTTATTCGATTTTTCGGTTTATAGGGTTCTTATTTAGTTTATTCAAAAAACCAAGAGTTATCTGCTAGTATAGAAGGGAAATGATGTTCAAAAGTATTCGGTTCGATTTAGCTATTTTTATTCGATTTTCAGTTTAAACTGAAAATTTTCAGTTTTGATTTTAGGTCTTATTTGTCTTTTTTTGGTTCAGGTTTTAAACCGATGAGTAACCCTAATAAATGAATTGCACGTTTCAAAAGGGCAAATTCGTTTTCTATCAAGGTCAACAAATAATAATGACGTTTTTTTAATCTTATCGAATTAAAACATTTAATATACACGAATCATTTGTTTTGAAAGGGAGAAAGTAAGCATCATTGACGTATAGTACAATTTCAAAAATTTGTCATATTCTCGAATAAAAAAGTACAGTATAAACTATAAAACACAAAATTTTCATATATTGTCGTTATCTAAAAGGCAACATATATATCAACAAAGAATTTGTCGTAACTTTAAACAATGTCTACGAATAAAACCCGTTCCGTGTTTTATGTGTTTAGTTCCTGATACCGTAACATGGCGATCATGGGTAAGATATTATCTTCAGAGACAATTTATATTTTATGATACAATTAATCTTTTGCTTTTATTTTGGTATTAGTATTTTGTGGGTTGTTTATGTTCGTGAATTGTTGCGAGGAAAATGCTAGCAATCTTAAGCAATGTCTTATGATATACTTGTTGGGGGAGTATGGATGGTATAATTATAGTACAAATACTAATATTTTAATTGGTGGTTAGGTATGGATATTGCTTATGGTGGTGTATGAGATGAGAGATGGGGAGATGAACAAGTGGGATAGAAAATAATATTTTAATTGTATTGCTGGTCCCAATTGAAATATTTAGTAGTTAAATAGAAACAAAAGAAAAATAAAAAAAACAAAAAAGAATTGAAACAAGGGTTGGAGCCCGCGTGAAAGGTGTCAAACGTGCATTCTATTTGGTGCACCACACTCACCCTTGTCAAGTCCGGCAACTGTTGCACACTCTCCCCTTTTGTGCTGCATTTTCTCCACTTTTTTCCCATTTTCTCTCTCATGCATACATCTTCTTACTAAGACATATATGATGTTTTTTTTGGGCAAGTATGCATGAGAGAGCAAAAGAAAATAAAAGAAAAAGAGACTTAGAAAATATGGAAAGAACGTCTAACCGTTCTTTTCATATTGGAGAACGTATGAGAGAGAAACACACATGAAAAGAAAGAAAAACAACTGCATATAGTGGTCGTGCAACACATTGCACGGAAAACAAAAGGCATGTGGGAGCCACGTGTGAGAAGTAATGTCCCAATCTCTTCTCTGCGGGTCCCACTGTCCGTAGCTTCCCAGATTTGCTTTTCATTTTTTTTTTCTCTTTTGTTTTCCCATGGTTTAATTTTAACGATAAAGAACCCAAATTCATTTTTTTTAGTTCAACCATTTTCAAATGTTTTTATTTTTTTCAAATATTTTTATATTTCGTGAATTTTTGAAAACCATTTTTATCTATTTTGAAATTTATAAATAATTTTCATAAAAATTGATAAATATGACAACTAAATGAGTTTTTTTTTTAAATTTCAAATTTGATATTTATTGATAATTATAACCTAATTTTATCTATTGTTAATTATTCAATATTATTAATTTATATAAATAACTTGTAAATATATAAGTTGCTCCAACAATACAATTAAAATATTATCCCCTACCCTACTTGTTCCTTTCCTCATCCCTCATGTCATACTTCACCATAAACAATGCCCATACCCAACCATCCATTAAAATATTATTATTATTTATACTATATTTGTACTATGTGTTCTTCATTTTCAAAAGCACCATAAGACATAGCCTAAGAACTGTGACTCGTTCTTTGCAATTTTCCCAATCATTTTTCCTTTATTTTTTCTCTCTCTCTTCTATTCTCTCTTCAAAAGTATCCCATAAGACATGGCCTTAGGGGTCATCGGCTAAAACCATATATATTTTTTTTTCGAAAGCAAAACAACGCTTGCTATTTGTCGCCCCCTTTTTACTAATGTCGCCCACTTTTTCATAATAATTTCCAATTATGCCCTTGACCCTTCTCTCTCTAACTTCTCTCTAATTTCTCTCTAATAAAAATAATAATGATAATAATAATAATAATAGTAATAATAATAAAAATAATAACAAAAACAATAATAATAATAATAATAATAATAATATTTACAAAATTTTATTTAAAAAAATTAATCGAAAAAATCCAGAAAACACGCCGTATTTTCTGGGTTTTTTTCGATTAATTTTTTTAAATAAAATTTTGTAAATAGATATTATTATTATTATTATTGTTAATGCTATTATTATTATTATTATTATTATTATTATTATTATTAGAGAGAGAAACTAGAGAGAAGTTAGAGAGTGAAGGGTCAAGGGCATAATTGGAAATTATTATGAAAAAGTGGGCGATATTTGTAAAAAGGGAGGCGAAGTATAGCAATGCCCTTCATTAACGTAGGCAGGGGCGAATCTAGGGTGGGTTCACGTGGGATCAAGTGACCCCACTTTAAAAAAAAAATACTGAATTTTGCTTTTTTCAATTGATAGATCTTATTACTTTTTTTTCGATAAGTTGTGGCCGATAGACCGATTTTATTCAACCTCAAAAGAACAGCCAAATGCTGACTAGTAAATACCACTGTCCAACAATAAGGTTCCTGTAAAACTCAATGCTTGACAATACAAAAGCAAGTCAAGACAAAAGAGAGGGAAAAAGTGACAGCAAGGCCAAAAGATAAAAAAAAAAAACATGACAAAAGCTGCATGCACTCCTCAAAAGCCATACCCCTACTATTGTTGTCCTTGTCTAGCGTGTATTGTCTTCATCCGAAAATTAAGGCCACCAACTGACTCATGCTCATCTCCTTCATTCATGCTGCATGCTTTCACTCTCTGTCCCTTTCTCACTTCCTTTCCTTTTCCTTGAACCAGCTACATTAATCTGTTCGGTATTGTTGCCATATTGCAAGCCAGTTCAGCTGGAGAGAAGGGTTCAACACCTCTGCTTTTTGAAGCCCATAATGATGTTCTCCATCTTGCAGCCATTAGTATATTATCTTTCACAAACTCCTCACTATTAAACACCAAATTGTTCCTTGCAGTCCACACTGTCCACATATCTCAATTCTCTTCTTCAGCATTCACGTTACTGCTTCACATTCGACAATTAGAGTTGTTCTAGCAGGACACTCCATTTGCAACTTATCAGTCTGCACCCCTTCTCTTCCATCTTCTTCACTCTATCATTCATAAATCTGGGGAATTTTGTCAAAATTGAGAGCTAAGGTCTGTGCTGGATATGGTAATTTTTACCCCATTACGCTCCAAGAAGCCACTCTCCATCTGATTGTGTGAATAGTTTCAGTTGCATTCCTCTCCTTTTCCTCAAACACCACTTTATTCCTCAAATTCCAGATTGTCCATACCACAGCAAACCAAGTGATTACCCATATTATTCTTCTAACATTGTTCTTGAATTGTTTGCCCATCCACTCTTCATACATCAATCTCAGGGATACAGTCTGAGTAACATGACATCCCAAATCTTGCATAATATTTTCCCATATTCCCCAAGTGAACTGACACCAATTTATTCTTTCCATTTTTTCTCAAAGGATCACATTCAGTTAATTCACTTCACTTCACTTCACTTGCTTCCCAAATATCATATCCATTTAATTTTTTTTTTCACTTCATTCCCCCCTATCACATTCACTTTATTGAATTACTTCTCTTAATTTTTTTCTCCAAGGATCACATTAAGTCAATTCATTTTCACTTCATTTTTTACCCAAATATCACATTCATTTACTTTTTCACTTCATCCACCCCTATCACATTCACTTTTTTTTTTTTTTTTTTTTTACTCCGGATAAATTTAGTCTACTCATTGGACCCTTATCTAGGTCATGTTTGGGAAACAAAATTTTACTGGGTCACTGAACTCCAGAGTAATATAGAAGGAAGGTACTAAAATTTTAGCAACATCGAGGTCATGTTTGTTTGGGGGGGGGGGGAAAGAAGGGAAATTGGACGGTAATATATCGACCTTTGGGGTGTTGAATATATACCGACCTTCACTTTTGAATAGTAATATCACTAACCTTTATACCTTGGTGACATTAATGTATCAACAAGCAATTTGAGGGCGGCGAACCGGTTGACGGTATGACGTGGCAGGCAGTGCAAAAAAAAATCGGTGCCATATCATATACCCCATTAAGCAAACCACTAACACCGTTTAACCCCCCCGGTTTCCCCTAGTTTTCACCTTACTAAAACTACCCACTTCCTCCTCTTTATTTCACCCCACCTTTTTATCCTTCTATTACTTCCAATTATTTCACCCCAACTTTCTGATTCCTTTCCAATTTTTGAATCCATGAGTGCCCCGAACATGACCTTGGAAGCCATGCCAATCTCAGTCTAGATCTCTTTCTCTGTCACTCGTTATCTGGATTTCTCTCTCTCTTCGCTCTATCTTCTTTCTCTGTGACTCATGACGGACCTTGTTGGATCTATCTGTGTATTTCGCTCTATCTTCTCTCTCTGGTGGATAATTAGGGTTTTTCGAAACTGACAATGGCAGGGAAAGGAAAGGGCAAGTAAATTGCACATGGAGATGAGAAAGATGTCAGGCTATGTAACCACAAGCTTCTAGTCACTTATCAAAGATGTAACAAGGGATCTAACAATGGGGAGATGTTCTTTGATTGTCCTTTATGGAAGGTGAGCCTAATTGAATTGATGTTTTGGTTTTCAATTAATTGGGGTATTATTTTGATTGCAATTAAACAACTAAAGATCTAAGTCCCAATTGAATTGTGCTCAGGTTGATAATTGTGGGTATTTTGATTAGGGACCTGCTGTGGACGATAGTGAACCTGACAAGAACAAATTAATGGAAACAAAAGTCGAGGCATTAGTTGTTGAACTGGAAGATATGAAGATCCGACAAAACAGCAAAAAGACATTTGTGAAAGAGATAAAGCATGATTTGACTTATGAAGTAGCAAACTTGATGGAAGAGATAGCTTATTTGAGGAACATGGTTGAAAAACAGAAGAGAAAGAGGGCAAAAGCAGAGCAAGAGCTCTTGGACTTGAAGGCAATAATGACATTAAAAGAGCTTAAAAACCTACAAAAAAAGTAACTTTTGGAGAGTTGGAATGTGGTGGATGTTAGTAATTGTTGCATTTGTAATGGGGAAGAGTTTTGTAATGGGGTAGGTAGATGTCAGTATTGTGGTTGAGGGAATCAAATGTGGTGGTTGTATTTGGTGAATGGTTGGTAGGGGTTGGTATGTGTATACTGTTACTATGGTGAATTAGTTGGTGAGGAATGGTAGGTGTCTATAGTAACTATGGTGGGCATCTTATGTTGTCCTCTTGTTTTAAAATGCAAGATTTAGTGGCTTGTTTATTTATGAGGAATTGTAGCATGTTAGCTATATTTAACTCAACCTAATGAAAGTCATTTTGCCCAACTAATTTCAAACCAACAATGAACCTTAATACATAGCAACCCAAATAGCATACTAATTTCAAACCAACAATGAACCTTAATACATAGCAACCCAAATAACATGCTAATTTCAACCAACAATAAATTGATTTCAATGCAAATACAAATGAATAGTCAAAAGAAGGCCTTCACTAATCTGGATATCCAAATATATAAGGTCAATCAAAATACATAAGTATGACCGTGAATTACATAATGACCATAATAAAATAACAACCAAAAGAGCCCTTTAAAAGGGTAGCAAAAGTTGACTAAGTTCAATACTAGGGGGAATCTTAATATGGGGACTTAAATACATATGCATAGTTGCTTTCAAAAAATGGCCTTCAGATGGGGACATGAAGCACATGGAGACATCAAGCACAAGAAGGAATCTCCACTATTGAGTGGTCTGTGGGGGGCTGAGAGCAGCTGGCAGTAGAGACTTGTGAGCATACCAAAGGTTGACTAGCTGACCCATTGTCTTGCATCTGACAAAAAAAAAAGGTACACCCAAAACTCATATTTAGATCTGAAACAAATTAGAACATGAACTCACCCTTGATGTTTTTCTTGTAATACGACCTCCTGCATTCCCATTTGTGTTTGCCCTCGATCCTTCCTCGTCCATTGGTTCTTTGAGGAACTGCAATGACATCCCCAAAAACAGTAGGAGCTTGGGTTTGCTTCTTAGGTCTACCACTTAAATGGTAATCTCCCTTAAATGGTAATCTCCCTAAACCCTAATTCAATTCTGTCAAACCTTAATCTGATTTTCATGTTTAAAGTGTGTATCTTTGATGTTTTTCATCTCTTTTAAGGTTCTTAAGTATGAATTTATATTGTGGTTAAGTTAGGGTTTGAATTTGGGGATTGATACATGTGAATTTGAGTTGATTTTGAGTGTTGGATGTTGTATTCTTGATGAATGTTTGAAATAGCTTGTTGCATGTGGATTTTTGGCTTGATTAAAGGTTGTTTCTGAGTTGATTAATTCTGGAAATTATGGGTTTGATGTTTAAATTACTCATGGGAGCAAAGTTAGTGCAAGATTGAAGTGTAAATACATATGCAAGGGCATAATAAATTTCTGGGTACTTTCTGTCCGGAATTTGAAATTTCCAGGAACTCTAAAGTGTGTTTTTATTCCATTTTCTTACTTGAAATAATAGCCTAGGATGTTAGTTAACTCTCGGCTTTGGAATTTCGAGATTCCGATATGTATAACTCGAGTTATGGCCAAGTTAGTGAAAGGTGTACAGTTGGTGACGGGGAGTGTAGTCAGTAGGAAAACACGAGAATTTCGGCCATTTGGAGTCCTTGTTGGTTTTAATGTTGAACATAAAAGTTTTAGGTAACACTTTGAGCTTTCCGAAAAGGTATAGTATGCGTCCATACGATATCGGGATTAAGAGATATGGAGTTTTCAGTGAGGGAATATAAACCGGGTTCTGCCCAGAACGTTTAAGTGTGTGTCTGACTTGATGGCCATTTTTCGTCCCTTTGGAGATCTTATTGGTTTTAGTGATAAACATAAGAGTTTTAGGTCACTCTTTGGGCTCTCCAGAAATATAAAGTTTGCATTCATCGGATATCGGGAGTGAAAGATATGAGGTCGTCAATAGGGGCTGTTAGTATAAGTTTCTGGACAGAATGTTGCTATTCAATTTCTATTTTTGTGGCCATAATTAAATCACTTATGGGGTTCTAATCAATTGGTGACCTATTTGTCAATGTAGGATAACCAAGATATGTATTCTAGGTTGGGAATGTGACCTTTGGTGATTAAGGTTATCTTCTAAAGGTTTGATTATCATTAGTAAGTCATGGTTACAATATTGGAGAACTAAGTTATCTATTGATGTTTGGATTGTTTCGGGATGCTTATCTAGCCTAAGGTTCCTTCAATCTCTTGATTCCCATACTTCATCAATTAAATTACCTAAACTATTTTACAAGTTCAAGCCTCCATCAATTACTTTCACACCTATACTTCAATACCATAGCATAAGTTCAAACCGAAGGTTTTAAGTACCCAAATTTCAGTTCTGTCCAGGAGGGTTTTCGAGCCCTTCCTTTCATCTTTGGACCTCGGTCCTGTTGACAAAGTTGTAGAACTTAATTTTCCCTATTCCGGGAAGTACTCGTTTGTTTAATTCCGAGCTTCCTAGCAAGAGTTATGCTAAAATTTCTATTTCTTAAAAACCTGAAATTTTCTTTCTAATCTATTCCTTGTTTAAATTCTTATTTCATTTAACGTTTGAAACTCATTAAGAACCCTCTTTGGGTTCCCGTCTTCTACTCCTTGTATCATAGTTCTCAAGCCACCCAAGCCATCCCGAGCCAGAGACGCGCCACCAAGCTTTGCACCATTTTAAGGTACGCAAATTGTCCAACTCTTGTTTATACTTAATGGCAAGTATTACTTTCATTGCATATATACGCTAATGATTTTATTGTTTTTATAAGTGGTCCCGACTCTTAGTTATACAGAAGCTAGAATGAAATCTAGCATTATTTTTACAAGCTCCTATTAGGGTAATCTTTGACCTGGCCAGTGTCGACTGCCTAGCAGTCACCATCCAAACTCCAGATCGGTTTGGGCGTGCGCGCGTGAGATGCTTTGCATCGATCGTAAGGGATACCACTAAAAGTTCAAATATTATAAGTTTATCGCAATTATTTTACTCATAGTACCTTACAAAGAATCCAGTTTATTCATGTTTAGTTTCCCTTCCCGCTTTCAAAATGAATTTAAATCCGGTACTAAAAACCGTTTTCGAACGGTTTGACGTGTTGGAGGTTTACGTACTGAGTGTTTCCCCACTCACTTTGCGAATGTTTTCAATGTTTTGTTTTTAGGCGGTCCGAGCTCCCAAGATAAAGGCAAGGTTAAGCAGGAGTAAGTCATTCTGTGCATGGTAGTCCTCTAAGGCGATCGATGGTCAGTTATCAAGGTTACTCAAGGGTTTTGAAGGCTACTTGGTTGGAAGGTCTATATGTATATGTATAATTAAGGGTTGTATAATGTATTTTATTTCAAGTTTAGCTATTGAGTTGTATGGAGTTAAGTTTAGGGTTGTTGTGGGTTGTTATGTTTGGTGACTTGTGTTTGCCTTGTCCCGAGTGGGGACGGCGGTAATACCTCAACCCTTGGTGTTCCGCTGCGCTAATCACGGGGTTAATTGATGGCTTATGTTAATCGTGTGGTTAAGGGTTTTGGGGTGTTACAGATAGGTTGGTTAGCTTGTCGGGGTGGCAACTCAGTCTTCAACTTGAATATGCTATGCTTGCTGCTTCTCTTCAGCTCCTCTATATAACTTTCAACTTTGTTGTAATGCTCCTTCATAGACCCATGTAACAACCTCTTAGCAGTTGCTCTGATCTTGTATGCCACCCACTTCGCGATCACCAGCCCAAAATCTTTTTTAACCTCAAAGCAAGTTTCTTTGGCTGACCAATGTGGGGCTTGCTTGAACTTTAATATGTAATGTGTAGCAGCCCATCTTGGTTTAAAGGAGTTGTTTCTAAGCATGTTTCGTTTTGCACCTGTACTGGCTAACAACAGTCCTGACCAAATAACTTCCCAACTTCCTATCAAAGGATGCGTAAACCCTAAACTTGTAAGGCTCTCTGCAAACAGCTTGTACCCTTTTCCTACCAGGATCTGAAATGTTGATCTTCAGATTATAACCTTGTGCTAATGTTTAACGGGTTATTGTATCTCTGAATCGTTCTTGGGTACCAAATACCATCCTAGTTTGCCATTTGAACCTCTTGAAGTTAGTGTTGTTATCAACCCTTGGTGAACCACTCTTTTACTACGACCAATGTTTTCAGGGTCACTTGACACAAGTGTGTTCATATCCTCTGAATCTTCATACTCACTTTCAATGCCATGTCCACCATCTATTGAGTTATTCACACCACCACCAACATTTGCATCAACTCTACCATCATTAGTTGCATTCTCAATGGCAGCCACTTGGGTTGATGTAGTGGCTACAATTTTATTCTACCTAAAACCTCTGACATTGTTCATAGCCACTTCATACTCATCATCACTTGTCTCAATGTCAGGATAGTCTGTATCATCACTATTCCCATTATATTCATTGCCACCATCTTCAACTAATATTGTGTTTGCCATCTCTAAAAATTCACTCCTCTTCCTCTTACCTTTTCCTCTTAGCATTTGAGCCTTGTTCCTTGTCACAGTCCTCAATCTCCAGCTCTGTAGGTTGGTACTCCTCATCTGATGAGTCATCACTCAAACTTCCACTTCCAAATAAAATGGATGTAGGTGTAGAGGAATCAAGCCTTGGATCTTCCCAATCATACTCCACATATGAGTTTTGGGTAAGGACTTGGGTTTTAGAAGGGGATAATTGGGTTTAGGTAAGGGAAGTGGTTGTTTGAGATCTTGTGACTTGGGTTTTCTGGGAGGGGACAATTGGGTGTAGGGGACTTGGGCTTTGATGTTGGGGATTGGGCTGTTTGAGATCTAGTGACTGGGGTTCTTGGAAGGTGATGATTGGGTGTATGGGATTTTGGGCTTTTGGCTAATGGGGATTTATTTTTTGGGCTTTTGGCTGATGTGGATTTGGGCTTCTGTTTTGGGTTTCTGGGTGAAGGAGACTTGGGCTTTGGGCTTAGGGTTTTGGGTGTAGGTGATGTGGCTTGTGAGGGTTGGCCAATGTTTGGATCTGTTGTGGGTTGTGCTCTTGGGCTATCTACAACAACTTCTTCCATTCATCCATTGTCACTTGCTCACCATTGTCATCTAACGCATACACATCAACTTCTTTCTCTCCAGCAAGCTTGCTGATCATAGTCCTTCAATCATCATCAGTTAAAAGCCTACGTAACCCACTACACTGCATGCTTATGCAAGGAACTTTGTACATTAATGTCCGTGACCCATCAGGTTTCAATTCAAAGTATGAAACTTGATCCAAGTCAACATCTTTGATGGTTTTGCACTTACCACCCATATACACTAGTTTTCTCCCCATTTTAAATCTCCCACCATAATGAATGTAACATTCAACACCTCCATCTTTGGCACCCTACAATAACAACAAACAAATCAATTTTAACAGAAAACGATTCATAACCTATCCCTAAAAATTCTGAATATAAACACTGAACCCATTAAATTACCGGAAACAAGAACCCTAACCGCAAACAAATTATCAGAACAATAAACCTTAACCTAAACAGCAACACAAAACTAAACCCAACCCAATAATCCCAACTCAAATCCCAACAAAATTTGAATAAACATGCCTGTAATGAAGCCGTAATCAACACGATAATGTCGATTATAAGTAAATTCTCCCAATACCCTCTTCTGTCTGTATATCGTTGCTAAAATCAACGACCAATCAGGACTGACACTTAGGGTTCTCAATGAAGCATTTTAATCGAAGAAGAAGATGAATCTGGGGAAATTTAATTTGAGGGGTGAATAGATGAAGTCAGAAAAAGATGAATGGGATCTTGATGAATTGTATCGTGAAAGGAGATGAAATTAGGTTGGTAGAGACTTGATTTACTGTGATAATAAGTTGACTTAATTAAAGTTTTAGGGGTGAAAAATAATAGTCAGTCAAACAGATAAAAAGGTGGGGTGAAATAAAGAGTAGGAAGGGGGTAGTTTTAGTGAGGTGAAAACTGGGGGAAATAGGAGGTCAAACTGTGTTTGTAGTTTGCTTAACGGGGTAGATGATATGACATCATTTTTTTTGCACCGCCTGCCATGTCAGATCGTCAACCGGTTCGCCGCCCTCAAATTGCTTGTTGATACATTAATATCACCAAAGTATAAAGGTTAGTGATATTATTGTTCAAAAGTAAAAGTCTATATATTACTATTCAACACTCATAAAGGCTAAAGGTCGGTACATTACCGTTAAATTTTCCAAAAAAGATAAAAGAAAAAAAGAAAGAAAAGTAGGCCGTGAGTGTGAGAGTGGAAAAGGCAGAAAAGAAACAAATGCAGAAAGCAAAATCTGGAAAAGGCAAATGGATTTGAGAAAGCTAAAAAAGCAGAGGCAGGTTGATTCCTCTTGGAATCCAAACCCATCTTAACCTCCCCGCCAATCCTCACTCGCCACGTTCCTATCCCGTGTTTTCCGCTCACATTCCACAACTCCTGATTTTCTAAAACCCTCCTAAAACCCTCCTCCTTCAACCCAGAAGAACAAACCCTTGATTATTCCCCCCCTTCTCCCGATTCATCCTGCTATGTTGTTCTTCTTCGTCTGCTTACCCTGATTTTTGCAACTTCTTCTTGATTAATTCTGAGCATGGTTCGATTTCGTCCCTTGTTCTCCGTGTTTTTCGCGGTTGTGGTGTTCTTCAGGGCAACAGACTCGATTTCTGGGCCTCACATTGCCGATGTCAACATTCTGTTGCCTCCCAGAATGACTCAACCTGTTGAGTATCGACTTCAAGGCTCCGATGGCTGCTTCAAATGGTTTGTTTCTGTTCTATGTCTTAGTTTACTACTTCCGAGCTTTATTTTACTGCTCTAGAGCACTCTTCAATGGTTGGGAGTAGGAGTTTGTGCTGAAGCTTCAATGGTGAGGAGTGGAGTTGGATTGAAAGTAGTAAACTCGACAATGGGGAGAGATTAGTTGAGGAGGGATTGATCGAGTGACTCAATATAAGCTATACTGCTTGAATTATTCAGTTATGCCTTCTAGTGTAGCTTTATTGAACTGTACTGCATTAGAGCACTCTTGCACACAGATTAACTGTATATATGGATATCCCAATTAGAGGATTAGGAGTTTGTGCTGGAATTTGGATGAAAACATTTCTCATTTTGACCAGCTTCATTGGTGACTAGTATAGCTAGCAAAATTTTGTCCAACCTAGAATAAACCGGGTCTGGATATAGATTTTTCGTCCGAATTTTGATATTGACCGAACATTCGTACATAGAATTTCTCATTTTCTATTGTCTGAACCCGATTTTGACCCGAGTTTAGCTTCGTCCAAATTGTCCGACTTGAAATAAAATTGGGTGCGGACATGAATTTCTCGTCTGAATTTTGACATTGACCGAATTCACTCGGACCTGAATTCATCCGGACCTGAATTTTTGCCAATGCTAAATTGGCGAGGAGTGGAGTTGAATTGAAAGGAGTGAACTCCGCAATGGGGAGGGATTAATTGAGGAGGGAGAAAGGGAGAGAGTAGGATAGAGAGAGGAAAAGGTAGGAGAGAGATACACTCAAATTCTGTTGAGGGATTGATCAAGTGACTCAATTGAGGCTGCAATTGATGAATGCCACATCATTTTCAAGCGAAAAATGTGTGGGATCTGAGGGTCTGTTATGTTCAACTCAGTTTATTGCTGGTTAGCAGGTATCGATGTTGATGAGTAATTATCAATGCGGCCTGCTCATGATAGCTTGCTTACGATTAGTTCAAAAAACATGCCGCGTAGTTCGGTCTTCAATGTGATGTTATATTGTTATTGGTTGTATTTTTCGTTAATAGTACTTTCGTGTGATAGAACGTTGTTTATGTTGAGAAATTAATGGTCGAAAATTTTGAAGTTTGATTGTGATAGTTACTATGGCACGTAGGGAGTAAGCTATATGTGGACCCTGCGGGAGCCTAAAAGCAAATGAGGTTGGTTTCGGACAACTTCCTAGCAATCAGACTTTCATTTACGAATAAGCACAAAAATTAAGGGCCTTGCTGAATTATTTGAAGGCAGGCTCTCTTGAATGAATGAACACTGGAGGTACTTTGGTAGCTAAGTTAATTAGGTTGCTCTAGGTGGTGACTGGTAGTGTTGCTGCGGGAAGCAAGTTCTGAGCTGAGCTCTCTATCAATAGTCTGTTTTCCTCGTATAGAAACAGAAATGCGGATCGTTTCTTGCCCTGTTTATAGCCACGTGGTGTTGCCCATGAGCCCTTGCTCTGCAATTAGAAGTTAGAACTTATGAAATTTACCCATGAGTATGCTATCTAAAAAATAATTTGGCTTTGGCAGGTCCTGGGATCATCATGACATCTTATCTGTTTCACCCGAGTACAATGAAACAAGCCACTGTTCAACTAGTGCGCGGCTGAAATCCATTGCCCCATATACTGGACGTAAGGAGACAGCGGTTTATGCTGCTGATGTTCGCACAGGAAATGTAATTCGCTGCAAAGTGTACATTGATATATTCTCCAGGATCCAGATTTTTCACAACTCTGTTAAACTTGACTTAGATGGTCTTGCTACTCTCCGGGTTCGTGCTTTTGATAGTGAAGGTGATATTAGAACCATCCATGGTCATTTTGATTCTGTTTATGGTTGCTCTTTCCTTGATTCTGTACATCAGTTTGCTAGCCTGTAGTCCATACACTTGTGGGTTTTCGTTATCTGTCATGTACATGATTTTTTTTTGGAGGGGTGGGGGGTGGGGTGGGGGGAGGGGATGATCTCCGATATATGGATGACTTCCAAGAAATGGGAATTTAGGTCAATCATACTTGATTGAGCTGCGAAAACTTCTGGCTTGTAATCTTTATTGTGACCATCCTTCATCGGTTGCCCGGTTGCCCGAGGATTCCATTATCAAGTGCAATCGGTTTTGCTACATCACCTGTTGCTCTTGCTATTTTTCCAGCCCTTTACTTGATCCAGGATGTGTGATTTATATGCCATTCCAAAGTGATTTATTAATCTTCATGTGAATACAGAAGATTCAATTGAAAATTGATCCTAATGATTCATTGGGAAGGATGGTGGAAGGAACCGGAGAACAATTCATCTATTCTGAAAAGTGTATTGGCCAATTAACGGGACATAGTAGTCAATGAATCATTTAATCTCCTCAATAGTAGTTGATTGATGCTATTTTGCTGTGAAATTGCTCACTTTTGATTTGTGCTGCAGAAAATGTCTTCTCATCTCTGGTGGGCCTACGATTCATGTGGCAGCTGATTCCTGAAAGTGATGGGTTGCCTCACAACCTTGCTCATGTGCCTTTGAGGGATTCTCCTTTGAGTGACTGTGGCGGATTTTGTGGTGATCTGGACATGCAAATAAGGCTTGAAGATAGTGTATGTTTGACTTTGTTGCTGTAATAGAGATTTTTGAACAAATGGATCTCGGTCTGTTATGATTTTTCCTCCCCCTATTGTGCAGGGTGAATTTTCGGATGTTTTTGTTGTCAAAGGAATTGGGATCGGGCGCGAGATTGTCTCTGTTCACTTGCTTGAACCACTATTTGGTGACAAGGAAGATAAGATTGCCTTAACTGTAGCAGAAGCCATGTCACTTGAACCTCCATCACCAGTTCTCGTTCTTGTTGGTGCTTCAGTGCAATACACTCTTAAAGTCATTCGAGGGGGCGTTTCTCAAGGTTCTATGGTTTTCAATCCTTCTCCTTGTATGTTTATTATATTTTGTGATGACTGAAATTCAGGTGTTTGTTCTTGTTATCTAGTAGATCATATCATACTTGCTTCAAAGTGTATACTTTTGTTATTGTTGTTCTTATGTGAAATGCCTTTATCCTTTCACTACTATCATTCATGGGTACTGTTTGCTTAAGGGAATTTTTCGTAATTGTAAACTACTTGGGAGAAAGTTGATTCTGAGTGAAATTTATTTAAATATTGTTGAGGGCCTTGCCATGCTGTGCTTATGTGCAGCGTGCTTAGTGACAGGTCGTGTCAGATCATCAAGAAGCTGCTCATCCAAAAAGAAGATGTGCATGGATTGTTAATTCATGACTTCCCTTCCCATGGCTGAATGAAAACAATGACATATATCTCTGGGTTGTTTATTGAGTTTTACAACCATGTAGGACTTGATTTGCTTTTGACAGTATACTAGGTTCTTTCACCGCATTAAATTTTTGTAGTTTTGTTCACTTATTTTGGGAACGACATATTGGAGATTGGATTTGGATACAATTATCCTGTGTCTATTACTATAATGGCAATAAGAAGTTCAAGACTGGGTTGTCTATATTTCCTTTTTGTGCACTATTTCAGATACTGTTTGGTTGGGTGGGTGACTGCCACAATTCATTTATGGGTAACTTCCTGATGAAGATGCCTAGGATTTTCTATTCACCGCTGGAAAATGCTAGCTGGTGTGCATAATGATTTCAGTTTTTCCACTCTGGGACTGCATTAATGTTTGTCATGATGTTTAGAGATCCATACTACCGCATTCTCAACTTTGATAAATATTAATATAGAACTTTCTATATTGTTTTTCTGCTGTGGGCTTGAATCTTATACCCTATTTGCACTTTGATTTCCTGTGGTAGTTTATGTTCAGATGTGCTTTTACCTGATGTAGAGAACCTATGTTATCACTTGCAGTGGTACCTTTGCCATCTCCCTATCACCGATGGTCGACATTGAATTCATCTGTTGCTCAGGTGGAAGCCACAATGGGTTTAGCAAAGGCAATCAACCTAGGGGTGACAAGTATCCTTGTTGAGGATACCAGGGTTTCTGGAAATATGCAAATATCATCTTTCAATGTTGTGCTGCCAGATTATATTTCTTTATACTTATTGCCTCTGTCTAAATCTGGTGATCCCATGGAGGGGGTAGAACCGGCAATGTCCAATGCACGTTGGTATGTGATATCAGGAAGGCAATATTTAGTTGACTTGAAGGTTTTCTCACGAGGTCATAGTGCTCGAGAAATATATCTTACGAAGGTAGTTCTTGCTATTCTGTTCCTCTTATGCATGTTACTGGTATTTCTTAGAAGACTGCCCATTGGTTTCATATATGTGAATCATCTGTTATCTGTGGGAAGATGCTACAGTTCGGCGTGCATAATACTGTATTTCAAAAATGTAATTATTAAATACAAATATAGAGCTCTAATACAGATTATGATTACTTATATATTAAAAAGGATGTAGAAGTCTGTACTGATTCCTTTTAGGATCATCAATGTCAGGTCTTGACTTGATTTGTTTCTATTATATGCTGTTGATAACCATTTTGAAGTTCAGAGTTCACAATAGTCCACTTGCTTATGTGAGTTCTTAACAACTTTAAAAAATGTCGAGAATTGTTCATTTTTTTTGTCTTTGCTATTTCTTGATGCTTGAGATAGACTAATGCTATTAAGCCTTTTCTTTTTGATGTTTTCATCAAAAGATATATTAATGGACACCAAGTGGATGTCACATGTTGGAAAAAGGTCTCAAAAATCTGACAGAGCCTCATCCCTAGGCTCACTACAATCATCTTATTAAGAAAATCCAAGCTGAGCTTTGCAGCATCATCATAAACTTTGCAGCAACTAAACAAAGTTCTCAAAATATTAAGTTTAAGATCATTTAAAATTCTAACCTTGCCCTCGCCCCTCACTCAACGCTATTAAGCTATTGTAATGAGTTGAAATGATGAAATGCTTTCTTTTGGGGACTCTAAGACCTGAAATCCTTTAAATTTTGTTTCTTGAAGTCACAAATCTCTGTGATGTGCAATTAACAATGAAAGTTTTCCATTGATTGCAGAATGAAGATGTGAAATTAAACTATGATTATCCGGAGTTGTGGAAAAATTCTCCTGTGCGTGTGAGTGCTGCAGTCGAGTATGGTTGGAAGCATTCAAGAATCCTTGCTGCAATATCACCTGGACTGGGAAAATTGTCAGCTTCTTTGTCTTATTCTACCGGTCATCCTGAAAGCAAGGAGGTACTGTTCTATTAATATGTTCTTTGTGCATCGGCTGCAGTTAGCCATACAACAAGGGATCTGTTTGTGTTATTGCTAATCGAATAGCTGTGAATTGTTTTAGCTTTTGGTTTACCTTTGCTATTTCACATGTTACTCTTATCAACTTATGAGTAAAACATAATTCCAATATCATTATCTACACTTCAATGAAGCCTTAACCAGCGTCAACTGAATTTAGCAATGGCGATGAGATACCATCTTAGCTCTGTGCGGGTTTTCTTAAGCCAAAGCAAGCACCAACATGAATATATCTGTTGTTCTTAATGTTAGACTGTTAGAGAGCTTCCCTTGGGCTATTTTTTTTTTCCACTTTAGTGACTGTAGTGAATTTGTTTTCTTCTTTAGAGCTTTAGGATTTACTGGTAACTGTGGTGCTTTATACTGAACTATGGTGCCACTGCCAGCTTTGGATTGTCCTGCATGCAAGGGTATTATGGATTGAGAGGGCCCTGCTTATCCATATCTACGCCATTTAGGTTTGGTGTTGAGACTACTGATTTGTAGTCAACAGTGTTCAGTTTTCCATGCTTGTCCTTGGATATACTCTCACCTTTGGTACTAGCATCTCAATTAAGTATAAGCTCTTGAACATTTATGGATGGCAGTTCTGTACATGTTATGGGAAAGCAGTTTGGTATTAATAGAGAACGATTCTGTAATTCATACGCTTTGATTGTAATATCCAAAAAAGTAACAAATTTGAAGGGACTCACTAACTTCTGGTAGAATGATCTTTAACTTGAACCTTGCCCACTGAAATGCAATTGTATTTGCATGACATTGATGGACTTATTGATTGGTTAGGGTTGAAGATTGTAGAGGAAATGAATTTAATGTGTGTTTTAAATGAACTTCAGTTAGTTTCTTTGGTCTGATTGAGCTTGAGAATGAAGCACTGGTACAGTCAACAAATTGGCACCGTATTGGCCGTTTGGATAAGTTACATCAGAGTTTCATATTGATTGGTCCTCATTGGGAGATTTTGCTACAGGTTCTGAAAGTGGTGCAAGAAGTTATGGTTTGTGATCAAGTAAGGCTTTTGGAAGATGGAAGGAAGGTTCCATCTTCAGCTATTCTACTCCCATGGGCGCCGGAGGTCTATCAGGAGACTGAGCTGAAAGCAACTGGAGGTTTCTATCCATTTTCGTTGTTTCAATCGTTAACAAACTAATCATTCTGGTTACAACAAATCATGCTTCCTCTTGGTTTTATTGCAGGCTGTGCAAAAACACCAGCTGACTATAGGTGGCTTTCTTCTGATACAAGCGTTTTATCTGTATCTGCGACTGGTGTTGTCCAGGCCAAAAGGCCAGGGAAAGCTACAGTAAAAGTCGTTTCTATTTTTGATATTCTTAACTTTGATGAGGTACTGATATTTGGTTTCTCCTATCATACGATCTTTTTTGGTACATCCAAAAGACCATTGTAATTCGTATTATATATAGTTCACATTTATGTGCTCTAAGGTTAGGTTTTGCCATGCAGGTGTCAGTTGAAGTGGCCATCCCTTCATCTTTGGTTATTTTGCCGAACTTTGGAGTAGAGACTGTGGTAGGCTCGCACCTTCAAGCTGCTGTAGCTATGAAAGCAGCAAATGGTACGATGCTTTGAACTTCTCTCAGGCTGTTCTTATTCTTGAACTTGATTCTTGAAATTTATATTTATTCTTTGTACATGCAGGTGACTATTTTTATCAGTGTGATGCTTTCGGTGCATCTATAAAATGGTCTACTGGCAGCGAGTCTTTCATGGTTGTTAACTCTACTAGAGAGGAATTTCTCAAGAATAGGCCTAAGGAAGCAGAACAATCTGTTCTTAAACATTCTTGTGCGTGGACTTATGTTTATGCTGCTAGACCCGGTCGAGCTACTTTGCAGGCATCCCTTTCTAAGCACTTGGATCCAAGTTTAGGCAGGCAAATTATATTAAAAGCATCTTCTCCTATTGTATCCTTCTTGCCCCTTGTTGTACGTCAAGCTGGAGATGGGAGTCAGTTTGGTGGTTACTGGTTTGATTCGGACAAGGCTGAAAATCTTGACGAGTTAGAAAATTTAAACGATTTATACCTTGCTCCTGGAACCCATTTAGATGTCAAACTTCTTGGAGGACCTGAACGATGGAGCGAGGAAGTTGAATTTATTCAAGCTGTTGAGGTTTATGATGAGCTGCATGTCATTAAAGTTGGAGCTCTTGTTCACCAAGTCCAGTCTACGCATGAAGACATATACAGGATTTTGTGCCAAGAACTTGGGAGCTTTGTATGTATATTATTCTAATTTTTTGGTTACTTATAAAAAGATTATTTTTATATTTTAAATCCCAGTTTAACTTCGAAAGATATGAGTTATTTCAATTATATTATAAATTAGAAACTCACCTGCGTTTTGATTTGATTGTTCAGACACTTGTTTTTAAACGTGGAAATCTGGTTGGAGATGACCATCCAAAGCCTATGGTTGCAGAAGCAAAAGTGCAACTCAAATGTAGCTTTCCTTCTTCAATTGTAGTGCTGGCTGATGAATCTGGTTTGTTCACTATTCTTTAGCTGATGCATGCACTAGCATATATTATGTCATATCAAGCTTAGTTTCTATGAGAATTTCCTGAATCATTCCTTACCAGAGAGTTAAAGAAATAGTAATGTTCAGTGTGGAGATCCTTCTATATGTTCTTTGCACAAGCTAACTTTAACTCCTGAAATTTGTTTCAGTGAACAAACTGGAGTCTATACAAACTGCTATTCAAGCTGACCGTGGTCCTGGACACATTCGGTCTGTGCCTATTACTGTAGCGAATGGGCGGACGATTAGAGTATCAGCTGTTGGGATTAGTAACACTGGAAAGGCTTTAGCAAACTCATCATCTCTTCATCTGAGATGGGAGCTGAACAATTGTGATAAGCTGGCATTTTGGGATGATTCTGATAAATTTAGGATGTCCAAATCCAGCTGGGAAAGATTTCTTGGTTTAATGAATGCATCTGGATTGGTATGTGTGTGGTATTTTTCATTTCTCTCTCTCTCTCTCTCTCTCTCTCTCTCTCTCTCTCTCTCTCTCTCTCTCTGTGTGTGTGTGTGTGTGTGTGTGTGTGTGAGAGAGAGAGAGACTTTGGTAAATGTCAATCAAATTTAACTCCCTTGTTTGATGGTTGGCCTGATCAATGTCAGTTGATTCTGTTTGGTTTGCTTTGTTCTCATTAATCTGATGAGGTGTCAGCCTTGTGAAGTTATTTATACTGCATTGAGTTTACTGGGTTTTCTCAGGTGCTGTTTGGGTTCTACTTAAGGTGGTAGTTCCATTGTAAATTTTAACTGGCAAGTTAGTTGGTGTCAAAATGTGTCCTCTAATGTATTTGTGCCTTACTCATTCCTCTTAAATTGTTTGACGCCACCTGGTCTCATTGTCTAGCACATGACCATTGGTGGATCTATCACTTAATTACTTAAGGAGTGGTATGCTATACTTGTACTGTTCTTTGCTCTCTGTTGTCACTGTCAGAAGTTATTAGTTGTCCTTCCAGTTGTGTAATACTCTTTTATTATGATTATTCGCACCATCCCTGTATATTGCTTTTTGTGAAGAAGGCAAGCCATGCAATAGCCCTAAATTCCAAAGGCATTAATTGGGCACTGGTCCATCCATGAAAAAGTAAAAGAATCTAGATGATAATTTTGGTAAACATTTGCATTAATCCACTATCGCTGCAAAGTTTATAACTCGAAGATGGAAAAGAAATTCCGTTCAGTGGCTTCTTTTTTTTAATCTGAAAAAGTGCTTTTTTTTGTTGTTGTTGTGAAGTAAGGTTTTGATCCATATCTGGTGTGATAAATTGATTGCAGTGCACTGTTCGGGCTACAGTTCAGAGTCATCCTGACAGGACACTAGGTTATTCTTCTTTGGATGTTCTTACTGATGCAGTCCGCCTTCAGGTTTGTTCTCAGAACAATACTTTATAATTGCGGTCTTATTTTGAGGTATTGGAGCCTGGGTAGCTGAGTGAATGTTCTGTAAGCCATTAGCAATTGGGTTTGCAGTTTGAATCTAGATGATTTTTGTGTTGTACCTCTATATTTTAGCAATTCCAAAAGAATAAAATAAATAAGAGAATAAGTGACGCTTATCTTCAGTTTCCATGGTTATTATTGATGTCCGGCACACATAAAGCATAGGATTTCATCACAAGGTGACCACTTACAGATGACTGCAAAATTGGAATTTTTTTTTGCTTGTTTGGAAAGAAAGGGGGAGGGGGTTTAAGTCTTCTTTTGATGCTAGTTCTGGGGTTGATGGGTGGCGGTAGTGGGAGGTAAGAAAGGGAAGATGCAAAGTCACCTTTTTGTATTTTTAACGTTCTAGCAAAATGCAGGTTGTCTCTACTCTGCAAGTGTTTCCAAAGTTCGCCCTGCTTTTATTCAATCCTCAAGCTAAGGTGTGTTGTGTTTGAAGCTCGATCTTACTATAATATGATTTCTTGCTTTTCATAATTTGGTCACATTTTGTTGTCAGCATGCATCAGCTTGTTATTTTTGCTTAGTTTGTGACTGCAATGTTTAATGTTCCTGCTGCTCTTTTGGCCGCCGTATTTTCTTTTCTTTTCTTTTCCTTTCTTTTTTCTGATGACATAAAACAAAAGTGCTTGTTTCATAAAGTTGAAAGAGATAGGTCCGTGATTACTATTATGCTCTGTCCCATTCAACATTGAAAAAATCTTGTACTTTTTTCATTCTAGACTACAGAATGCGTTTTGGAATTAAAGTTCGTAAGGCTGATCTCTTTGCAGCCCTACTTTCAAAGGTTCTTTTGCTTCTTATGCTGCTTGGATGTGTTGCTGTGACTCTATGTTGAACTGAGCATCCTCAATTTCAGTTTGCTAGTTTAAGTATCATGGTTTCTTATTGACAGGTGGCCAAGTGTCAGAATCATTTTCTTTTTTTGAATTGTACTGATGACTCTTCAGTAGAGAAGAGGATGTCTTCCTTTCCAGAGCTTGTTTCTATTGGATATTTGTGTGCTTTTCTGTTATTAATGTACTCCCTCTGTCCGCAAATAATTATCTTTCACGCTTTTCAATGTTCATCTTTATTCAATAATTTCGAGTGTAATATTTTATCAAAATTTTTTAATTTTATACTTTTCTAAAAGTATGTTTAGTACGAATATAATGATATCAATTTTGTACGATGAATCATTGTATACATAAAAAAAATTACCAGTCAAAGTTGCCGACACGAAAAATGGGGTGACAAATAAAAGAAACCGGAGGGAGTACTATTTGGACAAAGGACAACTTTTCTCCATATTCATGATAATTGTATGATTTTAACTTTTTTCTTAAAATATGATTTGTAAATTCTTCTTGAAGCTTACTGTGTAGATCTTTGTGCAAATTGTTGACCATATTATTTGCCTGTTCAAGCTTTCACTTACCCCCACCATTTTCCAGATGAATCTTTCAGTTGTTGGAGGAAGCTGTTTTTTGGATGCTACTGTAAATGACACTGGAGTTGTGGAAGTCATGCAACCTATGTCAGGCTTACAGTGTTCACAATTGACTTTGATTCCGAGAGGTTTAGGAACTGCAGTTGTGACAGTCTATGATATAGGGCTTTCTGCTCCCCTTTCTGCTGCTTCCTTGGTAAGTTTTCCCTTGAGCTTCCTTTAAGTAGCATTTCTTCAATGTGTGCATGTGAGGTGGCAACATATAAGCAGATTTTGCGTGTGCCTCTGACTTCACCTCTTTTGCTTATGAAATTAACAAATAAATGAGAACTTGCATTGCGGAGGAAATGATGTCTAAGAAAGTTTTTCACTTGGAATAATATCCAAGTGTCATGAGTTTGCATTTTGTTGTGGAAAATTTTCCATGTTTCAATTTCTTCTGTCGGGAAGAAATGATATTTAGGAAAGTTTTTCTCTTGGAATAATATCTAAGAGTCATGAATTTGTATTTTGTAATGGAAAATTTTCCATGTTTTGATTTCTCAAGAGTCCTGTGAAACCTATATCTAAATATATATTAAAGTTTAGGAACTATTCTTTTTTCTTTTACTTTTTAGTAGATAACAAAACCTA
Organism: Portulaca oleracea; assembly: GCA_029582165.1. Taxonomy (NCBI): domain Eukaryota; kingdom Viridiplantae; phylum Streptophyta; class Magnoliopsida; order Caryophyllales; family Portulacaceae; genus Portulaca; species Portulaca oleracea. The sequence continues at coordinate 19,712,942 of CM055885.1, forward strand.
ATATCTAAGTGGCAGTTGGTTAAGACGGGGAAGCCATAAGCCATGGTTGAGGATGAGGTTTCTCTCTTGAGTCTCTGTCTTTCACTCTAGAATTGTTCCGTATGGCGAGTTAGGTGGTTGCCTGCTAGTTGCTATACAGAATTGCTTCAATTGTCTTTGTTTTTTTGCACGGCCTATTGGATTTTGGCATTATACTTTGCTTCTCCTTGAGCTTTAAATATTTTGTCTCAATGTTGCTTCTTCTTAGGTTGAAGTTGCTGATGTGGATTGGCTCAAAATCATGTCGGGGGAAGAGATAAGCCTTATGGTATGTTTTAATTTGATGATTATGACTTACAGTTGGCATATATGACATCCGATGGTGCATCAAGAACAAGTGGCCCTAGACCTTATAGTTCTTAGAATTTGAGCTTTGTTCTTTTGTCACGTCTTAATTTAGGGTTTGTTGATAGTCAATTTTTTACTATACTAAGCTTTTAGAAGGATGTGTAATTGGCATCCACTCTCTTTGGATTTCATAAGTCATGTAAATGTCACTTCTTTTCTTATCCCCTCCCCTCCCAAAAAAGAAAAAGACTGACAATCTGTCCTGGTGCATGCAGGAGGGAAGTGTAAATACTGTTGATCTGCTGGCTGGTGCTGCTGATGGAAATACATTTGAATTTTCTCAGGTGTGTCCCCTCTGTTCTTGATGAAAAGTCTTGTTTCTTATTCCAGTCATATCAAGCCTAATAATCTACAGGACAAGTTGAAGATGTAGCCCACTGTTGCACAGTGATGCTGTATTGTTACCTTTCGAATAATTCTATGTTTATTTATGTCGGAGCTTGATATATTGGCTTCATGCCCGAAAATTGTGTTTGTAGTGTTTCTTGCAAGATTTGCACAAGTAGGATGTTTCTACCTTAGACTAGCAAGCATGATTGTCACACAAATGATCAGGTTGGGAAGAGGACTAAGTAAACAACAGAATTTCCAAGTTGACTGTGTTTTGAAAATACTCTTTGAAAATGATGAGGAGGCTTGAGAAGAACAGAGATAGTGATATGCCAAGTATAAAGGGAGATATTTCCAAGGAAGCATTGAAGACAGGAAACAACAGAATGACAGGTTGCTTCATGTAGGGGGAAAATATTTGGTATCTTGAGGTTTGGCAGCTGAATTGTTTGGTACCACTAATTTGAAAATGAATTATTATCCCCCTTAACCTTTGTAGTTGGTATTTTAAAAGGTGATGATTTTAGAATTTGAGTGGCGTGATGGCATTGGTATGGTTGGAGACAGCTCGTTCAATCAATTTTAAGATTGATGTGTGCTGATATAATTGGCAATAGGTCTTGTTATGCTTTTATGCTTGGTTCACTAGTGTTGTAATTTATGGAGCACAGGGGAAAATAAGGGAGTCTTTTTGACCATTGGTAATGGTCATCCCTCAAAAACAACAAATTAAGTGGGCCTTGTTAACTTAGATTTGCAATGTCATCCATTTTGCCTGTAAAATACCACCAGATTTTGTTACTATAGAAACTACAAAGCCAAGGGACCTAATATGCTATAAAAACTACAAAGCCAAGGGACCTAAGAATTCATTCTCACAGACTCACAGTATTGATACCAAATAATTCAGTTGCCAAACCTTGATGTGCGAAAAAGTTAATTTTTGTAGGAGGAGACATCAAGGGAAAATTTGTTGCCGTGTCCAAGTGTTTGGTGGTGTTCACCATTGTCCCTGAGGGGCATTATTGTTTTCTTATTGGTTGTTCTTGTAACTAAGATCACCAATGATTATAGGCTCTCACATGGCCTAACTAACTAGGAGGGTCTACCACCTCTTCTATTGAAAGCTAAGGATTGATGCGTGGTATGCATAAACTATAGTAGAGTAACTCCATTATAGATATTCCTTCTACTCGAATTGTTGTCTGCAGTACGTTAAAATTTTGGATTATTTGCATCCAACTATGTAGGACTCAAAGCAGAAAATTGTGTAACTATGGTATTAAATGAAAAGTTTACTTTGTCTGTTAGTTTATTTAGTGAAACTACTACCTTTTTTGACAAGGGAAAACAACATATTATAACAAGGATCAAATGATGGATGCATAGACAGCATCCTACAAAAGTCTATGTATATGCATTGTGCAAGCTATCTATAAAGTCAGCCACATCTAATCTGGAGAGGAAAAGTTTCCCTAATTCAAAAAAATGAGTCTTGAAATCACTTCTCTAATAGCCACATATCAATTAGTTTGTACCTATATCATGGCTTTCACCTTACAGATCATGGGCTCATGAAGATAAGCAAATTAAAAACAACATTTGATAAGACATTGTTACCAAACAAGTATACCTGGCCTTTGCCATAAATGTATTGGACCTTAGCTTCTGGGCCACATGTCTTTTGAAATATTTCATTCAATAGCATAAACACTTTGATGAAACTGAAAGAGATTAGGCAAATGTTATAGTGTTTGAAGTACAGCTACCTCTATTTGAGTTCAATCAGAGCACATTTTGTTGTGAATCCATTTTCATGCCTCTAACTTATTAAGGAGTACATCTATTTGTTTTGGCAGTATGCTTACATGAACCTTCGTGTGCACATTGAGGATGACATAGCTGAACTAGTAGATGGTGATAGATGGTTAAATCCAGGTGATAGCAATGTCGGTGCCACAACCTTTTCTATACATGGCAAACGTGCTGGAGTAACCACTCTATATGTAAGTTTTCATATATTTGATCTGCATTGTAGGTTCTGTAGTGTTTCTGATTGATTTCATTGATTTGGGCCCTATCACTCATGGGATGCTCTGGTGAATGACGTTCATAGATGGGAGAGGGAATGAAGGAAACCTCTTTCTCTGAAATTCCCAAGTGGGTTGGGAGTTGGCACCTCCTTGATGATGGAAGGTGGCCGACAGACCACCTGTTTGGTCATTTAATTGGATATTTTTTTCTTTGTTTTTGTTTATTCAGGCCATTGTTTTTTGTGTTCTCTTTTTAGACTTGATTGTAATATTTGATCTTACAATGAAGGTTACTGCTAGGCAACAATCTGGCCAGGAAATATACAGTCAAACTATCAAGGTGGAAGTTTACACCCCTCCTGCAATCCATCCTCATGATATTTTCCTGGTTCCTGGTGCGTCTTATGTGGTAAGACCTTGATGTCTATATATATGTGTGTGTGTGTGTGTGTGTGTGTGTGTGTGTGTGTGTGTGTGTGTGAATGTATACATATATGTGTGTGTGTTTTTATGAGCCTGTGTGTGTGTTTGTCTATATATATATATATATATATATATATATAGTGTGTGTGTGTGTGTGTCTGTGTGTGTGTTTATATTGACTATGCTGCTTGTTAATTGATCTTCTTGAGAATAGTTGAGATTTGGTACTTGTATTTATATATCCATTGATTTCAATTGATGATGATTGCGGAAAAGTTATGGCCAATTCTGGAGGAGCTGTTTGCAGCAGTGCTAGCCAATGTCATTAACATGACTTTGTTGTCTGGGAGAAACTCTCCAGATTTGGAACAAGGATTTATTCATCTACTTGTTTTTTGCTCAATATTTGTTTAACCTCTTGCTCAGGTCACTGTAAGAGGAGGACCAACTATTGGTGTGGTTGTTCAGTATGCAAGTATGAATGATAATGCTGCAGCTGTTCAAGAATCTTCTGGACGTGTGTCTGCAATGTCACCAGGGAATGCTGTAAGATTATTTTGCACTAACACCCATTATTATTATCTCCAGGAGCATCTCTGATTGTTTTTCATAATTTCTGTACTCGTCTCCTGCTATCCTTTTTTTTTTTCCCTATTCCATTTATGAAGCCTGCTGCTTTGGAACTTGAACTAGATTGGTTCTGAAAGCCATTTGGCCATCTATTTTGTTCGAAGTGGATAAGAAGGTTTGCTTGACTGTAGGGTTTATAACTTCCTTCGTAGCCTTCTACAAAAAAGAAACAAATCTTCGTTGGTAGCCGGACAAATGTACACTTATGATACTTAATTCGTCATGGCATGATCTTTTTCAGTGCATTAAATTCATTCAAAAAATTTTGTTTCTCAAAAGAATATTTTGGGGGATTATTATGTTGGGAATCAAAGTGTTCTTATGCATAGGCCTATCTAACAGCAATGCTACTGAGAAGAGTTTGCCTCAATTATACATACTTGTGCTGTTAACCAAATAAAGAACTGATCCGTTTCTATTCCTAGACAATGCCTTGATTTTCCTGTTGCATTTGTTAAGCTTTCAAGTTTAGTTACCGCATCTACAGTATGTTTCCATAGATTGTGATTGGAAATTGGTGTTCTATCCCTTGTTTTTATCCCCTTTCCCTAGTATGCATTGACTTGGCATTGGAGGATCCCATTTCCTATAGTTGTGGCATCAACCTATCCATTTGCTAGCTCATCATAAAGTGGGATTGGGAAACAACCATGTAGTGGACTTTCAACAAAAAAAAGGGGTGCCCTTGGTGACTTCGTCGCAAGGTGATTTGATGATGTCAAGCTTGCTACAGTGCCACTGGTTTTTATTGCTGTATTAGTCCAATGTTTCCTAGCTTCAGTGATGGAGTCCTAGTGCATAGAACTCTTACGATAGCAGCTTCTCCGTTTTCATTCCTGTATTCATTTGTGCACAGTTAGTACCTGTCAATGTTTGAAGTGTTATTGCTTTCTGCACATTAAATCGAGGCTCCATTGTTTGTTCCTGACAGACCGTTGTAGCTACCTTCTATGGGAATAAAGGAACTGTCCTCTGTCAAGCACATGGAAAAGTCCGAGTAGGGGTTCCATCCTCAGCAATGTTGAGTGTACAGAGTGACCAACTGGCTGTCGGACGTCAGATGCATATATTTCCTTTGTTAATTGAGGCAAGAAAAAGTTAAAATGCTTGTCTAATGTGTTTTGCTTTCTTTTTCCATGTCTTACTTACCCCTTGTATTTTCTAGGGCAACCTGTTTTCATTCTATGAGCTCTGCAAGAATTACAAATGGACTATAGAGGATGAGCTGGTGAGATTTCTAGCTTTAGCAGGAATTATGTATTGCTATAGTGGTGTGTTGATTGAACTGATGCTGCTCATGTTACTGCCTGTACTGAATGCATGTCATTCTTCTACTAGGTTTTGAGTTTCCAGGCAACTGAGCATGTGAATAGTGATAATCCTGAGCTGCTACTTCCCGTTCAGAGTGGCCACGGAGATGAGGATGTCAACTTTCTGAAGGTTCTGTATGGAAGGTGTGCTTTTTGCCTATGGTGTTCTTTAGCAGCAAATTGTTAATTCATGAATATTTGTTTTGTATGAATGTGTTCACCTATTCTCTAAAAGATACCAAGCATGGAATTTATATTATACACCCTAATGTATGTATAATATTCAGGAACTCTCCCTCTTTTCTCCTGAAAGATAGTGTTTATTTTTAATGAACCACTGGCATATTCTTTATGAACATTAACTTATGACTGAGGGCAACTATTTAAATATTATGAATCTTAGACTAGTTATAAGGAATGGAGTGCATAGTATTATTTGGGTGTATGGTATACCAACAAGTACGCTACGTGCCATTTTTTTTTATTAGTAATCGAATTATGGATTAAAGGGCACCAAGGGTTATATACAAAAGGAGGCTTAAACAAAACTACAAAAAGCCTCAGCCCCTTAACCTCTCTACATTAATCTTATCAACAAAATCCAAAATAGTCAACTCTTTACCAGGATGAAAACCTTTACACCAACTACACAATGTACTCAAAAAATAAAGTTTGAAATCATTAAGCGTTCTAATCTTGTCTTCAACAACAACAAATTCCCCTGGGAGACACGTTTGAGCACGGTCTGGGGCAAAAAAGCTTTCAGGAAACCCTTTAAAAAACAATTTAACCACTAGAAAAACAAAATGGAAAACGATTTAAAAAAAATAAAAATTGAAAAACCAAGAAAAGCAAGGAGCTTGTGGTTGTGTTGAGATATGAATTTCTGTATGGTCCACGCGGCTGAGAAAGAACTAGACATACCTGGCCAACAAGAACCAAAAAGAAGATACAAACAACAAGCCAATGCAAAGCATATCACCCTACCCTCAAACCTCAACCTACTACATTAGTTCTGACCCTCCAAACTCCCCTATCAAGTGCTATGTCCTCCTCTAAACGTAGGTGCTTCAAGTCTGCTTTATCACCTCCCTCATGGACTTTTTAGGTCTCCCACGTCCCCGAGTTCCAATGGATATCCTAATTGCTTCACACCTCGTAACAGGGGCATCCTCATTTCTCCTAATCTTGTCTTCAAAAATTTTGGACTTTCTTTCCAAGTGCACCACCAAATAGCAAACGAATCAACATTCCACACATGTAGGGCGGCCACCAAAGAAAAGATCCCTCCTTTTATGAAAGTCTCCCATAGTGACCTTTCCTTTGACGGTTGCCTAAACAAAATAAAAGCATACTTTGTGAGAATCAACAATGCCCATGTAGGTGTTGTGTCAGTCTCAGAAACTTTGTGAGAAATTTAGTACAACTTTATACTAAAATGAAGGGTTGCAGCGTCAATAACCATAGCAAATTTAGATTCAAGTAGTTGAGGCCAAATGACGAGTCCAAGTAGCATTAGCTGCTTTCTGATTCCTAAAAGACAGACCCCCTTAGAAAGAGGTAGGCTCCACACAGTTGCAAAGTCGAAGTGCTGCTAATGTGTATAACTTCAAGGGGTTTATATACTGTAGCTTTTTGAGTACTTCCATGTTAATTTGTAGGCTTTTTTTTGTTTGTTTGTGTGTGTGTGTGTGTGTTGGGGGGGGGGGGGGAGCAGAACTCAAAGTGCTTTGCATTGAATACTGTCATGAGGGTGATAGCTACCAGAGCTCTTCTGTCGCGTCTTATTGTTCAGAAGCTTTTATACTAAAAACAAATGAATAATCTGCTACTGAGTTTTCTGTTTGTACTGCCTCATGCCCTTGTACACATCTATTTTTGTTTGCATATACTACACTTGTAAGTTCCATATTGAACTTATCCGAGTTCTTTTTTTTTTTTTTCCAATTTTTCAAACTTTAGGTCTGCAGGAAGGAGCAACATTGCAATTACATTTTCTTGTGATTTCTCTTCCAGTTCATTCTCGCACTCAAGGACTTATAGTGCCTCTCTTTCTGTGAGGGTCATTCCAGAGCCTCCTCTTGCTCTTGGAATTCCCATAACATGGATTCTCCCTCCGCATTATACTACATCTGACTTATTGCCACAGTATTTAGAACCACATAGAAGAGATGGCCAACGCCAAACAAAAACCATTTCATACTCATTGCTCAGACAATGTAGCAGAAAAGAAGATGAATTGAAAGAAGATGCTATGTCCATATATGGAAGTAAAATAAAAACAACTGACAGCAATGATTTTGCTTGTATCTTGGCAAAAGACCACAGCACTGGAAGAATGGAGGCTGCATCTTGTGTTAGGGTAGCTGAGGTAGGCGTTCAAATTCGTGTAACTTTTGAATTTGTCAATTGACCTGTTGCCCCCTCCCTCCCTTTTCTTTTCTGTATAAATGCACTGCTGAATGCAGACGACGAGGTTTTTACTTACGGCGACTGTTGAGGCTGGCGGTCTTATGAGGTCAGATTAGTTTGCATATTGATACTGTGTTTCAAAATTCAAATTCAGGTTGCTCAAATTAGGATCAAAAGAAAGTCAGCTCTCCACGTAATTAATCTTGGTGTTGGTGCTGAGCTTGAGCTACAAATAAATTATTTTGACAATTTAGGTATGATATCTTTGAATTAATGCTTTGCTTAGCTTATCAATCTGACGAGACCTCTCAGACTATTCATTCCTTCTGTGGCAGGAAACCCTTTCCTTGAAGCTCATGGTGTCGCTACATTTGACATTGAGACTAACTACCGTGACACTATTGATCTTGATATTATGGGTCGCCAAAATGGGAGTATTTTTGTGAAGGTATTAGATTATAATTTTGCCTTTTTAGAATATAATTCTTTAGGTTCCCCAACCCTCCTGCTATTTATTGTTTTGGCGAAACATGTTACCCGCTTCATAACGATACTTATCTTCAATATTGTACAAATCAATAGCTATCTAGCCCAACTGCTCAAGTTATTATCTATCTCTTGTTGAGTATGGAGTAGCATTGACTTTTCTGATAATTTTGGTTTGTCTTGAAGGCAATACGCCATGGTCGAGCTCTAATGATGGTGAGACTGGACAATGATCCACACAAGGAAGACTATATCATGGTAACTAGTTGTCACTTCTTAACATCTAAATAGAGCACTTGGTGGTTTTAGCTTTTAGGTTTTGTACTCTGGAGGGTTTTGATAGAACTCTCTGTAAAATTTTTTAAAAAATGTTTATGATGTGTTTTCCACACTGATGAAATCTTTTCTGCTACTAATAAGAGGGGTATCATGCAGTGCTAGGCATCCAAATGTGCTGGTTGTAGGGCTTTTAATAGGAGAATGGGGTGTGGTGACCTGTGACCCATTTAATAATTGTCCCTTTTCTGGAATGCATTTTGATTAACCAATGAACATTTTACAGTACTTATTATCTGGCTAAATAATCAAGATGTGTCAAGTTCAGGTTCTTTTTGTGTCTGGTTTGTGAATCCCTGTGTCAAGTTCTGGCAGTGCCAGCTGTACTGGTTGTCAGTGGATGGAGCTTGCTGTATAGGGAAGTCATGTTTCACATACATGTATTGAAATCAAGCACTTAAGAGTGGACCTGAGTGAGGATGCCCGGATGTTTAAATTTAGGGTACAATGAGGGCAAGCAGTTTTGGAAAATAACCAAGTTTGATATGAATTCAAATACTTGGTAGTTCTGGGAATGATTTTTGATACATAACCCTCAGAATAAAAATAAAATTATTCCGTAGGTATCAGTTTGTGGTTCTGAATTTTTTTATTTTATTTTATTTTATTTTATTTTTGTATAACCAAACATTGAATATGGGAATTAGTGATCCCCACTAATCCATTCCTATACTAAAATAAAAAAATAGGCTGAGCCCGAACCAAACAAGCCATGTTACAAAAACACGAAGTGATGCATTATTTGGGCATCATTGTTATGGATGAGGTGTTCCAGATTTCTAATAAATAGGAAAGCATTTACATACATATTGGATTTACCACTCGTTTGGTTTATTGATGTTAAGTTTGAAATTCCATTGATTTATCGGTAAGATTTATTCATAATTAGCTTTATGGTGGAGGTTTGGGTATGGTGGATTTGAGATAAATTTCTTTGTACTTACTTTTAACATCTAGGTATTGTAAATAATCGGTAGAGAAAAAAATAAAATGTTGGGTCTCGAAAATGGTGGCAAGTAGGGTTCTCCATATGTGTGTGTGTGGGTGTGTTTTCCCCATTTCATAAATGCTTTTGTGTGACCGGTCTGGGCTTCCGTATAATACATTTAATGTTTGACTTACGCAGTTCTCCGTGGGAGCTCACATTCAGCCGCAGAATCCAGTTCTTCACTTGGGAACCAATCTGAACTTCAGTGTAGAAGGTATGAGTGATAAAACAGTGTTTTCCCTTTGGGTATCTTGATTTAGTTCATATTATAAGAATCTATCCCCTATTCCCCTGTGCAGAACAAATAAGTAATCTCTGTGATACCCAGTCTGTTTTGTTCCTTAAAGTTCTGCAGTATTCTGGTGTTCATACACTGGATTTCCTTTTTCATTGACTGGTTTGATAGCCATATTTTTGAGTGCGGCTTGCGGTTTCCTCGCTTTGCATCTTCAATCTACTTAATTGCCTTCACCCAGGGGTCCTCTCTTTGTTGTAGTATTTTGTTTCTCCTAAGCTTGACTCGCATGGCTTTTGATGCTCAAGGCAAAAGGAGTAATAAAACAATACTGAAAAGTAACAGGGTGGACACTGGATATTGTTGAAACTACTACCAGAGAAAAGGTGCTCATGTTTGCAGCCTTATCCTCAACAAGTACGGGCATGAATTAAGTGAACCGGAAATAATTATCGGGAAGAAATTCCAGATGGGTTATGGGATTTTGGAAATAATTTCAAAAAAAAAAAGGAAACAAATGAAACGTTTGTGGCTGATGAAATTGATGCCTGCTAGTATATTGTATTTGTGCTTATTCTTCATCTTGGCATTGTAGGATTACATGATGTAGCATCAGGGCAGTGGTGGAGTGCTAACGAAAGCATTCTTTCTGTGGACTCTCTGTCTGGTAAAGCTGTGGCACATGGAGAGGGTGTAGCACTAGGTATTAATTGGTCCTTTTGTCTTATTTTTTGTGCAATATCATTTTTAGGCTAGTGAGCCTTTAGGTTTGAATTCAGAAATACTGTCAGACTTCCCAATTCTTACTTGAAGATCTTGACTCTAAGCAGTAACATTTCAAAGTCCAAGCCTGAAGCTGCAAACAAACGTGAAGGTGTTGAAGGGGAATATCATATATGTTGATGCTCCAAGGGAAACTTTAACAAATGTACTTTATCCCTCAAATGGTTACAACTTCTCTGTGAAATTCAGGTTTGTGAATTGTATCCCTTTGTTCGACATTCATAAAATTCATTACTAGATTGTGTTTGGCACTAGTCTTTGGTCAGTTTGGTGTAGTGTTTGGTGTTTTGCTTAGACTAAAAGAGCCAAAACCAAACCAAAACCAAAACCAAAACCAATTCTCCAAAATGCCTCCCTGGGCGAGGTACTTAGATTAAAAGAGCCTGAATTGCAAAGTCTCCTGGGGTCAGGGTGTGTGCTTTTCATATGCAGGGCACTCTTTTGCTTTAAAATCACTTCCTAGTCATATTTTTGGTAAAACGAGTTCAATGGTGACACCAAACTATGAATTAATCACAATAATACCACAAATCTATGCAAATAAACTTCAACATAACAAACACCGCAAATTGTTATTAGAAACGACAAAGCAACCATAGTCATATAAAGAAAGCATAGAAAACATAACAGACAAAGCAAACATAACATCACATGCCCTGCCTCTTCCTCACTATGTGCTCTTGGTTTCTTTAAGAGTATGATTGCTTTCCAAATGACAAATCCATCTTCAAGTTGGAAAATTCTCATTTGACAATGCTTAAATGGATAAGTACTGCACCCTAAGAATCATATATGCTCCTTCCTATGGTACCAACATTATATCTGCTACAAGCTCCTGCACTAGATCTTTCATTAAAAGTCTTTACACATATGTGCACACCAATTGAGTACCATGGGCTATAGCAATATCTTTGGGTTTGTGGCTCTAATCAAACATCCATCTTCTTAGCAGTAGAAAAGTCTAGAAAATTTTGGGTGCTCCTAGACTCTACCTGAATATAGATATATTGTCCCTTGACCGATCAGGCTCCACCCTAAGAATTTCAAGTCTATCCACTTTAGCTTACACCTATAGCCAAGGCTATAGCTCATCAAAATGAAAAACTATAAACATATATTCTTGGATCTCTTTTCAATAATTTCCTGGTTAGTTAGCGCCCTTCCAGATCTCCTCACCGAACGACTCCAACAATTAAGGGGCTTGGCTGAGTAATGAGGGTTTCATGAACTACTGGGATTACTGCTACTACAACCTGGACTCTAGGTTAGAGCCTATTGGACCTTGAAAAGAGTTAAGGTTTGATGAGAAAGTGGCTTCTTGTAGCTTAGCTGAACTATAAGTTTTGTGTAATGGCTAAGGTAACATCCTTATAGTATTCCAGATATCATCATCCAACACCAAGGAAATAGCTTAAGGCTGGCACGTAACTGTCACGTGATTGTCAAATAGCCAAATAGCCTACAGATACCCTATGAAATAAAATTAACTAGCCTACAGATATCCTACAAAATAAAATCATCAAAATGTAACCTTTTATCCTCATACTAGAATACTTCCTATAAGAGCCAAACCAAGTATTCACCCTATTAATGGAGCGCACTGTGAGTGAGACATATATTTGCCTAGGAGAACTACCTTTGTTTTACGTTACAACTCACAAACAGTTGCAATAAGTGTAATTTCTGATTAACCATATGAGAACACTCTTTGCTCAAGAGAGAATTGACAGAAAACCCATAGGTAACTAATGACAAATCCATCTTCAAGTTGGAAAATTCTCATTTGACAATGCTTAAATGGATAAGTACTGCACCCTAAGAATCATATATGCTCCTTCCTATGGTACCAACATTATATCTGCTACAAGCTCCTGCACTAGATCTTTCATTAAAAGTCTTTACACATATGTGCACACCAATTGAGTACCATGGGCTATAGCAATATCTTTGGGTTTGTGGCTCTAATCAAACATCCATCTTCTTAGCAGTAGAAAAGTCTAGAAAATTTTGGGTGCTCCTAGACTCTACCTGAATATAGATATATTGTCCCTTGACCGATCAGGCTCCACCCTAAGAATTTCAAGTCTATCCACTTTAGCTTACACCTATAGCCAAGGCTATAGCTCATCAAAATGAAAAACTATAAACATATATTCTTGGATCTCTTTTCAATAATTTCCTGGTTAGTTAGCGCCCTTCCAGATCTCCTCACCGAACGACCCAACAATTAAGGGGCTTGGCTGAGTAATGAGGGTTTCATGAACTACTGGGATTACTGCTACTACAACCTGGACTCTAGGTTAGAGCCTATTGGACCTTGAAAAGAGTTAAGGTTTGATGAGAAAGTGGCTTCTTGTAGCTTAGCTGAACTATAAGTTTTGTGTAATGGCTAAGGTAACATCCTTATAGTATTCCAGATATCATCATCCAACACCAAGGAAATAGCTTAAGGCTGGCACGTAACTGTCACGTGATTGTCAAATAGCCAAATAGCCTACAGATACCCTATGAAATAAAATTAACTAGCCTACAGATATCCTACAAAATAAAATCATCAAAATGTAACCTTTTATCCTCATACTAGAATACTTCCTATAAGAGCCAAACCAAGTATTCACCCTATTAATGGAGCGCACTGTGAGTGAGACATATATTTGCCTAGGAGAACTACCTTTGTTTTACGTTACAACTCACAAACAGTTGCAATAAGTGTAATTTCTGATTAACCATATGAGAACACTCTTTGCTCAAGAGAGAATTGACAGAAAACCCATAGGTAACTAATGAAAGAAATCGTATACGTATAATGAATAGTCCCTGTTACTTTTTTCTCTCAAGCAACTGAATTTATTCTTGACTGAGTTTATGTGAAGAACTTGTTCAAAACTCAGTATGAGCTTATTTGTAAGAATTTTCTTTAAAACATCTTCTGAATGTATTCTCAACTTACATTTATGAACGTATTTGAACTTGAATGCTCACTTTGCACTGATGTAGTGATGTTGCTTACAGTACCAATGAGATAGAAGCTCCCAGAAGAAATATCGAAATCCCGTACGACTGCAAGGTGGAACCCTCTTTTGTTGGGTATGTTCGTCTTCTTTCGTACTCTCTTCAACCCCCCGACCCCCATCCCCCGCGTGCGGTACAGATGCATGTATCATTTTTAAGCCTCTCAATTGTCTCTCACTTAACATAAGCCTGCTAAAATATTTGCAGTCATGCCAAGCCGTGGAGGGATCTTGATACTGGTGATTCATATTGCTTATTCTTCCCATACTCGCCTGAGCATTTGGTTCAATCATTATCCAAGTCAATGGACAGAAGGAAGGACATATCTATTTCCATTCATGCTGCACTAAGAGATACCAGGGATGTGTCGGGTTCTGCATCTGCACTCTTCATCGGTGGTTTCTCCATCTTGGATATGGACAAGGTAATCTGATGCATTGTTCTGGATGGATCATTATTCAGTGTACTAAGGGAGAAAAAGAGAACAATGAAGTTGTCATTACAAATATAACTAGCATTCTGTTTAGAAAGTTTGACTGGAAACAATCGGTCCAAACCCAGACCAAACCGGTTAGGCCTTGAACCGGCTTCTGGAAACAATTGGTTCAAAGCCAGACCAGCCTAGTTAGGCATTGAACTGGCATCCAGGACAGCCCAGACCGGTTTGGACTGATTGAGATTTTTTTAGTGAAATTTAATACGAAAATTTAATAAATGCATATTTTAATGGGTGATGCTTTTTACAAACTAGTTATTTATGTGTAGTGTGATATTGTTTATGTTGGGACATTACATGATGTGATAAATGATACTCTACATCCCTTATTATATGGGAAAAGATAATTCATATATTATGATAGGATATTATGTTGCTAATACTAGTTGAAATATGGTCATATATGCGGACATGACATAGTAAAATAGGAATCATAGAATAAAATCAACATCCCTTCCCTTTTTTGCCTTTTTTTTAAAATATCATTTACTTGAAAATCAAAATTAATCTAACAAAACTGGGTTCCAGTTCGGATTATTCCAGGTTTATACAGATCAAGACTGGAACTTGAAAAATATAATTTCCTGGACGATGACCTGACTGATTAGCATCTGGTCTGGTTTTCAGTCCCTTTTTTTCCGGTTTCCAGTCTGGACCACAATATGATTATGTAGCATTTTTCCTCCTCAAGTTTTGGAACATTTTTTTTCTTTCCCTTTTTTTTGCTTTGCAATTAATATACTTCTGCCACATACTGACTGACGAACCTGTTTTGTTAGGAATCTTTGCAATTGAATCTGACACCAGGCTCCAATGCAAGTATCATCACATTAGTAGGAAATACAGGTAATTCCCTTAGTGCTGTCCCTAATGCTTTTCTGAGCTTCAGATCATCTCTAGGCTTGATCATAATCACATTATATAATAGTGTATTGCTCAAATAATTATTTTCTTACCCAATTCATACTAGTTTGAATTCCCGTTGTGTTCTTATGAAGTCCTGAAAGACTTGTCTAGCATCATCTACTGTCAATGAAAGTAACCACTTATGGGGCTATTCAATTGGATGGATGGTATATGTAAATGGTCTTCATATGGTACATATCGACCTGTAATAGTTCTGAGGATATCTTTGGAAGACACGGGAGACTTAGACCCTCTTTTTGAAGGTTAACTGTGTAAATACAAAGAGGGTATGCTTTTTCTCATTGGTATCGAACGTTATAGATCTTTATTGATGAACTTGAAGCAGTCCAAGAAATTGTGCTCCATGCTTTCTCAGTTTGTCTATATGAGTGTTCTTAAATGAGTCTACTATTGCCAAATCAATATTGCTGAGGGAGACTTCCATAGTTAAAGGGCAATGATACAGAAGAAAAGACGAGTCTAGTCCATAACTCCATATATCAAAGTGTCTTCCCATAGTGTTATGGAGTATGAATCACAGCATTGTGGCATGATTTTCCAATAAACATTCGAATGAAAGTAGAAATCAGTTCCAATTCGGTTTGCCACTATGTGTGGTATTTCTAAACTTTCTCATTAGCTATTTTTAAAACGAGAAAAATCTTAAAGTTGAAACTTAAGAGTCAAGTGAGAAATGTTATGGTAGGGGTCCAGGAATTCTCAGAAAAAGCAAAAATTTTCAGACAAGATCTGTGTAACCTTCGTTTATGCTGAAAGTGTTAAAGGGTGTAACTCTCACTCATGACATTAGTGACTCCTTGGATTAGTCATGACTTATGAGTTGACCTGACAATTCTCGTCCCGACCCGGAAACCCGACCTAGACCGACCCGCAAAAAGTGGGTTTTGAACACGAAATTCCGACCTGGGACCCGAAAATGGCCCAACCCAAAGAACCCGGTAAAAAATGGGTCAGGTCGGGTCAGGTTTGGGTCGACCCGTTGGGTCAGACACTTTAATTTTAAGTGTTTTGTCTACTTTGGCCTTGTGCAAAAAAATGGGTCCATTTCATGAAAATTAAGGCCCAAAAGTAAAATATTGGGTGACTTTGGAAAGCTATGCGTAGATAGAGATATACAAATGAAATAATCAAATAACAAATGACCAAAACAAAACCCTAACACTGTCACTTACTCACTCTTTCAGTGAACCCTCAAACTCCTGCAGTCCCGCCTCTCTCCTCTCTTTCAGTAAAATAGTGTATTATTGTCAAAGGTCAAAGTTCAGTGCATTATTGTCCAATACACCAAAAGTTTAATATATTAGCATCCCAAAACCCTATATTCATAAGTATTGTTATTCGTGATTTTTGACGTAAACCACATAATACTTGTAGACTTGAAGATTGCCAAATTTTGTCCCTTAGGTATATATTAATATGTCTATACAACTATGACATATCGTGGTGGTCGAACTTGGAATGGAATGATACATTACACAGGTGTCTTTGACTAATTATAATCAATTTTATTAGTTGTAAGTGACTGAGAAAAAGGGCGGTCATGACCTGTAAACCCGACCCAAACCGGAATACACCCGACCTGTATTTACCCAAACCTGAAATACACCCGACCTGTATTTACCTGAACCCGATATACGACCGACCCATAACCCGCCCGCCCACCCGTATTGACAGGTCTACTTATGAGTATCTTCTGGGAAATACAATCCCTGTTGTTTGCTACTGTTTTTTTTTATAGATAATGTAAGATTATTGCATCATGTTCCTCTTTCCTCTTTTCGTTACTGATAATTTGTGAGGCTGCTAATTGACGATCACATTTCATCCTGCATCATTTGCTTTTCTTAAAGCAGATGTTGGCACCCACTGGCTAAACCGAGATTTGATGATAGTAAAGAATCTGCTTAAAGAAGGTTCTGGCATCAGTGGCCGTGCACAGTATGAGGTAGCTTTCCTTACCGTAAAATTGAGAGTTTACTTCTGTGTAAAATTTGAATAATTCAGAGTGGTCAGAGATGGCATTCTATTAGATGATCATCGTGGTATAGTTCTGAAGAATGAGAACTTGGAAGATCTGGAGGTTGGTTCAAACAAAATTGGCAAATACTCTATTACATGACACAAATGTCCTTAAGTCAGATCCGAGATATTTCCAGCACAATTTTTGCCCAAACTGAGTTGGCAGACTTAAAATGATTGCTAATTTTTCCTAGTGAGGTTAATGCATTTTTTGTTCTTTATTTGGCAAGCGGGATTAATGTATTACCTGGCAAGCTTACTTGACAAACTGAAGGCAAACTTGAATACCTCCTGAGCGAAATGCCCTAACCTCAACAATCAATAGGGGCATAAAGCTCTTTATCTCTTCTATGTAGAAGTAGAATACACTGTCAAATGGGGAGTGTCCTTACACTTTGTTTTTTGGGTTTTCAAAAGGTCAAAGCACTCAAAGCGAAGCCATTCAAGGACAAACTCATATTTACGCTCCCAGCCACTGGTAAGCCTACTTACAACCTTAAGGAGTCTATCCATGATAATTCTGTAAGGAGACTCAGATAACACTATTTGCTTGTTTCATGTACATTTGGTAAAATGTTTCTTGGGAAACTTGTCCCTGGGAATGTTTTTTTCTAGGAAATAATAGATTACAATGTTTAATTTACATTTGAAAACAAGGGAAAGTTTGTAGGAAAGTCTATTTATAATGTCCTATAACACCCCGGGTATATGGTTAAATGCGGCTTAAAGGAATTGAAATGACTACTCATATCACCAAGATGGATGACCTCTTGAGAACTTTTCCTAGGCAGCGAATTCATCTTCTCGTTGTACATGGGTTTTTGATCCAACAGGTCAGAAGGTGGAGATAGATGTAACTTACGAAGCATTAGAGACAAAAGCATCATCATCAATCGACATGACGCTTTGGTCAGCAGTTATTGGTTGTTTTGCCCTCTTGATACTCACTGTCGTCGTCTTCATATGCTACCTGGATAGACCCGATAGGTCTTCCCCATCGGGAGGAGGGCCCAAAACTCCAGCTCCCCGGACACCAGAGCGCACCAGCCCTGGATCCCATGACGAACGGTCACCTCGAACTCCCCAGCCTTTTATTGAGTATGTAAGGAGGACAATCGACGAAACTCCATATTATAACAGGCGAGATGGAAGAAGACGGTTTGATCCGCAAAACACTTATTAGATGTTACTATGAAGTGGGTATGCTGCAATTTTTAGGGAATTTTTGAATTGCTATTGTGTGTGTGTTTGTGTCTAAGGTTAGGAGATTGATTGTTGTAAGTTGTAACATGTATATCAGATTTGTTGGTAGGTTGTAGGTTTAGATTTCTGTAAGGGTTTAATCATTCTGTACATTGTAAGATCTTACACTTTATCTACTTGTGGTTTATATGTTTTCTCAGACAGGAATTTCTCAAGTCTTTACTGCTTCCTGTAAGTACTTTTCATCTTTGTGTAATTCATCAAAGGCATGTGTACATTTCTGAGTTTCTCAACATGCTGTGATTTAGTGGAGGTGCAATTTCATGGTAAGAGTGAATAACCGTAGTACTTGGAGCATATGCTCAGGGTGCACATAATTAGTCCTCGCCTACTTGCCTGTGCATGGAACACCTATAGTATGGTACCACATTAGGCATTCAGGGTCCATTACTTTTTTTTCTTCAAATTTGTAAACCTGACAATTGGGTCATTTGAGTCGGATTTAGGTTGGACCCACTTTGACTGAGTCTACTTGGGTGAACAAGGTTTGGGTTGGGTCAGGTTGATTTCTTCAGGTCATTTTATTTTTCGTCAAATAAGATTGTCTCTAAAAGATGAACTGATGAAAGATAAATTTGAGTAAAGTCGGATCAGGTGCCTGCTCATGGAATCACGACTTTTGCCGCTTGAAAGCTTATCTTCTCAATCATTCTTAAGTTAGGAAGGTAGAGCAAGTGCATGTGAAAGTTCGCCTAATACTCAAATTAGGCTCTCTTTCCACTTGACTTCGACTATTGCTACTTTCTCGACTCAACCTTGAGATCTTGAATTCTTAACAGATTCCCTTAATTAGCTTGTCGAGGGTCTTTAAGATCGAGTCACTTAGGCAGTACCTCGACTTCCTCTCGGGTAAGATAAAAAACAGACATATACTGGAATTAGAGCAGAATCAATGAGGACTCGGAGGTCCTCCGCAGGACCTAGGAATAGAATAGATAGAATAGGTGGGATGAGCTCAACAATAGCGTTATTGAGAAAGAAGGGGTTGTCCACTTGAATCGACGAACAACTGAACCCTTGGGACCTTCTTGAACCCCATGATGTGATGAGTTGACATCGAGGTGCCAAACGACTCTGTCGAACTAAACAAATCCCAGCTAACGAATCGAATCCCCACCAATAACTAATACTGCTCTGGGTTGGATAATCTATCAAATGCTGAGATTTAGCAAGAAATCTAATTATATTTGGCATTTTCGGGTCTGGGTTGGGTTTTAGTGGATCATTCGAGTCGGGTCAGTTTTGCCAAGTCTAAATTATTTTATTTTTTCAGTTGTTCAAAATCTAAATCGAGCTAAAGATCACAATGGAAGTTGCATACAATTGCAAAGGAACAATAGCTACTGCTAGGCATCCAAAGAAAGAAGTAACAAAAAGCGCCATAACACCACTATATACTGGGATTAAAAAAAAAAACCCAACAAGATTAAATTCTGTTTTTATTTTTCTTTCTCTTCACGATTTCTCCTTAATAAATAGCTTCACCTTTCCATTATGTAGAGCATTAAAACAAAGACATTAATGTTTTAAATAAATGAATATTGTATATTTCTAATTGCCACAACTTAGGCCCTGTTCTTTAAACTAGCAAGTTATGTTTAACTTAACTCAACCTTACTTGACCTTACCTTATCAAGCTCCTTAAAAACATTCAAACCAAACTCAAATTTCTAATAAAAAAGAAATTGAAATAATATTATTTTAATCATTAAACCATTCCATTTTTCCTAGGGATGGCAACGGGGCAGATCGGGGACGGGGGAGTATATTCCCGTCCCCATCCCCGCTCCCAAAACTCGTCTCCATCCCCGTCCCCATCCCCGCTTCGGGGAATGATTCTTGCCACATTCCCATCCCCGCGGATTCCCCATCCCCAACGGGGATCCAACGGGGATTTTTTAAAGTTATCCAAAATCCAACCAAATTTTAATCGGACCCGATTTTAACCTGTTCAAAATACAACGTATTTAATTTTGCTCAAGTAATAATACATAAAAATCAAACAATAATACATCAACAAGTGTTATTCGGAAAAAAAAATACAATAATACATTTTTGGGGACGGGGATTCTTGCTATTAATATATATATTGAATTAGAATAAAGGTTATTTGGTAATTTTAAAATTTTCGGGGATGAGGATTTGGGGATGGGGATGGGGAAAAGGGGACGGGGACGGGGATGGGGAAAATTTTGTCCCCATCCCCGCCCCGTCCCCAAGTGGATTTTGAAAAATCGTCCTCGTCCCCGTCCCCATCCCCAATGGGGGTGGGGATTTTTCTCCAAAGCGAGGTGGGGCCCTAGCGGGTTCGGGGATTCCCCGCCCCATTGCCACCCCTAATTTTTCCTAACACTTATAATTTTATTTATTTATTTTCCCCAAACCATTCAAAATTTATTTAATAAATATTTAAACCCCACAACTAACATAAGTCAAACAAATCTCAACCTTTCCTTTCATTTCCCATCCTTACCTTACCAACTCTAACTCAACTTAACAACTCTAAAAAATAAGGCGTTAAGAGCAAATACAATGTGGAATTTTGGGTTGTTCTGTCTCCTCCCTTCCTATCTCCTCTTATCTCTATCTTTCTTCTACTCACCACTCATTTTCACAAGAGATGTGATACTGTGAAGATGAGTGAAATGAGCTTTATGAGGGATTGTGTGTTGTACCCACCAAGTCTTGTCTTGTCTAAGTTTTTTACTTTGTCTCTTGTCAACATATTTTACCCACGTTTTGGATGGGTATTTGTAGTGCTCAGGTGACATATTTATTTTGGTGAGATGAATGAATCTTTGGCTAATAAGGCCACTATTGATAAAAAAAAGAGAAAGTGATGAGTAGGAGAGAGATAGAGATAAGAGGAGAGCGAAGAACTCAAAATTCCAAACCAAAATTCCCATTTCACATGCTCTAAATAAACAAATGTGTATTATAGGTATAAAACATGTTAACAATAATGAATAATATAAGGGATAATGTATGCATTGACATATTGTTGTTATTATTCCATGACTAAGTTGTATTATGAACATTTTACAATACTTTATAAGTCATTGATATATAGACTATTTATTGTCGTTACTATATAAGACAACTTTTCATGTTCCACTTCAATCATATTCATGTTTATCACACAATTTTTCAAGTAATAAGGCCACTCTCAATACTGAGTCTAGCACTCACCCGCACAATTTTTAATGCCAAATTGGGTGGGAAAAAGGCAATCAACAGTGGGTAACAAACATGGATGGGTGAGGGAAATAAATCTCACCCGTTCCATCGAGAATTCTTACCGAGTAAGAGTAGTGGGGTTCACATGTTTTTATTTGCCAAAACACCCCCAAACAACATTACCTTTACCTTATTAAATGTGATGTTGAAAAATAAAAAAAAGTTAAAATAAAAAAGTGGGTTCAACTCGTTCAAGTATTAATCGTGTGGTAAACTTCACCTACCATTGTAAAAATATCCCAATTACAAGTGGGTAAGACTCACTTTTAATATATTTTAAAGGGTGGGTGAATCTAATTTCACCCACCATTAGTAATGGCTTAAGTGAATTTAAATAAAGAATTGAAAGACCCTTACAGATGAGTACGAGGTAAAGCATGCCATGCCTACAAAGCTTCCATTTGTTTGCATGGTTATTTGTACCCATGGAGTTCAATTGTTTGTGATGTATTGTCCCACGAAACGAATTGGCAATTACTAACACAGATGGTATACAATCACAAAGAATGTAAATAGATTACACAAGTTGTTTGAGGTCACTTTGGAAGAAGTTGGGTAGTACTTAACTATTGTTCTAATTATATATCCTATTTCATAACACTATTTGAAGACTCTTGGCTATAAGTTCACTAATAAGTATAGGTCACTTTTCTGGACACTTATTATATTTCTCATATACTAAAAGATTAGACTGTTTTCTTTCTTTCTAGCTAAAATTTTCAAATATCTCTCTCGCACGTTTTGTCCCCATTTTTAAGATCAACTTCCCTTTTATGCAAGTCTTTTTCATCTGAATGCAACATTTACATTTTGAAATAAATCATTCTACTTGATCTTATGAGGTTCACTAACCACCATATGTATGAGTAGATGAATAATGAATATGATTACTAGTGAACATAAAATTTTAAGCGAAAGGTATATTTCTAAAAATAATAAAATATAAAAGTTGCATCAACATGAAATAACTTACAGAATAGAGAAGTTGATCTTGAAAATGGGGAGAGAAAATGTCTAATGTTACTTAACCAACCACACTTGTAGCAGTGGTTTACCAAGTGTTGGTTCGTGTGACTCATGTCGTTGTCATTATTGAGCTCAATAGTAAAATAATTGATGATCAGGTTGTTGACAACTCAAAAGGAATATGAGAAAAAAGTTTACTTTTGTTCAAATACCTCTTGATATGTTAGTTTACTTTTGCTCACGTGCCTCTTAATATGTTACTGATGAACCTCATTATTACTTTTATTGTCAAGGCCAATAATGACAACATTAGAAATCCCAACCTTATTTTAACTTAACTCCAACTGAAATAACCACTACAAGTGCGTCTAATAAAGTAAATTATACACTTTCTTAGAATGTGTAAGAGAAAAAAAATCAAAATCTTGGTAAAAAAACAAGCATATCTAATCTAAACAACAGTTAAATACATATAAACAATATAATAATTGAACATGGCTAATCATTCAGAGAAGCTGCTTATATTCGACAATAATTCTTACAAATAGCAACCAGATTGTCTTATGAAACGGGTCCGATAATCTTAACACCTTTATGCACATCAACATCATCCAAATCAAATTTGAGTAATTGATGCAATGCATCTGTACCATAAGAATTCCACATCATCAATATGTTTCAGTAATTATTAGATTACCAATTGAGACAATACATCATTTATCCTTTTTACAATCATCTGATCTATAACTTAGATATGCAAAATCTGGAATCAACCTAGAGATGTGAAAATTAAAAAGTGCAATATACACAAAATAAACATTCTACATAAATCGATTTAGTTATGTACATTCATAAATTCAAACATAAACCCAACTAAACCCAACTCACATCCTATACAAACTTCTTAACTTAGCAATTCACACTTCTTGAACTCTCACATCTAGAAAAGGATCCCAAGAAATCATTAATTTCATGCAGGAAATCCAACTCAGATTGAATTAAATGCGTTCATAAACTCAGTGCTAGCCCACATGAATTGATTTATATTTAAAATAAGAAAACAAAAAAAAAACATAAGAAAATAGCAGAAAATGGCAAAATTGTAAGAAGTCTAGTTGTAATTTTGATGACGAGTAGACTTCAGGAACCAAGAATTCCAGTGAGAGATAAAAAAAACATTCTTGGATCCAACTCTCAAGTAACTACTATAGCGAAGAAGTAAGGCAAGTGACTGAGCAAATTAAGGTGCTAAGAGGAGAGTTGTTCAAAGTCTTGGGAGTACAAGAGTCGAATGAAATCCTAGTTGCCAATAATTATCTTGGGGAACATGCAACAATATTAAGTGATAGGGGACAAGAGTAATCACTGGACTCAGCAGCATTACTTGAAGTTCCAACATTGCTAAGAGGAGAGTTGTTCGAAGTCTTGGGGGTACAAGAGTGGAATGAGATCCTAAGTGCCGATAATGATCTTGGGAATAAGAAAAACAATATTAAGTGACAGAGGACAAGAGAAATCACTGGACTCAGCAGCATTGCTTAAAGTTCTAGTAGTAAATGTGTAACAACCAACTCAAGAAAAGGAAGGAAACGAGGGGCTATCATTAATGAAGTTGCTATTCTCAATGCCAATGAGCATATTGAAGATGAAGGAAGTAAGGATAATAATGGGGCGGATGCGTCGTAACTCGAGCCAGAACCAACAACCGTCCTTAAATGTAAACCAAAATCAATCAAGTGAAAACATTCAAGAAGCTTTAGGAGTTCAAGATTGGGGAGAAGTTCAAGATTTACAAAGATAAAACATGGGGAACACAAGTGATTTAAATGAAAAAAGGTCTCAAGAGACTACAATTGAAGAGCAACAGACTTAAGTGGCTAATTCAGAAGGATATAACCTAAGGTTTAAGAAAATCTCAACTTAGAACTCAAAATTAACATCTATTTTTAGGGGTTTTGGAAGATAAACTACAGAATAGCAACAAGTAACAAGATAAGATTAATCTCTAAAGAAAACTCACCAAGATTAACCTTTGATATCCAAGTGAAGGTCCACCCACTTTCACTTGAACCACGATAGAAATCTAGAACAAGCTTGATGGAAAGGTTGCCCACTAATCAAGCCCTAAAGTGAATACTCATAACCACCACCATTGGAATTAATGAATAAAGAGAGGAGAGATTTGGGGAGGGTTTTTAGATACTCAAGAAGAATTCATCTTCAAATTGTTTACAAATGTTCAAAGATGCTTACAAATAAGGAGAGAGGGTTTAAATAGGGGATGAGAGGAAAGGGAAGAAAACATAACAAAGAGGGGGGGGTATTTGGAGAAATTGCGAAAATACACGGAGGCGCTTCCAACGGGGGGAATGGGATGGAGAAAGCAGTGAGGCACAATCAGCGCCAGTCCTATTTTTTCTTCTGTTTCCTTGGTTGTTTCTCGTTTCTTCTTCGCTTAGTTTTCAATCTCGACTCTTGTGTAATGAAAAAATTGCCCCTTTACTTGACTTCGATCCCAACTAAATGTCTTCTTTGCCTCCTTGAGTGATTCCCTAGGCTTTGAACTTGGAAAATTAGTCGGTTCTTTACTTGTTTTCTTCATCTCCAAGACCCACACAACCGAAGGCATGTGGATATTCTCGGGGTAGGTCGAGATGAGGGTCGCTACTCCAAGTACCCTTGATCATCATGGATAAGTGGGTAATGAGTTTATTAGTGCAACAACAACCAAATTTCTTAGAGAAGATACTAAAGCAACAAAGGCGGGGGAATTTTAAAGACCAATAGACTCCCCAAACATTGATAGTCTAAGCTCAGTAAGAAAGGTCATAGCTGCAAAGATTGGGAATTTTGGTTATAGTATCGGTTTGATGAGGGTTGAGAACCATAGTAGTAGTAATAGTAGTAGTAGTAGTAATTTTGGTTATAATATTGGTGGGGTAATAGCTTCGATTTTGTAATGTAAGAAGGGAGGAAGGTTCAAAGACCTACAAATGGAGTTATTAGAGATGACAAAAAATGACGAAAGAAAAGCCTATCTATAGATTAAAGACTATCCCTACATGGATAGGAACACTTTTGAAGGAAAGGACACATGCTTTTTTCAGGCAATGGAAAGAATACTTTGTATGAGAAAAGGAAAGTAGATCAAGGAAGACTCTCTTTTGGCAAGAATCACATTAAGATCTTAAAGCAGGAAGTGTGATTCT
Source organism: Portulaca oleracea (assembly GCA_029582165.1). Lineage (NCBI taxonomy): Eukaryota > Viridiplantae > Streptophyta > Magnoliopsida > Caryophyllales > Portulacaceae > Portulaca > Portulaca oleracea. Next base: position 19,738,424 of record CM055885.1, read on the forward strand.
TTTAATTTTATTTTAAGCATCACAACAATTATATCAAATTGGGTACGGGAATGGAGTACAACAAGGTATGGTGGTGCAATCAATTTACCCGTTGGGTGTTTGGATGCCTCATACATACACCCGGAGCACGTGCTCCAGATATTTACAAGTGAACAATCATTGTAACAGGAGTAAACAATCTAATATCCGTGGTGAACAATCTAATATTCGTGGTGAACAATCTAATATATGCGGGTGAACAATTATACCATCCGGAGCACGTGCTCCAGGTGCACCTAATAAATTGCAGTCACAGATTGAGAGTGATGTTGATTACTCATAGTGGAAGGTGGGGCATTTTCATGGACCAAGTTGTTTGCGATGTATTTTGTAATTTTGTGGTCTTGATAATTTGTCTCTTTTTCCAATGCATGGTGAGTACTTATTATATTTTGCACTTTGATTTGATTAAATAAACTTGGCTATTTGGCCACTAATTATCAAAAGAAAAAGAAATAAGACAAGGAAATTGTATTAGTAGTCAAGGAAATTATTCTAGTTTTCTAAACTTGATCCAACTCAACTTCTATCCTTATCAAGGAAAAACTTCTCTCTGTGCGCCTCTGCCTAGTGAGAATTTTTAGCCCTAGGGTTTCTAGGTTCTTTGCCGCGCCATCGAGTGACCGCAGTCAAATCGCCGGAGTCGGGACAATATGTCTTCCGGAGGGGAAGGAAGTGGGACAAAGGGGAAAGGGAAACTGGAGGAAAATTCCAGGAAGGAGAAGAAGGTGATTCGATGGGAAGATAGTGAGGATGAAGGAGATGAACAGTCTGCGCTGAATTTGTGCCTAGTTGGAAAACTATGAACAATGCGAAAGTTCAATGCTTTTGCATTCATGAATACAATGGAGAAGATTTGGAGCCCAAAGAACGGAATGGAAGCAAGGGAGATAGGAGCAAGTCTATTCTTATTTCAGTTTTACCACTGGAAGAATTTGGAGCGAGTCGAAGAAGGAGAACCGTGACTGTTTGATAAGAGTGTTGTAGTCTTGTGAAGGGTGGAGAAGAGGTTAAGACCTCGGAGATGGATGCAAAACTGGAGTATACGCTGTTTTGGGTTCAGATTTATGATCCTCCATTTGATGGTAGAAAAGAGAAGAATATTAAAGCGTTGGCAAACTCAATTGGAGTCTTCATCAAAACAGATGAGGATTGCAGCAAGGGGTGGACGAAGACCCTCAGATTCAGAACCTTAATGAATCTGAAGGATCCTTTTCCGGACGAAATGAATATCGAGAGAAAGGATGGGTCTTTGGTGGCCCTAATGGTGAAATATGAAAAGCTGCCAAATATTTGCTACTATTGTGGAAGAGTGGGTCACATAAAAAGAGATTGTATGGACAAGGAAGATGATAATGATACTGGAGTAGTATACAGTTATGGAGAATGGTTACAAGCATCTCCACGGAAGACAAGCAAAAGGGGTAATGGCGACCATGGGAGAGGGGCTGGGTAAGGTGCAAGAAGACTAATTTTCAAACCGAAGAGTGAGGAAAAGAAGGGGGACATTGCACCAATAGAGGAAGTGGCATCGAGCTTACAAAAAATTAGAGTGGAAGACAAAGAGGATAAGACAAATTTGCAGGGAGAATCCATAGAAGACTCACAAAAGGAGGATGGAAATAACTTGATAGTGGAGTTGCATGGCGGTGAAACCGAGGGGGGGATCTCTGCATGGTACTGTAGGAGGACGTTGGAGAAGAGTGAAAAGACATCCTGGCACCCCTGGGAATTTTGAGAAAGAAGTTGGAGAATCCGGGGGAAGCGACTTCTGGAGTTTTAAAAAATGGATGAAGCACCAATAAACAAATCTCGAAGGGTGATGGAGGGAGGAGACATTATGATTGACCACACGGAAGCGGCGGAGGCTGTGCCACAGGCTCGCCAGTCGCCATGAATGCTCTAGCATATAACTGTCGCGGGCTTGGGAACCCGATGACAGTTAACGCCCTGAGGGGCATCATAAATGAGCAAGATCCCGACCTCGTTTTCCTTTCAGAAACAAAGCTGAGAAGTGTGGAGCTGGAGAGAATAAAGCATAAATTAAGGTTTTCAAACTGGATTTGCGTGGATTGTGTTGGAGAAGGAAGAAGAAGAAGTGGAGGCTTGGCCATTTTCTGGAAATCCCACCTAAACTTAGCTCTCATATGGATGTCCCAAAATCATATCAATATGGAGCATCTAGGGCAGGTGGGAGACAAAAGTGGAGAGTAACATGAGTCTATGGGTGGCCGGAGGAGGAGGAAAAATACAAAAACCTGGGAACTCCTTGATATGCTTAATTCTGATGAACTGCCTTGGTTGTGTTTCGGGGACTTCAACGCTATTCTGGAGGAAAAGGAGAAAGCTGGAGGAAATAGGGCTGATAGAGATCATATGAACAACTTTCAAGCAGCCATAAACAGATGCGGCTTGTCGGACTTGGGCTTTGAAGGCCACAATTTCAGATGGTCAAATAACCAAGGAGGAGACAAAAATATCCAAGAAAGACTCGATCATTTCCTGGCGAACGAAAAATGGAGATGTCTCTTTCCTTGGATACAAGTATCCCACCTAATAAAGAGGAAATCCGACCACCTTCCAATCTGGATTGAATGCAAATTTGTTAGGTCGATAAGGAACGGGAAAGGAAATAGGAGAGGGAGACCATGTCGCTTTGAAAAGGCATGGACTATGGAGGATGGGTGTGAAGAGGAGATTAAAGAAGCTTGGGAGAAAGTGAAGAGGGTAGAAGATGGAAAGAAATTATTAAGTTGCTGCCAGGAGCTAAAGAGGAAGTTTGGGAGGAGTATTCAAACGATAAAGCAAGAAATTCAGCGTAAGAAGGAGGAAATTGAGAAGCTACAGGCAGCGAACCAAACAACAGAGGTGATTGAGAAGGTGCGCTCTATCAATAGGGAGTTGGATGAACTGGAGAGGATAGAGGAGGTCATGTGGATGCAGAGAAGTAGACAAACCTGGATCACAGATGATGATAGAAACACAAGCTTCTTTCACCAAAAAGCAACTATGAGAGAAAGAAGAAACAAAATTCAGCAACTCCAAGACCTGAATGGGGAGTGGGTGTATGAGGAAGAGGATATTGGCAATGTGTTTCTGCAATTTTTTGAGAATTTATTTTCCACTTCGTCTCCAGGAGGTTGTGAACAGATCGATCAGTTTCTTCAGCCACGGATCTCAGAAGAGCAGAACAAAAATCTTTTACGCCCATTCACCAAAGAAGAAGTCTACAATGCGCTTTTACAAATGCACCCTACAAAGGCACCGGGACCTGATGGTATGCCTGCTCTTTTTTTTCCAATTATACTGGCATATAATTGGGGATGATGTGGTAAGGATTGTCTTAAATGTCTTGGAGCGTGGCGTGATGGGAAAGATTGATGGACTAGCTTGAGAGACTTGATTCACAATCGAATAAGAGCTTGATCACCCAAAGGATTTGGATATGACCTTGGATAAAGGAAACTCCACCACCAAAGGCCTAGCATCCCATCATGACCATCATAAAGGATGATTCCACCAAATGATCAATAAAGAGATGACTTGCAAACACCACCATTAATCAATGGATAAAGTAAAGCAAGATTTTAGAAGGAAGGGAGAAACCCTAAGCAATGCATAAGCATATTCATTAATCAGTCAAAAAGTGCCTGGAGAAGTATAATAACAAGCTATTTATACTAAACCCAAAATTAAGCCAAAACAGCGTAAAGAAGGTGTCTTCCAGAACGCCTCGAGCGGCGAAAGGACGGCTCGGCGCGGCGAAAGGACGGCTCGGCGGCGAGCCTTCTACTGCCGTCGATCGTCGGCGGTCGCGTGCGAGATCTCGGCAGGTTCACCGGGCGGCGGGAGGAAGGCTCGGGCGGCGTGTCTTCGATGCGTGGTTGTCGCGCGATGACGATGACGACAGCGCGTTGCTCGGGCGGCGAGCCCCCGACGCCCGATTCACGCCGCGAAGCATTGCTCGGGTGAGCCAGGAGGTGGCTCGGTCGAGCAAGCTCTCTGATGGCCACGGTCGTGCCCTGGTTTTTATTAATCCCGGGGGTTTTAAACACTCGCACCCCGATACCTTCTATGCTCTAGTCTCGAGACGGCTCGGTCCAGTCCCGAGGCCTCCGGGGTCGGTGTTGTGAGCGGGCCCGTCCCTAAGGAGCCCCGGGGCCCATCCATCGGATGGCCGAGACTAGCCTCCCAGCTCCCGAAGTGACCGGAAATTGCAACTCGAGGCTCGAGTTGGACGAAGCGGTTCGCTTGGCGGTGGTCACCAGAGAGGAGAAAGGAACTCGAACCTCTTCATCCTCCCCTTCTTGAAGAGGATTTGCCCTCAAATCCGCGTCGGGTTCAACATCCTCAATGTAGGGTGAGAGGTCCCCGATGTTGAAGGTTGATGAGACACCGATGTCGCCCGGAAGATCAAGCTTGTAGGCATTGTCATTTATCTTGGCCAAAACTTTGAACGGTCCCTCGCTTCGTGGCTTTAGCTTATTACTCCTCCGGGATGGAAACCGTTCCTTCCTTAGATGTAGCCAAACCAAGTCTCCGGGCTTGAACGTGATGTCACGGCGATGCTTGTTGGCTCGGGCCTTATAAAGTTCATTGGTGCGCTCGATCTTTTCCCGAATTTTCCGGTGAAGCTTCTGGATCTCAGCGGCCTTCTCACTTGCTTCAAAGCTAACCCTCGACTCTAGAGGAAGAGGAAGGAGCTCGATAGGAGTTATGGGGTTGATACCATAGCAAGTCTGAAAGGGCGAATGACCCGTAGCAAGAGAGGGGGACCGATTATAGGCAAACTCGGCGTGACATAACTTGGCATCCCAATCTCGTAGACTCCGACTCACAAGACCACGAAGTATTGTAATGAGTGTCTTGTTAGTTACCTCAGTTTGGCCGTCTGTTTGAGGATGATGCGATGTGCTAAATAAAAGCTTCGTTCCCAAGAGCTTCCACAAAGACCTCCAAAAGTGACCCATGAATTTAGTATCACGATCCGACACTATAGTCCTCGGGACACCATGCAAGCGCACCACCTCTCGGAAGAAAAGGGTGGCAATATGTGTGGCGTCATCGGTTTTCTCGCAGGCAATGAAATGCGCCATTTTAGAAAAGCGGTCAACGGCGACTAGGATTGCATCTTTGTCACGCACGGTTCGGGGAAGAGCTACAATGAAGTCCATACTCAAATCCTCCCACGGACCATTCGGAACCGGAAGGGGTGTATAAAGCCCTTGGTGGAACTGGCTTTTGGCATGGTGGCAAATAGTACACTTTGATACCACGTCCTGCACATCGCCTCCCATCTTCGGCCAATAGAAGTGCTCCTTTAACATGTCGATGGTCTTATTGATACCGAAATGACCGGAGAGTCCACCTCCATGAACCTCCCTTACTAGAAGCTTTCTCAACGGACATTTTGGAACGCACAATTTGTTGCCCTTGAAGAGAAATCCGTCTTGTAGCAAATACGGTCCATCACCACCACCGAGGTGTGATTTAAAGTCATCATCCTCCTTATAAAACTCCTTTAAGTCTTTGGAACCCAAGTACCCTCGCCTCAACTACGGAAAGAAGAGAGTGTCTCCTCGAAAGCGCATCGGCGACCACATTTATACTCCCCTTCTTGTGTTTCGCTACAAAATTAAATCCTTGAAGGAACTCAACCCAATTAGCATGCCGGGAGCTAAGCTTGTGTTGTCTATTCAAATATTTGAGCGCCTCATGGTCTGAATGAAGGACAAACTGGCTCGACCTCAAATAGTGTGACCAATGATCTAGAGCCCGAACGAGAGCATAAAACTCCTTATCATACGTGGAATAGTTCCTCCTTGAACCACTGAGTTTCTCACTGAAATAAGCGATAGGACGTTGGTTTTGCATCAACACGGCTCCAATGCCTACACCATTAGCATCACAATCCACTTCGAAGGCTTGTGTGAAATCCGGGAGAGCAAGTACCAGAGCCTCACAAAGTAGTGACTTCAGCTTCTCAAAAGCTCCTTGGGCTGCTCGGGTCCACTCAAAGGCGCCCTTCTTCATGCACTCGGTAATGGGAGCGGTAAGGGTACTAAAGCCCTTGATGAACCGACGGTAGAACGAAGCAAGATCGTGAAAGCTCCTCACCTCTGTGATAGTAGAGGGAGAGGGCCAAGAACGGATGGCCTCCACCTTTGAAGGGTCCATAGAAATACCCGTGCCGGAAACAATATACCCAAGAAAGGTGACTTGGGGAGTGCAAAATTCGCACTTCTCCGGTTTACCGTAAAGCCGTTGTTGCCGCAAAACCTCGAACACCCGCTCCAAATGCATAATATGTTCCGCTTCACTCCTCGAATATACTAGAATATCATCGAAATAAACCACGACGAATTTACCAATAAAGGGTCTCAACATCTCGTTCATAAAACGCATGAATGTGCTCGGGGCGTTGGAAAGCCCAAATGGCATGACAAGCCACTCATATAATCCCCCTTTTGTCTTGAACGCTGTCTTCCACTCATCGCCTTCCTTCACACGGATTTGATGATAGCCACTCCGTAGGTCAATCTTGGAGAAAATACAGGAGCCATGTAGTTCATCGAGCATGTCGTCAAGCCTCGGTATAGGGTACCGATACTTCATGGTAATATTGTTGATGGCTCGGCTACCTACACACATCCTGAAAGTTCCATCTTTCTTCGAGACCAGGAGGGCCGGGACGGAGCACGGACTCATACTCTCTCGAACATAGCCTTGTGAAATAAGCTCGTCAACCTGTCTTTGTAACTCCCTTGTCTCTTGCGGGTTGCACCGATATGCTGCTTTGTTGGGGAGCGGAGCGCCGGGTATAAGGTCGATCTGATGCTCAATACCTCGGATAGGAGGTAGATGCGGTGGGAGCTCTTCTGGGAATACATCTCCAAATTCAGCAAGAAGGGGGGCAACGAGAGGGTGTTTAGGTTTCACTTCCTCACATGTGTTCGCCTCTAAGAGGAGCAAGGCAAAAATGGTCTTCCCCTTGCTTAGGGCTCGCTCGACCCATGTCTCACTCAAGTGTTTGGGCTCCTCACTTCCCGCCCCAGTTTTAGGTGGTGATATTTCATGTGGTGCTAGTGGAAGGAGTTTAACCCTCTTGCCCTCGTGGATAAAGGAGTAAGTATTCTTCGATCCGTCATGAGTGGTTTTCTTGTCAAATTGCCACGGTCGACCCAACAATATGTGACACGCGCTCATGGGGACAACATCACAAACAATAGAGTCCTTGTAGTTAGTGCCAAAGGTTAAATTCACTAAGACACGATTTGTTACCTTAATGTCGTCGCGGTCATTGAGCCATTTCAGCGAATAGGGACGGGGATGTGGCAATAGGGGTAATCCCAGTTTGTCAACCATATAGGTAGAGGCCACATTAGTACAGCTTCCCCCGTCGATGATGAGCTCGCACACCTTGCCCCCAACTAAGCATCTTGTTTGGAATATAGTCTCCCGCTGGGTTCTGTCAAGAGGGGCTTCTTGAACATGCAAAGCTCGCCGCAAGACAAGAGCACCTCCTTGGTCATGCGAAACAGCCGCGGTTTCTCCTTCCTCACTAGTGTATGCATCCTCGACAGCAAATTCAGGCTTATCCTGGGCTCCCTGCAATTCCTCGTCAATGTCCTGAACCTCCTTGAGAGTCAAGGTCCGCTGGTTTGGACAATCGGCCTGGAAGTGGCCATATCCATGGCACTTGAAGCATTTCTTTCCTTCCAAAAGACGAGTGGTCCCCGTAGGAGACGCCACAACAAGTCCCTTCCCTTTGTCAGTTCGGGGTGTCGCAGGGAACTTGGGTGTCTCACTAGGTTTGGGTGTGGCCGATTGAAAAGGAGGTCGATTTGTGATGGGAAATAGTTGCGTGAAGTCGATTTGGCGAGTCCTTTCTTTCCGACATCGTTCGGCGAAGGGCCAAGCTACACAACTCATCCAGGGATAGTAAGGTTGGATCTCGACCCTTTTAGCGATGGTGGGATCAAGCCATTCAAAACACATCATGGTTTGATCTTCAGGGTCCTGGAGGCCACTTTTGATAAGAAGTTGCTCGAATTCAGATATGTACTCTCCAACGGTTCGTCTGCCTTGAGTTAGGGCATAGGCCCTTTTCAGATTGTCATGACGGTAAGTGCTTGGTAAAAAACGGCGATTCATCACTTGCTTAAGATGGGTCCAAGTGGAAATTCTCGCCTTCCCTTCTCGAGCCCGTTGCGATTTCATATTCTCGAACCAAAGCGGCCTTGGTGAGTTTCAAACTTGCGATCTTATAAGCCTTCTCCTCATCATACTCCTTGGTTTCGACGATCCTATCCACAATTGGGTCCATTCGATGTAGTCGTCGGATCGATGGAAGTGGAATTCGGGAATGTCAATTTTTATATCCTGGAAATCATCTCGAGGGGGTTGTTCATGCACATTCCGGCGAATTCGGCGTCGTGGAGAGCCTCTAGCATCGTCACTCGACTCAAAGTTTGGAGGAGGACGGACTGGGCTTTGTGTACGCCTCGGACGTTCAACTCGAGCGGACCGACGCCTAGGGCGAGGTTATCCAACCGTGCCATGATGGCATTAAGGGTTCGATTGATGGAGGAGAATTGTTCGTCATGGGTGGCAAGTCGGTTCTCGAGAGCCCGATGTCGAGGGCTACCCCGGTAGCTAGGTTCCTCTCGATCGGAGTCATCGTGACCTTCCATGTCGAGGGAAAAGGTATGGGACGGATTGTGTTTGGGATATTTTGTGGAGTTTGGGGGTTTTCTTGTAGTTGGCTCGTGTTTGGCTAAGGGTTCTTTGTGTTTTTCTTACTTGGGCATTTTATCGAACACCTTGTGTGCACAAATTTTCCAACTCTTCCTCAAAGCTCCAATATGCATCAAAATCAACAAACACAATAGCAATAACAATTTCTCCAACACACTTGGAGTCACAAGGGTTGGGGAACACCAATATTTCAATCAAAATAGCAAAATCCAACAATAGAGAACAAACTAGCAAGAACAATGGAATACTCAAGCTAGATGAATAACCTTGTGCTCTGATACCAAATGGAGCGTGGCGTGATGGGAAAGATTGATGGACTAGCTTGAGAGACTTGATTCACAATCGAATAAGAGCTTGATCACCCAAAGGATTTGGATATGACCTTGGATAAAGGAAACTCCACCACCAAAGGCCTAGCATCCCACCATGACCATCATAAAGGATGATTCCACCAAATGATCAATAAAGAGATGACTTGCAAACACCACCATTAATCAATGGATAAAGTAAAGCAAGATTTTAGAAGGAAGGGAGAAACCCTAAGCAATGCATAAGCATATTCATTAATCAGTCAAAAAGTGCCTGGAGAAGTATAATAACAAGCTATTTATACTAAACCCAAAATTAAGCCAAAACAGCGTAAAAAAGGTGTCTTCCAGAACGCCGGCTCGGGCGAGCAGAAAGGACGGCTCGGGCGAGCAGGCCTTCTGCCTGTCGTCAGTCGTCGGCAGGTCGCGTGTGCAGCATCTCCGGCAGAAGTTCAGCTCGGGCGAGCAGGAGGAAGGCTCGGGCGAGCAGGTCTTCTGGATGCGTGGTTGTGCGCACGATGACAGCCTGACAGAAACGCTGCTCGGGCGAGCAAAAGGAACAGCTCGGGCGAGCAGGCCCCCTGACGCCCAGTTCACGCTCGGCAGAAGCATTGCTCGGGTGAGCCAGGAGGTGGCTCGGTCGAGCAAGCTCTCTGATGGCCACGGTCGTGCCCTGGTTTTTATTAATCCCGGGGGTTTTAAACACTCGCACCCCGATACCTTCTATGCTCTAGTCTCGAGACGGCTCGGTCCAGTCCCGAGGCTTCCGGGTCGGTGTTGTGAGCGGGCCCGTCCCTAAGGAGCCCCGGGGCCCATCCATCGGATGACCGAGACTAGCCTCCCAGCTCCCGAAGTGACCGGAAATTGCAACTCGAGGCTCGAGTTGGACGAAGCGGTTCGCTTGGCGGTGGTCACCAGAGAGGAGAAAGGAACCCGGACCTCTTCATGTCTTAAACAATAATGGATGCCTAGAAGAGCTAAACAAAACTTCCATAGCTCTAATTCCAAAAGTTAAGTCAGTAAAGAGCCCAATGGATTTTCGGCCCATTAGCTTGTGTAACACTATCTATACGATTGTGTCAAAAGCAATTGTCAATAGACTTAAAGACATTCTTCCACACATTGTCCATGAAGCCTAAAGTGCATTTATCCCAAGGAGAATGATAACTGATAACGTCCTAGTTGCTTTCGAGCATTTTCACTATTTGAAGAAGCAAAAGTGAACGGGAGGAAAAGGGTAAATGGCTCTAAAATTGGATATGAGCAAGACTTATGACCGTATAGAATGGGTGTTTTTGGAGAAGGTTTTGAGACGGCTGGGTTTTCATGAAAGATGGGTTGACTTAATTATGTACTGTGTAACTACGGTCTCTTTTGCCATGCTTGTAAACGGTCATCCCACGAGATGGTTTAAACCACAAAGAAGGTTAAGACAAGGAGACCCGCTCTCGCCATACCTCTTTATTTTATGTATTGAGTATTTATCGAGCTTAATTCTTGATGCAGTTCAAAGGAAGAGAATTCATGGAATCAAAATATGCAATGGTGCTCCAACTGTGTCCCATATATTTTTTGTCGATGATAGCCTTTTGTTCGCAAGGGCAAATCTAAATGAAGCGGCACATATTCAACGCATCCTTCAACATTATGAAAAGTTGTCTGGGCAAGTGGTCAATACCGATAAACCGGAGGTCTCTTTTAGCCGAAATGTGGATGATTATACGCAACAAATGCTCCAGAGGAGTTTGAAGTTTAAGGTTGTTGAGGCCCCTCAGCGTTATCTTGGCCTCCCAACAGTCATAGGACGGGCAAGGGTGCTATCTTTCAAACAATTATTGACCGAGCTTGGAAGAAGATGAAGGGATGGAAGAAAAGGACTCTATCACGTGCAGGGAGAGAAGTCTTGATAAAGGATGGGATACAAGCTATCCCAAGTTATGCAATGCAATGTTTTGAAATATCAAAACATGTCTGTGAGGAGGTGGAAAAACTATGTAGGAGCTTCTGGTGGGGCATGAAAACAGAAGGAAGAAGCATGGCCTAGGTATCTTGGGAGAAGCTTTGTGGTCTAAAGAGAAATGGTGGTATGGGATTCCGAAGGATGCATAATTTCAATCTTGCTCTTCTAGCAAAACAAGGCTGGAATCTAGCGACAAAACCCGAGTCTCTTGCAGCAAGGGTCTTGAAAGCTCGCTATTACCCAAAAAATAGCTTCTGGGAGGCCACTAACGGATACCAACCTAGCTTTACATGGAGGAGTATTCTAAAAGCCAGGTTCTTGCTCAAGGAAGGAACCGTGTTGAACATAGGAAATGGCACATTAGTCAAGATTTGGAGAGACAAGTGGATCCCGATAGACACAGAGTCGGCTGTTTTGGATGAAGATGCATATGTTGCTGAATTAATTGAGCATGACAGCAGATGTTGGCGAATTGAATTACTACAGCAAATGTTCAGCGAGCTGAGGTGAACGAAATTCTCAACATTCCTCTAGGAGATCAGAACGAAGGGGACTATCTAAGATGGGTAGAGTAAAAAAATGGTGATTTTAGTGTGAAAAGCGCTTATTACCTAGCACAACACCTGGAAAGAGGCACAACACAATCCAGTGTCCGGGCGGGTCAGGGGAATGTAATGGAAGATAGGTGAAAGTGTGGAAGGAAAAAGCTATACCCCGGGCAATTGACCTTTGCTAGAGGGCTGTGCAAGATGCTGTGCCTACAAGGGTTAACTTAGTGAAGAGATGAATGGATGTGGACATAATGTGTCCTATGTGTGGGGAAGAATATGAAACTGTCACTCAGGTGTTTCTAGACTGCCAATCGGCAGCAGAAATATAGGCCAAGAGCCCCCTGAGAATGGATGTCCAAAATAGAGGAATTCGGGACTTTGGTAATTGGTGTCACGAGCTGTTCAAGAGAGTAGACGATGAAATTCGTGGGCTCATAATCATCTTTATCTGGCAGATATGGATTAGAAGAAATAAATGGGTCAACGATAAGAAAAAGCTGGGAGTTGAGAACATATTAGCCAGAGCCATGGACATCTGGACTACAGCAACAGCAAGTAGTGCCTCACATAAGAAAGTAGAAAACAGAAATCCATCTCCAGAATTCTGGGTTGCTCTTGAAGATGGTGTAATCAAGGTAAATGTTGACGCATCACTGCAAGTGCATAATCAGTGGGGACTAGGGGCGGTCTTTCGTGATCATACCGGAAAATGCCTAGCTGTGGCAGCCTCTCGAACCAAAGCTGGATGGGATTCTGATGTAGCTGAAGCGGGAGCGATGAGGTTTGGGATGCAAATGGCCTGTTCGTTAGGGCTAAAGAAAATCACAATTGAAACTGACTCCCAGGTGGTGGTGCACAGTTTGAAGACAAAGTCACTGAAAAGAGGAGACCTAGCTGTCTTTCTGAGGGATTGTTTTAGATTAATGCAAGTTTTCGATTATGTTTCTTTCAGTTTTATTAGGAGAACTTAAATAAGGCAGCCCACGAAGTTGCTAAGGCAAATATTGAATGTAACCATACCAAAGTGTGGATGGAAGGGGATCTTGAATCTGTGATGCGGGCGATTCAAGAGGATAGCGGTCATTGCTATTTCCCTCGGTAATACAATTCGCATTTTCCTCAAAAAAAATAAAAAACTTCTATCCTTATCACATTGGAAAGAGATACAATAATATCTTATAGATTAAAGCCAGACTTGACCTATTTTCAATCCGGACATGTTAAATTTTTTTATCCATACTCATTCTTTTTGAGTAGGACAAAAAGACCAGATTACGAGCCTTACCCTATCTTACTCTCCTACTCAAACCCATTAGCTCCCATAAATCCGTAAACCAACATATATTTAAATCTTGGTTCAATCCCCCCTCCCTTTTCATCCAATGATTCTAAGATGGATCTATATCCCTGTCAAAAACAACAAAAGAGCTGTGTACCGCCTACAAAATTTTGTCTGACTCGACGCACGAATTCATCCGACCTGAAAAAATTCGATTTTGTCCAAACCCGATTTTGACATTGACCGAATATTTGGACAAAATATTTTTACTTTTTCTTTAGTCCGAACCCGATTTTGACTCCAAATTTCACTCCGTACTAATTGTCAGATCTGAGATAATCGGATTCGAACATTAATTTCTCTTCCGATTTTCAATATTGTCCAAACCCAAATATACTCAGACCCAAATTTTTGCCATCGGCGGGCCAACTTTGACCCGGCCGGGCTGTTTACATAGCCGCCATTTTAATAACCCATTCCGAAGCGCTGGACGAGACACACATTTTCAATAATTCAATGCGCATTGTTGCTGTTCGAAGAATATCATTGCTCCGTCCACTCGAGATATTTTCAACTACCACAACAAAGCTAACACACCCTCATCTTCAACCTTCCTTCCCTCCTCTCTCCTTCTCTAGCTCACCTCCACCTCCTCCCATGGCTGCTTCCGACGACGGCGCCGCCGTGAACCACGGCTTCGACCGGCCGGAGATGTTCTCCAGCTCGCTTGCTAACACCGTCGATCCCTACGATCGCCATGTCTTCCTCTGCTACAAGACCTACGACGCCTGGCCTTCTCGCGTCGAGGACTCCGACGCCGATCCACTCCCCAAGCTTCTCAGCGCCGCTCTCAAGGCGCGCAAGAACGATATGCCTGTCAAGGTTAGGTTTGTTGCTTGATTGATCGATCGATCGATCGATCGATCGGTCAGTATTTCCTGTTTTCGTTTGGTTAGGGTTAGCGGTTTTGAGTTTATGTGATTGTTGCGTTGTTGTTGAGACGAGTGCTGGAGTAGCAGGAATTTTCGCCAGTGATCTGGTTCTGTGAAGAGGAATTGCGATGTTGTTGTTGTTTATAACTGTTTTGACTGATGTTATGTGCTATGTGAGTCAATCGATTATTTTATCTTTGATGAAAAGTGCATTGAGGTTTTCCTTTTCTGCGGAATCGAGGATCATGTGCGCTAATTGAAATGTTGTGTTACTTTTGAATTAATTTAATGAAAATTGCGTTGAGATTCTATTGATTGATTGATTGTGTTGAAATTTTGTAAGATTCAAGGGCTAGAATGTAATCACGTTAGCTTTTTCATGGTATCTTGTGTTTGTTCAGGAGATTGCTTTCGTTAAGAATAAATTGAAGCTAAGAGTTTGATCTAATACTTTCACCATCGAATGTTTTTCTTGATCATTGGTGGTGTAGTAGTTGAAGGCATCATTGCACGTCTTGCCTTGGGTAATACCACATACATCTTGACCTGTTTGTGCTAATTTTGATAGTTTTATTGGTGCCAGCTGCTAAGAATTATGCTATATTAAAATGTTTATGTTTTGGAGGTTAAATTGTTTATTTTGGATGATGATCCATATGATACTCCACCATAATGAATTAGGTTTGTTGTTTAAGGGCATTTTACTTTTTGATAGAAATGTTATTTATGGTATTGGCAAGGTATTGAAATGCCTGATCAGTTGCCAGGTTTATAGTAATATTTACTTAAATTCTGCTTTGCTCACCTTCTGGCCCGTTCATCGGACACTTTTAGAGAAAGTATTTATTAGAAGGTTGGAGGATACTTGTTATGATCTCTTTATTCCACAATCTCGTTAGAGGATACTTGTTATGATCTCTTTATTCCATAATCTCGTTAGTGTCTTCCAACTAACATTTTCCGTCAGTGGTGGCAGTTGATAGTCTTATAGTGAGGTCCTAATTATGGACCATGGGCTCGTAATCTTTTCTTACCTGTCCCTTGGCTTTTGTTGATCATATTGTGGTGTTTATTTTGCAGACTCGTTTGACTGTATGTTCGGGATGCGAAGGAGTTGAGTGCTCAGATGGTGATGTGCTTATCTTTCCTGAGATGGTCAAATATAGGTAAACTAAATATTGCGATGCCATCCTTTCGTATCTGTTGATGAGTGAGGTGACATGCTAGCTTTCTTTTCGCCCTTGAGAGCCTTATCATTGATGTGAATTTTGTCTGAGCCATTTCCCATGTTACACTTTTTTTAGTTTCCTTTTATCTTTTTGTTTTCTTGTGGGTGGGTTTTTTTTGTAAAGGTTTTAAGGCTCTTAGTCAAGTCACAGGTGTCCAATGATCTTTGGTTAAAAACTATAGGGCGATTTCTTGGCAAAAATGCCTATTATTCACCTGGATTAATTTTATGTTTTACTGTATGAAGGGCTTTGAAGGAGTCCGGTGTGGATTCGTTTGTGGATGACGTCCTTGTGAATGGCAAGCAATGGGCATCTGGTGAACCTGAACCCTTGGCTGGTGCATATGTTTTCGTCTGTGCCCATGCTAGTAGGGATAAACGGTGTGGCACATGTGGACCCATCCTCATCGAGAAATTCAAGGAAGAGATTTCAGCTAGAGGCTTGGATGAAAAAGTTTATGTTGCTGCTTGTTCTCATGTTGGAGGTCACAAGTATGCTGGGAATTTAATAATCTTTGGCACCAATTCAGAAGGAAAGGTTACTGGTGATTGGTAAGATCCTGTGTCCTACCTCTGCCCTTTCATTTTGCTGTCTCTGCATTTGTTTTTCATGATGGAGTTATAGCTTATTTTGTCATTGTGTTGCAGGTATGGTTATGTTACTCCAGATGATGTGTCTGATTTGATTGACGTGCATATTGGCAAGGGAGAGATCATACAAAAGCTGTGGAGGTATATCATGGCATCATCTTGCTTCATTTGCCGTTTATATTTTTCATTGTTTTCTCCTATCATTCGATTGGTTCCAATATCTTCTAATGCCCTGCTCTTTGCAAGGGTAAACTACCACGTCATTTTTTCTACTTAGTCCTACCCAATTCTACTTTCTTCTACATAAACCTACCTAAACCTACATAACTTTTCTACTTCTAGAACAACTCATTACCTGTTCTCCTTACTTCTATATAAACTACCCAAACCTGCTCAAACTTACGTAACTTTACTTATTCAACTTTTACATGCCCACCAAAAGAACAGGGTTGGGGTATCATCTACACAGTGTTTTTGGTTCTTGCTTTGAAAATTGGTTATTCAATTGCGACACAGTTACCTGCATCCATTTTTGACATGCTACAACATATTTTAGGGGCCAAATGGGCTTAAAGGAAGATGCTGCTGCTGCCAAGCCAGAGGAGCCAAAGCCGTCAAAGGAAATCGAAACTGAAACCAAAACCGTCTCCAAGGAGGAAAGCAACACAGGCTGCTGCCAAGGTGCCGGGGCAGTTTCATGTTGCCGAGATGCAACTCCAGCTATCAACGGCGAAGCTGGAGATGTTGTGAATGACAAATCCTCAGACAAGCCTGCCGAGAAATGCTCGGCCTGCATGCCAGCATGGATGGGCAAGTGGGAGCAAAGCGACATTCTTATGGCTGCTGCTGTTGTCGGTGCAGTGGCAACAGTCGCAGTGGCATATAGCGTCTTCAGGAAGTCGGCATAGCCTTTACCAAAAGATCAAACTTTATATGATCTACACCAGTTGCTGGAGTTGTGATTCATATCATACATCTTTTTTTTTTTTTTTTTTGTAGAGAATATATGACATATAACCTTTGAAAACCACGTATTTTGTCACAGTTGATTGCTTCTGTTCTTCATAGATGGAAGGGATTTTGGGTAGTTGGACAGTTCTGAAGTGGAATAATCGTCTCTACAAGAAGACAGTGGCGTGTTAACCTTGGAAAATTCTTGTTTTTGTACACTTGATGATGTTTTGTCGATGGATACGTTACACTAGTGGAAACGTGCACTTTTGGTATTTCTATTTTTTTTTTTGGTTCATTACATAAGTCGTGTTTCATGTGCTTGAAAGTTGGGAATAAGGTTAAATTATCCATATTACATTTTTCTGCTGCTCCTACATAACTTTTTTTTTGTTTATATATAAATGTATTTAAACCTATTTAGGCCCGTTCCTTTTTGTGTTGTGGTACGGTTAGTTGCGGTGTGGTGGAATGTGGAAAATTATAGTGAAAATGATGGGAGGTGGATTGATATATTTTAATTTGAAAACAATGGTAGGTGGAAATAAAGTAAGTTTTGATTTTTTATTTGAAAAATGTTCACTTTTAATAAAAAGGAAAATGAAAAGTTACGGTGAGTTGTGATGGAAATTGGAAATTTGCGGTGCAGTGTGGAACCGTAAACGATCCCACCACAAAAAATAACGGGGCCTTAATTAATTTTACCTCTACGTTTGGTTCTTTTTCAGGAAAATGTTTCATGGAAAAGTTTTTCTACGAAAAATTTTATCTGGAAAAGAATAATTAAAAGTGTTTGGTTAAAACTCATTTGAAATGTCCAAACTACCCTATGTATATTAATTTATAAAATAGTTTTTATGGGCATTTTTGGAAATAAAATTATAAAACTTTTCCTATTCCATAGGGAAATTTTTTTTCCCCAAGCCACCCCATATGAAAATGAAAATTATTCCCATGCACCTTGGGAAATTGTGGGGCCCAGTTCAAAAAATTTTCCCCTCATTTTACAAATGAACATGGGAAAATTAGGTCAACTTGAGAAAGTTGACAAACTTTCCTAGGAAATAGTTGTAACCAAACGCTCCATATGACAATTCATTACCTATTTTTATATAAACTATTCAAACCTATTTTTATATGAAGTATCAAAATCTACTCAAATCTATCCAATTTTACTGAACCAACTTCTACATACCTATGGAAAGAATGGAACATAAGATGATCACATTAACTGGGACTGGTTTCCTAACGTAAAGTCATCACTACCTCAAAAGGTAGAGCTAAGATTTCACAAATGTTGCGCTACTTATGGGATGTTATTAGTTTCTAGCTAGCTAACCCAAATGGAGCTTATTTAGAAGATTAACATTTTAGAAGCCTCAACCACTAGCCTAAGTGGGCATTAGTTGGGAGCAACCAAAGTTTTGGGTGGGTCATATATGCTCATACACACTCAAGGCCAACACTTAGGGTGTTAGGGAGAATTATGCTTGGCCATCTTGAATCTTCATCATTTTGTCTTGGCTTTTTGATCTTCTTGCAGTATATATGGCAAGATGGAGATATGACTTAATAACCAAATGGTTACTAAAAGTTATGGACGGACACATTTTCCTTAAGAGCTATGTACTATATCGTAAATGTTAAGAGGGATAAAACTTAGCGCGCGCTTAACACTCTCAAGACAAACTTGTTTTTCACTTGATTCACTCAAGTATAGCTGCAGTCTAGACACAAATGAGAGGTTGTGATTAGATAATGGTGTGATCAAATAGTTAAAGAATTTCTCCAATTTATAGGAGACTTCCCACCCTCTTTAACCCTTGGTCAAAAGACTTAATTAGGTCCTTAATGAGTATCTTGACCTTGACTAAGTCAATTGACCATGTGGTATAAAGATGATATAGTTGTTGGAGTCTTAAATCTGGTATTAAAATGAGATTATAGCTTAATTATGAAGATTATGTAGCCTTTGATGATTAATATGGTTTTGGTCCCCAACACGGTCCGTGTTGATCCCAAAACACTTAGATTAATGTTTTGGAGTCCAACACGCCTTGTGCTAGTCTTATCTGGATCCGTGTTGATCATATAACTCGTGTTTAACCTATATATGATCCTTATACTTATACCACATGATTTCTTATGCTATAATGTTCTTATACTCTTGAAATAATCCGAACACAGGGACGTCCCCGTCCACGCAAAGGAAATTTAGAGTATTGCCTGCAGGATGCAGTGAAAGCATAAACAAACATAGATGACAGAAATTACGACGAAATTCAGGGAAGAAAAAATCAGAGAAGACAAACACCATAGATATGTGGGAAACCTAAGAACTGAATGAAAATCCTACGGATGGCGGCATATCCATAAAACAATCCACCATGAGATAGAAGGAGTACAAGGCAATCGCAATCACAATGTGATTCGATCTTTAATAAATGTTACAATCAATCTTAATCACTCTCTCACACTCTCCAATAGTTTAAGATTACAAAGTGTGGAACCGCTCTCTTCTCTCTAAATAAAGAATACGCTAACTGGCAGCACAATAACTGGAATAGTGAAAATTAGGATTAATAATAACACCTATATCTGATGGCTCCTAGGAGGATCCAATGGACCAGAAAACCAACAATCTCCACCTTGGACCATAATCTGACTCATCGGTCCATGTAAGCACCTCGACCGCCACCGCTAACACGCCCCTCCGCATGGCATGGCCTCGAAGGGCTCTCACATGCTGTGATGACTCACTAAGTCTAAGCAATGCTCAAACTTAAGCGATATGTAGTGGCTTGGTTAGCATGTTTGCAGGATTATCTGAAGTATGAACTTTCTTCACTTCAATCTCCCCTACAGCAATCTTCCCTACACCAACTGTATCCCTGGTGAAGTGATACCTGACGCTAATACATTTGGTGTTCGAATGGTAAGTGTCATTCTTGGTAAGATGAATAACACTCTGACTATTTAAATACACAACAGTCTCACCCCGTGGCAAACCAAACTCCACAACCAAACCCCTTAACCAAGTAGCCTCCTTCACTCCCTCAATAGCACCATTATATTCAACCTCAATAATTGAAAGAGTTGTTATGGACTGAAGCGAAACCTTCTAAAACACTACACCTCCACACATAATATACACATATCTTGAGATAGAATGCCTCCTATCAAGTTTTGCATAGCCTATAACATCAGACATTGCAACATTAGGCAAAAAATTGTTGGGAGTGCCACACATTTTTAACAACTGACTAGAAGGTGACCATTTTTTTAATGCACTCGAAGGGGACCACATCTTCAAAGAACTAACTGCTGGGTGATTTTCCAACCATTTTGGCTGAATTCCGGCGATGTATATATGAAAAAACAAAAATATCCCAATGTTTTATCAAACAATTACTGGGAGGTGCCATACATTTTTAAAAACTGACTGAACGGGGACCACTTTTTTCACACTTCTTCTCTACACTCTCTCCTGCCTCAAATATCAATACAACTCAATCCATCAAAACCATAAACAAAACCATTTCTTCTTCTCCTTCTTCTTCATTCGTCCACCACCCGACCACCAACACAACCACCAGTCCAACCGCAAACAACACCACCATCACTCAATTTGGCACTCAACCACCACCGAGAACCACCACGACCATTTTAAATCAAACCGCAATCTAAGTTTGACACAACCAAGCACAAATCCCTCTCTTCATTCCATCAGCATGTCAATTTCTCTATCTGTTTTTTTGTTTTTGGGTCTTCACTCAATCTATCAAGACCTAATATCAAGCAAGCAAGCAAGCAAGGAGAGAGAAGGAGGAAGGGCGTCAAGTGCGGCGTTTGGTTGTCGTGGTTTTGGGCGTCAGTCAACATAGGTTGCTGGCAGCGGCCTCGGTGGAAGTTGCAGGTCTAATCGCGCAAAATAGATGAGAAACGGGGATGGTTCAGGATTGAGCTAGTTCGGGTGGTTATGGGTGTTTTTGGGTGGCTGGAGTGGCTTTTTCTGGCAATATTTGGGATGCAAAAATGGATCCTGATGGGTGGTTATGGTGTAGGTGTTGAGTTCAGTTTGAAATAGGGAATGAGAAGAGGGATTAGTGCCTGATTGTGTCAAACTTAGATTGAGATTTGATTTAAAATGGTCATTGTTGTACTCGGTGGTGGCTGAGCGCTGAAGTGGTGGTGCTGGTTGGGCTGGTGGTAGTGGTAGTGGTAGTGGTAGTGGTCGGGTGATGGACGAACGAAGAAGAAGAAGAAAATGAGTTTGTTTATGGTTTTGATGGGTTGAGTTGTGTTAATATTTGGAGGAGGCGAGAGAAAGTGCAGAGAAGAGATGTGAAAAAAGTTGTCACCGTCCAACCAATTTTTAGAAATGTATGACAGCTCTCAGCAATTGTTTGATAAAACATAGGAGTATTTCTGTCTTTTCATATATAAATCATCGAAATTCAGTCAAAATGGTCAGAAAATCACCCAACAGCCAGTTCTTTGAAGATGTGGCCCCCTTCGAGTGTATTGAAAAAATATGGCCCCCTTCTAGTTAGTTGCTAGATATGTCTGGCACCTCCTAACAATTTTTTACAACACTAGGTGAATAATTTAATAAAAGATTGACCTAATGAAAATTGTAAAAGAAAATTCCCTAAACAAGTGTATACACAGGTAAATTGTAGGGTCACCAAATAGAAAATTTCATAAATCATTATCTATAAACACTACAACATATTAATTTGAATCCACCCTCTTATTCGTTCAAGGATCCTATAGAACATTATGGAAAATCAAACCAATAAACAAACCAAAAAAAGTAAAATATAATTTCTTCCCTTTCCCCATATACTTTCTTCACGAGTAAAACATCAATTACAAAAATAGTTTAATGTGAGAGGATAGGGTTTTAGTTTATTGGATTTATGTAATCCTTCCAATTCAAAGTCTCTCCCTACATTTCTTAATTTCTATGTTTCTCTCTTCTCATCCACATTTTGAGTTTTAAAGAGAGAGAAACGAAAGGTTGCTGCAAAATGTAGCAAAATTTATAGTAAGAATATTGAAAAAAGAGAGAAAAACGACATGACGATAAATATTATTACGTAATTCGTATTCGGTGCTGGCCGGAGATTTGAGATTTTCAATCTCTATTCCGGCAAATCTCCATTGATAAATTTTACATTCACGACTAGAGTTTATTATCTAGGGGGAGAAAACTTAAGACAGAAAATTTGACATATTTTTCCAAATAATTTCATTATGGCCAATGGCAACAGTAATTCAAAGAAAATTGGTCGTTTATGTTGGCAGGTAAGTCTGTCTATCATATTGTTTCATCATATAAGCATAACATTACGTTACTGAAGGTTTCTTTCAGCTTTAGCGATACCATAAATTAAGGTTTTCATGTTACCTCAAATGGCATGTATCTACTAAAATACGTTTCATCTAAGTTAATGTGAAAACCTTGTTTGATGAATTTTGTTGTAGAGATTGATATGAACATGTATTACACATTTTCGGCGTTGATGTATTGTGAAAATTCTCGAACCCGTTAATGAGTTAATTTTGAAAAATTTGCACATACCTCCATTCATATTTATTTCATTTACAATTACAACTTTAACCTTTTCGAGTTGCACTTTTATTTTTCGAGTCATAGAAATCCATAGAAATTAAATAAAAGAAATAATGTACATTCCTTTAGAGCTAACAAATTTAGCCTCATTCAAATACTCAAATTTGTTTGACCCCCTGAAACACCGGGTAGAAAAAAGATTTTTTTTTCATATGAATTTCAACATTGAGCATTTAACTGAATGTTTGGACATAATGTTTGTCTTTTTTCTATTGTCCGCACCCAATTCTGACTCGAACATAGGTTCATCCAAATTGTCCAACCCCAAAAAAGCCCGTGTAACAAACATGATTAAATTCTCGTCTAATTCTTGACATTGACCAACTCGAATTCTTGCGGACGATATTTTTCTTAGGGGGCATTTGGTTGAGACCCATTATTTCCCTCAGAAACTCAGTAAAAAGTTTCTAAAGGGTGGGGCTAGGGAAGGTCTTTCCTGGAAAAGTCTATCCGGGGAACAACCAAAAGCACCATTAAATCAACTAATTTGAAAAATTGCAACAGGGTGTTCAGGGAGATCAATCGAGCACACCAAGATGGAAGTCCATCCTACGAGGAGTTGATGTCAAGGCTTTATTTCTCTTGGTCGTGGCTGTGCCTTTGTTCACATATTTTGCCTATGTGCATGGCCAAAAAATAACCTACTTCTTCCGACCCATATGGGAACGTCCCCCAAAACCCTTCTCTGAAATCACACACTACTACAACGAAAACCTAACCATTCCAACCCTATGCAAACTCCATAGATGGGGCGTTCGCGAGTACCCTCGAAGAGTTTTCGACGCAGTATTGTTCAGCAACGAGATTGACATGCTCAAAATTCGATGGAACGAACTTTACCCTTATGTTACACAGTTTGTTCTTTTGGAATCAAACTCGACATTCACAGGATTACTCAAACCTGAATTTTTCGCAATCAATCGCGAGAAATTTAGCTTCATTGAGAAAAGGTTAACTTATGGGATGGTTGGAGGAAGATTCAAGACGAAGGAGAACCCTTTTGTTGAGGAAGCATACCAAAGAGTTGCACTTGATCAACTTCTTGGAATTGCTGGGATTGAAGAGGACGATTTGTTGATCATGTCGGATGTCGATGAGATTCCAAGTAGACATACCATCAATTTGTTGAGATGGTGTGATGACATCCCTCCTATACTACATCTAAGACTTAAGAACTATCTCTATTCATTTGAGTACCATGTTGATGATGCTAGTTGGAGGGCTTCTATTCATAGGTAACCAATTTCATCTCTTCTGCATATTAGTTTTCAGTAATCTTACATAAGATTGTCTCACCATATATTTATCCTGAAACGTACCATTGTGTGACAATATTTTTTTACGAATATAGAGGAGACTAATCATCAATTTTAAGTGTAATAGGGCTTCCATTCATAGGTAACCAATTTCATTCCTTCTTGATATTAGTTTAACGGTAAATTTGATGAGAAACCATCTTACCATAAATTTATCATGAGATAGAAGTAGAATTGTGTGGTAACTTTTTATGGATATAGGGATGAATGATAATTTATTTAAGGGTTACTGGATAACAATAATACTAACTTTTGGGGTATAGGTTGATAATAATGCTAACAATTTTGTTGGACACTAGTAGTACCAACTATTGACCTATTTTCTAGTAATAGTACAACACTGAGTTAGTAGGTTTCTTACTTAGGAGAAAGATGATATGTCATCTAATTGTCTGAGAAAGAGGTTGCAGCAAGTTGAAAAAACGTTAACTACCACATTTTTTTGCCATTAGGCAACATTAACGAACTTAGTAAAACAATAATGTAAACATAAAACTTTAATTGTTTTTAGCTAAATTGGTCAATGCGACTTAATTGACAAAAATGAGTGACAATCATCATTTTTTCCACTTGCTCCGGCCTCCAAATCAAACAATTAGGCGACACTTCATCTTTTCGTCGAGTCAAACACTTACAAACTCGGTGGCGTACTATTCGTGGAAAATAGATCCATAGTTGGTACTGCTAGTGTCTAACAAAATTGTTGGTATTATTATCGACCAATACCCTCAAATTTGGTATCATTTTTATCCAATAATCCTTTATTTAAAGTGACTCTCGAAAAGTAACCCCTTAATAAATTATTAGACATATCCGTATGAAAAAATTATTTAATATAACTTATTACTTATAGTAAAATATCAAAAAATTATCCTAGAAAGTGTTCGTTTCACAATAATTTTATAGAAGGCGGTATCATCCTAGAATGTGCGATTGATTTTTATTCATCCTAAGAAATTTGTCCAAGTTTCACAACCTGGGATTTTTCTTGGCATATTTTAAATATATATACTCACTTATGTTAAAAATAATTACAAAGCTATCTATGTAGTTTCCAATTTAGCTTTCACATTTCTCAACTTTGCTTATAGATATATTTTTGACCAAAACATGATTTTCTAGACTTGAATAAACTGAAATGGTCGCGTTAATGTGTTTTAAGTAAACTTTTATTGACCCATCTTACAAATCGTAGGCAAAAACTTTATTTATAAATGTGTTTTTGGATTAGAATAATTCTAACTCACAACTAAAAGGTTGGTTAAACCAAACATAAAACAAAAATAAAAATTAGTGGGTGAATAAAAGTTTACTCAATTCCAATCAACTCCTACCCAGAGAATAAGATAGGAATCATTGCAAAGGAGTTGAGCTTAGCTTCAATTGAACGAATGGTAGCAAGGAAAACAGTTTACATTGGCGGTAGAGGGACACTAAGAATTCTCAGTGGCCAAGAAGAGGCAGTTGAAAGGTTGCAAAGGAAGTCTGGCGAGGGGAAAGAATAAAGAAGAAAAGAAGCATCAAGATGAAGAAAGCAAGGGCAGAGAAGAATGTGGTGCTGAATCAATCAAAGTAACAGTGAGAATAACATCTTGGAATGTCAGGGGGTTGGGTTTTGCGACAAGAAAGCTGAAGTTAGAAGATCGATGAGAAGAGAATCACTGAGTAGTGTTGGGTTGGTAGAGACAAAGCATCAAACATTCTATCGGTGGGATATTAGGAAGTGTTGGGGGAACATAGGAGTGGAATTTGAGGACATTCCAGCTGAAGGTAGGTGAGAAGGATTGATTATGTTGTGGGATAAAAATTAGTTTGACTGTTGACACAAACAGAAAGGAGGAAGAAGTTCCAGCAAATATACAATTCATCTGGTCGAGGAGAATGCGGCAAGTAGAATTGAAATTTTGTGGATATAGATATAATAGCAAGGTTTGTGCACCTCAAAGTGCATTGTGGAAAGGAAGATGTTGGCATAATCCCTATAATATATGCATACCAATGGAGGAAGTTGGGTGGAAGACACCCAATGGTGAAGAAGGAAAGATGGTGCTTTTGCTATCTATTTAGGGCATTAAATAGTGTTGCATGTGATGTCTTTTACTTAGCAACACCTATCTTTGTTGTAGTTTTGGCTTTATTCACTGTTTCTTTGCTTTTGGTACGTGTTGTTTTGGAGAAAAATTGTAAGTCTTTATGGTATTGAGCTGTCATATACTTGTGCTGCAGAGCACTCTGATAGCTCTTTGTGATGAATAAACCTTGGGCTATGGGCCCTATTTTTCGAAAAAAATAAAAGTTTACTCAATCCAATTAAGTAACAAAATCATTTTTTTTTCCACTGGGTAAAAAACGGTTACAAGAATAACCTTCTCAGGGGACCTTTTTGTCAAGGCATTGACCTGAGATATCAGCTAATACAATAGAAGAGAGGGAAGAGGGGTGGTGGGAAAACCAAAAAGAAACATAAGGAAAATTATGGCCAAAGTTGGCCATCCAATCTGCTGCCGAATTTGCTTCACGATAGATGTGTTTGAGGCTATAATCTTCAAGGGTGGTTAAGAGTAACTTGATATCTCTAACAATCATATCAATTTGCCACGGTATCTGAATTGATCCAACAACTGCTTGGATAAGGACTAGGTTGTCTCCTTCAATTTCCACTTTTGATAATCCTGCTTGAATGGCATGTTGCAATCCCCTTCGTAAAGCTAGAGCTTCGGTCACTAGGATAGATTGTGAATGAACTTGTCCTGCTCCAGTTGAATGGACACTCCCACAATAGTCGCGGACAACAAACCCAATTGCTGCCCCCTGGTTTGTTTGAGACCCATCAAAATTGAGTTTGAACCAACCAGGGTTTGGGGATTCCAACCGAACTGGATTACGCTTTATCATCTTCTTCTTGGTAGGCCATGCCGGAGTATATTCATGATACGAGAATCTTCTTCTGCCTCGCCATTCTGCAAAATTCTTTTTTGCACGGATGATGACCCTTTTAGAGTTGAATAAGGATTTATTGAAAGTATAATCGTTGCGCTCCTTCCAGATGCTCCAAATAAGGTGGATGGCTCTTAGAAATTTATTTGGAGGGAGAGAGTTTCTAAGAGTGTTGAGAAAAGTTGAAACTGCGTTATCGGACGGCCATGCAACAGCAGCGGCCAGCCAACTATGGGTTTTGGCCAAATCCCACACTTTCTTTACAAAAAAGCACTGGCTTAAGAGGTGATTATCCGTTTCTATTTCAGTCATACAAATAGGACACAAAGGATCATCCGCAGCCCCTCTTTTAAATAGATTTCCTCTTAGAGGAAGTCCATTTAGATAAACTCGCCAAAGAAATTCTTTCAGTTTTGTTTGGATATCCAACTTCCAAATCCAACGACCTTCCCATTTCTGGTTGTTAGTCGTCTCGTGACAGAGCCAGGTTGCTGATTTTGTACTAAAGTGTCCACTACCAGTCAGCCCCCAACATAACTCATCTTCCTCATTAAAAAGAGAAATAGGAGTTTGGACTACTAGGTTAACTAGATCCCTCGGGAGAATGCTTTCAAGCTTCTCCTGATTCCAGCAATTGTGAAGAATAAATTCTTCCACTTTAACTACCTGATGCGCCTGGTTAGGGGGATGGTTAACCAAGTCTACTAGAGGAAGATGATGGCACCAGCTATCATTCCAAAAATCTATTTTTTTTCCCGTTTCCGACTTTCCACCTGAAACCCTTTTTGCAAAATTTAAAGGCTTTGCACAAATTTTTCCAGACCCAAGAATCCGACTGCTTGGGGTTCATGAAAAGACCTTTCCCATGATAATTATATTTAGTTCTCATTTGCGATACCCAAAGATTATTATTATCATGCATGATCTTCACACTAATTTACATTGGAAGGCTAAGTTTACTGCATGTGTCTTTCTCAATCCTAAACCTCCTTGGTCCTTTGGTCTACAGACTTTATCCCATGAAATCATAGGCATTCCTTTTTCCGTAGAGGCTTTCCAAAAGAAATTCCTATGGATTCTATCAAGGTTTTCACAAGTGGCTTTCGGCAAAAGAAAGCATTGCATTAGATGAGCCGGGGTAGCTTCCAGGTTAGATCATTTGTGATCGGCTTCTTGAAAGAGAGTTTGCTTTCCAATTTGAGAGTTTATAAGATACTCGTTCCAGAAGGGGGGAAAAAATTTCCTTTTTCCTTCTACCATCTATAGAAGGGCAGCCTAAGTACTTACAAGGGATTCTTTAATATGAATATTAAAGAATCCTTTTGCCTTATCAACAAGCCTTCGAGAAGTTCCTCTTGAGAAAATTAAGGAGGACTTGTGAAAGTTAACCAATTGGCCAGAAAGGGCACAAAATCTGTCAAGTGTATCTTTAAGGCTTTTACAACCGGAATCTGATCCTTTGCAAAAAAGTAAGCTATCATCCGCAAAAAATAAACAGGGAATGGTCAGCCCTTTTTGACAGATTTTAACACCTATCCCATTCTTTTTAATTTTACTTTGATCAACCAAGAACTGAGAAAGAACTTCCATGCATAAAAGAAATAGATAAGGGGACAAAGGATCTCCTTGTCTAAGGCCTCTTGTTGGCTTAATAAGCCCCGAAGGTTGATCATTTACCAAGATAGAATAGGACACAGTGGAAATTCATTTTTTGGCTAGACTATATTTAGTAGAGAAAGTGAAGGATGCGAAAGTTAAATTACAAACGACATGGATAATTTCGTAATTGCATTTAACCTTAGGAGATATATATAATGTAAAAGATCCATTTCCCCCTATAATTTCATTTTCTAGGAGCCAATTTTAACTGGGATTAATTTTGCTTTATTTTTGCTAACTTGTTCCATCCTTCATATAGGTACAAACCAGGGCAAACAAGGTATACACATTTCAGACGAACAAACATCATTTTATCAGATGCTGGATGGCACTGTAGCTTTTGCTTTCGATATATTGAAGATTTCATTTTCAAGATGAAAGCATACAGCCATACTGATCGTGTCAGATTTTCCCATTTCCTTAACCCTAAAAGAATTCAAGATATTATTTGCAAAGGAACTAATTTGTTTGATATGATTCCTGAAGAACACAGTTTTAGGGAGATCATTGGAAAGTTGGGTCCTATCCCTCGATCTTATTCAGCTGTTCATCTTCCATCTTATTTGTTGGAGCATGCTTCCAAATATAAGTACCTTTTACCAGGAAATTGTAGAAGAGATCAAAGTAGATGAGCAAGGGTTTTTTTTTTTTTTAGTATGTAAAACTAGAGCAGAAAACAACACAACATACACATCAAATGGTATAAAAGATTACAAGACAACAACGAAAAGAAAACAACTAAAGAGTCCAAACAACAAAGCTAGCGAAGTAACAAAATAATCAACATAAAAACCTTCAAGAAAAGGACATCATCGAAACAAGACAAAGAAGCATTAACCCGACTTTCAAAGTTAGACCAAAATACACAAATAGTATAAGACATCAAAGTAGTTGATTTTGTTTTTTCTGATACTTTTTGGTGTTATCATTTTCACATGTATATTAGGGCAAGATTTAGATTAGATTAAATTATTGAAGTAGAGAATACAAAATAGCAGTGTAATTGTGTAAGTTCTTAGGATTACTCCATCATTTGTTAACAAAATTAATTCCAAGTGTGATTCATATGTCATGTGTTGCTTTTGTATAGTCTTTCCATTCATTGTCTCTGCATATACTCCCTCCATTCCATATCATTTGTCTCTTATATTGACTATCACGATCTTAAATGTTACTCTTTTATTAATGATTTTTCATATAATATTTTATTAACAATTGTAATATTATACTTTTATGATAACGGTTTTCTCGTTACAAATTAATTAACTGTAGTAATTTTATATAACCAATAATCATATATCTTGAGAAATTCACGGATTTCCAAAAGAGGGCAAATAATATATAACAGACGGAGTATAATTTAAGAGAATTACTAAGAAAATTTGAATGTAGAGCTTTTTTTCCTTAATCTTTCTCCTGAAAAATCAATTAAGTTACTGCATATCTAAGGAAATTGACATTCACATAAATCAGATTGGAAGACAAAGAAGGAAATACTATCATCTATATGTCAAGGGAAGTTCTCCATGGGGAGGAGATTTATCAATATCCTTGTTTAACAAAAATATGCAAGCACTAAAAATGTCAAGGGAAGATTTCCATGGGGAGGAGCACTTGCAATAGTGAATTTAAGCTTGATTTATTAGATAAGTTGGAATATGTGGACCTCTATTATAAGAGTCAAAATTGCTCTTTTCATTTAGCTAGTTTTCCAATTGTTAGCATGAGTTCGATTCATATTAATTGAAAAAGTAAATGAGTCTCATTTAATGATATAATTAATTTGGTTATATTGATAAAATATGAGGTGGAGGAGGAGATAAAACTATATTAAAATATTCACGCGATAAACTCACTCTCAAATTCATCTCATGAAACCCTCGCCGTCAGTCTTGCAAGTCAAGTTTCATTCTCACTACTGGAATATCCTGCATAACCTCATTTATTCTAATCTCATGTCAAGTTAGCGCTGATTTGAATTTAAACTCAGTAACACATCATTAAAGATGGCCTCATTGTCCATTGAAAGACAGTAGCACCATAGCTGGCAAAGCCCTATAAAACCTTTCACTGTCAAAATTACCCCTAAAATATTTTTTTTAGAGCTCAAATAGTGGGCTATATTAATGCATCATTCAAAAAGGTATACATGTCTTCTGAGGCCTGGTGATTGCCTAAACTTGGCGCCATACCCACCCAAATTTTCCTTCACTATTCAAAAGGGGTGTATGGTACTGGAGTTTTAAAAGCTAAGAGGCATAAAGGAACAAGTTATAAGCTAAAGATTTACCGGGAAGGTCAAAATCTAACTTACCAAGTAAAATTGACCCAATGCGAACCGTGTCAGGTGTGACACAGGTTATGTTGGTGTCCAGAGAGTAAGGAAAGGAGTACTAGGTCACCATGGACCGTGGCTATGCACCACGAACCATATTGAGGCCACCACAGACCGTGGTGGTACAACACGGACCGCGGTGATGCCTAGTCAGACCCCTTTTCGAAATCCCTTGAGTTCAACCTCAGATATTAATGTTGGGGACATCTTTAGGGATTATTCTTGACTAATATTCTCAGTCAATATCAATCCCTTAATGATGATTGATATCCCATAGAAAATGCCCGAGAATCTTGCTACATTGATTGACAATTTTGAATGAATTTGAATTCTCCAAACACCTATAAATAGTGGTTGAATTTCATCCACACCACCTCAATCTCTTCTTTCTATCTTCTTAGAGAGCTTCAAAACAACTCCTAAGGTGTTGAACTCCATCAACTTCTTGAGAGATCTTGTACTTTGCTTACAAGAGGTTAGGTTTTACCCTTAAGTCTATTCGCGGTTCAGTGAATAAGTCTTAAGGGGAGACGGGTTGACCCTCGACTCCTAGCTACCCAAGTGATCCCTCATCTTGTGCAAGTGACCGTGTTACCCCATATTTCCAACATATGAGCCATCTCATGAGCTACCTTGTTCCATTCCCGCCTCATATGGCTAAAACCGACAAACTCAAATTCGTTACAGCTAATTAAAGTTTGATTCAAAAACAAAGACTCAATACTATTATCTAATCTTTTGTCTCTGAGCCTTTGGATAAATTGGCAGTGAGTCTCCTTCAACAGCCATGTTGGGGAGATCTAAGGGGTGAGCCCACTTCAACCAAGGCCCATGGTACACAAGTTAAGTGAGGTTGCATCTTAAAACCAATTGGTGTTAGGAGGAGTAGCCCACTTGACTTATATATCATGTGCTTTCTCCTTACTTTTTCGATGTGGGACATTTACTCATGGGTGAATCCCAACAATCTCCCCCTTCACACATGAGTCTCTCCCCCTTGATCGGAAGCCTCTGTTTGTCTAAGGTTTCAAGTCAGCATCAGGAGCCCATCATAGCCGCACCTTACTCTACAGAGCCGCACCCTACTCCACCTGAGTCTCATGCCACCACTCTGTCTCAAGAGTCTCAGCCGCACCTTACTCCACAGAGCCGCACCCTACTCCACCCGAGTCTCATGCCACCACTATGAGCATTCAGGAGACCCAACCGAGCACGCGCTATGGTCCCTGCTCTTGTCCACGGTGATCTTCACGCACCTTGCCTGTACCCAGCCGAACGAACCATCGGCTCTGATACCACTTGTTGGGGAGATCTAAGGGGTGAGCCCACTTCAACCAAGACCCATGGTACACAAGTTAAGTGAGGTTCCATCTTAAAACTAATTGGTGTTAAGAGGAGTAGCCCACTTGACTTATATATCATGTGCTTTCTTCTTACATTTTCGATGTGGGACATTTACTCATTGGTGAATCCCAACAAGCCACACACTTATAGCCATACTATTGACCACCAAAAACATGTAAAAGATGTATACTTTCATATTTCTACCTAACTAAAATGATACGAGTGACATATATCTTTTTAAAAATTTGTACATGTTGTGGAAAATTAAAAATTATTTTTCTAATAATTAGAGGTTTGAACACAAATATTTTTGACTATGTATTTAATTTCATGTTTACAAGTAGTGATTCAACCTCTTCTTCCTATAATAAAGGTCACGTTCCACCTCTTTCGCCACCTAAAACTATGACTTAAAAGCTCATTTTTTTACACAAAAAAAAAGAAGGCTTTTCTTCACACCAAAATCACGTCTTTCCCACATTCTAAAAGAATTTCACCTAGAGTTCGTTCCTAATAACTTCACTACTCGATCATTTCATTCTCTCATACCTTTTTCTTTGAAGATTGAGGAATCACTTGAGAAATGTAAGTATATCTTTGTTTTAATAGCCTAATCACAACAATGAATTTGAGAATTTCTTTTTCTAACTTTCTTATACTTGAATAGTAATTGGTTTGTTCTCTTATGTTAAGATGATACTCATGGTGAAGGAAATTAAAGTTAAAAATCAAAGAGAAAAAAGCTACTTATATATATGAAAAGGAAACAAAAAGATATATAATGCTATGATATATAGGTTTTGCATTATTTGATACTGAAATAGTTGATCTTATTAGATTATATTAATACTTTTTGACGTAATCAATAGTTGTGATACTCTCATATTGGATAAACAATTAATGTAATTACTTCAAAAAAATATTACGTAAAATCATAAATAAATTTTAGACAATTTAAGATTGTTATTAACCATCTTGATTCAATACACATATTATGATCCTTTACGGATAGTAATAGATTTTTGTTATGGGCAGGGGTGTCACTTGGTTTGAGTTTTGATGACCACAATTTACTTGGTGAGAATTGTTGGCGTTGTTGAAGGTTTCTTACGTGCCTTAGTTTAGGCTTTGAGCCTAATTTGGTATTCTAATACCCTTTCCCCTACCCATAAGCCTATTTAGTTTACATCATATATTGAAGGAATCCAGTGGATGACAAATTTATTTTAATAAATTTAGAAGTACAAGTATGTAAAAGAATATCTTTATTGCTGACAACATATTAAATTTGGCAATTTTTTTTGAGAAAATATTTTGCAAATCTTACACTAGAGGTATGACTATTTTCTATCAGGATACATATTGCATCAAGAAAATAAACTTCATCAAATATATGCGCGCGAGTCTATTTATTCTTAACGAGGCTGAAATTGTGAATAAACCATGCATGTTGAATCTTTTTTATCTTGGATGAACACGCACGTTACTATTTCTGTTTTTATTTATCTGTAGGGTCGGACGAAGCTAGCCTTTTATTCTAAGGAGGAGGGGGTAAATTAAACTTCATTGGTCCTAAATTCTTATGTCCAATAATCTTGGCCATAGCGTGTGAGCCACAAGATGACCATTTGTTTAATGTGCATCCAATTATAAATATCAAAACCACAAGCCAAATAACGTAGGTCTTCTAGAATTACATCCAACTCACAGAAATTGTTTCAACATTATTCACTCCATGTAGTTGAGGACGAGCTCAACGTACATGAACAACACAATAGAGGGAGTATTACATGTGATATACCTATCTGTATATATACTATTTGTTTTCTTCTTTGACTGATATAAATGAACACTTTCACAGAAATTATGTCCTGTATAAATACAATTCTACTTAGGGTTTCGCATTATTCGGTTCAAAATCGAATAAACCGAGAACTGAACCAGACCAAATCGAAGCGATTATATTCAGTTCAGTTTTGGTTTGGACTTAGGCCCTTTTTTGGTTTTTAGTTTAACTAGTTCAGTTCAGTTTGGTTATGATGATCAACCTTGATAGGGATGTACATTATTTGGTTCAAAACCGAATAAACCGAGAACCAAGCCAAGCCAAACTGATTATATTCAGTTTGAATTTCGGTTTGGTTTGTAGCCCTTATTCACTTTTCGGTTTTGAATTTTGGTTTGGACTGTAGACCTTATTCACTTTTCGGTTTTAAACCGATGAATAACCCTAATTCTACTCTAAATCGTTACAAATCAAAAAGTTGATACTAGAATGGTAGTTATGTTGAGACTCTATTCAATTTTCAATATTATTGTTGTTTCAATGAATTTCCTTTTCCAAATGTTGCCACAGTCTGATTGGGAGGAGAAGATAACACACAATGAGACTTATAATTACTACCTTCTTGGGTACCATCTTTGGGTTCCTTTTAGGGGTATCCTTTCCAATAATCTCTTTGACTCAGGTACACAGTTTATTACTCCAAAAATTTGTTCACTGCTAAAAATATATGTATTATCAACCAATTTTTCCAACCAATTTAAAATGGTTGGAAAAACCAACCATTTTAGCAACTATTTAATATTCCAAAATATTTTGTGGGAAAAATGGTTGGAA
Source organism: Portulaca oleracea (assembly GCA_029582165.1). NCBI lineage: Eukaryota > Viridiplantae > Streptophyta > Magnoliopsida > Caryophyllales > Portulacaceae > Portulaca > Portulaca oleracea. The sequence goes on from CM055885.1 coordinate 19,772,869, forward strand.
ATTCCAACCAATTTTGCTAGATTGGTTGGAAAATTTTCCTACCACCATTTCTTCCTACTATTTGAAGATGGTTGGAAAAATGGTTGGATTACTAACCATTTTTCCAACCAATTTCAAATAGTAGGAAAAGGGATGGTAGGGAAATTTTCTAACTAATTTTAGCAAAATTGGTTGGAATTTCCAACCATTTTTCCCACTAAATTTTTTGAAAAATAGTTGGAATATCAAATGGTTGCTAAAATAGTTGGTTTTTCCAACCATTTTAAATTGGTTGGAAAAAAATGGTGGGTAATACACATATTTTTAGTAGTGGTTCTACTCCTTTGGTATACTCTCATTCTCTTATAAATTATATAGTTCATTCATGGAAAATAAGATCAAAAGAAAAAGAACTTACAAACATGATATAGTTCATTTCCACTGGAAGAAAATTGCACCAATAGAAAGACAACAGAACATATATTGAAAATTTTGGAGTAATTATTATCTGGAGTGGCGGATTTAGACATTTGGATCAAGCGTGTCCAATATATTACATTCACTTGGAAAATAATATTCTTTGTGATAAAAGAGAAAAAGGAAGATGGAGAAACAGGGGGAGAATGAAGTGAGACAGCATTTGATAAGAATTACAGAGAAATCTATTTTGGGAAAATTTTCCGTGGAAAATCTTCATTGGAAAATTTTCCGCTACCTCCTTGTGAAATTTTCTCTGAGTGAGGGTGCAAAATTGTGGACTCCTTATAAATTTTTCCCGATGTTCAAATGCAACCAAATGTGAAAAAATAGGTCAACTTGGGAAAATTGACCAATCTTTTTAAGATTTTTGATCAACCAAACGCTATTTGAGAAAATTTCTAATTCCACCTTATTTTGGTACATTCAAAAGAAGCCCTAATTTACTTTTATTTCTTTGGGTGACAAACAATATTGTCTAACATTATCCTATCATTGTATCACCTTCATTTTTATTTCTTATTCTTTCATGGAGGAAGATCAACTTTGGTACTACAATGTTTCCTTCACTTTACTTGACTTACTCGGAAGACAAGTACTCTGGTCTATCAACTCAAGCTTTCCTAAATGCATGGTCCACTGTCAAAGGGAGAAAAGGTGGTCCATCACAAGAGTCAACATTAAACAAAACCAAGGTATAAAACTATACAACCCATCACCAAGGGATGGGAACAACTATATATGTTCAATTTCAAACTATAGTAAGAGACAATTATGTGTTTCTAGCTAGTTCTTGTTGTTTTGCTGGATAAATTATCCATTGCCCAGCTGTATCCAGTCTTGCTTAATTCTACTTGTTTCTGTATAATCTATCTAAATTACCTACTTTTGAAAAAATGTATCAACTACTTCTACTTACTTCTGCCTGAATTGAGCGTGGCAAAAATCCGGGTCCGGATAATTCTAGGTTCAGTCAAAACAATCGTTCGGTCAAAAATATATTGTTGGGACCCTGTTTGATAAGCAATTCGTACACTGGGATCATACCTGGACCCGGATGTCTGGCGTCCCAATTGTAGATAAAGGCAAGTTCATGCCTTTTGTGGTGGAATGATCGAACATTGTCTGATGTCCGGATTTTACATAAAAGTAATTAAAAATCAACCCAAGTTTGCTCACAACTTGGGTTCGACCATTATTTTATTGTCCAAAATGACCAGACTAGGATTTCCCCTGAAGTTCAGACGACTTGAATCCGGTTTGGCTTACCCGACCCTGACTCGTTTTAAATCGGACAATGACCGATTATCGAATTTTAAATTCAGACGAACTTTTGGTGACTATACCTAATTTTTTCCAGATCGGTCAAAATTTACCAGGCCTAACCTAAATCTAGTTAAACCAATCCAAATATCCAATCATACTTACTCAACTTCTACATATCAATGAAATGAACAAAGCCTTACATAACCCTATTTATGAATGACCATTGACCTAATCATGATGATGTAGATTTGGGTACCATCAAATCCAAGAGGGGCTGAAAAACTACCACCAGGGATTGTTGTACCTGAAACTGACTTTTACCTTCGAAGATTATGGGGTCTTCCTGAAGAGGTGATTCTTATGTTTCAATTTATTTATTGCACTATTTAGTTTTACAAAAATAAGGAAATTTGATATTGTGATGAAAATGGATAATGTCACACAAATTATATAAAATTTGCTGAAGTTTTAGGGTCATCTATTAAAATTTCCCATATATCACTAGAGTAAATATTATGCTAATGATAGAATTTTTGCAGGACTTTACAAGAACTCCGAAGTATCTCGCTACATTTACAGTTGGATATGATCAGAAAGACAATATTAACAAATGTGTTCAAAAGGTGAGCATACAATCATTTGATATACTCTCTCTGTTCCATGTTAATTGTCAAAATTTTGACTTTCATAGTTTCCAATATCACCTTTTAATTTATAATTTCTTGCACAATATAACAATTGCATTATTATACTTTTATGATAGTGTTTTTCATTACGAATTTAATGGTGGTAATATTATATATATAGCATCTCATTGTATATATATTGAGAAATTTATGGTAAAAAATTTTTAATTTTGACTACATATTTTTCAAAGACGTACAACAATTAATATGGAACGGAGGGAATATATAAAAGTGCAATCTTTGTATCTCATTTCTCTATGTTTGAAAGAAAAAAAAAATAATTATTAATTTTCAATGCTGCAAAGCATAAAGAGAGAAATAACCTAAAGTAATTTTTGTGCACAATTAAAATCTCAAATAACCTAGTGTTTCTCTCCTGTACTCATATACATAATTATCATTCAAATAAGTGCATGGTATATGATAATTTCAAAAATGTCAGCATTATACAACAAATAAATTAGCTATATAGTTCTAATATTATAGCATTTCCTGTACTAATTAAATCAAAAGCTGCTTCCTTATATCCATGTTTTTGTTGTAAATTTGAATTTACAGTTTTCGGATAATTTTACCATCGTACTTTTTCATTATGATGGTCGAACAAGTGAATGGGATGAATTTGAGTGGTCAAAGCGAGCAATCCATATCAGTATACGCAAACAGACTAAATGGTAATTATTCTTTTTCAGGTACAAGGTAATTAAGTTAGCTATTTATTTAACAAAAAATTACTCGGAGATACCTTAATATTTGGAGAAACTATATTTCGGTACCCCAACTTTTCACAACTAATTTTGAGGTACCCTTACTTTTTGGGTTAGTAATTATTTGGTGTTTTTCCAGCCATTAACTTTATTAAGTGACCGAATTACCCTCATTCTTCTTCTTCAAGGGTATTTCTTCAAAAAGGGAAGAACAAGGGTATTTTGGTCACTTAATAAAATTCATGGCCGGAAAAGCAGCAAATAATTACTAACTCAAAAAGTAAGGGTACCTAATAATTAGTTTTGAAAAGTTGGGGTACCAAAAAAACATTTCACCAAAAATTAGGGTACCTAAGAGTAATATTTTGATTATTTAAATATAGTGAAATAGTTTTCACATAATTTTAATGTTTTATGCATAACTATTTTACATAGTTTTTAGGGTTTTGGATGATAATATACCGACCTCTGGGGATGTAGGATTGTAATATACCAACATTTATTATTGGACAACAATATCCCTGACCTTTATACCTAGGTGACATTATTATATCAATAGTAACTAATAAGGTGATGTTAAACCGGTCTCAATGCTTATGTTGCTGGCGGAGGACAAAAAAAATTGTCCCAAGCCAATAACCTCGTTAACCTCTTCATTTTTCTCATTAACCCACATTACAAGACATTGGTCGGTTGTGTGTCACGTCAGTACGAAGATCGGTTCACCACGCCCTTAGTCACTGTATTAGGGCCGATTTTTTTAATATGGGTTAGTGAGAAAAAATGGAGGAGTTAATAGGGCTACTGGGCAAAGGGAAATTATTTTCCCTCTAGCTATTACGTTAGAATAGAGACCAGTTAACCAATCACCATCCCCTTAGTCACTATTGGTATAATAATCTCACCTAAGTATAAAGGTCAGAGATATTGTTGTCTAATAGCAAAGGTCGGTATATTACACCAATACCCCCAAAGGTCGGTATATTGGTTATCCAATATCCCTAATTTGTATGTCTATTGTCACTAGTAACGGTAAAATGAAAACTCGAGTTTTTTTTTTTTTTTTTGATCGTTAGAAGCCAACAGGCTAAAAGCATCAAAGGTGCTACAAAATATCCGCCAAAACAGCAAAAACAGTAGAGACACATGTACACCACCAGAACAAACAACAAAAGTAGAAAGCTACAACCATGAGAACCCTAAAAAGCACCTAACTACAGCTGAAAAACCACCCAAAGAAAAAACAAATCACTTCTTCTTGGATGGAGTAACCTTTAGCCCACAAACCTTTTCCACCAGAGTCTTCTTATGATCAATCGCCGCATGAGCTTCTTCAATGATCTTTAACTTCCGCGAAGATTCAACAGACGTCGATTTAGACCTTCGAGACGCATCCAAAACCAACCTCCAAACTCAAGTTTTAGCACCTTAATTTTTGCATTCCTTCAATCTTAAGACGCGACATGCATGTGAATACTAGCCCATAATGACCGTCAGTTTTTTTCTTTATAAAGGTTTCAAAATAACAAAAAATTTCATTTCTCCCCTCATAAATTTAAATGTGCATGGTTATAAAATTATACTCCCTCTGTTTTTTAATATCTGTCGTTTAACTGTATTGGGGGAAAACCAATGTTTAACTGCTTTTTTCATTAAATACCTCAGCTGGATTTATTAAAATAATGACCTCTTCAATAAATTACAGCCTGGGTAGTTGCAGATTATCAAAAAGTATGGCCTATTCGTTTCCTCTTCAATTCGCCTGTGTGAAACGTGCTTGAGTTTCTCCCTCCACCCCCTACCCCTAGTTTTCTTCTCAAAAAATTGATGAACTCCATGGATGAGGATAGAACCTTGGGCCAAGAGGAGGTTGGTAAGGACTAAAACTCCGGTCGTCTCGATCTCAGCATCCCCACTTCCTCTACTCAAACTCGAACTCGATCGACTCGATCTGAAACCGGACGACTGCGACAGAGTAAACGGCGAAGGAGGAGGCAGAGATCCGGCTGCCGAAGAATCAGGCCCGGCTGTGGCTGGGGACGTTCGACACGGCGGAGGAGGCGGCTCTGGTGTACGACAAGGCGACGTACAAGCTCTGGGGGAACTTCGCCAGGCTCAACTTGCCAAACCTTGGTGGCGCGCGCAGAAGGAGCAGAGTGATACGGCGCTACGATGATCGGATGTAAATGGTCGTTCATGTCTAAGTCTTTTAGGGCTGGAACATTTCAAATTTCTTATGGAACAATTGGGAACGAAATGGGAAAGCAGATCTTTTTGTGGAACAATTTGAATGAAATGTTGGGAAAGGAAAATAAGTTAACTATAGAAGGCAATGGAAAAAGAAAGGGAAAGGAAAAAAATTACTCCAGTGGGTTGTCAATTGGAAAAGAAAGGGAAAGGCAAAAGGGAAATGGAAGAGTAAAATTCACGGTCAAAATAAGAAAAAAGAAAAAAGAAAAAAGAAAAAAATTAGAAAAGCAAGTAATTAATGTGTTTCATTGGAATTTTAAAATGACAGATAATTAGAAACGAGAAAAGTTAGTTAAAGTGACAGATAAAAAAGAACGGAGGGAGTACATAAATTCATTTCTCTCCTCGTAACTTTGAACGTGTGGGGTTGTTTTTAGGTGGTATGCTAAACGGTTTTTACATCCAAACGTTGTGGCTGCTTACGACTATATCTTTGTATGGGATGAAGATCTTGGGGTTGATCACTTCGATGCAGAAAAGTAAGTCTAAAATAAATACTCCCTCCATTTCATATTTATTTTTATTTATATGTTATTAATTTCTTAATATACTATTATCATATGCAAGTATTATCATTTAATTCAAAATGAAATATATAATTATTAGAATATAATATTGTAATTTATTTGATATATGTTATAAAAATATTCACTATAATTAATTATATAACTTTATACAATTTTTATATATAAAATATTCTTTGTTATCATTTGATTCGTAAAGAAACATAATGTCGAGAATTGGGTTGAAACAGGTACCTTGAATTAGTGAAAAAGCATGGTTTAGAGATTTCCCAACCGGGTTTACGACCTGACGAAGGGTTAACGTGGCAAATGACCAAAAGGAGAGATAGTGAAGTCCACAAGTAATAACTTTTCACTATAATCTTCTCCTATTATTATTATTATGATTATTAATTATTATTATTATTATTATTATTATTTGATTTTGCATGTAGGGGTGCATTTGGTGTCGAACAAAATGATTTTTTCATTTTTAGGTGTTTGATGGTTTAAAAATGAGGAAAGTCGTTTCAGTAATTAAAAATTATTTTGTTCTCTTTTTTGTAATTAAATTGTTTTCTTAGGTCGAACTTTAAGAAAATCTAATTTCTTTGTCCATATATTCAGGGGCGGATATGTGGCAAGGCTAGGGGTGTCCACGGACACCCTTAACCAAAGAAAAATTTGTGATTTTCTAATGTTATTTGGAAGAAATTTTTTTAGTTGGAGCAAGTGGACACCGTAAAAAAAATCTCAAAACAACATAAAAAGGTGTTCAATTCAGCAGCAACCCAAAAACCTTAAAATATTGGACACCCCTAAGTTAATGGTCTAGATCCGCCACTGCATATATTACTCTTTGCGGCCAAATTTCTTTGCATTTGTTCTTATCTTTACTGGAAATCGTTCATTTCTCGTCTAATTCTTTCTCTCCAATCAACTCCTCTCTCTTTCTCTCTCTTCCTTTTTTTGTCTCTCATCCAAGTCATCTATCTAGAGAGGTTAATTTGTATGTTTATATCTACCAAACACATGAAAATATTGCCTGAAAACTTACTTTCCTGAAAAATATTTGACAAGTAAAACCATTTACCTTAAAAACGATTTTCCCTTGCACCAAAACACCCTAAATATTAACATAATTGATACTAATTACCTCTTTGTTATTGTATTTTGATTTTAGAGTTACAACGGAGAGGCCTGGATGGTGCCCTAGTCCTGTATTGCCTCCTTGTGCAGCGTATGCATATTTGTTTTTTTAGCTTTCTTTCACTTATAATAAGTTTTTCTTACAAGTATTTGTGGAAATTAATTAATTAATTGGTTTAAACTTAATTATAGATTCATTGAAATTATGGCACCAGTGTTTTCTAGGAATGCATGGCGTTGTGTTTGGCATATGATACAGGTATATACCTTCACTTCATACTCCTTCGGTCGATTTTTTTAGTGTCAAAATACCTAATTTTACAAAATCAATACTCATTGGAAATAGAGTAAAAAATTTATGTATAGACAAATATACACTTCCACTAATTTCAATGTAAAGAGAGTAATAAAAGAGAATTTTTTTTTAAAAAAATAAAAAGTAAAATAAAACTCAAATTCATTAATAAGTAAGGGTAATTAAAGTATTTTAATTATTAGAATCGTAAAATTGATAAATAAATAGGCAGAATTAGTTAAAAAAATTGGCACTGCTTAAGGGATGGAGGGAGTATTTTTCTGTAATGTTCACCAGCTGTAAATCCTAAGGTTAGGTCGAATTTGGTTCATTAACTTTTTTCATGTCCATTTCTAACTATTTAAAAGTTAAGCCTATTTTTTGGGTCATTATTAGGAATATCCTTATTGTGGAGGTTTTATTCATAATTTCTCTTCACTGCAAAACAGTTTTAACAAATGAGTTCTAATTGATTTTAGCCATTAAAATTGGGGAAATTTGCACATGTCCCCTTTAAATTTATGACAATATTAATGAATAAATATAACCTTGACTTTTCGGAGTTAATATTAATCTGTACTGAATTTTTAACCCAAATTAATTTAGCAACTTTTCTGATAAATTCAACAACTTTTTTTGGTGAAGATGTTATTTGTAATGAAATTTGTTCATTGAAACGATGACAATTTTAGCGAACAAATTTCATTACAAATTACACCTACAGTGAAAAGTTGCAAAATTCACCAGAAAAGTTGTTAAATTAAATTGTTTCAAAAAGTTAATAAAAGTAGTTAAATATCAACTCAAAATATTAAGATTAAATTTATTAATGTTATAAACTTGAAGGAGGGTATATGTAAACTTCCCCCCCAACACCAAACAACACAATATATCTATAGGGTTTTTTGCTTTTTGGACCACGTATTTTGGGGGTATTTACAATCTGGACCCCCATGTTTCAAAGTTTAAAATTTGGACCCTATACAATATGGACCCAAAAAATTTAGCCAAAAGTTAAGTTTGACTCCGGTGAAAACCAAAATCTTGCATAAACTGACCGATTTACCCTTATTTCATTTATTCATTTATTTTGAATTTCCTTTTGAAATTGACTAGACTGAAGACTTCAATTACATAGCCCATACGCACATCCCACGCTTAGTGACTATTCAACTCCAAACTCCTAGAAAACCGAATAAATGAAGGGTAAATTTGGAAGTTAAGAAATAATTAAGGGGCAACATTGGAAAGAAAAATCAGTCAAACTACAATAAGGTCCTCTTTTGGCCGGACCCCTCTAATTATGTCCAAATTGTTGCCGGAAACAAAGTATAGGGTCCAAATTGTAAACTTTGAAACATGGGGGTCCAGATTGTAAATACCCCCAAAATACAGGGTCCAAAAAGCAAAAAACCCTATATCTATAGATTTGTATGGAAATTTAAGGCCAACATGACTGTTCTTTTATGTGGTACCGTAAATTACCGCACCGCAACTTACTACACCGCAAATTAACCGCATAAAAGAACGGTGAGATTGACATCGCTATACTAACCCATGAACTTGGTGTAAATACTAAATACATATGTATATATTTTACTTAATTTGAGTAATGTCACATTTTTGTGATGGACTTTAGTACGTGCTTTACAGAATGATTTAGTGCATGGATGGGGTCTTGACTTTAATCTCAGGAAATGTGTTGAGGTTTGTACTTCACTTTTATTTTTATTTCATTATTAATACTATAATTTATTTTCTGTGGGACTTGATCGTAAAATTAATGATTTTGATTATCACACACAGCCTGCACATGAGAAGATTGGGGTCATAGATTCTCAATGGATAGTACATCAAACTATTCCGTCACTTGGAAACCAGGTAAATTATTCGTATTTTCTATTTTCTTTTTAGTCGAAAATTTTATAATACTAGCTCGATGAATCATCGTCACCTTTAAATTTTTAATTACGTAGAAATCATCATCTCGAATGTAAAGACAATGGTGAGCAATACTGGGTACCCACCTAAAGCTCTAAGATTCAATCTCAGATCCATTTTGAAGAAAAATAATTAGAAGAAAAATATACTCTATGATTTCTTTTATTGAAAAGATGTAAAAGAGATCATATGCTAATGAGTAAGATTCCTAGTAAAATACATTCAAGGACTTAGATTTTTATCACAATTAGAAAATGATTCCTAGAATAAATACAAAAGGACTCTAATACTCCCTCTCAAGTTTGAGCATGGGGGTTAATAATGCCTGACTGGGACACCAAATATTATAACTGGTTTCTACCAAGAGCTTTTGTGAAAATGCCTGCTGGTTGTACTTGGTGTTTATCTTGAATAGAAGAAGTTGTATGTCTTCAACTTTTTCCCGCACAAAATGCCAAAATGGCAATCAATTTCTATATTTTTTGTTCGCTCAAGATAGACCGGATTAGTAACAATATGGAGGGTTGTTTGATTGTCACAAAAAAAGAAAAGAAATTCATGGGTTGTATGGGTGAAAAGCCTAAGGTAGCTAAGAAAGTTTTTAGCCAAATGAGCTCACCAGTAGCAATTGCCATTGACCGATATTCCGCTTCTATGGATGAGCGAGATACGGTAGTTTGCTTCTTGGTCTTCCAGGACACAGGGGCTCCTCCTAAAGTAATGAATTACCATGTGAGAGATCTTTTTGTAGTTAGGCAAGCTCCCAAATTTGAATCACAATACCCGACTAGTTGCTTTTTTGATTCCTTTGGGAAAAGTAATCCTTATCTAGGTGAACCTTTAATATAACAAACCACCCTCTTTATTGCTTCCATATGTTCTTCCTTTGGATTCTACATGAACTGAGAAAGGATATAAAGTGAATATGTGAGGTGTAGCCTGGTTATAGTTAAATAGATCAATCTTCCTGCAAGTATTCTATATGACGTTGGATCTTGTAGAACCTTTCCTTGAGCAAGAGCAAGCTTGTCATTCTGCTCCATAGGAAAGGTCACAGGTTTGGCACCTAGGAGGCAACATTCATCCACTATTTGCAAGGCATACTTACGCTGACAAAGGAAGAGGCCTCGTTGTCCTTGGACTACCTCAATACCCAAGAAATACTTTAGAGGGTCAAGATCCTTAATGCTAAAGCACTCATCCAAATAAGTCTTGAACTTTTGACATTCCTCAACATTATTAGTAGCAAGAATGATGTCATCAACGTAAATAAGAAGTGTCGTAGAAACCACTTCCTTTTCATATGTGAATAAGGAATAGTCCGCATAAGATTTTCACAAATTCGTACTCACATAGCTTGCAGGACAGCTTCGCAAACCATTGTTTAGGCACTTGCTTTAATCTGTAAAGTGACTATCTTAGTCTGCAGACTTTATTTTGTGTGTAGGCTTTATAACCTACAATACCGTCATGTACACCCCTTCATCAAGATCACCATGTAACAATGTGTTGTTCACATCTAACTGGTGCATATCCTAGCTTTGAGCGATAACAAAAGAAAGAAAACACCAAACACTTGTCATCTTAATTAGCAACTTGTGCAAAAGTTTCATTGTAATCGATACCTTCTTCCTGATGATCTCCGCGAATGACTAGTCTAGCCTTATATCTTTGAATGGATCCATCTTCTTTATATTTGACTCGATAGACCCATTTACATCCAATCGGTTTCTTTCCAGCAAGGAGATCAACAGTATCCCGAGTACTGATTTTATGTAAACCTTGTACCTCTTCGGTCATAGCATTTCGCCTCCTATTATCTTTGACGGCTTCATGGAAAAATTTATTGTTCATGGACCTTCATAATTCTTGTCAAATAGATTTTATGTAAAGAAGAAAAATTGACGCAACTCACAATGATGTAAAGGATAGGGCGTACCTGGAGATACCTTTTGGTGAGCCAAAGTTGCTGAGACGGGGTCTATAATACTTGTGTTGTAGCAAATGTAATCATTCAGCTTGATTGTCGGGTGTTTGATCCATTCAGAACGCCTGGTATTTGGGGCAATGAGTTGATATTGCTGAGTTTAGTTAAGATTATTTTCTACTAAACCCAGTTGATGTTGTGAGGAAGAGGGTTGCATGTTGTCAATTGCCTAGTCCACTCCTTGATTTTCTTCCTGCCTGGGCCTAGATTTGAGTACAAATACATACAGGACTACCTTCATCACGTTGTTCATAACTTTCTCAAACTCTTGGTGTAAGCCCGTGAGGTGCATCTGCCCCTAAGCCCAATACCGGATCATCAACATTTTTTCCATCCTAAAAATCCATTTTGTTGATTGGGTTTTTTGATTGGGCCAAATCATTTTTGCTTGTTGCTGGGTTACCCACATCATCTTCAAAAAGTAATGGTACCCTTGGATTTTTGCCTTGGTCTTGAGTGGGTGTCCCATTAAAAGGGAAATTCTCTTCAGTGAATTTCACTTCCCTACTTGTAAAGAATTCATGATTCTCGAGATCATATAAAGCCCAACATTTTCTTTCAAGAGGGTATCCGACAAAAATGCACTTGCGGCTACGAGGAACAAATTTATCGATTATTCTAGTTTGAGCGTAACACAAGCACCCAAACTCTTTAATGTGATCATGGTTGGGTGTTACACCAAATATCAACACATGCAAGGATTTCCCTTTCGAGTTTGCTTGGTGTTCGGTTTATTAAGTAGGCTATTGTTTTAACACATTCACCCCAAAATTCTATTGATAGGTTGGCTTGAAAATGCAGGACTCAAACAACATTTAAGATATGTATGTTTTTTCTCAACTCTACCATTTTGTTGAGGTATCTCTACATAGCTAATTTGATGCAAAATCCCCTTTTCGGCATAAAATTCTTTCATGGTTCTTGACTTGAATTCTAAACCACTATCACTTCTTATTGCTTCTCTTGAATTGATTTTGCACCATTACTATAAAATTTTTCAATTGTTTTACAATTTCACTCTTTCCTGTCATCAAACAGACTGAAACAGCTCTACTAAAATCATCCACAATAGTGAGAAAATAATGAGCAACACACGAGGCAGAAACTTTATATAGACCTCGTATGTTAGTGTGAAGGATATCAAACAAGCCTTTAGCTTTAATTTCACTAAAAACAAACGGGATCTTAGTCTTTTTTGCCCTACAACATATATCATAAGTATCATCACTATCGATCCATAGCTAAACTGATACCTTGTAAGGATTTATCAAGAAGATTCAATATTTCAGTTGAAGGATGTCCCAATCTTTGATGCCATAGTCTGCCAGTACAGACATCATTAACTTTAGTACCTCCCTAATGGTCATTTTAAAATAGACCCTGACACACTACTTGCTTGTACCAATTAGAATCCCCAAGGCGCAGACATGCAAAATACAGTAATTTTCATGAAATGTGACTGTGCAATTTAAATCCTTACATAAACGATAAGTAGAGACAAGGTTGCAACTCAAAAAGGGAAGAAAAAGTGTTCGATGCAACTGTAATTTGTCTACCAAAGAAAATTTTCCCTGCTTGTCGACAACTGTTTTCGCACCATTGGGTAAGTCAACTACCGCGAGTTGAATACTCTCAATATCTCTTAATATTGTTCCATCTCCATATGAGCTGAAGCGCCACTATCAATCGACCATTGAGGTTTTGAATTATTTGGCGATTTTTCATTGTCCATCGAAGAGAAGTTGCTACTTATTCCAGGTTTGTATCCTGCGACTAATAATTTCAGCCACAACATCTCTTACAACTTGGCTCTAATACCATGAAGAAAAATAATTAGAAGAAAAAGATATTGGAGAAAGTAAATTATTCTCTTTGATTTCTTGTTATTGAAAGATATGAAAGAGATCATATTTATACATTGGCAGTGAGTGTTAATATGCTAAAGAGTAATACTCCTAGTAAAACGCATTCAATGACTTATATTCATATCACAATTAGAAAATGATTGCTAGAATAAACACAAAAGGACTCATAAACACAAAAGGAGTCTAATACATTCAGCATTGGATCCTGATTTTAGGATTTAGTCCCATATCTATTTCAAACTGGATCTGAAAATTAGGATCCAATCCCGGATCCATTAGTATTGGATCCGTAACCGAGTATCCCGTTGGAAAAATTCACATAAGCCAATGTAGTTTAACTAGCAACTGTCCAACACAATGTTCTTGTCAAATTTCAACCAGATTCATTTCTCCATTATCTGTCACTATCACGAACTTTAAAATTCAAGGTTCAAGTCTCAGACACAATTAGTTGAATCATGGGCTTGGATCCATGGCTGAAGAGACTTGAGATGGTTGAACGACTAATTGAATAGCCTCCAGAGTCCAAAATAATAATACATAAATTTTGTTGTTGTATTAATAATCTTAATTAAAACAACTAATTGAATCATCGATATCGGGTCTGGTTGTGGATCCTACATGTAAGGATCCAGTCCTAGACCATTTACAAATAGATGCAAACTTTAGGATCTGATACCGGATCTAATTAGCTGTGATCCGGATCCAAATCCACGGGATCCAACCAGTTGTAGATCTGGATCCGGGTGTCGTATATGTTTTTATACTCACCCCTACGTAAGGAATTATTCTAACTCTCTTTTCCCATATGCTAGGGTGAATCACATGAAGGAAGGTCGCCATGGGAAGCGGTAATTATTATTGCTCATCTCTTATTATTATTTATTTGAAAAGGAAAAGAATAATGATATATATCTTGGGATAAAACACTATTTAAATGTTTCTTTCATGAAATTAATACTAGTTATAGTTTTTGACATCAATTTTTTGGTAAGTCTTATTAATTATCAATCATTAAAAAAATTGGAATACATTGACCATGCCAATAATTGAAAATGACATCTTAATTGAATGAACTTCATCTGCTAGATATACTCTAAATACTTTTTATAAATTTAATAAATTAAGGGTAAAATATAATGTTATATAAATTACATGCAGTATTATAATTAATTATAGAAATTAACCACATTATTTTTCTTTCAATTTAATATGTAAATCTATAGATTTTATATCTCGACAGATACTAAAAAGTGTTATTCTTAAAACTCATATCATTTTCTAAAAAATAAAACTTGTCAATACTATTTAATGTACCAGATAGTTTTTCAATACTTGTATGATGCAAATAGATACACACTATAAAAAGGCTCTTATACATTGTTGCAGAAAAGAAAACTATCTTATAGGTGTATTTGAAACATTGACCATTTACTAAAAAGAATATCCCAAACCATTTTTGCATGCTCTAAAGCATTGTATTGATGTTTGTGCTTTATATTCGTAGTAATGCTATTATTTTGTAGTTATTTGCATTTTTAATGCAATTTTATGCCCTTTTTTTAACTCCAAATATCGAAAAAAAATCTCAACCATTTATTGCTAATATAATGCATTGATATGATTGTTGCTTAATATTTCACGATAGGTACGGATAAGGTGCAAAAGAGAATGGAAAATGTTCCAAGACCGTGTCACCTATGCTGAACAAGCTTATTTCGAATCCTTAGGCTTTATAGTCAACAGTACAGACCGTTACCCTACTCAAATGTAACTATGAAATCCATGTTATATCCGAGTGTTCGAGGGGGAATGATGGACTACATTTAATTTGCGGGTGAATTGGGAAAACCCACTATATCATATGAATCCCCGCACAATAATCAAGGCTAACATTTCACAACCACAAAACAACAACAACAACATACTCCGAGAGGAAGCATGTTTGAGTGCAGTGTGAGAGATCCAAATATAAGAAGTCTTCCCATCAAAAACCGAGGTTGGTGGAGAAGTTGATTCCGACAGAGCTAAGAAGCCTTTCCAAAAACCTTTTTTTTTTTAACAAAAATTCTCCCATGTCTTAATTGGAACTAAACCCCTATAGCACACCTCTTTTTGGAAAGTATGTCGAATTTCCACTAGTGTATGGTCTAAACCTATATAACCATAGGTGTTGCGGATGGAAATTTGAGTGGATCGAAATTATAGTGGAACCAAATTGAGGGAGTGATAGTGTTGTTATTTCTAGAGATAATTCAGTAGCATTGAGTGGGGCCAAAATTCAAAGATATAAACTGCGATTTTTGAATTTCATCTTGCTTTGAAAAATTTGAACTTTAGTTCTACCTTTACGAATTAAATATTGTGTGTGGTTCATTTTTGGTGCTTTCTTTCATCTACCCTTTCATTTTTCGAATTTAAGCCTTGGTGGATTCGTGTTGGACAGAACAGTTGTCAACCCATGTCTTGTTAAAAATTACTACTAGCGATAGGGCAAGCTAAGAAAGTTCATCTCTCAAAACTCAAAGAAGCGATTTCGATGGAGTAATCGCCAACATACCTTCATCTAAATTCAGGGTGGTGTTGCTTTTGTTGTTTACAACAACATAGTATTCAATACAGGAGTTTTTTTACTTCTAAATTAATTGATAATTCAATTTCAGCTTAACAATAGGGTTTTTTGAGCCTTTCCGAGCAATTGACTGTTGTAGGTATTAGAAAATTCACAATAAAATATGATTTTGTTGTGCTACTCAAAGGTGAGTCGAATAAGGTTGCTCAATAATTGAAGGGACAGAAAAAAGATAATTTAACAGTTCTTAAAATTTATTCAACAGTCGAATTAGATCAAAAAGTTTAACTAGTTTTGTATAAATCTAAATTTATAAAACTCGAAAATAGGAATGAATTGAATCACACCAAGACCAATCTCTGGCCTAATGTTGGTTATATAGATCATACTAGAAACTAGGTTGATCAGTGGCCTACTACAACGCTTAATTCATCTTGTATAATGTGTCTATGATAAATATTGGATCATATCATTATTTTTTATTCCACTAACTTTCGGTTTTAGAATTAAATAATCTACACAAACTAATTTGAAATTCAAGAAATAATTCGAATAGGTGAATAAACAGAAAAAGAGTTGTCACTAGTCAGTTTTTAGAAAGGAGTTAAACTAATAAAATCATAAATACAACTTCAGCCCACCTACGAATCAAAAATTAAATTTGGGGATAAGGTTACAAGTCTGCGGATTAAATAACATTCTGCCTTGTCTGTTTATAACTAACTAACTCTACTAAAATCGAGTTAATTAAAAAAGAATAGAAGAAGAATAAAATTATCTTTCACTACAAGGAAAGGGAAGATGGGAGGACATGGTGGAGCGACGAAAAATCGAAGAACATCAATGTAAGTCATTTCTACTGATTTGTTTAGTAATTAAGGACACTTAGCTGTGGAGCCTTGATTTGAGGACTTGATATGGTTGATTTGGTATGATGTCGTGTTATGAATTCGGGCGATTGATAAGGTTCATGTGTGAATTGGTTGTTGGAAAATGATGTTTGACAACGGCTTGAATCTTCATCATCTTCTCTTGGTATCTTGATCTTCTAACGGTACATGTGACAAGACGGAGATTGAACTTAATAACCAAAAGATTAACTTGACTTGTTTGGATAACGCTAAGAGTCATGGCTTCGAACTCATTTTCCTTAAGAACTATTTACTATACCGTAAATGTTACGAGGGATAAAACTTAGCACTTGTAACACTCAAGAAATAGATTCTCACTTGAATCATTCTAGTATAGCTGCAGTCTAGACAAGAATGAGGTTGTGATTAGCTTAGAATGGTGTGTCTCAAATAGCTTAGGATGTCTCCTATTTATAGGAGATTACCACCCACTTTAGGATACCCTAGTCAAAGGGTAATCAAGAGTCTTAATGATGAGATTATTTCCTTAATATGACCTTGACCAAGTCAAGTCATATAGCTGTTGCAATCTCATAATAATCGTGCTTAATAACGATATCAAGCGCTAATTACACAAAATCATATAGCCGTTAGCAATTAAAACAATCCTGGCTTTCAACACGACCGGTGTTGAATCAACACGGTCCGTGTTGAGCCCAGGAATTGTTTCCTTGCTCTCTGGAAGGCAACACGACCCGTGTTGCTTCCTGTTTCACCCGTGTTGATCATATTCTTATTGTTTCACTTATATATGATCCTTATACTTGATATACTTTATTCTTTAGGCTATATAATTGTCTTATACTCTTGAAATATATCCAACAATCCCCCGCTATTTCAAGAGTATGTAAAACCCTTGAAATAACTTTACTTAGAGAGCTTAAACCCCCGCTATTTGAGATATACCTTAACTTATAATGACCAGAGAATCCTTAAAACATATGCCTAATGAAAAGTAGATTACTCTTTGAACTTTTCAATTAGTGTATATGAGCCAAAATTGTGTCCAAATCACAAAGTAGACATTGCTTTGAACTTTGGATTTATTTTGACCAACTATACTCATAACACACATATATTTTTAAATCTTGAGTGTAAATACCTTGACACTATTATCCGGTCTTGTGTCCTTATCCTTAGTAAGTGTTTCGGAACTTTAGCCCATAGTTCCTTTATGCGGCCACACATTACACTTACATAGGTAGACTTTGTAATTATACCACCCCTGTAATTAGGTTTTCCACAAAGTCCATTAAGAGTATTACTACTCAACCTCTTGTCATTACAGATATTAAGCATCACTCAACCTAAGATGTATAAAATCGATGCTTCCTACTACTTTAGACAACTCCATACTCATTTGAACTTTAGAAATTGGTGGTATTCCAATTCGTAAAGTTGAGTCATTGTTGTGAAGTAGTAGAGATTCGGGCTACTTAACCCATCTCTAATAACAAGGTCCACTAGATATATTATTATATCTTTACCATGGCCTTAATAAGAATATCCTCACCATAATATGAACAAACCATCATATTATTTTTCGGATACAATGACACTATACCGTGTGTAAACTTGATATGGATCCTCTTATATGCTTATCATCCAAAAAACCATAGATACAAATTTGTGAATAAAATAACCTTGCACTTGATAAATCACTTAACCTTTGATTTATATAGAAATCGAATTTCCAACTTATATGTAATTAAATCATTACATCTCAATCCTTCTATGGAAATTGAATTTCCAACTTATATGTAATTAAACCATTACATCTATATCCTTTGCTACATACTTGAACTTATAACTTTAACTCATTGAATAAACAATGTTTTCATAATCATGAATGATTATATTGTAGAGTATACTACCAAGTATATGATTAAACCATCACATTACATTGGTTGTATTCTCTCCTTTTATATTTAAGTCTACCCTTCAAAACATATAGCTATGAAGACTTAAACATAATATATAATACTTAAACTTTGTCATTCCCAAATTCATTGATATATATCATCATGAATTTAGTATGATTAAATGTACAAAATTATACACTTCTTATGTAGCAAATAAGCTTGATATATGCATACTCAACTTATGCAAACAACATAGACCATTCTCAATCATGATTATCCGGAAACCTCATAAATTAAACTTTATAAACTTGTAAAAACTCAAAGAATAACCATTTCCACAATCATGAATTATAGTCTATCGCAAGTATGCATAATTCCTTATGTATAAAAATACTTCCTTATATCCTACTACATGCTCTTATAAACTTGAAAAACTTTAACAAGGACAAACATGTATTCAACTTATATTTATGAATACACTAAAACACATGAGTAATCATGTTCAATCTTATGCTTATCTAATCATGTTTGATACTTTATATGTCATTACTCAATGAATACATATATGTAAACATATACATATTGACACATAAACCATACAAAAGTATGAAATCTTCTCATATATCTTATGCAATCAATTCACTTATTTCATAAAGAAATTTATCTTATAGTGAACTTGCATAAAATCTTAATAAACTCTTATCATATTAAAATATGATTGAATAACATGAGAAGCTTATAACAATCAAACATGTAGATAAATCTATGTCCATGTCACTTGTTAATAACTTGAATTGCCTAAGAACATAGTTGCAAGTACATGACTTACAACTACTTAAATTAACATGTAGTAAAATATAACATACTTAAACTTACTAGCATGATCAAACTTATAGGCAAAATATTAAGTGAATAATACTCCACTCATATTTTCATGTCAAGAATAAAGCATGTTCTTGTCTACTTATATTTCCAAAAATAAAAGGAAATAAATAACTTATGATTCTACACACTTATATAATCACATAAATCAATTTTGCACTTAGGAAAAACAAGCAAAATTGCCTTAAGCACTTATAGGATCAAGTGATTATTCTTAAACTTGTAATACCATAAACAACATAGAGTCAAATACTTATTTTAATCAAACAAACCAAAACTTAAGTCCTCTTAGCATGCTTGAATAAATCATAAAACTCTTATAACCATTCATAAACATGAATCACATGACAAGATACTTGTCAATATGCATCAAAGTCAAAACTTAAATTAATTTCATACTTGACTTGAACTTAGTACAAAACTTAACAAAACATATGAAATTTCCTTTGCATAATTAGCTAAGAAAATTAGCCAAATAATCTTGTAGGTTCAACTTATTAGAAATAATCACGAGTCTTTACTTATGCAACATCTTATAAGCATAGAAAGCTTTCTTATCAAATTTATACATATCATGAATTCACATACTTGAATCCATATTATGTATACTTAATAATATTTTGAAATAGCCTAGACAACTTGTGTATATGTACCTTATATTTATACATACCATTAATCATATAAACATGATTAATCCTTTGTCTTTCTTATTAACTTGTGTACTCTTATATTTCCAATATCTAGGAAATTATATTAGCCATTTACAAACTTAACTGTACAAAATAAATCACATATGATTTCTCATATATAATTACTTATATGGCTTCTTGTACACAAACTTGCTATTTCATCTTAATAACCATATAATGTTGTCAATACTTTATCAACATATATAATCACATATATGTACTTGTTAAATAACAACTTATTATGCTTGTCTTATTACAATACTTATAAGCATAATAAGAATATATACTCATGATAATAATAGAAATTTGAACCTTAATGCACACATAACTTATAGTGGATTTCTCAAAACAATAAACAAGCCACTTGCATGCATTCAAATAATTCTCATAAAAATTATACTTATATGCAAAGCTTATCTTAATAACAAATTCATATTTGACTTTCAATTGCATAAACTCATTGTAATAATAGAATCATAAACTTGAGATAACCAAATAGAATTTCATGGCAACTTATAAATTAGAAACATAATAATTTTGCCAATACTTATATTCTATTTTTCATGCTTCAAACTTAAACATAAAATTAACTTGTTAATCATGCTATTAAACAATACTTGAATAACAATAGGCAAAACAATAAGCATGAAAACACTCATACCTATCACTTATAAACATGGAACAAGATTTCCAAACATGATATTAATAAAAGGTCTAATCAACTTGTACTCATCCTTCATATTAATATCAAAAACAATAGGCGGAATAAGTTTAAGGATACTTGAACATGTGAATAAACATGGAAAAATTCAGCTTATAAGAAGCAAAATATAATCTTGCCACAATGAATTTCCACATTAAACACGGGTTTTTTGCATTTTGGACCCCGACTTTTAGGGGTATTTACATTCTGAACCCTTAGTTTTCAACTTTAACTTTTTGGACCCTAAAGTTCGTAGGGTGAAAAAAAGGGACCCTAAAGTTTGTGAGGTGAAAAAAAAGCTCGTTTCCCGTTTTTCTTTTTCTTTCCATGTATGAATTTATCTCCCGATTGACATCAAACTTCAAGACTAAGGTTAAAACCGATATTAAAGTTATAATAAACATCTTTTATTCATGTTGGAGTTACTTAAAACCATGTACTCAGGGGTCTAAGTAGCCTCGACAAGAATAAGAGGGGTGTATTATAGCTTCAATATTAGTTTGAACCATAGTCCTAAAGTTTGACGTCAATCGGGAGATAAATTCAAACATGGGAGGAAAATAAAAAATGAGACAGGGGCCTTTTTCTTCAGTCCACAAACTTTAAGGTCCTTTTTTTATTCAGCCTACAAACTTTAGGGTCCAAAATGTTAAAGTTGAAAACCAAGGGTTCAGAATGTAAATACCCCTAAAATTCGGGGTCCAAAATGCAAAAAACCCCATTAAACACCTTAAAAACTTGTAACTTAAAACATCCAACCAAGGAATA
This sequence comes from Portulaca oleracea, assembly GCA_029582165.1. Taxonomy (NCBI): domain Eukaryota; kingdom Viridiplantae; phylum Streptophyta; class Magnoliopsida; order Caryophyllales; family Portulacaceae; genus Portulaca; species Portulaca oleracea. Next base: position 19,794,361 of record CM055885.1, read on the forward strand.
TTTTAATGGTAATAATATCATCCTTATTACTAGTATGAAACTTCCATGTAACTTAATATCATAGCCAACTTAAAACATATGGCTAAAATAAACTTGTAACTTATGTAGGTGTTCAATGATGCACTTAATAATATATAAATAAATAAATAAATATTTATTTTGACTTTTCTTGCATCATCCATCAACAACTACCATATCATGGAATTTCAATATACTTATCCTTAATGGCAATTCTTATAAACCAATTAAACATGTCAAAGGTAATAAAACATATTCATTGGTATTAACTTGATAATATTAAGAGGCAACTTAAACATGGTCAATGCATATGCATATAACCACCAAATAATAACAACAACTTAATTACCTTTGACCTCCTTGTAAAGCCTTTGTTGTTACCTTGCCCTTAATCCATGTAAACCTCATTGCATAATCATGCAACAATTCCCATCATGAACATCAAGATCTTGTACTTGTATTGCCACTCTTATGTATCAATTTCTCATCTATATAAAACACATATAGATAAACAAATAATTAATAAACTTCTAATCATTAAACTTACTCAATAAAACTTAATAAACTTATATGAAAATTGATACTAATAATTTTGTAGAATATAAATTACTTATCTTTGTGATCCCTCTTGAATCTTTGAAGTCCAACTCTTAGCCTCCTCCAATCTTGTCTCGTAAAATAGTTCTTAAGATTGTTGGAAAATGATGTTTGACAATGGCTTGAATCTTCATCATCTTCTCTTGGTATCTTGATCTTCTAACGGTACATGTGACAAGACGGAGATTGAACTTAATAACCAAAAGATTAACTTGACTTGTTTGGATAACGCTAAGAGTCATGGCTTCGAACT